>CM061748.1:312976419-313576419 GCA_030979885.1 Lolium multiflorum | reverse complement strand
TTTGTTCACACTTTATATCGTTTTGATGCATTTTCCGGAACTAACCTATTGACGAGATGCCGAAGGGCCAGTTGCTATTTTCTGCTGTTTTTGGTTTCAGAAATCCTAGTAAGGAAATATTCTCGGAATCGGACGAAATCAACGCCCAACATCCTATTTTTCCACGGAGTTCAGAACACCCGAGAGCCACCAGAGGGGAGCCCTGGTGGGCCCAGATGATAGGGCGGCGCGGCCAGGGCCTGGGCCGCGCCCCCCTATTGTGTCACCGCCTCGTCAGCCCTCCGACTCCGCCTCTTTGCCTATTTAAAGGTCCCTGACCTAAAACCTCGATACAGAAAAGCCACGGTACGAGAAACCTTCCAGAGCCGCCGCCATCGCGATGCCAAGATCTGGGGGACAGGAGTTTCTGTTCCGGCACGCCGCCGGGACGGGGAAGTGCCCCCGAAAGGCTCCTCCATTGACACCACCGCCATCTCCATCAACGCTGCTGTCTCCCATGAGGAGGGAGTAGTTCTCCATCGAGGCTAAGGGCTGTACCGGTAGCTATGTGGTTAATCTCTCTCCTATGTACTTCAATACAATGATCTCATGAGCTGCCTTACATGATTGAGATTCATATGAGTTTTGTATCACTATTAGTCTATGTGCTACTCTTGTGATGTTATTAAAGTAGTCTATTCCTCCTTCACGGTGTAATGGTGACAGTGTGTGCATCGTGTAGTACTTGGCGTAGGCTATGATCATAATCTCTTGTAGGTTATGGAGTTAATTATTACTATGATAGTATTGATGTGATTTATTCCCCCTTCATAGTGTGATGGTGACAGTGTGCATGCTATGTTAGTACTTGGTGTAATTGCAATGATCTATCATGCACTCTAAGGTTATTTAAATATGAACATCGAATGTTGTGGAGCTTGTTAACTCCGACATTGAGGTGCTCTTGTAGCCCTACACAATTAGTGGCGTTCATCATCCAACAAGAGAGTGTAGAGTGGTTTTATTATGTGATCAATGTTGAGAGTGTCCACTAGTGAAAGTATGATCCCTAGGCCTTGTTTCCAAACACTGAAACTCCGTTTTACTGTTCTGTTGCATGTTTACTCGCTGCCATATTTTATTCAGATTGTTATTACCACTCATATACATCCATATTACTTGTATTTCACTATCTCTTCGCCGAACTAGTGCACCTATACATCGACAAGTGTATTAGGTGTGTTGGGGACACAAGAGACTTCTTGTATCGTGATTGCAGGGTTGCTTGAGAGGGATATCTTTGACCTCTTCCTCCCTGAGTTCGATAAACCTTGGGTGATCCACTTAAGGGAAACTTGCTGCTGTTCTACAAACCTCTGCTCTTGGAGGCCCAACACTGTCTACAGAATAGAAGCACCCATAGACATCAGGGCCCAGGCACCCTCCTGCGTCGCCTCTTCGCCTATAAGACCCCTTTCGACCTAAAAACGCGATACGAATTGATGAAACTCCAGAAAGACTCCAGGGGCGCCGCCGCCATCGCGAAACTCCAATTCGGGGGACAAAATCTCTGTTCCGCGCCCGCCGGGACGGGGAAGTGCCCCTGGAAGTCATCTCCATCAACGCCACCGCCTCCATCATGCTCCGTGAGTAGTTCCCCCATGGACTACGGGTTCTAGTTGTAGCTAGTTGGTACTCTCTCCCCCATGTACTTCAATACAATGATCTCATGAGTTGCCTTACATGATTGAGATTCATCTGATGTAATCGGTGTTGTGTTTGTTGGGATCCGATGGATTGTTACATTATGATTAGTCTATCTATAAAGTTTGTGAAGTTATTGTTGCTGCAATCTTGTTGTGTTTAATGTTTGTCACTAGGGCCCGAGTGGCATGATCTTAGATTTAAGCTCTATACTTATTGCTTAGATTGTATCTACAAGTTGTTTGCACATGTCTATGTCCGGAACCCGAGGCCCCAGAGTGACAGCAATTGGGATAACTGGAGGGGAAGGCTTAGGTATGAGGATCACATGTTTTCACCAAGTGTTAATGCTTTGCTCCGGTGCTCTATTAAAAGGAGTACCTTAATTACCAGTAGATTCCCTTGAGGCCCGGCTGCCACCGGCTGGTTGGACAAAAGATGTTATACAAGTTTCTCATTGCGAGCACGTATGACTATATATGGAAAACATGCCTACATGATTAATAATCTTGATGTTGTGTCTTAATGCTATTTCAATCCTATCAATTGCCCAAATGTAATTTGTTCACCCAACACTTGTTATTGGAGAGTTACCACTAGTGAAGATAGCTGGGAACCCCGGTCCATCTCTCATCATCATATACTCGTTCCTATATGACATTGGAAGTAGTATCAACTATTTTCTGGTGCCATTGCGTCTGTGTTACTATTACTGCTGCTGTGTTACTGTTACTACTGCTCTCATATTAGTGCTACTTTCACATCACCCCTGTTACTAGTGCTTTTCCAGGTGCAGCTGAATTGACAACTCAGTTGTTAAGGCTTATAAGTATTCTTTACCTCCCTTGTGTCGAATCAATAAATTTGGGTTTTACTTCCCTCGAAGACTGTTGCGATCCCCTATACTTGTGGGTTATCAGACCTTTCCTAAATACTTGTGGAGTTGTTATAGATTGCAACAAGGAAAAAATTGTGACTAAATTTGCTGGTGAATCTTATGAGTTTAATTTCTCTAAATTTGCCAAAACTCCTTATAAAGCTGATTTGCCTAATAATGATTTTAGAGTTGAACAGTGTGCGTCTATTGCTCTTGCTCCTAATAATCCTTTGCAGCAACATTTGGAGGATAGTGAGAGTGAAGTCTTTAGGGAAGAAAGGAATGAGCTTGATGAAATTTTCCTTCGTCAACCTATTCTTAAACATGACTTGCCGGTTGAAGATTTAGGTACAACACCACCACCAAAGGAAGATCCTGTTTTTGATTTAAAACCGTTACCTGATAATCTTAAGTATGCTCATATTGATGATAAGAAAATATATCCTGTTATTATTAGTTCTAAGCTTTCAGATTTTGAGGAAGAAAGGTTATTGGAAATATTGAAGAAACACCGAGGAGCTATTGGCTATACTCTTGATGACTTGAAGGGGATTTCTCCCTCTATTTGCCAACATGCTATTGATACGTCTCATACGTATCGATAATTTCTTATGTTCCATGCCACATTATTGATGATATCTACATGTTTTATACACATTATATGTCGTATTTATGCATTTTCCGGCACTAACCTATTAACGAGATGCCGAAGAGCCAGTTTGTTTTCTGCTGTTTTTGGTTTCAGAAATCCTACGCCCAGGTCCTATTTTTGCACGAAGCTTCCAGAAGGAGGGGAAAGGAAGTGGGGCCACGAGCGCCGACACAACGGGCGGCGCGGCCCGGCCCGGCCGCGCGCCCTAGCGTGTGGGGCCCTCGTGTGCCCCCCGCGTTGCCCTTCCGCCTACTTAAAGCCTTCGTCGCGAAACCCCCAGTGAGAGCCACGATACGGAAAACCTTGCGAGACGCCGCCGCCACCAATCCCATCTCGGGGGATTGGAGATCGCCTCCGGCACCTAGAGGGGAATCATCTCCGGAGGACTCTTCACCGCCATGGTCGCCTCCGGAGTGATGAGTGAGTAGTTCACCCCTGGACTATGGGTCCATAGCAGTAGCTAGATGGTTGTCTTCTCCTCATGTGCTTCATTGTTGGATCTTGTGAGCTGCCTAACATGATCAAGATCATCTATCGTAATTCTATATGTTGTGTTTGTCGGGATCCGATGGATAGAGAATACTATGTTATGTTGATTATCAATCTATTACCTATGTGTTGTTTATGATCTTGCATGCTCTCCGTTATTAGTAGAGGCTCTGGCCAAGTTTTTACTCTTAACTCCAAGAGGGAGTATTTATGCTCGATAGTGGGTTCATGCCTCCATTAAATCTGGGACAGTGACCGAAAGTTCTAAGGTTGTGGATGTGCTGTTGCCACTAGGGATAAAACATTGATCCTATGTCCGAGGATGTAGTTATTGATTACATTACGCACCATACTTAATGCAATTGTCTGTTGTTTTGCAACTTAATACTGGAAGGGGTTCGGATGATAACCTGAAGGTGGACTTTTTAGGCATAGATGCATGCTGGATAGCGGTCTATGTACTTTGTCGTAATGCCCAATTAAATCTCACAATATTCATCATATCATGTATGTGCATTGTCATGCTCTCTTTATTTGTCAATTGCCCACTGTAATTTGTTCACCCAACATGCTATTTATCTTACGGGAGAGACACCTCTAGTGAACTGTGGACCCTCCATTCTTTTACATCGAATACAATCTCCTGCAATACTTGTTTTACTGTTTTCGCAAACAATCATCATCCACACTATACATCTAATCCTTTGTTACAGCAAGCCGATGAGATTGACAACCTCACTGTTTCGTTGGGGCAAAGTACTTTGGTTGTGTTGTGCAGGTTCCACGTTGGCGCCGGAATCCCTGGTGTTGCGCCGCACTACATCTCGCCACCATCAACCTTCAACGTGCTTCTTGACTCCTACTGGTTCGATAAACCTTGGTTTCTTACTGAGGGAAACTTGCTGCTGTACGCATCACACCTTCCACTTGGGGTTCCCAATGGGCGTGTGCTTTACGCGTCATCAAGCTAAATTTCTGGTGAAGAAAAGTTACACCACAAAGATTTCTAACTCCCACGTCAACTACACGCCAGCAAGTAAATTTCTGGCGCCGTTGCCGGGGAGATCAAGACACGCTGCAAGGGGAGTCTCCACAATCCAATCTCTTTACTTTGTTTTTGTCTTGCTTTATTTTATTTACTACTTTGTTTGCTGCATTATATCAAAACACAAAAAAATTAGTTGCTAGCTTTACTTTATTTACTGTCTTGCACTCTATATCAAAAACACAAAAAAATTAGTTACTTGCATTTTACTTTTGTTACCATGTCTAGTTCTGCACCTGTTACTTCTTCACCTGAGGAATTAGTTTTCACTTTTAAACAAGGGGATGAGGAGAGTTTTAAAGATGCTTGGTCCAGAATTTTTACTTCTTATCGTAAAGCTGAACCTCAAATGACTCTAAGTTTGCTCCTTAGTAATTTTTATTTTGGTCTTATGATTCGCTATAGATATGCCTTGGATGTTGTAGTGGGAGGAGATTTCCTTCATTGCAATGGGGATCAAGCTTTTAATGCCATAAAGAAGTTGGTTGCATCACATGATTCAGCTAATAACTTTGATTCAGCCCTTATTAGCATTTATAATAGATTAAACACTCTTGAGACAAGTGCATCTCGCTTGAATGAAAATTATAGATATGTTCGTAACCGTCTTGATCAAGTTTTAGTGAACTCTGAACCTTCATTATGGGATCCTACTATTAAAATTGTTATCGGTGACCAAACTCTTCATGCTAATTGTGATATTATGTCTGAATTTTGCCTAATGCCTAAGAGTATTCATGAATCTTTGAAACTTTGGGGATTTGTTGAAGGGGGAGAAGGAATAACTCTTATTGATAACTCTGTTATAATTCCTAAAGGAATAGCTGCGGGTGTGCATACAACCATTCTTGGGAGAACAATATCCATTGATTATCTTGTTATTGAATGTGCAGGAACAGGACAAATCACACTCGGAAGATCCCTGCTGAAACTATTGGGAGCAGTCATAGACATGGGAGAAGGCACCCTAAAATTCACCTCTACACCCGGGGGTAGACATATATTCCCTAAGCCAAAGAGTAAGAAAAAGAACAAGAAAGGTAAGGGTAAAGCCCAAGGTAATGTCGATGCATCATCTCTCGATAACACCTGATATACACTGCGCCTAGCTGAAAGGCGTTAAAGAAAAGCGCTTATGGGAGACAACCCATGTTTTTACTACAGTATTTTTGTTTTATATTTGAGTCTTGGAAGTTGTTTACTACTGTAGCAACCTCTCCTTATCTTAGTTTTGAGCATTGTTGTGCCAAGTAAAGTCGTTGATAGTAAGGTTCATACTAGATTTGGATTACTGCGCAGTAACAGATTTCTTTGCTGTCACGAATTTCGACCTGCCTCTCTGTAGGTAGCTCAGAAAAATATGCCAATTTACGTGCGTGATCCTTAGATATGTACGCAACTTTCATTCAATTTGGGCATTTTCATTTGAGCAAGTCTGGTGCCTCAATAAAATCCATCTTTACGTACTGTTCTGTTTTGACAGATTCTGCCTTTTATTTCGCATTGCCTCTTTTGCTATGGTGGATGAATTTCTTTGTTCCATTAATGTCCAGTAGCTTTGTGCAATGTACAGAAATGTTAAGAATGATTATGTCACCTCTGAACATGTTAATTTTTATTGTGCACTAACCCTCTAATGAGTTGTTTCGAGTTTGGTGTGGAGGAAGTTTTCAAGGATCAAGAGAGGGAGATGATACAATATGATCAAGGAGAGTGAAAGCTCTAAGCTTGGGGATGCCCCGGTGGTTCACCCCTGCATATTTTAAGAAGACTCAAGCGTCTAAGCTTGGGGATGCCCAAGGCATCCCCTTCTTCATTGACAACATTATCAGGTTCCTCCCCTGAAACTATATTTTTATTCCATCACATCTTATGTGCTTTGCTTGGAGCGTCGGTTTGTTTTTGTTTTTGTTTTTGTTTGAATAAAATGGATCCTAGCATTCATTGTGTGGGAGAGAGACACGCTCCGCTGTTGCATATGGACAAATATGTCCTTAGGCTTTACTCATAGTATTCATGGCGAAGGTTGAATCTTCTTCGTTAAATTGTTATATGGTTGGAATTGGGAAATGCTACATGTAGTAATTCTAAAATGTCTTGAATAATTTGATACTTGGCAATTGTTGTGCTCATGTTTAAGCTCTTGCATCATATACTTTGCACCTATTAATGAAGAAACACCTAGAGCTTGCTAAATTTGGTTTGCATATTTGGTCTCTCTAAAAGTCTAGATAATTTCTAGTATTGAGTTTTGAACAACAAGGAAGACGGTGTAGAGTCTTATAATGTTTACAATATGTCTTTTATGTGAGTTTTGCTGCACCGGTTCATCCTTGTGTTTGTTTCAAATAACCTTGCTAGCCTAAACCTTGTATCGAGAGGGAATACTTCTCATGCATCCAAAATCCTTGAGCCAACCACTATGCCATTTGTGTCCATCATACCTACCTACTACATGGTATTTCTCCGCCATTCCAAAGTAAATTGCTTGAGTGCTACCTTTAAAATTTCCATTCTTTACCTTTGCAATATATAGCTCATGGGAAAAATAGCCTTAAAAACTATTGTGGTATTGAATATGTACTTATGCACTTTATCTCTTATTAAGTTGCTTGTTGTGCGATAACCATGTTTTCTGGGGACGCCATCAACTACTCTTTGTTGAATATCATGTGAGTTGCTATGCATGTCCGTCTTGTCTGAAGTAAGGGAGATCTACCACTTTAATGGTTAGAGCATGCATATTGTTAGAGAAGAACATTGGGCCGCTAACTAAAGCCATGAATCATGGTGGAAGTTTCAGTTTTGGACATATATCCTCAATCTCATATGAGAACACTAATTGTTGCTACATGCTTATGCATTAAAGAGGAGTCCATTATCTGTTGTCTATGTTGTCCCGGTATGGATGTCTAAGTTGAGAATAATCAAAAGCGAGAAATCCAAAATGCGAGCTTTCTCCTTAGACCTTTGTACAGGCGGCATGGAGGTACCCCTTTGTGACACTTGGTTAAAACATGTGTATTGCGATGATCCCGGTAATCCAAGCTAATTAGGACAAGGTGCGGGCACTATTAGTACACTATGCATGAGGCTTGCAACTTGTAAGATATAATTTACATAATACATATGCTTTATTACTACCGTTGACAAAATTGTTTCTTATTTTAAAAATAAAAGCTCTAGCACAAATATAGCAATCGATGCTTTCCTCTTTGAAGGACCTTTCTTTTACCTTTATGTTGAGTCAGTTCACCTATCTCTCTCCACCTCAAGAAGCAAACACTTGTGTGAACTGTGCATTGATTCCTACATACTTGCATATTGCACTTGTTATATTACTCTATGTTGACAATATCCATGAGATATACATGTTATAAGTTGAAAGCAACCGCTGAAACTTAATCTTCCTTTGTGTTGCTTCAATACCTTTACTTTGATTTATTGCTTTATGAGTTAACTCTTATGCAAGACTTATTGATGCTTGTCTTGAAGTACTATTCATGAAAAGTCTTTGCTTTATGATTCAGTTGTTTACTCATGTCATTACCATTGTTTTGATCGCTGCATTCATTACATGTGTTTACAATAGTATGATCAAGGTTATGATGGCATGTCACTCAGAAATTATCTTTGTTATCGTTTAGCTGCTCGGGACGAGCAGGAACTAAGCTTGGGGATGCTGATACGTCTCAAACGTATCTATAATTTCTTATGTTCCATGCTACTTTATTGATGATACTCACATGTTTTATACACATTATATGTCATTATTATGCATTTTCCGACACTAACCTATTGACGAGATGCCGAAGAGCCAGTTGATGTTTTCTGCTGTTTTTGGTTTCAGAAATCCTAGTAAGGAAATATTCTCGGAATTGGACGAAATCAACGCCCAGGGGCCTATTTTTACACGAAGCTTCCAGAATTCCGAAGAGGAAACGAAGTGGGGCCACGAGGTGGCGACACACCAAGGCGGCGCGGCCCAGGCCCTGGTCGCGCCGGCCTGTTGTGTGGGCCCCCCATGACGCCCCTTGACCTGCCCTTCCGCCTACTTAAAGCCTTCGTCGCGAAACCCCCAGTACCGAGAGCCACGATACGGAAAACCTTCGAGAGACGCCGCCGCCAATCCCATCTCGGGGGATTCCGGAGATCGCCTCCGGCACCCTGCGGAGAGGGGAATCATCTCCCGGAGGTCTCTTCATCGCCATGATCGCCTCCGGATCGATGTGTGAGTAGTCCACCCCTGGACTATGGGTCCATAGCAGTAGCTAGATGGTTGTCTTCTCCTCATTGTGCTATCATGTTAGATCTTGTGAGCTGCCTATTGATACGTCTCCGACGTATCGATAATTTCTTATGTTCTATGCCATATTATTGATGATACCTACATGTTTTATGCACACTTTATGTCATGTTCGTGCATTTTCTGGAACTAACCTATTAACAAGATGCCGAAGTGCCAGTTCCTGTTTTCTGCTGTTTTTGGTTTCAGAAATCCTAGTAACGAAATATTCTCGGAATTGGACGAAACGAAGACCCAGGGGCCTATTTTTCCACGGAGCTTCCAGAAGACCGAAGAACATACGAAGTGGGGCCACGAGGTGGCGACACCACGTGGCGGCGCGGCCAAGGGGGCCCGCGCGCCCTATGGTGTGGCCCCTCGTCTGGCCCCCGACTCTGCCCTTCCGCCTACTTAAAGCCTCCGTCGCGAAACCCACTGAAGGAAAAACCACGATACGGAAAACCTTGCGAGAGCCGCCGCCGCCGATCCCATCTCGGGGGATTCAGGAGATCTCCTCCGGCACCCTGCGGAGAGGGGATTCATCTCCCGGAGGACTCTACACCGCCATGGTCGCCTCGGAGTGATGAGTGAGTAGTTCACCCCTGGACTATGGGTCCATAGCAGTAGCTAGATGGTTGTCTTCTCCTCATTGTGCTTCATTGTTGGATCTTGTGAGCTGCCTAACATGATCAAGATCATCTATCTGTAATTCTATATGTTGTGTTTGTCGGGATCCGATGGATAGAGAATACCATGTCATGTTAATTATCAAGTTATTACATATGTGTTGTTTATGATCTTGCATGCTCTCCGTTACTAGTAGAGGCTCTGGCCAAGTTTTTGCTTTTAACTCCAAGAGGGAGTATTTATGCTCGATAGTGGGTTCATGCATTCATTGACACCTGGGACTAAAGGTTGTGGTTGTGTTGTGTGCCACTAGGGATAAAACATTGGCGCTATGTCCGAGGATGTAGTTGTTGATTACATTACGCACCATACTTAATGCAATTGTCTGTTGCTTTGCAACTTAATACTGGAAGGGGTTCGGACGATAACCTGAAGGTGGACTTTTTAGGCATAGATGCGGTTGGATGGCGGTCTATGTACTTTGTCGTAATGCCCAATTAAATCTCACTATACTTATCATGTCATGTATGTGCATTGTTATGCCCTCTCTATTTGTCAATTGCCCGACTGTAATTTGTTCACCCAACATGCTTTTATCTTATGGGAGAGACACCTCTAGTGAACTGTGGACCCCGGTCCATTCTTTAATACTGAAATACAAATCTGCTGCAATACTTGTTTTACTATTTTCTCTGCAAACAATCATCTTCCACACAATACGGTTAATCCTTTGTTACAGCAAGCCGGTGAGATTGACAACCTCCTGTTTCGTTGGGGCAAAGTACTTTGGTTGTGTTGTGCAGGTTCCACGTTGGCGCCGGAATCTCTGGTGTTGCGCCGCACTACATCCCGCCGCCATCAACCTTCAACGTGCTTCTTGGCTCCTCCTGGTTCGATAAACCTTGGTTTCTTTCTGAGGGAAAACTTGCTGCTGTGCGCATCATACCTTCCTCTTGGGGTTGCCCAACGAACGTGTGAAATACACGCCATCAAGCATATTTTCTGGCGCCGCTGCCGGGGAGATCAAGACACGCTGCAAGGGGAGTCTCCACTTCTCAATCTCTTTACTTTGTTTTTGTCTTGCTTTATTTTATTTACTACTTTGTTTGCTGCATTATATCAAAACACAAAAAAATTAGTTGCTAGCTTTACTTTATTTACTGTCTTGTTTGCTATATCAAAAACACAAAAAAATTAGTTTACTTGCATTTACTTTACTTAATTCATCATGTTTCCTTTTAATTTTACCACAAAGAACATACCGGTAGGACAAGGGTCTATAATTGGGAGGAACAATATAGAAGAATTTTTCACCCATGTTAGTACCGTTGAAGATTTTGAAGATAGACACTTGGTAGAACTTGCTCCTACTTATGAAATTGCTGCTGCTGCTTTAGTTCGCTTGTTGGAAACTAAATTTGTTAATCTCAATCCTATAATCCAACACATGTTTCTTACACTTGGTGATTTGGAAGAGGGGGAAAAGAAAGATTTTGTTTTAGAAACCCTTCTTAGAGAATTTGGTGGTCTAGCAAGAGAGGCTAGAAAGGTCTTTGCTAAATTTAATATGCTTGGTTCTCATACTAATTTTGTTAGTCTCCTTGAAAAAATGGATATGGATAGGATAAGGTACACTAATAATGCTAATGATGGTGGGGAGATCAAAGCACCAATACCATGTAAACTCCTAGCTATGAATGATGCACTAGAAAATAACTATGCTTGGCTTGTTCCTGAAAATTTGTTTGATGAGAGTAGCAAGCCCAAGACTAATGAAAAGGGAGACGCTGAAACTTATGTATCCAATATACTATGCATGGTTGAGAAAACTCCAAACCCCGCTGTAGGTGCACCACCCTTCGATAATACTTGAGATACACTTTCTGCGCCTAGCTGAAAGGCGTTAAAGAAAAGCGCTTATGGGAGACAACCCATGTTTTTACTACAGTATTTTTGTTTTATATTTGTGTCTTGGAAGTTGTTTACTACTGTAGCAACCTCTCCTTATCTTAGTTTTATGTTTTGTTGTGCCAAGTAAAGTCTTTGATAGAAAAGTAAGTACTAGATTTGGATTACTGCGCAGTTCCAGATTTCTTTGCTGTCACGAATCTGGGTCTATCTCCCTGTAGGTAGCTCAGAAAATTAAGCCAATTTACGAGAATGATCCTCAGATATGTACGCAACTTTCATTCAATTTGAGCATTTTCGTTTGAGCAAGTTTGGTGGCCTAATAAAATCCATCTTTACGGACTGTTCTGTTTTGACAGATTCTGTCTTTTATTTCGCATTGCCTCTTTTGCTATGTTGGATGAATTTCTTTGATCCACTAATGTCCAGTAGCTTTATGCAATGTCCAGAAGTGTTAAGGATGATTGTGTCACCTCTGAACATGTTAATTTTTATTATGCACTAACCCTCTAATGAGTTGTTTCGAGTTTGGTGTGGAGGAAGTTTTCAAGGATCAAGAGAGGAGTATGATGCAATATGATCAAGGAGAGTGAAAGCTCTAAGCTTGGGGATGCCCCGGTTCACCCCTGCATATTCTAAGAAGACTCAAGCGTCTAAGCTTGGGGAAGGCATCCCCTTCTTCATCGACAACATTATCAGGTTCCTCCCCTGAAACTATATTTTTATTCAGTCACATCTTATGCACTTTGCTTGGAGCGTCTTTTGTTTTTGTTTTTTGTTTTGTTTGAATTAAATGGATCCTAGCATTCACTTTATGGGAGAGAGACACGCTCCGCTGTAGCATATGGACAAATATGTCCTTAGGCTCTACTCATAGTATTCATGGCGAAGTTTCTTCTTCGTTAAATTGTTATATGGTTGGAATTGGAAAATGCTACATGTAGTAATTCTAAAATGTCTTGGATAATTTGATACTTGGCAATTGTTGTGCTCATGTTTAAGCTCTTGCATCATATACTTTGCACCCATTAATGAAGAAATACTTAGAGCTTGCTAATTTGGTTTGCATATTTGGTTTCTCTAGAGTCTAGATAACATCTAGTATTGAGTTTTGAACAACAAGGAAGACGGTATGGAGTCTTATAATGTTTACCATATGTCTTTTATGTGAGTTTTGCTGTACCGTTCATCCTTGTGTTTGTTTCAAATAACCTTGCTAGCCTAAACCTTGTATCGAGAGGGAATACTTCTCATGCATCCAAAATACTTGAGCCAACCACTATGCCATTTGTGTCCACCATACCTACCTACTACATGGTATTTATCCGCCATTCCAAAGTAAATTGCTTGAGTGCTACCTTTAAAATTCCATCATTCACCTTTGCAATATATAGCTCATGGGACAAATAGCTTAAAAACTATTGTGGTATTGAATATGTACTTATGCACTTTATCTCTTATTAAGTTGCTTGTTGTGCGATAACCATGTTTCTGGGGACGCCATCAACTATTCTTTGTTGGATATCATGTGAGTTGCTATGCATGTCCGTCTTGTCTGAAGTAAGAGAGATCTACCACCTTTATGGTTGGAGCATGCATATTGTTAGAGAAGAACATTGGGCCGCTAACTAAAGCCATGAATCATGGTGGAAGTTTCAGTTTTGGACATACATCCTCAATCTCATATGAGAATAATAATTGTTGCCACATGCTTATGCATTAAAGAGGAGTCCATTATCTGTTGTCCATGTTGTCCCGGTATGGATGTCTAAGTTGAGAATAATCAAAAGCGAGAAATCCAAAATGCGAGCTTTCTCCTTAGACCTTTGTACAGGCGGCATGGAGGTACCCCATTGTGACACTTGGTTAAAACATGTGCATTGCAAAGATCCGGTAGTCCAAGTTAATTAGGACAAGGTGCGGGCACTATTAGTATACTATGCATGAGACTTGCAACTTGTAAGATATAATGTACATAACTCATATGCTTTATTACTACCGTTGACAAAATTGTTTCATGTTTTCAAAATAAAAGCTCTAGCACAAATATAGCAATCGATGCTTTCCTCTTTGAAGGACCATTCTCTTTACTTTTATGTTGAGTCAGTTCACCTATCTCTCTCCACCTCAAGAAGCAAACACTTGTGTGAACTGTGCATTGATTCCTACATACTTGCATATTGTACTTGTTATATTACTCTATGTTGACAATTATCCATGAGATATACATGTTACAAGTTGAAAGCAACCGCTGAAACTTAATCTTCCTTTGTGTTGCTTCGATACCTTTACTTTGATTTATTGCTTTATGAGTTAACTCTTATGCAAGACTTATTAATACTTGTCTTGAAGTACTATTCATGAAAAGTCTTTGCTTTATGATTCAGTTGTTTACTCATGTCATTACCATTGTTTTGATCGCTGCATCCACTACATATGTTTACAAATAGTATGATCAAGGTTATGATGGCATATCACTTCAGAAATTATCTTTGTTATCGTTTTACCTGCTCGGGACGAGCAGAACTAAGCTTGGGGATGCTTGATACGTCTCCGACGTATCGATAATTTCTTATGTTCTATGCCATATTATTGATGATACCTACATGTTTTATGCACACTTTATGTCATATTCGTGCATTTTCGGAACTAACCTATTAACAAGATGCCGAAGTGCAGTTCCTGTTTTCTGCTGTTTTGGTTTCAGAAATCCTAGTAACGAAATATTCTCGGAATTGGACGAAACGAAGACCCAGGGGCCTATTTTTCCACGGAGCTTCCAGAAGACCGAAGAACATACGAAGTGGGGCCACGAGGTGGCGACACCACGTGGCGGTGCGGCCAAGGGGGGGCCCGCGCCGCCCTATGGTGTGGCCCCCTCGTCTAGCCCCCGACTCTGCCCTTCCGCCTACTTAAAGCCTCCGTCGCGAAACCCCTGAAGGAAAAAACCACGATACGGAAAACCTTACTGAGACGCCGCCGCAGCCGATCCCATCTCGGGGATTCGGAGATCTCCTCCGGCACCCTGCGGGAGGGGATTCATCTCCGGAGGACTCTACACCGCCATGGTCGCCTCCGGAGTGATGAGTGAGTAGTTCACCCCTGGACTATGGGTCCATAGCAGTAGCTAGATGGTTGTCTTCTCCTCATTGTGCTTCATTGTTGGATCTTGTGAGCTGCCTAACATGATCAAGATCATCTATCTGTAATTCTATATGTTGTGTTTGTCGGGATCCGATGGATAGAGAATACCATGTCATGTTAATTATCAAGTTATTACATATGTGTTGTTTATGATCTTGCATGCTCTCCGTTACTAGTAGAGGCTCTGGCCAAGTTTTTGCTTTTAACTCCAAGAGGGAGTATTTATGCTCGATAGTGGGTTCATGCCTCATTGACACCTGGACAGTGACAGAAAGTTCTAAGGTTGTGTTGTGTTGTTGCCACTAGGGATAAAACATTGGCGCTATGTCCGAGGATGTAGTTGTTGATTACATTACGCACCATACTTAATGCAATTGTCTGTTGCTTTGCAACTTAATACTGGAAGGGGTTCGGATGATAACCTGAAGGTGGACTTTTTAGGCATAGATGCAGTTGGATGGCGGTCTATGTACTTTGTCGTAATGCCCAATTAAATCTCACTATACTTATCATGTCATGTATGTGCATTGTTATGCCCTCTCTATTTGTCAATTGCCCGACTGTAATTTGTTCACCCAACATGCTTTTATCTTATGGGAGAGACACCTCTAGTGAACTGTGGACCCCGGTCCATTCTTTAATACTGAAATACAAATCTGCTGCAATACTTGTTTTTACTATTTTCTCTGCAAACAATCATCTTCCACACAATACGGTTAATCCTTTGTTACAGCAAGCCGGTGAGATTGACAACCTCACTGTTTCGTTGGGGCAAAGTACTTTGGTTGTGTTGTGCAGGTTCCACGTTGGCGCCGGAATCTCGGTGTTGCGCCGCACTACATCCCGCCGCCATCAACCTTCAACGTGCTTCTTGGCTCCTCCTGGTTCGATAAACCTTGGTTTCTTTCTGAGGGAAAACTTGCTGCTGTGCGCATCATACCTTCCTCTTGGGGTTGCCCAACGAACGTGTGAAATACACGCCATCACCTATCATGATCAAGATCATCTATTTGTAATGCTACATGTTGTGTTTGTTGGGATCCGATGAATATTGAATACTATGTCAAGTTGATTATCAATCTATCATATATGTTATTTATGTTCTTGCATGCTCTCCGTTGCTAGTAGAGGCTCTGGCCAAGTTGATACTTGTGACTCCAAGAGGGAGTATTTATGCTCGATAGTGGGTTCATGCCTCCATTAAATCTGGGACAGTGACAGAAAGTTCTAAGGTTGTGGATGTGCTGTTGCCACTAGGGATAAAACATCGATGCTTTGTCTAAGGATATTTGTGTTGATTACATTACGCACCATACTTAATGCAATTGTCTGTTGTTTGCAACTTAATACTGGAGGGGGTTCGGATGATAACCTGAAGGTGGACTTTTTAGGCATAGATGCATGCTTGGATAGCGGTCTATGTACTTTGTCGTAATGCCCTGATTAAATCTCATAGTACTCATCATGATATATGTATGTGCATTGTTATGCCTTCTTTATTTGTCAATTGCCCAACTGTAATTTGTTCACCCAACATCTATTTATCTTATGGGAGAGACACCACTAGTGAACTGTGGACCCCGGTCCTATTCTTTACATCTGAAATACAATCTACTGCAATTGTTCTTACTGTTCTTCGCAAACAATCATCATCATCCACACTATACATCTAATCCTTTGTTTACAACAAGCCGGTGAGATTGACAACCTCACTGTTACGTTGGGGCAAAGTATTTTGATTGTGTTGTGCAGGTTCCACGTTGGCGCCGGAATCCCTGGTGTTGCGCC
This sequence comes from Lolium multiflorum, assembly GCA_030979885.1. Classification (NCBI taxonomy): domain Eukaryota; kingdom Viridiplantae; phylum Streptophyta; class Magnoliopsida; order Poales; family Poaceae; genus Lolium; species Lolium multiflorum. Next base: position 313,559,921 of record CM061748.1, on the reverse strand, counting down.
GCACTACACTCCGCCACCAACAACCTTCAACGTGCTTCTTGGATCCTACTAGTTTGATAAACCTTGGTTTCTTACTGAGGGAAAACTTACTGCTGTGCGCATCACACCTTCCTCTTGGGGTTCCCAACGGACGTGTGTCTTACACGCCATCAAGCTCTTTTTCTGGCGCCGTTGCCGGGGAGATCAAGACACGCTGCAAGGGGAGTCTCCGACATCCAATCTCTTTACTTTGTTTTTGTCTTGCTTTACTTTACTTTATTTACTGCTTTGTTTGCTCTTTATATCAAAAACACAAAAAAATTAGTTGCTAGTTTTACTTTATTTACTGTCTTGTTCTCTATATCAAAAACACAAAAAAAATTAGTTACTTGCATTTACTTTATTTAGTTTACTTTATTTACTACTGCTAAAATGGGTACTGTTGAGAATACTAAGTTGTGTGACTTCACTAGCACAAATAATAATGATTTCTTATGCACACCTATTGCTCCACCTGCTACTACAGCAGAATTCTTTGAAATTAAACCTGCTTTACTGAATCTTGTTATGAGAGAGCAATTTTCTGGTGTTAGTTCTGATGATGCTGCTGCCCATCTTAATAATTTTGTTGAACTATGTGAAATGCAAAAGTATAAGGATGTAGATGGTGACATTATAAAATTAAAATTGTTTCCTTTCTCCTTAAGAGGAAGAGCTAAAGATTGGTTGCTATCTCTGCCTAGAAATAGTATTGATTCATGGACTAAATGTAAGGATGCTTTTATTGGTAGATATTATCCTCCCGCTAAAATTATATCTTTGAGAAGTAGCATAATGAATTTTAAGCAATTAGATAATGAACATGTTGCTCAAGCATGGGAGAGAATGAAATCTTTGGTGAAGAATTGCCCTACCCATGGACTAACTACTTGGATGATCATCCAAACCTTTTATGCAGGATTGAATTTTTCTTCGCGGAACCTATTGGATTCAGCTGCTGGAGGTACCTTTATGTCCATTACTTTGGGGGCGGCAACAAAGCTTCTTGATGATATGATGACAAATTACTCTGAATGGCACACGGAAAGAGCTCCACAAGGTAAGAAGGTAAATTCTGTTGAAGAAACCTCCTCCTTGAGTGATAAGATTGATGCTATTATGTCTATGCTTGTGAATGGTAGATCTAATGTTGATCCTAATAATGTTCCTTTAGCTTCATTGGTTGCTGATACGTCTCCGACGTATCGATAATTTCTTATGTTCCATGCCACATTATTGATGATATCTACATGTTTTATGCATACTTTATGTCATTATTATGCGTTTTCCGGAACTAACCTATTGACGAGATGCCGAAGGGCCAGTTCCTGTTTTCTGCTGTTTTTGGTTCCAGAAATCCTAGTAAGGAAATATTCTCGGAATCGGACGAAATCAACGCCCAGGTTCCTATTTTGCCCGGAAGCATCCAGAACACCCGAGAGTCGCCAGAGTGGACCCACAGGGGGCCCACACATGGGGCTGGCGCGGCCCAGGCCCTGGCCGCGCCGCCCTATTGTCTGGTGGCCCCAGACCCCTGACGCCGCCTCTTCGCCTATAAAGCCCCTCGACCTAAAACCGAGACGGAAAAGCCACGGTACGAGAAACCTTCCAGCCGCCGCCATCGCGAAGCCAAGATCGGGGGACAGGAGTCTCTGTTCCGGCACGCCGCCGGGACGGGGAAGTGCCCCGGAAGGCTCCTCCATCGACACCACCGCCATCTTCATCAACGCTGTTGTCTCCCATGAGGAGGGAGTAGTTCTCCATCGAGGCTCGGGGCTGTACCGGTAGCTATGTGGTTAATCTCTCTCTATGTACTTCAATACAATAATCTCATGAGCTGCCTTACATGATTGAGATTCATATGATGATGCTTGTAATCTAGATGTCATTATGCTAGTCAAGTGGGTTTTACTTATGTGATCTCCGGAGACTCCTTGTCCCACGTGTGTAAAGGTGACAGTGTGTGCACCGTGTGGGTCTCTTAGGCTATATTTCACAGAATACTTATTCACTGTTATGAATGGCGTAGTGAAGTGCTTATTTATATCTCTTTATGATTGCAATGTGTTTTGTATCACAATTCATCTATGTGCTACTCTAGTGATGTTATTAAAGTAGTCTATTCCTCCTGCATGGTGTAAAGGTGACTAGTGTGTGCACCGTGTGGTTCTTGTCGTAGGCTATGATCATGATCTCTTGTAGATTGTGAAGTTAACTATTACTGTGATGGTATTGATGTGATCTATTTGGTTATGTTGATCTTTCATGCACTCTAAGGTTATTTAAATATGAACATTGAATTGTGGAGCTTGTTAACTCCGGCATTGAGGGTTCGTGTAATCCTACGCAATGGTGTTCATCATCCAACAAGAGTGTAGAGTATGCATTTATCTATTCTGTTATGTGATCAAAGTTGAGAGTGTCCACTAGTGAAAGTATGATCCCTAGGCCTTGTTCCTAAATACGCTATCGCTGCTTGTTTCTTGTTTTTGCGTTACTACTTCGTTACTACGCTTTTCTTGTCCTGGCAAAGCACTTTTCTGGTGCGTTGCTACTGCTTATTCATACCACCTTTATTTCACTATCTCTTCGCCGAACTAGTGCACCTATTAGGTGTGTTGGGGACACAAGAGACTTCTTGCTTTGTGGTTGCAGGGTTGCATGAGGGGATATCTTTGACCTCTTCCTCCCTGAGTTCGATAAACCTTGGGTGATCCACTTAAGGGAAAACTTGCTGCTGTTCTACAAACCTCTGCTCTTGGAGGCCCAACACTGTCTACAAGAATAGAAGCACCCGTAGACATCAAGCTATTTTCTGGCGCCGTTGCCGGGGAGGGTAAAAGGTACTCACACTCCGGATCTCGGCTACTAAGCTATTTCGCCGTTGTAAGTACTCGAAGCTATTTCCTTTAGATCCTGCAATTGCATCTTTTTGTTTCTTGTTTACACTAGTTAGGCATAATGGACAAAAATGAGCTTCTTATTCTATTTCCTGATTTAAGACATGGATGGTTTGATGCGAAAATTAAAAAACCTATGGAACCTTATTTGCATGCTGGTAGTAATATTAGTATGAACGCTTTGAACACCATTGTTGATAATAATATAGAAAGTTCTAAGCTTGGGGAAGCTGGTTTTCATGATCTTTTTAGTCCCCCAAGCATTGAGGAGAAAATTTTCTTTGATGATACTTTGCCTCCTATTTATGATGATTATAATGATAGTGGTCTTTTGGTGCCACCTACTATGGAGAGTAAATTTTGTTGTGATTATACTATGCCTCCTACACTTGATGAGAATAATAATGATAGCTACTTTGTTGAATTTGCTCCCACTATTACTAATAAAATTGATTATGCCTATGTGGAGAGTAATAATTTTATGCATGAGACTCATGATAAGAATGCTTTATGTGATAGTTATATTGTTGAGTTTGCTCATGTTGCTACTGAAAGTTATTATGAGAGAGGAAAATATGGTTGTAGAAATTTTCATGTTACTAAAATGCCTCTCTATGTGCTGAAATTTTTGAAGCTACACTTGTTTTATCTTCCTATGCTTGTTACTTTGCTCTTCATGAACTTGTTTATTTACAAGATTCCTTTTCATAGGAAGCATGTTAGACTTAAATGTGTTTTGAATTTGCCTCTTGATGCTCTCTTTTGCTTCAAATACTATTTCTTGCGAGTGCATCATTAAAAACTGCTGAGCCCATCTTAATAGCTATAAAGAAAGAACTTCTTGGGAGATAACCCATGTGTTTATTTTGCTACAGTACCGCTATTTTATATTTGTGTTTTGGAAGTTGTTACTACTGTAGCAACCTCTCCTTATCTTAGTTTTGTTGCATTGTTGTGCCAAGTAAAGTCTTTGATAGTAAAGTGAATACTAGATTTGGATTGCTGCGCAGTAACAGATTTCTTTGCTGTCACGAATTCCGGTCTGCCTCTCTGTAGGTAGCTCAGAAAATTATGCCAATTTACGTGCGTGATCCTCAGATATGTACGCAACTTTAATTCAATTTGGGCATTTTCATTTGAGCAAGTCTGGTGCCTCAATAAAATCCATCTTTACGGACTGTTCTGTTTTGACAGATTCTGCCTTTTATTTCGCATTGCCCCTTTTGCTATGTTGGATGAATTTCTTTGATCCATTAATGTCCAGTAGCTTTATGCAATGTCCAGAAGTGTTAAGAATGATTGTGTCACCTCTGAACATGTTAATTTTTATTGTGCACTAACCCTCTAATGAGTTGTTTCGAGTTTGGTGTGGAGGAAGTTTTCAAGGGTCAAGAGAGGAGGATGATATACTATGATCAAGAAGAGTGAAAAGTCTAAGCTTGGGGATGCCCCGGTGGTTCACCCCTGCATATTTCAAGAAGACTCAAGCGTCTAAGCTTGGGGATGCCCAAGGCATAACCTGCTTCATCGACAACATTATCAGGTTCCTCCCTTGAAACTATATTTTTATTCGGTCACATCTTATGTACTTTACTTGGAGCATCTGTGTGATTTTATTTTTGTTTGTGTTTGAATAAGATCTGATCCATCATGCTTGTGTGGGAGAGAGACACGCTCCGCTGGTTCGTATGAACACATGTGTTCTTAGCTTTTAATGTTCATGGCGAAGGTTGAAACTGCTTCGTTAATTGTTATATGGTTGGAAACGGAAAATGCTACATGTAGTAATTGGTAAAATGTCTCGGATAATGTGATACTTGGCAATTGTTGTGCTCATGTTTAAGCTCTTGCATCATATACTTTGCACCTATTAATGAAGAAATACATAGAGCTTGCTAAAATTTGGTTTGCATAATTGGTCTCTCTAAAGTCTAGATAATTTCTAGTATTGAGTTTGAACAACAAGGAAGACGGTGTAGAGTCTTATAATGTTTACAATATGTCTTTTATGTGAGTTTTGCTGCACCGGTTCATCCTTGTGTTTGTTTCAAATAACCTTGCTAGCCTAAGCCTTGTATCGAGAGGGAATACTTCTCATGCATCCAAAATCCTTGAGCCAACCACTATGCCATTTGTGTCCACCATACCTACCTACTACATGGTATTTCTCCGCCATTCCAAAGTAAATTGCTTGAGTGCTACCTTTAAATAATTCAAAATTTATCATCTCTGATTTGTGTCAATGTTTTATAGCTCATGAGGAAGTATGTGGTGTTTTATCTTTCGATCTTGTCATTTACTTCGACAGACTTTCACAATGGACTAGTGGCTTCATCCGCTTATCCAATAATTTTGCAAAAAGAGCTGGCAATGGGGTTCCCAGCCCCGATTAATTAACTTGCATTAATAATTCTCTTCACATGTTTTGCTCTGATTCATCAGTAAGCAACTTAATTTTGCAAATAGACACTCCTTCATGGTATGTGATTGTTGGAAGGCACCCGAGGATTCGGTTAGCCATGGCTTGTGTAAGCAAAAGGTTGGGAGGAGTGTCATCCATAAATAATGAAACTAAAATACATGTGTAAACAAAAGAGAAGAGGGATGATCTACCTTGCTGGTAGAGATAACGTCCTTCATGGGAGCCGCTCTTGAAAGTCTGGTTGATAAGGTAGTTAGAGTACCCATTACCATTCGTTGACAACAACAAACACCTCTCAAAACTTTACTTTTATGCTCTCTATATGTTTTCAAAATAAAAGCTCTAGCACAAATATAGCAATCGATGCTTTCCTCTGCGAAGGACCTTTCTTTTACTTTTTATGTTGAGTCAGTTCACCTATTTCTCTCCACCTCAAGAAGCAAACACTTGTGTGAACTGTGCATTGATTCTTACATACTTGCTTATTGCACTTGTTATATTGCTTTGCATTGACAATTATCCATGAGATATACATGTTACAAGTTGAAAGCAACCGCTGAAACTTAATCTTCCATTGTGTTGCTTCAATGTCTTTACTTTAAATTATTGCTTTATGAGTTAACTCTTATGCAAGACTTATTGATGCCTGTCTTGAAAGTGCTATTCATGAAAAGTCTTTGCTTTATGATTCACTTGTTTACTCATGTCATTACCATTGTTTTGATCGCTGCATTCATTACATATGTTTACAAATAGTATGATCAAGGTTATGATGGCATGTCACTCCAGAAATTATCTTTGTTATCGTTTTACCTGCTCGGGACGAGCAGAACTAAGCTTGGGGATGCTGATACGTCTCCGCGTATCAATAATTTCTTATGTTCCATGCCACATTATTGATGATATCTACATGTTTTATGCATACTTTATGTCATTATTATGCGTTTTCCGGAACTAACCTATTGACGAGATGCCGAAGGGCCAGTTCCTGTTTTCTGTTTTTGGTTCCGAAATCCTAGTAAGGAAATATTCTCGGAATCGGACGAAATCAACGCCCAGGTTCCTATTTTGCCCGGAAGCATCCAGAACACCCGAGTCCGCCAGACACAGGGGGCCCACACATGGGGCTGGCGCGGCCCAGGCCCTGGCCGCGCCGCCCTATTGTCTGGTGGCCCCAGACCCCTTCTGACGCCGCCTCTTCGCCTATAAGAAGCCCCTCGACCTAAAACTTCGAGACGGAAAAGCCACGGTACGAGAAACCTTCCAGAGCCGCCGCCATCGCGAAGCCAAGATCTGGGGACGGAGTCTCTGTTCGGCACGCCGCCGGGACGGGAAGTGCCCCGGAAGGCTCCTCCATCGACACCACCGCCATCTTCATCAACGCTGCTGTCTCCCATGAGGAGGGAGTAGTTCTCCATCGAGGCTCGGGGCTGTACCGGTAGCTATGTGGTTAATCTCTCTCCTATGTACTTCAATACAATAATCTCATGAGCTGCCTTACATGATTGAGATTCATATGATGATGCTTGTAATCTAGATGTCATTATGCTAGTCAAGTGGGTTTTACTTATGTGATCTCCGGAGACTCCTTGTCCCACGTGTGTAAAGGTGACTAGTGTGTGCACCGTGTGGGTCTCTTAGGCTATATTTTACAGAATACTTATTCACTGTTATGAATGGCGTGGTGAAGTGCTTATTTATATATCTTTATGATTGCAATGTGTTTTGTATCACAATTCATCTATGTGCTACTCTAGTGATGTTATTAAAGTAGTCTATTCCTCCTGCATGGTGTAAAGGTGACTAGTGTGTGCACCGTGTGGTTCTTGTCGTAGGCTATGATCATGATCTCTTGTAGATTGTGAAGTTAACTATTACTGTGATGGTATTGATGTGATCTATTTGGTTATGTTGATCTTTCATGCACTCTAAGGTTATTTAAATATGAATATTGAATTGTGGAGCTTGTTAACTCCGGCATTGAGGGTTCGTGTAATCCTACGCAATGGTGTTCATCATCCAACAAGAGTGTAGAGTATGCATTTATCTATTCTGTTATGTGATCAAAGTTGAGAGTGTCCACTAGTGAAAGTATGATCCCTAGGCCTTGTTCCTAAATACGCTATCGCTGCTTGTTTACTGTTTTTTGCGTTACTACTGCTGCGTTACTACGCATTTTGTCCTGGGCAAAGCACTTTTCTGGTGCCGTTACTCTTTTATTCATACCACATGTATTTCACTATCTCTTCGCCGAACTAGTGCACCTATTAGGTGTGTTGGGGACACAAGAGACTTCTTGCTTTGTGGTTGCAGGGTTGCATGAGAGGGATATCTTTGACCTCTTCCTCCCTGAGTTCGATAAACCTTGGGTGATCCACTTAAGGGAAAACTTGCTGCTGTTCTACAAACCTCTGCTCTTGGAGGCCCAACACTGTCTCCAAATAATGTTCCTTTAGCTTCATTGGTTGCCCAAGAAGAACATGTTGATGTGAATTTCATTAAAAGTAATAATTTCAACAACAATGCTTATAGGAATAATTTGGTAACAACTATAGGCCATATCCTTCTGCTAATGGTAATAGTTATGGTAATTCTTATGGGAATTCTTACAACAATAATAGGAGTGTACCCCTGGTCTTGAAGCCATGCTTAAAGAATTTATTAGTACACAAACTGCTTTTAACAAATCTGTTGAGGAAAAGCTTGATAAAATTGATATTCTTGCTTCTAAGGTTGATAGACTTGCCTCGATGTTGATCTTTTAAAATTGAAAGTTATGCCTAATAAGGATATTGATAATAAAATTGTTACTACAGCAAATGCCATCCAAGTTCGAATTAATGAGAATATTAGATTGATGGCTGAATTGCATGCTAGGTGGGAAAGAGAAGAAAACGAAAAACTAGCTAAAGAGAATAATGTAGCTAAAGTTTGGACTATCACCACCACTAGTAATGATAATGCTTCATATGTTGCTACACCTCCTACTATCAATGGTAAAATAATTGGTGTTGGCAATGTTTCTACTCCTAGTGCAAAGCGTGCAAAACTAAACTGCTTGTGATAAAACTGCTGAAATTTTTCAAAATATTGGGAACAATGATTCCATTGCTGTAGATCATAATGGTTTAGCTTTTGATGATTGTCACATCTCTGAAGTTATAAAGTTCTTACAAAAACTTGCTAAAATTCCCAATGCTAGTGCTATAAATTTTGCCTTTACAAAACATATTACAAATGCTCTCATAAAAGCTAGAGAGGAGAAACTAAAACTTGAAACTTCTATTCCTAGGAAGTTAGAAGATGGTTGGGAGCCCATCATTAAGATGAGGGTCAATGATTTTGATTGTAATGCTTTATGTGATCTTGGTGCAAGTATTTCTGTTATGCCTAAGAAAATTTATGATATGCTTGACTTGCCACCATTGAGAAATTGTTATTTGGATGTTAATCTTGCTGATAATGCTATAAAGAAACCTTTGGGGAGGATTGATAATGTTCGTATTATGGTTAACAATAACCTTGTCCCGTTGATTTTGTTGTCTTGGATATTGAATGCAATGCATCTTGTCTCATTATATTGGGAAGATCTTTTCTTCGAACTGTTGGTGCCACCATTGATATGAAGGAAGGTAATATTAAATATCAATTTCCTCTTAAGAAAGGTATGAAACACTTCCCTAGAAAGAGAATGAAGTTACCTTATGATTCTATTATTATAACAATATATGATGTTGATGCTTCGTCTCTTGACAATACTTGATTCACACTTTCTGCGCCTAGCTGAAAGGCGTTAAAGAAAAGCGCTTATGGGAGACAACCCATTATTTTACTTCTGCACTTTATTTTATATTTGAGTCTTGGAAGTTGTTATTACTGTAGCAACCTCTCCTTATCTTTATTTTATTGCATTGTTGTGCCAAGTAAAGTCTTTGATAGTAAAGTCAATACTAGATTTGGATTACTGCGCAGGAACAGATTTCTTGCTGTCACGAATTTGAGCAGTAGTCTCTGTAGAAAATTTATAAAAATCTGCCAATTTACGTGCGTGATCCTCAGATATGTACGCAACTTTCATTCAATTTGGGAATTTTCATCTGAGCAAGTCTGGTGCCTCTTAAAAATTCGTCTTTACGGACTGTTCTGTTTTGACAGATTCTGCCTTTTATTTCGCATTGCCTGTTTTGCTATGTTTGATGGATTTCTTTGTTCCATTAACTTTCAGTAGCTTTGTGCAATGTCCAGAAGTGTTAAGAATGATTATGTCACCTCTGAATATATGAATTATGCACTGACCCTCTAATGAGTTTGTTTTGAGTTTGGTGTGGAGGAAGTTTTCAAGGGTCAAGAGAGGAGGATGATACAATATGATCAAGAAGAGTGAAAATTCTAAGCTTGGGGATGCCCCCGTGGTTCATCCCTGCATATTTTAAGAAGACCCAAGCGTCTAAGCTTGGGGATGCCCAAGCCATCCCTTCTTCATCGACAACTTATCAGGTTCCTCTAGTGAAACTATATTTTTATTCCGTCACATCTTATGTGCTTTACTTGGAGCGTCTTTATGTTCTTGTTTTTGTTTTTGTTTGAATAAATTCGGATCCTAGCATTCTTTGTTTGGGAGAGAGACACGCTCCGCTGTTTCGTATGAACACATATGTTCTTAGCTTTATTCTTAATGTTCATTGCGAAAGTTGAACTACTTCATTCATTGTTATATGGTTGGAAACGGAAAATGCCGCATGTGGTAAATGGTATAATGTCTATAATTTGATACTTGGCAATTGTTGTGCTCATATAGATCATGTTTAAGCTCGTGCATCATGTACCTTGTACCCATTAATGGATAACTACATAGAGCTTGTTAAAATTTGGTTTGCATGATTGATCTCTAGAGTCTAGATATTTTCTGGTTAAGGTGTTTGAACAACAAGGAGACGATATAAAGTCTTATAATGCTTACAATATGTTCATATGTGAGTCTTGCTGCACCTTTTATACTTGAGTTTGCTTCAAACAACCTTGCTAGCCTAGCCTTGTATTGAGAGGAATTCTTCTCGTGCATCCAAATCCTTGAGCCAAAAACTATGCCATTTGTGTCCACTATACCTACCTACTACATGGTATTTCTCTGCCATTCCAAAGTAAATTACTTGAGTGCTACCTTTAAAATTCAATTCTTTGTCTTTGCAATATATAGCTCATGGGAAAAATAGCTTTAAAAACTATTGTGGTGAAGAATATGTACTTATGTGTCTTATTTCTTAATAAGTTGCTTGTTGAGCGGTAACCATGTTTCTGGGGACGCCATCAACTCTTTTACCTTTGTTGAATATCATGTGAGTTGCTATGCATGTTCGTCTTGTCTGAAGTAAGGGCGATTTTCATGATCAAATGGTTTGAGTATGCATATTGTTAGAGAAGAACATTGGGCCGCTAACTAAAGCCATGATTCATGGTGGAAGTTTCAGTTTGGACAATCAATCCTCAATCTCTTATGAGAATATTAACTGTTGTTGAATGCTTATGCATTAAAGAGGAGTCCATTATCTGTTGTCTATGTTGTCCCGGTATGGATGTCTAAGTTGAGAATAACCAAAAGCGAGAAATCCAATGCGAGCTTTCTCCTTAGACCTTTGTACAGGCGGCATAGAGGTACCCCTTTGTGACACTTGGTTGAAACATATGCTATGCAATGATAATCCATGTTAATCCAAGCTAATTAGGACAAGGTGCGAGCACTATTAGTATACTATGCATGAGGCTTGCAACTTATAGGATATCTTATACATAACACATATGCTTTATTACTACCGTTGTCAAAATTGCTTCTCTGTTTTCAAAATGAAAAGCTCTAGCACAAATATAGTAATCAATGCTTCCCTCTGCGAAGGGCCATTCTTCTACTTTATTGTTGAGTCAGTTTACCTATTCTTTCTATCTTAGAAGCAAACACTTGTATCAACTGTGTGCATTGATTCTTACATGTTTACCTATTGCACTTGTTATATTACTTTGTGTTGACAATTATCCATGAGATAAATATGTTGAAGTTGAAAGCAACTGCTGAAACTTTATCTTCCTTTGTGTTGCTTCAATGCTTTTACTTTGAATCTATTGCTTTATGAGTAACTCTTATGCAAGTCTTATTGATGCTTGTCTTGAAAGTATTATTCATGAAAAGTCTTTGCTATATGATTCATTTGTTTACTCATTATCTTCATCATTTCTTCGAATCGCTGCATTCATCTCATATGCTTTACAATAGTATTGATCAAGATTATGATACCATGTCACTTCAGAAATTATCTTTGTTATTGTTTACCTACTCGAGGGCGAGTAGGAACTAAGCTTGGGGATGCTTGATACGTCTCAAACGTATCTATAATTTCTTATGTTCCATGCTACTTTATTGATGATACTCACATGTTTTATACACATTATATGTCATTATTATGCATTTTCCGGCACTAACCTATTGACGAGATGCCGAAGAGCCAGTTGCTGTTTTCTGCTGTTTTTGGTTTCAGAAATCCTAGTAAGGAAATATTCTCGGAATTGGACGAAATCAACGCCCAGGGCCTATTTTTACACGAAGCTTCCAGAAGTCCGAAGAGGAAACGAAGTGGGGCCACGAGGTGGCGACACACCAGGGGCGGCGCGGCCAGGCCCGCGCGCCTTGTTGTGTGGGCCCCTGTGACACCCCTGACCACCTTCCGCCTACTTAAAGCCTTCGTCGCGAAACCCCGCACGAGAGCCACGATACGGAAAACCTTCCAGAGACGCCGCCACGCCAATCCCATCTCGGGGATTCAGGACATCGCCTCGGCACCCTGCCGGAGAGGGGAATCATCTCCCGGAGGTCTCTTCATCGCCATGATCGCCTCCGGATCGATGTGTGAGTAGTCCACCCCTGGACTATGGGTCCATAGCAGTAGCTAGATGGTTGTCTTCTCCTGATTGTGCTATCATGTTAGATCTTGTGAGCTGCCTATCATGATCAAGATCATCTATTTGTAATGCTACATGTTGTGTTTGTTGGGATCCGATGAATATTGAATACTATGTCAAGTTGATTATCAATCTATCATATATGTTATTTATGTTCTTGCATGCTCTCCGTTGCTAGTAGAGGCTCTGGCCAAGTTGATACTTGTGACTCCAAGAGGGAGTATTTATGCTCGATAGTGGGTTCATGCCTCCATTAAATCTGGGACAGTGACAAAAAGTTCTAAGGTTGTGGATGTCTGTTGCCACTAGGGATAAAACATCGATGCTTTGTCTAAGGATATTTGTGTTGATTACATTACGCACCATACTTAATGCAATTGTCTGTTGTTTGCAACTTAATACTGGAAGGGGTTCGGATGATAACCTGAAGGTGGACTTTTTAGGCATAGATGCATGCTGGATAGCGGTCTATGTACTTTGTCGTAATGCCCTGATTAAATCTCATAGTACTCATCATGATATATGTATGTGCATTGTTATGCCTTCTTTATTTGTCAATTGCCCAATTGTAATTTGTTCACCCAACATCTGTTTATCTTATGGGAGAGACACCACTAGTGAACTATGGACCCCGGTCCTATTCTTTACATCTGAAATACAATCTACTGCAATTGTTCTTACTGTTCTTCGCAAACAATCATCATCATCCACACTATACATCTAATCCTTTGTTTACAGCAAGCCGGTGAGATTGACAACCTCACTGTTACGTTGGGGCAAAGTATTTTGAATGTGTTGTGCAGGTTCCACGTTGGCGCCGGAATCCCTGGTGTTGCGCCGCACTACACTCCGCCACCAACAACCTTCAACGTGCTTCTTGGCTCCTGCTGGTTCGATAAACCTTGGTTTCTTACTGAGGGAAAACTTGCTGCTGTGCACATCACACCTTCTTCTTGGGGTTCCCAACGGACGTGTGTCTTACACGCCATCAAGGACATCACGCCGGAGATAGAACCGCGCAAAACACTAGTAGGAAAAGCCTCATCAGTGGCGCACGAAAAATGGATTCTGTGGCGCATGGGAGGTGCGCCACAGAAACGTCGCCACAAAAATAAGGTTTCTGTGGCGCACCTGCCCATGCGCCACAGAATTAAGGTTTCTGTGGCGCACTTGTTCTTAGGTGCGCCACAGAAAAGCGTGCGCCACAGAATTGGTTTTTAGTGCGCCACAGAATTTGCTTGTATTATACACGATTTTGTGCTGCCTGCTATACACATGCAGTTTATAGACAGCAATACAGATACACAGGTTATATACAGCAACATTCAGATATAATATAAATATCATGTACATTGCACAGATATAACATAGACATCATCATCACATTACTTAGAGCCCGATCGAGATACATATATAGTGGCAAGTGTCAAATGTTTTGCATACAACTCTTAATTCATACAAAATTCACAATTTCGAGATACAAAGTAGTCTTCATCCGGTTCCTCCTTTGCTCCGTCATCTCTACCCACCAGGCTCGCTTGCATCGGGGTCCTTCATCCAGTTCCTACTATGATGAAAATGGAAGAAAGTGAGACCAACAAGTCCGATGCACAAGAGAAATGGAATAAATGCCTCATACATTGTTGGTCAACACAAATATTAACATTCAGGGACGGTGTAAGTGAGACCAAGTCCGATGCACAAGAGATTGATATTTGTGCTATCTTACCAGGCTCACTTACGCCGCCCCCGAGTGTACGGTGACCAAACATTTTAATCATCGGCATTTTGAAAATCTCAAAGCAAATGGAATGACAAAATGGAATAAGTGCCTCATACATTGTTGGTCAACACAAATATTAACATTCAGGGATGGCGTAAGTGAGACCAAGTCCGATGCACAAGAGATTGATATTTGTGCTATCTTACCAGGCTCACTTACGCCACCCCCAAGTGTACGGTGACCAAACATTTTAATCATCGGCATTTTGAAAATCTCAAAGCAAATGGAATGACAAAATGGAATAAGTGCCTCATACATTGTTGGTCAACACAAATATTAACATTTAGGGATGGTGTAAGCGAGGCCAGGTAGGATGCACAAGAGATTGATATTTGTGCTATCTTACCAGGCTCACTTACGCCACCCCCAAGTGTACGGTGACCAAACATTTTAATCATCGGCATTTTGAAAATCTCAAAGCAAATGGAATGACAAAATGGAATATGTGCCTCATACATTGTTGGTCAACACAAATACTATGGTCAGAAACCATAGTTGCAGTATACACCGCCGTATACTTTGCAGAAGGGCCCCCTTTCCCCGGTCGGCGTTCCGTCAACGGGTGCTTGACGACACAACAACGCCGATCTGCATCTCCGGCGCAGAACCACGCCAGTCCCTCGCTGTCCAGTGAACGAGTCCTTGATGCAAAGACCGTGCCGGCCTGCCCAGCATTATGCCGGGCCGTGTTGCCGCGCTTCAAGCCGTGTGTCCCGCGCCCTGCACTGTTCGCCTTCTTGCCCGGTGAACCAATAGGCTGATCGTTGGAATAAGGAAACCGATGACAGCCGGTCGCAAGATTAAATTGCGATCGGCCGTCATCGGCTTCCTTATTCCAACGATTAGTCTATTCGTTCACCGGGCAAAAAGGCGAAGAGTGCAGGGCGCGTGATCGACACGGCCTGAAGCGCGACAACAGGGGTCGGCATGATGCTAGGGAGGCTGGCACCGTCTTGGCATTAAGGACTCGTTCACGTACTGGACGGCGAGAGAAGAAAAGTGGTGCTGCGCCGGAGAGGCATGTCGGCGTTGTTGTCTCATCAAGGACTCGTTCACGGAACGGCGGCCAGGGAAAGGGGGGCTCGTCTACAAAGTATATTGCGGCGTATAGGTGACCAAACATTCTAATCATCGGCACTAAAATGGAAGAAAGGCCAATGCAATTAAGAAGTAGCTAGTATGAACTAAATGGAATGCCTCATACTTTGTTGGTCGAAACAAATATGAACATCCCGGGATGGCGTTAGTGAGGCCAGGTAGGATGCACAAGAGATTGATATTTGTGCCATCACACCAGGCTCACTAGCGACACCCCGGAGTGTACGAGTGATCAACCAACCATCTAATCATCGACAAGTACAAAAACACCACCAAACCAGCAACCATGGTGACATAAGTCAAGATGCTCAAACACACATAGCATGCATGGAGCAGATGCTCCAAAGGGATTATTCATCACTTGGTAGTAACCAAGTGATGCTGGCAAGAGAGAGGCCAAGCCTGAGCTAGTCAATCCAGTAGAGATGGATATGCATAAGTAAGCAAGAACACATAGCCTATCCAAGTTAACCAGATAAAACCAACCTTGACAGCCAACTGAATCACCTAGCACCACCTAGCTTTTAAAACCATCAGAAACAGTCCTTTTTCTTCAAAGGATACCACAGTGGCATTCATTTACATGATCCCCTACTGTGGATATCTCTAATTTCATCAAAGCCAACAAGAAAAAGAAATATATCATTACTCAGTTGAGTTCAAAACAAAGCTAGGGTCCATAAGGGATTACTCATCACTTGGTAGTAACCAAGTGATGCTGGCAAGAGAGAGGCCAAGCCTGAGCTAGTCAATCCAGTAGAGATGGATATGCATAAGTAAGCAAGAACACATAGCCTATCCAAGTTAACCAGATAAAACCAACCTTGACAGCCAACTGAATCACCTAGCACCACCTAGCCTTTTAAAACCATCAGAAACAGTCCTTTTTCTTCAAAGGATACCACAGTGGCATTCATTTACATGATCCCCTACTGTGGATATCTCTATTTTAGCATACCATAAGCTCACAAGAATCCATCAAGTAAATATGTACAGAGACATAGCAACAGCCATGTCAAACACAAGCACATAGGGTGGAATAACAATGTTTGGTCATCATTTAATCATAGACCAAGTGAAGCCTGGTACAAATGGCAAGGACCAGGAATTTGACCAACTCAAGTCACCATGGTTATGCCAACCAATTGAATAGTAGCATCTTCCAAATGGAACTAGGAAGGAAACCATCCCAGATGATTTACCAAGCCAGCAGTTCATGACTGCAAAGGCCAATTCAACCACCAAACCATCCAAACCACCAAGCCTACACACTTATCATTACCCAACAGGATTCAAAATGAAGCTAGGGTCCCCAACAATAGTTGGCATCCATCTAGCTTAAGTAAATACAGTAATAGAATCATTACTGCAAAGTAGTTCATCTCAATTATCTACATTAACAAGATAAAGTTTCACAGATAAATGAATTAGTCAACTGCTAGGCAACAGGGATGCTTGGCAAGCATCATGCATCCATTCATATGCTTTTCAAAGCATAAGCAACCACCAGTACATGGTGAGAAGCTATACAAATCAAGCAACAACACAGTATATCAAGCAACATGCATAGATAGAGAAAGTAGTAAGTAATTATCAACCAATTGGTGATCAAATGATCACCAGAGCTTGCAAACACAAGCCATAGGGGCAGCGGAGGAGGAATTAAGAGGGAGAGGAGGGGAGGGGAGAGAGAGCACCGATGACAGGGGTGGAGGACGAGCTTGAAGATGACGGCAGGGGTGGAGGAGGAGGAGGAGGCGGCGGATCCTCCACCTTGCCGCGACGGCGGCCCCTCCTCGCGGCGGCCCCTCCTCGCCGTAGGGGCAGCTTGTGCTGCAGGTGGCGGGGATGGGAGGACCGCGGCGGCATGCGCCCCTCGCGGAGGAAGGCGGCGGCGACGGCGGCGGCGACGACCATGGAGGATCCAGGCGACCACGGAGGAAGGCGGCGGCGGCGGATCCAGGCGACCACGGAGGAGAGGGGAGAGGGGAGAGGGGAGGAATCCTCCAGGCGACCACGGAGGAAGGCGGCGGCGGCGGATCCAGGCGACCACGGAGGAGAGGGGAGAGGGGAGAGGGGAGGGGCTCGGGAGGGGAGAGGTGAACAGGCGGGGGAGGGCACGGGCGAGATGATATAAGTCCCTTAATTCTGTGGCGCACCAAAGCCAGTGCGCCACAGAAAGAGTTATTTCTGTGGCGCAGCACGACATGTGCGCCACAGAAATACCTACAGTAATAAATGGTGGTGGCAGGATGTGGGCCCCACACAGTTTCTGTGGCGCACTACCCAACCGTGCGCCACAAAATTAAGCTATTTCTGTGGCGCACCGTGCCTGGTGCGCCACAAAATAAGTTTCTGTGGCGCATTCAAAACGGTGCGCCACAGAACTAAGCTTCACCTATAAGGGTTTTCCTACTAGTGAAAGGTTCTACAATCAGGTTTCTATTGGCCAACTCTCTTCAAAGATGCAAGAAAGTTTATTTTATCTTGTGATGAATGTCAAAGGGTTGGTAATATCTCCAGACGCAATGAAATGCCTATGAATTATACTCTTGTTATTGAACCATTCGATTGTTGGGGATTTGACTTCATGGGTCCTTTCCCTTCTTTAGAAGGTAACACTCATATACTTGTCGCTGTTGATTATGTTACTAAATGGGTGGAAGCCATACCCACAAAAAGTGCTGATGGTGAGACCTCTTTAAGAATGCTTCTAGATATTATTTTTCCTAGATTTGGAGTTCCTAGATATCTTATGACTGATGGAGGTTCTCATTTTATTCATGGAGGTTTTAGAAAAACTCTTGCTAAATATGGTATTAATCATAGAATTGCTTCCGCTTATCATCCTCAAACTAGTGGGCAAGTAGAATTATCAAATAGAGAGATTAAATCTATCTTGCAAAAGACTGTTAATAAATCTAGAAAGAACTGGGCTATTAAATTGAAGGAAGCACTATGGGCTTATAGAACTGCTTATAAAAATCCTATGGGTATGTCACCTTATAAAATGGTTTATGGGAAAGCTTGTCATTTACCTTTAGAACTAGAGCACAAAGCTTATTGGGCTGTAAGAGAACTAAATAAAGATCCTAAACTTGCCGGTGAGAAGAGATTGCTACAATTGAGTTCTCTAGATGAATGGAGAAGTGAAGCTTATGAAAATGCTAAACTCTTTAAAGAGAAAGTTAAGAAATGGCATGATAGAAGAATTATCAAAAGAGAATTTAATGTTGGAGATAAAGTCCTATTGTATCAGTCTCGTCTCAGATTTTTTGCAGGGAAATTACTCTCAAAATGGGAAGGACCATATGTCATTGTGGAGGTGTATCGTTCAGGAGCAATTAAAATTAGTTCTCTGCAAGGCAATGCCACACAAGTGGTGAATGGACAAAGACTCAAGCATTATATCTCTGGTGATTCTTATAATGAAGATGTTGATGTTATTCAAGTGGTAACTCCGGAAGCTTTCATCAAAGGCCAAATTGACAGTTCTGCAGAGTTCGACTTTGAATAGGTAACAGTACTGGTAATAAAAAGTCCGCGTTTAACTTTCCGAACAATGTTTTTGCTATTTTCGGAAAATATGAAAAATTACGAGATCAAACGGAGTGGATGAGGCGCACGAGGGCGTGCCCCCATAGGCCGCGCGGCCCCACCCGCGCCGCCCTATGAGGAGAGCCCCTCGGTGTCCCTCTCCGACTCTGGTTCGACCTGGTACTTTCCTTCTGACGTGAAAATTTCTGTTATATAATCCCCCAGACCCCTGGAGGTATGTATATTGTTTTCTCGTCGCGTTTTGTTTTTGTTTTCGGGATCTGCGTCGGATCTAGAGCCAGCATGTCTTCGTCGGGAACTTCGAGGGACAGCTTCTTTGAGGACGTCGTCAACCCGTACATGAACGAGCTGAAGATGCACCCCAAGGAATTGCTGCTCGTAGATGGAGAGTTGCAGATTGAAGATGTCCGGGGTCCTAAAGGAGAAGGAAGTTTGGAGGACAGGATGGAGAAATTAGAACAAGAGGTCTTCAACTACAAGAAGATGGCTGAGCGTGAAGTGGACATCTTCCACAAAATTGTGTCTGAACTTATTGATGGACACAAGAAGGAGACTGCAAAGCTGTGGGACGATATCTTCTCGCTTCACGACACTACCAACAAACTCCAAGCTCAACTCTATGATGTTCAGAATCAAAACTGTGAGTATGAAAACAGGTTTAAACACATAAGTTATGCTGCTAGTTTCAGGATTCCGGAGACCAAGATGTCGTTTGTTGATGGAGAGCCTCTTCCTTGGAAGTCTGATGATGGGAAGAATTCACCACCGCCGAAGGAGTAATTCATCATTGGTATTGGCACCCCCTTGGTTTGTTCCAAGCTTGGGGAGTGCCGCGGTATCACATCATCACTATCTTTTACCTTTTTACTATCAAGTAGTGGCATATCATGAGTGGGGAAGTTATCATATAAGATGTGTTGCAGTATGGAACTATCTCTCTTTAGTTGGTTATATATGTATCCCTTGGAGTGAGTTATCGTTATGGAATATTAATGAGAAGTCTTATCATTTACATACTGCACATCCTATTTTAGTTTGCTATCTCTATAATATGATTGATCTTGTTGTTAGTATTGGTATCACTTTGGGAGCATTGAGTAAATCTATTTGGTTTTGGCAAACTTGGCATTGGTCAATAGCAACAACACTTTGAGTTTAAGTAGGAAAGAGGAAATACATGTAGATATGTTATTTCATTATCTTTCTTGTTAGTTCCTAGCTTAGTATTCTGAAGTTAAAATTGTTTGTGCTTACAAGGAAGATGCATGATTGTTTCTATCACATGTATATTCGTTTGTTTCCCTCAACTCTTATGCTTGCTAATTAACCTTGCTAGCCAAAGACCTGTACTGAGAGGGAATGCTTCTCGTGCATCCAAACACTTAAACCAAACCTATGCCATCAGTATCCACCATAACTACCTACTATGTGGTATATATTTCCCTGCCATTCCAAGTAAATACTTCATGTGCTACCTTTAAACAATTCAAAAGTTATTACCTCTTATTTGTGTCAATGTTTTATAGCTCATGAGGAAGTATGTGGTGTTTTATCTTTCAATCTTGTTAGGCAGCTTTCACTAATGGACTAGTGGCTTCATCCACTTATCCTATAATTTTGCAAAAAGAGCTGGCAACGGGGTTCCCAGCCCCAATTAATCAACTTTCATTAATAACTCTCTTCACATGTTTTGCCCTGATTCATCAGTAAGCAACTTAATTTTGCAATAGACACTCCTCCATGGTATGTGAAATGTTGGAAGGCACCCGATGATTCGGTTAGCCATGGCTTGAGAAAGCAAAGGTTGGGAGGAGTGTCATCCTTAAATAAACTAAAGTACATGTGTAAACAAAAGAGAAGAGGGATGATCTACCTTGCTGGTAGAGATAACGTCCTTCATGGGAGCCGCTCTTTGGAAGTCTGTTTGGCAAGGGGGTTAGAGTACCCACTACCATTCGTTGACAACAACAAACACCTCTCAAAACTTTACTTTTATGCTCTTTATATGATTTCAAAACTTAAAAAGCTCTAGCACATGATTTAATCCCTGCTTCCCTCTGCGAAGGGCCTATCTTTTACTTTATGTTGAGTCAATAAACCTATTTCCCTCTATCTTAAGCAAGCAATTGAGTTGTTGTGATCAAACCATTTATACTATGATCTACTTAATCATGCATTTTATTCTTCCTTGTTTAGTACAAGTTTTATCCGAATGAATATAGCTTTGAAGGTTATCAATGGTTATGAGGAGATTATTATGATTGAGTATGCAAGTTTTGCCATATAAGCTTTAATATAAGAGCGCTGCTCGATAGATAAGTACAATCTGTCAATTGTTCTCTGACCAAGAACGAAGTTTGCCATCACCAATTATGATTTCCTATGCACCTTTATTTGTGATTTCCTTTTACTTGTTTCAAGTTGAATCATATGGGAAGTTGTTCACTAGAATGTCTTGTGTGAATTAATATGATGCTTCTTGTCCGTATTTGATTTATCGACTCTTCACTCCATAAACATGTGGTCTTGTTTACCGAGTTCAGTTTCGCTTGGGGACAAGCGAAGTCTAAGCTTGGGGGAGTTGATACGTCCATTTTGCATCACTATTTTATATCATAATTTACTGTTATTCATTGATATATTTCATATTTAGAGATGATACTTATGTTATTTCATCTATTTTGCATGTTTCATGATTATTGGAGAGTCGCGCACCGGAGTCAGGATTCTGCTGGAAAAAGCACCGTCAGAATGCAATATTTCGGAAGATCAACAATTGACGGAAATTACACGGAAAATCTTATTTTTCCAGAAGACGGAGATAGCCAAAAGGAGGAGCCGAGGAGGGGCCGGCATGGGCCCAGGCCTGCCGCCGGCCTTGGGGAGGGGCCCACAGCCCCCTCTGGCCTCCTCTCCTTCGCGTACTTCTTCGTCCCGAAAACCTAAGCTCCAGAGAATAATCGCGAGGAGACACAGCCGCCTCTGCGGGGCGGAAAAAACCAGAGAGAAAAGAGCTCTCCGGCAGGCTGAAATCTGCCGGGGAAATTCCCTCCTGTAGGGGGAAATCGACGCCATCGTCACCGTCACCGAGCTGGACGTCATTGGGATCATCATCACCATCATCTCCATCATCATCACCGACATCTCCACCGCTGCACCTCGTCACCGCTGTAACATCTAGGGTTGAATCTTGATTGTTTGGTAGGGGAAACTCACCCGGTATTGATTACTCCTTGTTATTGATGCTATTGAGTGAAACCATTGAACCAAGGTTTATGTTCAGATTGTTATTCATCATCATATCACCTCTGATCATGTTCCATATGATGTCTCGTGAGTAGTTCGTTTAGTTCTTGAGGACATGGGTGAAGTCTAAATGTTAGTAGTGAATTATGTTGGGTAATATCAATGTTATGATATTTAAGTTGTGATGTTATTCTTCTAGTGGTGTCATGTGAACGTCGACTACATGATACTTCACCTTTATGGGCCTAGGGAATACATCTTGTATTCGTTTGCTAGTTGCGGGGTTGCCGGAGTGACAGAAACCTGAACCCCCGTTGGTATATCGATCCAGGAGGGATAGCAGGATCTCAAAGTTTAAGGCTGTGGTTAGATTTATTTTAATTACTTTCTTGTATTTGCGGATGCTTGCAAGTGGTATAATCACAAGTATGTATTAGTCCTAGGAAGGGCGGTGCATTAGCATAGTTTCACCACACAACACTTATCAAAACAATGAAGATTAATCAGCTATATGAAGCGAAAGCACTAGACTAAATTCCCGTGTGTCCTCAAGAACGTTTGGTCATTATAAGTAAACAAACCGGCTTGTCCTTTGTGCTAAAAGGATTGGGCCACTCGCTGCACTTATTACTCTCGCATTTTACTTACTTGTACTTTATTCATCTGCTATATCAAAACCCCACTGAATACTTGTCTGTGAGCATTCATGAATCCTTCATCGAAACTGCTTGTCAACACCTTCTGCTCCTCGTTGGGTTCGACACTCTTATTTATCGAAAGTACTACGTTACACTCCCTATACTTGTGGGTCATCACGGCGCGACACATTTCGGACCCTCAAAAGTGGTCGCGAGCGTCCATTTGCGTCGCCCCGCGGACGCCAAAATGACCGCGAGGGGCGAAATGTCCGTTTGCGTCGGGGGCTACCTCCAGCGGTCCGACGCATTTTAGACATGCAACTGTTTTCTTTTTGTGCTATTTCTTTTCAATTTAGTTGAATGATCAAGTTTTAAACGCGAAAAAGATGTACTCATGATGTCATGTTGGTCCAATCGAATAGATTATAGCCTAAACAATTAACCGGATACGTCAATCGACTAGATTCAAACATATTTAACATACAAATAAGAAGAAATTTAAAAACATATAAACTAAAACTATTTTCTGGCCTTCTTGTTCGAACTCCTCCGCCTCTTGCTTGTCACCTCGTCGTCGGAACTGGAGGACGACGCGCCCGTCGAGGACTTGAAACTGGAAGAAATGGCGTATTCATCGTCGTCGTCGGTGAACGGACGACGACGCGCCGCCCGCGCCAGCGCCCTGGACTTCTTCCTTGCCGCCGCCTTGTCGTCCGCCGCCTCCTGCGCCTCCAACCGGGCGAACTTGCTGTCGGAGTCCTCCTCCTCCTCCTGGCCCTCCTCCTCGTCGTCGGCGTCGCTGGCAGCGCCGCCTCCGTCCTCCTCCTGGCCTTCGCTGCCATTGCCGCCTCCGTCCTCCTCGTCCTCACTCGGTGTGGAGGTAGGGTAGCTGGGCGTGGAGCCCGGATCGCTTGGCGTCGCCGGCGATTCCCACCAATGCAGGAATCCGGGCGACTTGCCCTCGCTCTCCGAGTCGGACGGCAGCGTGTAGTCGCTCATGACGTGCCGGTGTTGGAGAAGAAGAAGAAGAGGAAGAAGAAGGAGGCGGTTGAACTTGAATTACCGTAGACGCGGGGGTTATAATGTGCGCGGATTAACGGCGGCGCGTAAAACGAAGAGGCCGGCGGTTGCTCTTCCGCGGCGGTTCGGCGCTCCATTGCGGCGGTTGGTCGCCGTGGTTGCCACACCGGCGCGCGTTGTGAATTCAAGGCCGATCGAACCTAGGTCGCTGCCATGAGGGCCCGTGGGGACGCGAGCGGACGCTCCGTGCGACCGCCCAGCGGACGGCCCGGTCACTTTGCGTCGCCCCGCTGAAGCAGACCCCAGACGTATTTCCGATCACGGCGGACGAAAACGATCGCTGAGCATCCGTTTGCGTCGCGCCGCTGGAGATGCCCTAAAGGCATCACGTGTATACCACATGCGTGTATGGTTTTGGATCGATGACAGACATCGCGTGCCTAGCACATGCATAATTATTTGACTGTTTAGTGGCAGGCCTCACGTGCATAGCACATCCAGAAACGGCCACAGTCGTGCGTAGTTAAACGGTAGTTTCCTTTAAAATACTTGTATTCAAATATATGTATCTAATCATATTTTAGTGTATAGATAATCTATTTTAGATTGGAGGAAGTACCAGATGTACAGAGAAATATCTAGACATGTTTTAGCTTATAGATACTGAATCTTGCGCACATGGATGTATCAAGATATGTTTTAATGTGTAGATAGCTTCATTTTAGAACAAGTATTTTAGATCCGAGGGGGTAGTAGGGTGCTACACGCCGGGAAGGAGTACCGATGGAGGGATAGCTGATCGAGCTTGCTATTCAGTTAGGTTAGCTGGTGAGGTGACGATGGCAGGTGGCAGCCGCGATGCATTGGCAGCTCCTGTGGACGTGGCCGCGGAGGTAGTCATCGTTGGCGGCGGGATTGCAGGGCTCGCGACAGCGGTGGCCCTGCGAAGGGTTGGCATGGGCGGGGTTCTGGTGCTAGAGCGGCAGGGCGAGCTGCGCGCCACTGGCGCTGCGCTCACCATCTTCCCCAATGGCTGGTTCGCGCTCCGCGCGCTCGGCATCGCGCACAAGTTGACCTGCCGATACGACGCCTTCCAAACGTACGTGCGCGTTGCTTTCCATTCCGTTCCAATCCTTGCGTACCAGCAAAAAATAAAACATAATTTCATTGATTCATATGCATTCCAGGTTATGACATGCATTGGTTGCATTCTTTTCTGGTTTCGATCGCTCTGCTTAATTCAGTAGGTTTGTTGAATGCATGCAGATCAAGAGTGACAAATCTTGAAACTGGAGCA
Organism: Lolium multiflorum; assembly: GCA_030979885.1. Taxonomy (NCBI): domain Eukaryota; kingdom Viridiplantae; phylum Streptophyta; class Magnoliopsida; order Poales; family Poaceae; genus Lolium; species Lolium multiflorum. The sequence goes on along the minus strand of CM061748.1, from coordinate 313,534,993 downwards.
TCGCAGGAGTTTCACTTTGCGGGACACAAAAGCAGGTTGGTTCGATGCGTATATTCAGCTTAGTTTCTTGCTCCATCTTTTTCTTTTTGCTGTTTCACAAATTCGCAGAGCTAGCTAAAAGTATGTAGACACAGTTTATGTATGTTCGACTAATCATCTGAAACAAAACCAAAAACAGTGGTGAAGTCGGCGTGAGACCGGTGCATCGAAAGGTGCTGCTGGAAGCTCTCGCAAAGGAGCTCCCGCCGGCCACAATCCGGTTCTCCTCCAAGGTCATTTCTATAAGCACCGAGACCCGCGGCGGTTCACCCGGGGAGATCGTTGTTGTACTGTTAGACGACGGTACAGTAATCCGGTCCAAGGTAATCAAAGCAACACAGCCTAGCTAGCTTCAAGGTGTATTTGTAACTCGCTCATCGCGTGTCTCTCTGTCCTGGACAGATACTGATCGGCTGCGACGGCGTGCACTCAGTGGTGGCGAGGTGGTTGGGCCTGCCGGAGGCGGCCACCTCAGGCCGGTCCGCGGTTCGTGGGCTATCGGTCTACCCGGACGGACACGGCTTCAAGAAAGGGCTCCGTCAGTTCCTCTCGGCAGGTCTCAGGGCCGGCATGGGCCCTATCAGCGACACTGACGTCTACTGGTTTCTCGTCAACAACACGACCACTGCAGGCAAGCGTCCGAAGCAGGCACCGTCTCACAGACACTGAGAAAAAAGTGGAATCTAACAATATCCTCAACTCGTTTATTTCCGCAGAGAATGAAGTAGGCACGGACCCCGCCAAGATCCTGCGTGAGGTCACCGAGAACGTCGGCAGGAACCTGCCGGCGGAGTACCTCGACGTGGTGTGTCACTCAGACCCGGGTAGCCTCACATGGGCCCCGCTGCTGTACCGCCACCCCTGGGCCGTGCTAACGGGCCGGGCCTCCTACGGGCCCATCACGGTTGCCGGCGACGCATTCCACCCCATGACGCCCGACATGGCGCAGGGAGGGTGCGCCGCGTTGGAGGACGCGGTCGTGCTGGCTCGCGCGCTATCACGCGCGCCCAAGCTAGCAGACGGTGTGGCCGCCTATATATCGGAGCGCCGTTGTCGGGTGGCCTGGCTGGTAGCCGGGGCCTACCTATCTGGCTGGGTGCAGCAAGGCGGGAGCAGCGTCCAAGGGGTGCGCAGTTATATAATCAGGCTATTTCGTGACTTGATCTTCTACAAGTTCTTGTTCCCGAAACTTGCTGATGCCATGTGGTACAATTGCGGCGACCTGAAACCACGCAACGAAATAGGTAAGAACTACTCGGAGTGAAATTGTACTAGATTGATAGGCGCGCTTTGCCGCGACGTCTGCATTAAGTTTTGGCACAGCATGGCTGGTGCAGTACACTCAGACTCGCTTTGCTTTGTGTTATAAAACACCATGCAAACCTTTCTGTCAATGCAGATTTTGCAACAAAACCTTGCCATGCAACCCTTGGGATCTCAAATCAAGTGAATTTAAGTGTAATATTAGATTGATTAAACATGAGTACAATATCAGGACACCTACAAATGCATTGAGATTACATGCTGAATTATAGGCACATTAGTGTGCTGGATTCATTATAGCAAGTTTGTATGTACTATTGGCCTCATTATGCTTCCAAAGATGCACAATCATCACTTGCACATGACAATAAGAAACAGGTACTTTGTTAGTTTACATACACAACAAATAGGTAGACCGTAAATGGAGTGTCATATTATATATTATAAGAACTAAACAATGTGCACATGAAATATTGAGCCATTGTTCCCATATATTGGAGTCTTACTAATAGAGATATGGCACAACTCACTACGGGAAAAATTATCGTTGCCGTGCAGGCAATCATTGCCGTGAGCCTCCGCACAGCAAAGAAATATTTGCCGTGCGCAACAAACATCACGCACGGCAAACACATATCGCACGACAAAGATTTAGAGCAGCGCACGACAATGAAAAACAACACGGCATACTCAGCAGTGGCGCACGGCAAAGAACATATGCACGGAAAAGTCTGAGCAGAACGCACGGCAAAGAAACACATCACGGCAAAGACCCTGCAGGCCGCACGGCAACGAAATGCTGCACGGCAAAGGCTCCTTTGCCGTCCGAATCTTTCTTTACCGTGCGCCACCATTCATTTTCTTTGTTTTTCTTTCTATTTTATTTCATCTAACACTAATATTTATTTTTTTAATTAGTTTTACTTTTTGATGACTATTTATTAGTGTTACTTAAGACAATGTGCAATACAAAATTACTCTCCATGTTCATCCCCCCACATATATCAGGGCTAGGGTTTAGGGTTTAGGGGAGCTACTTTTGCACCATTACACCTTGCACCACACTTTCACACATATCATACGTCTACATGCAAGATTTGGTGGGGTTCCGGTGCTCCGCGGTCGTTCTCCCCTCCTCCCCCAAAACAAACGTGTGCCCAGGCGGGTCTACCCCCTAGATTTCTCCGCGCGAGGGTGCACCAAAGTACCTTTTCATTCTTTTAGGTTTGTTTAGTACATATACACATGGATAACCAATATTGGGACCCTTTGGCACATACACCCGCAGCTCGAGCCATTATCACACGATCGAGGGTGTGCCTGATCTACTGGTTAGGGTTAGGTGTACGGTTAGGCCTAGGGTTTACGGTTTAGGGGAGCTACTTTTGCACCATTACACCTTGCACCACACTTTCACACATATCATAGGTCCACATTTGGTGGGGTTCCGGTGCTCGGCGGTCGTTCTCCCCCTCCTCCCGCCAAAACAGCGGAACGTGTGCCCCGGCGGGTCTACCCCCCTAGATTTCTCCGCGCGAGGGTGAACCAATGTACCTTTTCATTCTTTTAGGTTTGTTTAGTACATATACACATGGATAACCAAGATTGGGACCCTTTGGCACATACACCCGCAGCTCGAGCCATTATCACACGATCGAGGGTGTGCCTGATCTACTGGTTAGGGTTAGGTGTAGGGTTAGGCCTAGGGTTTAGGGTTTAGGGGAGCTACTTTTGCACCATTACACCTTGCACCACACTTTCACACATATCATAGGTCCACACGCAAGATTTGGTGGGGTTCCGGTGCTCCGGCGGTCGTTCTCCCCTCCTCCCCCAAAACAGCGGAACGTGTGCCCCGGCGGGTCTACCCCCTAGATTTCTCCACGCGAGGGTGCACCAATGTACCTTTTCATTCTTTTAGGTTTGTTTAGTACATATACACATGGATAACCAAGATTGGGACCCTTTGGCACATACACCCGTAGCTCGAGCCATTATCACACGATCGAGCGTGTGCCTGATCTACTGGTTAGGGTTAGGTGTAGGGTGTAGGGTTTAGGGGAGCTACTTTTGCACCATTACACCTTGCACCACACTTTCACACATATCATAGGCGCACGGCAACGTCTCGCCGCACGGAAAAGAAGACGCCGCACGGCAAAGATCTGCCGCACGGCAAAGATCCCTCGCACGGCAAAGCATCTGCCGCACGGCAACGTAGCGCACGCACGACAAAGGCCTTTGCCGTGCAGTTTGGTCATGCACACGGTAATGTCTTCGTTGCCGTCGGAGGCTTTGCCGTGCAGACGTTGCCGTGCGTCGACGCACGGCAAAGCCTTTGCCGGGCAAAATAGGGTCTTTGCCGTGCGATCTATCGCACGGCAACGAAGTGTTTTCCCGTAGTGACTCATAGACCTTCTCAAAGTTCTTCCCTGAACATAAAGCAAGTCAAAGCAACATGAATAACCACTTCAAACAAAAGATTCACAATTATTGAATAGCTCAGGCCGTGTATTAATTTGAAAAACTAAAGTTGGTAGCAAACAACCATTATTGTTGGAACATTTGCTGATTTGCATACAGGTGCACAAACATTTTACTTTCCCATTTTTTCCACTAGTCAAGATGGGACAGAAATTTACATCTTCTTAAAAACAATAAGGGAATAACTAAGTTTGGTGTACCCGGGGTCATCCCCTCGACAATGACAAAGAACTCAAGAATTTCCTAATTATGTGCCTTGTTATCTGAATTAATTTTCATCGAAATCTACAGGAAGCACCTTGAAAAAAGGTGAACGTGATCCATAAGAAATCATTAGCTCTTTTCCATCACCAGGACCTATATAGTCATAATTAATAGGCATGAGCTTCAAGAATCAGACGGAAGTCAAAGTTATATTAGGTAAGCCAACACGCTTATCGCAAATCACCCTACAAAAACGTAGGCTCTCTTAGAGCTCTCCTTGATAAGTGATAATTAACAAAAGCAATCCACAACCAAAGAAATACTATTGTTTGGGCTTCTCAAATAGCAACTTCTACTGAGTACATTAGCACATGGATTGCCACAATTGGACCTTGAAATTACAACTCAATATTGGAGGGTAGAACCAGCACTAGTAGAAAAAAGGCCTTCCATCCCAACCCATTAGTCCCCAAATACATTGACCCGGGACTAATGGGTCTTTAGTCCCGGTTCTGCTGGTGAACCGAGACTAATGCTCCGGGCAACCGGGACTAAAGGGCTACGGTGGTCTGCGGCCAGGGCAAGAACCTTTAATCCCGGTTGGGGACACCAACCGCGACTAAATGGTACATTAAAGGTTTTTTTCTGATTTTTGGCTCCCCACGCACCTCCACCCCCCCCGGATCGCCTTTTTTAGCACTGTAAAATAGAAAATAAAATGATAGAAAATTCAAAAAAAAATAAAATGTTTTCAGATTCTTGTATGTTATGCAACCTAGTATTAGGGAAAATTAACAAATTTGAATTTTCACTTTTTTGCAAAAAGTTTTGAAAAATGGTAAAACCGCAATAACTTTTGCATACGACGTCGAAAAAAATGTATAATATATCAAAATCATCGTGGGAAAAAGTTACATCCGAATTCTAGAGAGAATCCACCATAATAGAGAAACTTGGTGATTTTGATTTAAAAGGTAAAGGTGGAATAGAAGTAGAATATGATTTTCTCAATGCTTATAAAGAAACTGGTAAAGCAAAAGAAACTCCTGATGAGTTCCGTTTTGATGAAGATCTTATTTTGCCAATTCTCTTGTGTTTTTCAGAGCACATTGATGCACCAAAGAAATAATTGCTTCAATACACTCCACCGCCTAAACCAATTGAAGAAGTGCAAGCAATAGTTGATGTACCAATGGAGCCACCAAAAGAGAGACACCCATGTGTGAACCACGTTGCCACATGTCGATGTCGGAGTACCCCTCTGAAGAGTGTAAAAGTGTGGATATTCACCCATGTGACTCCCGGGTTGGGAAGCTTGTTGTCTTGTGTGATGTCAATCGTTTCCGTGTCTGTTTATGCTAAATTCAGTTATCTTGTTACTGTATTCATTTCCTTGAATTACAGTTTCTGCACTTTGTTGATCTCCTTTGATTTCGCTAATCCGTTGATCAACTCTTGTTCTTTTGTTGTAACTACTTGTTGAGTATGCCATCATACTCACCCTTGCCATTTCCATTTCTTTTCCAGAATTATTGCTTGCACTTCTTCAATTGGTTTGGTGGAGTGGATTGAAGCAATTGTTTCTTTGGTGCATCAATGTGCTCTGAAAAAGACCGGAGAATTTGCAAAATAATATCTTCATCAAAATGGAACTCATCAGCACTTTCTTTTGCTTTACCAGTTTATTTATAAGCATTGAGACAATCATATTCTACTTCTATTCCACCTTTACCTCTTAAATCAAAATCACCAAGTTTCTCTATTATGGTGGACTCTCTCTAGAATTTCCCAAAGCTTGTGTTATAGGGAAATGGACCCCCAACTCACGAGTAACTCAGAACTAAACGAACAACTCCAACCCCCAACCCTTCCGCACCCCCAACCCTCCCAACCCTAGCCGCCTCCCGCCACCGCCGCCGACACTAGTAGAAAAAGCCTTACAGATGAGATCTTATTTCCGTGGCGCACCAACTCCCTATGCACCACAGAAACAATATCTGTGGCGCACGAGTCACAGTGCGCCACAAAAATAGCTTAGTTTTGTGGTGCACTTCTAGTCCATGCGCCACAGAAATAAGGTGGGGCCCACATCCTGCCACCACCAATAATTGGTGTCATTATTTCTGTGGCGCAGGGCCAGCAGTGCGCCACAGTAATTAGTTATTCTTTGGCGCACCCCTTCGGATGCGCCACCGAAATATGTGATTATGTGGCGCACATGTGCTGGTGCGCCACAGAAATTTTGCGATTATATATCTGCCGTACCCCCTCCCTCGCCCGTACCCCTCCCTCGCTCGTACGCCTGCACTCTCTTCTTCTCCCTACCGCCGCGTGCCGCCGCCTTCCATGGTGAGCGCTGCCGTCGCCATCGCCGCCGCCTTCCTCTGCGAGGGCCGCATGCCGCCACGCTCCACCCATCCCCGCCACTAGCAGCACAAGCCGCTGCGGCGTGGAGGAGGAGGGGCCGCCGCAGCAAGGAGGAGGGGCCGGCGCCGCGTCAAGGAGGAGGAGGAGCCGCCGCGTCCTCCACCCTTGCCGTCATCGTCAACCTCCTCCTCCACCCGTATTGTCGGTGAGCTCTCTCCCCTCCCCTCCCTCTTCTTCTCCCGCGTGAGCACAAAGTGCTCGACGAAATGCTTCTATGCCATCCGAGAGAAATAGTCATGCAAATATAAGAACATATACTGCCTGATCTAGTTGGTTTATACCTGTGGCTTGCTTGCTCCTCATTGCTTTATCAATTCCCTACTGATCCTAAGTACCCATGAATATCTGGTGGTGTTCTTGTGCTGTTTAGTTACTGTCAACACATGTGTTTGCATGTGTGTGTGAGCTGCTTGTAGTGTCACTTGACTGTTCAAGTTTCAATGTTGGTTACTTTTCCTCTAGTGCAAGACATGGTTGAGCTGATGTTTATCCACTGTTGGTCTTTATTCTTGGTAGATCAAAGTGTCATGCACATGTGGCTTTACCTTATGGGTGTACTATTATTTCAAGCCTCTCCTATTTAACTATATGGTTAAATTATCTGTTTGTCTTTTGTTAATCTCTCAGTGGCTGACAGTAACTAAATAAGCTTATGCTTAATTAGTCAGATGTTGAATTAGTAAGATCAAGTAGTGGCTTGAGTTCCTGTTGGTAATCAATACCAACAGAGAGCTACTTTATTTTAAGTAGAATTTCTTTTAAGGACTCTAGCTAGATTAGAGGGGAAAAAGTTGCTGCTTTGTTGCCTATGATAATGGATCATCAAATGTTTCCCTTTGTCCCTGGTTGCCTCCTTAATTGATGCCTTATGATCCAAATGATCCAAGTCCCTTGCATGATCCCATTTGTCCCTAATGTTGCTTAAGATGAATAAATTCCCTCTAATCACCATTTGGAGATCAAGACTAGTTCTTGATTTCCATTAGCTAGACTCCAATATTACAAAATGTCTCCCAAATATGGAGACAAACATTTCAACATTACCCCAATGTTATTTCTCTCAAATGGACAGTTTCTGATGGTATGCTTGCTCCTCACTGCTTTATCAATTCCCTACTGATCCTAAGTATCCATGAATATCTGGTGGTGTTCTTCTGCTGTTTAGTTACTGTCAACACATGTGTTTGCATGTGTGTGTGAGCTGCTTGTAGTGTCACTTGACTGTTCAAGTTTCAATGTTGGTTACTTTTCCTCTAGTGCAAGACATGGTTGAGCTGATGTTTATCCACTGTTGGCCTTTATTCTTGGTAGCTCAAAGTGTCATGCACATGTGGCTTTACCTTATGGGTGTACTATTATTTCGGGACTCTCCTATTTAACTATATGGTTAAATCATCTGTTTGTCTTTTGTTAATCTCTCAGTGGCTGACAGTAACTAAATAAGCTTATGCTTAATTAGTCAGATGTTGAATTAGTAAGATCAAGTAGTGGCTTGAGTTCCTGTTGGTAATCAATACCAACAGAGAGCTACTTTATTTTAAGTAGAATTTCTTTTAAGGACTCTAGCTAGATTAGAGGGGAAAAAGATTGTTGCTTTGTTGCCTATGATAATGGATCATCAAATGTTTCCCTTTGTCCCTGGTTGCCTCCTTAATTCATGCCTTATGATCCAAATGACCCAAGTCCCTTGCATGATCCCATTTGTCCCTAGTGTTTCTTAAGATGAATAAATTCCCTCTAATCACCATTTGGAGATCAAGACTAGTTCTTGATTTCCATTACCTAGACTCCAATATTAAAAATGTCTCCCAAATATGAAGACAAACATTTTAACATTACCCCAATGTTATTTCTCTCAAATGGACAGTTTCTGATGGTTTTTAAAAAACCAAGTGATGAATAATCCCTTGGTTTATACCAAGTGATGAATAATCCCTTTGGAGCATCTGCTCCATGCTATGTGTGTTTGAGCATCTTGAGGCATATGATATCTAGTTGATACCACTTGGCCATTTCTTCCATTTTTGTGCCGATGATTAAAATGTTTGGTCACTTATACACTCTGGGGTGGAGCAAGCGAGCTTGGTGTGATGGCACAAATATCAATCTCTTGTGCATCCTACCTGGCCTGGCTTACTCCATCCCGGAATGTTAATATTTGTTTCGACCAACAAAGTATGAGGCATATGCTATCTAGTTGATACCACTTGGATCTTTCTTCCATTTTAGTGCCGATGATTAGAATGTTTGGTCACCTATACACTCCGGGGTGGCGCAAGCGAGCCTGGTGTGATGGCACAAATATCAATCTCTTGTGCATCCTACCGGCCTCGCTTACTCCGTCTCGGAATGTGAATATTTGTTTCGACCAACAAAATATGAGGCATATGATATCTAGTTGAGATACCACTTGACACTTTTTTCCATTTTATAGTGCCGATGATTAGAATGTTTGGTCACTCGTACACTCGGGGTGGCGCCAGCGAGCCTGGTGTGATGGCACAAATATCAATCTCTTGTGCATCCTACCTAGTCTCGCTGACTCCATCCCTGAATGTTCATATTTGTTTCGACCAACAAAGTATGAGGCATATGCTATCTAGTTGATACCACTTGGCTCTTTCTTCCATTTTAGTGCCGATGATTAGAATGTTCGGTCAACTGTACACTCCGGGGTGACGCTGAGCCTGGTGTGATGGCACAAATATCAATCTCTTGTGCATCCTACCTGGCCTCACGACGCCATCCCGGAATGTTAATATTTGTTTCGACCAACAATGTATGAGGCATTCCATTTAGTTCATACTAGCTACTTGTCTCTTATTTGAGTTGGCACTTCTTAATTGCATTGGTCGATGATTAGAATGTTTCGTCACTTGTACACTCTGGGGTGGGCCAGTGAAACTGGTGTGATGGTACAAATATCAATCTTGTGCATCCTACTTGGCTTCGCTGATCCCATCCCTGAATGTTAATATTTTTTCGACCAACAAAGTATGAGGCATTCCATTTAGTTCATACTAGCTACTTATCTCTTATTTAAGTTGGCACTTCTTAATTGCATTGACATTTCTTCCATTTTAGTGTCGATGATTAAGTTTTGTGGTCACTACACACTTGGGGGAGGCGCCAGTGAGCCTGGTGCGATGACACAAATATCAATCTCTTGTGCATCCTACCTGGCCTCACTAACTCCTTCCCTAAATGTTAATATTTGTTTCGACCAACAATGGATGAGACCCTTGTCATTCCATTTGCTCTGGTTTTTTCAAAATTCCAATGATTAAAATGCTTGGTCACCGTACACTCAGGGGTGGCGTAAGTGAGCCTAGTAAGATAGCACAAATATCAATCTCTTGTGCATCAGACTTGGTCTCACTTACGCCATCCCTGAATGTTAATATTTGTGTTGACCAACAATGTATGAGGCATTTATTCCATTTCTCTTGTGCATCGGACTTGTTGGTCTCACTTGGTCTCACTTTCTTCCATTTTAATCATAGTAGGAACCGGATGAAGACCCGATGCAAGCGAGCCTGGTGGGTAGAGAGGAGGGAGCAAAGGAGGAACCGGATGAAGACCACTTTGTATCTTGAAATTGTGAAATTTTTATGAATTAAGAGTTGTATGTAAAACATTTGACACTTGTCACTATATATGTATCTCGATCGGGCTCTAAGTAATGTGATGATGATGTCTATATTATATCTGTGCAATGTACATGCTATTTATATTATATCTGCATATTTCTGTATGTTGTTGTATATAACCTGTATATTGCTATATATAACCTGTATGTGTATAGCAGGCAGCACAAAATCGTGTATAATACGAGCAAATTTTGTGGCGCACTGAAAATCAATTCTGTGGCGCACCTTTTTCTGTGGCGCACCTAAGCCCTCGTGCGCCACAGAAACCTTAATTCTGTGGCACATGTATAGGTGCGCCACATAAATCTTATTTTTGTGGCGAAGTTTCTGTGGCGCACCGCCCGTGCGTCACAGAATCATTTTTTGGTGCGCCACTAATGAGCCTTTTCCTACTAGTGCGGCAACGCCGCCGGGGCAAAGACCTCGGGCGTGGCGGCGGCGGGGGGCCTTCCTCATTGTAGCGCAGTGGACGGTGGACGAGTTCCCTCCTCCTCGACGCTGCGACCGGTCGGCGTGGATGGATGGGCGGCGGCGACCTGGCGCTACAGACTCCCTCCTCTCGTCGGCTCCCCCTGAAGCACGCCGGCAGGGGCTGGTGGTGGGTGGAGGCCAGGCCCATGGTCTGCGCCATTCTCCCCCCGGCCTCTCACTGGTGCGTGGAGATGGTCTCGGGCTTCTCCCGCGACACGAGGTCGCCCGGGGCAGCAACCTTGGGTTCGACGGTGGAAGCGACCTTCTTCTTCGCCGGAGGAGGTCGGCTGGTTGCTGGGGTGGCGGATCACGAGATCCCTCTACCCCGGTGATGAAGATCTATTCGACGACGAGCTAGCGGCGAAGGGGCCACCGGTGAACACCGCGCCTTGACTTCGTTCTTGGCGGATGATGGCGACGGCTATTGGCGTCTTTCCCCTGCGAAGGCATCATCTTTGCTGGCCTCATCGTTTGCTCTCGCCGAGTTGGGGACTCACGGCTGTCGGTGAAAACCGTGTCAAGATTGGCGGGAGATGGCGGCGTTAAGCGTCGCTTCCTTCTTGAAGGCATCGTCGTCGCAGTCCGCGGGAACTCACTTGTGCTGCTCCGGGGAAAACCCTAGATCCAGCAAGGATCGGACGATGACGGCGCTCCCTGCGTCATGCTATCTCTTGGGGCATCGTTTTTGGAGCAGCGGCTGGATGGAGGTGGTCTTTGGTGGAGTGGTGTTCATCTACCACGTTGTCGTCGATGATTCTCAGCGGCGTGGAGCTGCGGAGTATCGAAGACGGGTGAGGACTACTGGACGCGGGCAGGATGGTGGAGCTGTTTGGTGTTATGGTAACATCGACGGCACGCCTGGCACGGTCAATGCGTTGATCTCGCTTGGAGATGGGTTCGAGATAGATGGCGGTTGCGAACTCTTCGACGTGTGCAATGGCACACCCTCAGGGTTTTGCTTTTTGGGTGATGTGTGTTGGTGTACCGCCAGGGAGTATGGCCTTGTTCATGGTCCCCCTTCATCCTAGGTATAGCGAGTTCTCGCTAGGAAGGAGGCTTCAAGTTGATCTTTGTATTCCCGTTGTAAGGCATTGCGAATAATTTAATAAAGAAGAAAGCTGTGTGCATCCTGGATGTAGAGGCTGGGGCTATGCTCCTTGATCGAAAAAAATTCAGTCACAAGATCTCTGGTAAAGACATAGAGATTGCTAAAGCAAAAATAGAGGCAATAGAAAGGTTATCAGCTCCAACTGATGTAAAAGGTATAATGAGTCTTGTTGGTCATGCAGGTTTTTATAGGGGGATTCATTAAGAAATTTTCTAAAATTGCTAGGCAATTTACTAATTTATTACTACGAAAGAGGAATGCACAGATTATTGCCCTCTTCCACCGCTGCATGCAATGATTCTCCGTACCTACCGATACGGAAATGGATCCGGGCAGTGATAGCAAATATTGGTTCAAACAAACGCAGACTTTGGTGCCTAACTTCTACAGGGACAGAATGTGATTCACCAACTGGTCGATGTTTAGGCGAGACGACGACCCAGCGTCGCTGATAGCCTCAGCTGCTTTCCTCCTGAGCTCCTGAGCTCGCTCCCTCATCTCTTGTCCCTCCTTGCTCTGCATCAGCCTTCGGATAGCCGCCTCCAGCTTTCCCCTCTCGAGCTCGCCGTCCAGCGCGATGCCGGCCCGCCACACGTGGTCGATGTACCTCGCGTTCCCCATCTGGTCGCCGAAGCAGGGTCGGCACAACATTGGCACGCCCGCGCAAACGCTCTCCAGCGTGGAGTTCCACCCGCAATGTGTCCAGAATCCGCCCACGGCGGCGTGCTCTAGGACCTCTTCTTGTGGCGCCCAGCTCACGATCATGCCCCGGTCACGGGTCGCGGCGTCAAACCCGTCCGGTAAAGTGGCCTGCGTGACACCACTGACGAGGTCAGACCGCAGAACCCAGAGGAACGGCTGGCCGCTGTTGGCAATGCCCCACGCAGACTCGGCGAGGTCGGCGGCGCCTCTCATGCTCGCCAGGCTCCCGAAGCTGATATAGAGTACCGATGCCGGGGCCTGCGCGTCCAGCCACTCCAGACAGCCACGATCTTGCTGCAGTAGGCTACTGGATGCCGCCGGCGAGAACTTGTGGAGCGGCCCGATGTCAAACACGGGCACGGCGACATCGCGTCGGGTCGCCATAAGGTCATCGGTCTCGAGAGCGTCGAAGGTGTTCAGTATGAACCCTGATGAGGTCCTCACCGCCTCGACAGCCCGCGACATCAGCTTGCGCATTAGTTCATGCTCCTGGTGGCTCCTGCCGATGGCCATCAGGTCGCGGACGCGGTACGGCGGTAGTTCTGCCACCGGCTCGTCCAGCTGCGACTCTGCATGCGCACACCACATATCCGTGAATATCGAGTAATTACTAAGCGCAAGCATGCCATGTGATACGAACGACGAATGACAGGTACCTTGAGCAGGGAGGTAGCCTTTGTGGCAGAGCATCGGGTACGCCGTGAAGTTGCGGAAGCAGGCGGCGCTGCCGGTGCGCAGCGCCAGCGTCGGTACACCTTGCTGCCGCGCCACGTCCATGAGAGTCAGCAGTTGCGCGTCGGCGACCAGGCACGCCACGTTGTCCCTGCCGCCTGGCGCCTCCAGCAGGGCGGCCAGGCTCTCCCGGAAGGGCGCCTCGCAGGAGCTGTTTACTGTGAAGATGTGCTCGACGTTCACCTTCACCGCCATGTCGGTACTTCCCCCTGACATGCCGTCGGGGACGGGGACGAAGTCGTAGGCGGGGTGGCGGCTCGGATCAGGGGCGTTGAAGACGGCGTGGAAAACAGTAATGGCGAAGCCGCGTGCGCTAAGAAGACCAGCAAGCTGAAGCATAGGATTGATGTGGCCTTGGTACGGAAGAGGGAAGAGCAACACACGGCGGCTGGGGCCGCTGGTGGACGCCGTGTTTCCTTCCGGTGCCATGGAATCTCGGTGGTTCTCGTGGACTCGTGGCGTCCTGGCCTCCACTTCCAGTAGTTTGGCACTTTAGCAGTTAGCACAGGTTTGTAGGAAATTGTCTTGAGTCTTGACACTGTGATCAGGATAACCGTTACTTCACAAGTCCACAATTCCACATGCCAAAATGAGAAAACGCTCCGCTCACATCGGCCCCTCCAGGCGACCAAGGGGAAGAAACCCTAGCCCCCTTCTCCACTTTCCTCCTCCTCGTTGCCCCTAGAGGTGTCGCTGGTTGAAGGCCACGACGCAAGCAAAGGGGCGACGGGGACCTTATCCTTGGCCCGTGTGGTCCTTGGCTCTGCAGCACAATCGACTTGGAGGTTGGTCGCTGTGCTGAGGAGTCACTGCTCGGCGGCTCCCTCCTACCCGTTGTGCCATTGACGTCTTTGCAGGCACGGCCTCTGGGGCGGAGATGCTGCAAGTGATGCCCTCGGTGGGACCTCTAGACGCTCCGGGTGGTAGTGACGGTGTCGTCTTCTTTGCCGCGAGTGCTAGCCCATGTTCTTGGCCGTGTGGGCGGCAGGGTAACGGCAAGCACTAGGTGCGGCATGCGGGGATTTCCGTCAGCACGTGGCATCTGGGTAGATCTCCGTCCCCGACCGAACAAGCTCGCGTCCTTCGGCTAGATCTATGCGATTTGGACGGGTGTAAGGTGGTGGGTGTTCATAACCGGTGGAAACCCCTGGCCAGCGGCGGCAACGATGTCGTCGGCACCCCTGGCGTCGGTTCCCTCCTTGGAGGTTTTGTTGAGGTTCCTTCCCCCCTCCCCCGAACCCCACCCAACCCGCTACCATGGGTGAAAACCCTAACCCATGTTTGGCTGGTGGCGGCGTCACGATGTAGTTTCCCTTCTTGAAGGCATCGTCCGGGGCCGCTGGGGTGGTTGGCAAGTTTTATTTTTTTTGTCGATGATGGTTCTTGGTGGTGCTTCACTCCCGCGATGAGCCTAGTTTGGAGGTTCTCAGTAAGCTCCGGTCTGGCGATGGTTGCTGCTCTTGTCTACTAGTCTTTCTATTGCGCCTTCGTTCATCAGCTTGCCGTGTTCCTGCGGGGCGATGTTGTGGGTTGGCGGTGGTCATGTCATGGTATCTGGCGTGCGGAAGACGTTCTTGTTGTCTTCTATGAACATTGGGTCGACTTTGCTCTAGAGTGTTCTTGGGGATCCTCTCTACCTGCCGATGGCACGGCGCCCTTATATCCCTGACGACAGGGACGTTGTATTTCCTTTCTAGTCAGAATAATGAGCTGGTATCCATTCATTCACGCGGTAGCGATGCACGCAGTACTTCCGTTGACTATGCTCCCTACTATTCTTGCTTCTCCTGGTGTCGGTCCTGTCTTTATCCTTTATTCGCTTGTTTCTGTGTGTGTCTTGCAAGCTACGTATACTTTGTAAGCACTATGTATTTACCGATTATGTGCCTTTATTAATTTAAAGTTGGGCTAATGCCTTATGTTTAAAAATAATAATAAACGATATGAAGGGGTTGGATAACGGTAACATTATTGTACTCTCCCCGGCCCATTTCACTTGTCGCTGATTCATAATTATCTAGGCATATTTTAGTGTGTTTTTTCACTCGTTTTGGCCTACAAATAATGTTGATTGTGTACCTAAATTTTGATAGCTAGCTAGAGGAGGTTGCTCGAACAGCTAAATTAAGGAAGTATTGGCAGAGTGCGCCATATCAAGCGTGAAGATTGTGTACCTAATGATGTGCTGGAGATGCGGTGCAAAATCTGGATGTGTCGGTGTTATACTACAATTGAGTAGGCAGAACCGTTGCCATATACGATGTGCAATGAACGTGATGCCGCTAAACAGAATATCATGGCGGCTACCAGCAGATCTGGTCATAGATCATGCATGCCTAATCACGTCAAGTACATGGTTTAATTGCTAGAATGCCAAAACCAACAGTCTGTGCGTAAAGTTCAAATATATTCTAGATAATCTAGTCTAATTGCTAGGATGCCAAAACCATGCATGTGCACGCTCTGACCCCCAAAAATACCACATGCCAGCATTATGTATATCGCAGGCTCAATGCACGCTCTTCATTGTATCTTAATTGTTGCGGATTTGGAAGTATCTATATATAAATATGTTTAGATATGTCTAAATCGGCGAAAATTAATATGTGTATATACATAGGTCTAAATCAGCAACAATTAATATGAAATGAAAGAAGCATATTTTATTTCGTATCATTAGAAAACCTTATCTTACTTTAAAACTACATTGTCTTTTTTATGTCTTTCAGTCTTCTACATCTTGATCACACTTCGGCCTCAACGACCAGGTTATATTTCGGGTAGAAGATCTAAAAGAAGTTAGGCGGCTGTTGACTGGAGTGTTGGTCGCACTTCTGATCCAAATATATACCATGGAGAGGTTAGGGTTAGATAGCATGGGCCGTAATGGGCCTTCATTTTTCTAGATGGTCCGGTAGAGGTCAATCGTGTGCAATGAGACACTTCACACACGGGTTCTTAAGGATCTATTTTGTGTGATGTGGTGCATCGTACACATTTGCTTAAGGATCAATTGTGTGTAATATGGTGCATCGCACACGGTTGCTTAAGGATCAATTGTGTGGGATGTTGTGCATCGCACACGGTTGCTGGATGTTGCATAATGAAACATAGATCATAATATTTGGTTATAGGTCTGAAGGGATCCAATCAAACATGGTTGCCCTAGCTACCAATTACAAAACACCACTAACTTAACACATTAAACGTTAATATTAAGTACTCATTGCAAACCTAATTAATTACTACTACTCCACATTTAGTAGTAGTGAGTACGTGCTCACTGCTCTCACTACACACTAAACGTCCTCCTCGTCATCAGAGATGACGATGACATCAGTGCGGCAGCTCTGCCCTTCCTGGAGCTTGATGCTCCGTCTTCTAAGGCCTAGCGCCTTGCTGCGCTGGCTTCCCAAATGCGTCGAATCTCATCGAACTTTTCAATAGGAAACATCGGACAGCACAATGCGCGGATAGGCCCGTGCAGAGAGGGCTACTACGTCTTCTTGCCTCGCTACTGCTGCTTGAGGACAGACTCTAGCGACTGCTCCACCACCATATGCTGATGGATTAGCTACTCCATGAACTCAAGTTCATCCACCACTTCTTGGTTTGGCAGCGGTGGAGAACTCAAGGAGGACCAGCCGGAGAGGGTGGAGGAGGAGCCACCGTCATGGTTTAGCGGCGGCGGAGAACTTGGAGGAGGAGGCGCATGCTCAACAAGCTGTAGATATATTTTCATATATTAAATGTTTTTTCGAGTTCGTATGCAAAAGATAATCCCGTTTTACCGATACATGACGCAATTTTTGCAAAAAAGAAAAGTCAAAATTAATGTTTGTTAATTTCACTTGCGACTAGATGACATAACACATGAACATCTCGAAAGATTTTATTTTTTAAATTTTATATCATTTTCTTTCGTATTTTACAAAGCTAAAAAGGCGATCTGGGGAGAGAGGGTGTGTGTGTGGAGCAAAAAAAACCACACAAAACCTTTAGTCTAGGTTGGTGTCTCAAATCGGGAGTCCCGGTTTAGGACACCAACCGGGACTAAAGATTTTGGCACCGTTGGGGCCTACCGCAACCCCTTTAGTCCCGGTTAGTGTCTCCAACCGGGACTAAAGGGCCCATTAGAAACCGAGATTAAAACTTTTCGACGTTCTAGCCGTTTAAACCACGACTAATGGGCATATTAGTCCCGGATTCAAACACAACTAGGGCTAGTGCTCCAACCAGCTCTGAACAAAAGACCTGTAGTTATTGGCAGAGTGCGCCATATCAAGCGTGAAGATTGTGTCTAATGTTGTGCTGGAGATGCGGGCAAAACCTGATGTGTCGGTGTTATACAATTGAGTAGGCAGAACCGTTGCCATATACGATATGCAATGAACGAGATGCCGCTAAACAGAATATCATGGCGGCTACCGGCAGATCTGGTCATAGATCATGCATGCCTAATCACGTCAAGTACATGGTTTAAGTGCTAGATTGCCAAAACCATACATGACAGTCTGTGCGTAAAGTTTAAATATGTTCTAGATAATCTAGTCTAAGTGCTAGAATGCCAAAACCATGCATGTGCACGCTCTGACCCCCAAAAATACCACATGACAGCATTATGTATATGGCTCAATGATACTACAGTAGTCTCTTCATTTTATATTAATTGTTGCAGATTTCGATGTATCTATATATAAATATGTTTAGATATGTCTAAATTGGTGAAAATTAATATGTATATATACATAGTTCTAAATCAGCAACAAATAATATGAAATGAAGGGAGCATATTTTATTTTGTATCATTAGAAAACATTATCTTACTTTAAAACTACATTGTCTTTTTTATGTCTTCCTGTCTTCCACATCTTGATCACAATTCGGCTCACGCCCTTTGCCGACAACAAATTGCATAGCCACCCCTCTTCCAACATCATCTGCCAATGTATAAGTAAAATAAAATATAAGATACTTTGATGATGGGGTGGACTTATCCTCATATTTATAAAAGAAGAAGTGAAATATAGATTCAGATGAAATACATTGTTGCTAGTTTCTTTGGGGTCTGAACCATGATTGAAAAATGCGGTGAACCGTGTACTATATCTTGGCGTCATGGGTGTACAATAAAGGAGTGACAAAGGGGCAAAAATTACCCGTCGTTGTTTCTTCTCGAAAACTAGTGACATGCTCGTTTTTCTTGGTTGTCACTGCTTGTAGGTATAACACTGACGAGCTAATATAGCCATACTCCATTTGATTTTGACAGTTAGTTGCGATGTTCGTATTATCAACTTCATAAAGATTGGATAAGAGATTATCTGGTATCTCTTCTATGCTCTCATATACTGGAAGATTGACCTTACTCAATACCACTTTGAATGCTATCCCTATGTATGCTATGTGTACAATCAAGATTCCGAACACTATTTTTGTACATTTTGAGAAAAGTGGCAGGCAATTTTTATGGGCAAAAAAGGATGAATATACTAAAGGAAAATGTTTGGCCAGTTGGGATATGATATGCAAGCCAAAGGACCAAGGTGGCCTTGGAGTTCTTAATCTAAGAACTCAAAATAAAGCTCTATTAATGAAGAATCTATACAAATTTTATAACCACCATGATACCCCATGGGTGAACCTTATATGGCAAGCTTATTATTACAACAACAACAACATTCCTCATTTATGCATCAGGAAAGGGTCTTTCTGGTGAAAAGATTGCCTCAGCATGATAGATGATTTCAGAGGTATGACTTCTTGTACGGTATATGATGGAAAATCAGTATCTTTGTGGTATGATAAATGGGATAATGATGGTAAAAAGGGTTTCAATGCCCGCGCCTACTATCATTTGCAAAGCATGACAAAATCACTATGCATGAGGCTATCAGCATAGAGGATATATATGATCTCTTTCAATTACCACTCTCGATTGAAGGTCATCAAGAACTCAGGGATTGCAATTGGATTTAAATGGCATAGACTGCTCGGATCAACATGATACATGGAATTTCAGTTGGAGTGTAGCATATTTTTCGACAAAAAAAGTATACAGAGCCCTTATTGGTAATAATGAAGTGGCTAAACCAATCCTTCATCTATGGAAGACATGCAACATTCCGAGACAATTTTTTTTTGCCTGGTTGCTCTTGAGCAACAGACTCAACACTAAAGATCTCATGTGCAGAAAGAATTTTTTTGTACAGTATAAATACTGTGTATTATGTGATACATGCCCAGAGGAAACACTTATGCACCTTTTCTTTGAATGCTCCTTCAGTCAAAGTTTTTGGTGGGCTATTGGCATAGAATGGAACACATATCTTCAGCTAATAAACATGATATATGATGCATGCCAGAGATACAAGCTGGACTTGATCATGGAAATTTTCATCTCTGGATGTTGGACTATCTGGGACCAGAGGAATGGCTATATTTTTAGAGACATTGCACCCTCTATCACATCATGTATCTTCAATTTTAAATCCTTCTCTAACACCAATCTTCATAGGGCTAGACCTAGTTTGAAGGAAGGCATGACCTCATGGCTTGATACTTTATGATTAGCTAGGCTAGGATGTTTGTTACCACCATCCTCTTGTAAATTTTCTGCTCATTAAAATATAAAAATCGACAAGCAGTAGGGTTTTTGCCCTACTGTACAAGTGTAAAAAAAGTATACATAATATATCATTGACGAACGATAAATGAACATAAGTGCTGATAGTTTTAATAGGTAAACCTTTTTATCATGCCATGTGTGTGGAAACGATGTATCAATATTGGCAATTTGTTAATTAGGGAAGAAGTGAGCCTAGAAATGGGGACATGCTTGAAAAAATAGTAAATTTTCTATTGAGGGAAATGTAATAATAATTAAGTAAATTAAATACTTCAATAGAATGTCATAACACACACACGTACTTTAAATACATAGAGATATAGGTATCATGAACTAAAGTTTCATCACATATTTACATAACCTGCCAAAATAAACACACATAATTTTCATCATAGTTGCATCATCCGCTAATGCATGCACACATGAGACACCTCAAAACAAACAAGTCATAAACATAAGCTTGTTGGATTACATAACTCAGATTGCAATACTACTACTTAAAGATAAATACATTCTTTACTGCATTACACGCTTCAAACACGGTTCAAACGATGAAGAGCAAAACATAGCTTAGGGCATCTCCAGTGGCGCGACGGAAACGGACGCTGAGCGACCGTTTGTGTCCGCCGTGACCGGAAATGCGTCTGGCACCACCTTTAGCGGGGCGACGCAAAGTGACCGGGCCGTCCGCGAAGAAGCAAACCTGGCCCAAATATGCGCCAGGTGCTCGGCGCTCGCGGTCTGTCCGCCTTGGGTGCATCCGGGCCCGGTCGGCAGTGAGTAGGTAAGCAAAAGATTTTTTCATTACTATTGATTGGCCAAAAGGACCATCTTTACAGAGATGGTTAGTCGAGTTAACCTAAAACTACAACGGACGTACCTACTCGCCGTCGCGCGGCGTACACCGGCCTCGGTTACTCGCAGTCGCGCGCCCTACTACTGGCCGCCGGAAGGGCCGGCGCCGTCGTCGAAGCGGGAGCGCTTCGCGCACTCCGCGCGCCGCGCACGCCGGCGAACGGACATCTCGTCCTGCCGCCTGCGGCGTTCGAGGGCCTCGGCCAGGGAGCTGTCCCACAGGGCCTCCGCCTGGGCCAACGCCACCTGGGTAGCCGCCGCCTCCGCCGCCGCCCGGGCCTCCTCCTCCTCCTCCGCCGCCTGGACCGCTGCCGCTGCCGCATCCTCGTTCCCCTAGGCCGCCGCCGCCTGGATCGCCGCCATGTTGGCGATGAAGCGTGCCCTGTCCCTAGCCGCCTCCGCCACCGCTTCGTCCCTGGCGGCAATGGCGACCTCCAGCTCCCGGTTCTCCTGCTCGACCCGCGCGGGAGAAGGGCCTCTACGCTGGAGCGAGTCTAGGTCGGAGCACATTAACCCTCGAGCCATGGTCATCGCATAGTTGTGGGCTTCCTCCTCCGCCACCCAAGCTTGACGGCGATGGACGTCCCCAGCTAGGGACTCGAAGGACGCGAGCAGAACCCGCTGGTCGCCGGCGCAATCGAAGCGGGTGGGCACGGGGGGTCGTCGTCCGCGATGTCGTGGATGACGGCGTCCGCTGGAGGGGCAGCGATGGCCGCCCGCGCCTCCGCGAGCTCAGCCCTGGCGTCGGCGAGCTCCGCCATGGCGTTGGCGATCTCCGCCCTGGTCGCCGCGAGGCGCCCTTCCGCGCGCTCTGCCGCCTCCGCCTCCGCCGCCACCGCATCCAGGTCCAGCTGCTGGGCCTCAACGCCGGCGGCGACTACCTACTCCTCCTCCTCCGGGTGGAGGTGCCGGCACATATGAACAACTTGCTCCCAACTAATGTGGTCGGCCATGGATGGATGGTAGGGTTTGAGGTGTGCCCGTCGCCCCCGCCGGTGTCCACCATATATAGCCACGGCGCAGCGGGAAACGGCGTTGGTGCGCAGGGCGTTTCGCGCGCGAAACGCCGGCGAAACTTCCCAATGTATTGGGCACGCGCGGGAACGATCGTCGTCGCGCGGGAAGAGTTAATCGCCGGCGGCAGTCCTCGACGGGACGTAAAATGCCATTAGCGACCTTGACGATGTCCCCGGTTAAAAAATGCGTCCGCACCGCTGGAGGTACTCCAGACGCAAACGGTCCCCCTGGGCCACATCGCGTCCGCGGGCCGATGCAAACGAACATTTCGGACGTCCGAAATGCGTCGGCCCGCTGGAGATGCCCTTATGTCCGACCTAGCAGCAAACAAGTCACATCTTGCGCACCTTATACTTCTACAAAGAACTAGCCTCACCCTCTTTGTTCTTCCCCTCATTTGAAGCCAGGGAAGGTTCTTCGGGTACCTGCAACCCTTAAGGTGGTCGAGCTCCTATAATCGAGGTCTGATCGGTAACTGCGAGGAATTCGTTAGTGACCCCAAGGAACTAGTTGGCAACAATGAGAATCGAGCTCTTAGAGGAGGGAGCTTCACAAGGCTACTTCATTTGGGTTGGGTAGCGGCTGGACGGGCGATAGGCTACCCAAGTGTAGTAATTAACCAGGAAGATACCTAGTAATCAGACTATTAGAGCGATTAGTCATGCTAAATGATTAACACAACAATTAGTGACAATCAACACGTTTAGTTCCCGAGTAGCGACTAATCATCCTACTAATCGCTGATTCTGTCCAATTTTCGATCAATGGTTGAAATACAAATTTGATTATATATACAGTTTCAAGTCGTGGACTACACAAAAATGACATGAATAGAAGTCCAATGGATGAGAGGGAGGTGATAGTGGTTTTCTTCAAGTTTGAACATCACCAATGATATTGCAGCTGAAATGGGTGTAGATGCATTTTTCCACAACATAAAATGTGATCTGAAGAATTCGCCCCAGGGGTGAAGGCACCATGGGATGGACCATCGGGCTCTAAGTGTGATGACGGTGCACGTGGCACAACCAGGGTATCATAGTGTGTTGAGAAGTCACCGGTGTGCCCTGGATGGGTTGCCAATGCAAGGGCAGGGCCTAGATGTGGTGAGCTTGCAAGGGCAGGGCATATATCTCTTGGAAAGTTCAAACTAGGATTCCCGACGCACGAACTGTGTATGAGTACAGAACTAGGGTTGCCAACCCATGGGAGGGAGGTACAAGCGCCACCGGTGAGAGTGTGAAGAGCGATGATGATTAGTGGTGAACTAGAATGATGTAGTATGTTACCTATGTCTATATAAGTAGAAATATGAACAAATAGTATTGTTTATGAGATGTAATTACTTTTGGAACAATGTGTAGTAGGTTTTAGAACCATGATTACCTCAGTACGTAGTACTTGTACTAGCTATTACAATCTGCATGAGCTACATCGGCTAGTCTTGCTCAGCTGGTGTCAACACCCGGATTTTTAAGTCCAGATGCCTATTATGTCATACATCGCAATCCCAGGAATATTGTTTTGCCGAGACATAATAGATTGATATCACAGAACATCATTCATTACAAACCATAATTGTCTTACAACAAAGGATCACATGATCCAGTCTTACAACATAGTTGATCTAAAGATCAAATACAAAACACATAGCGGAAGAAGCGTAGTAACGGTCCATCTGTTCCACATGCAACGCTTGACGTCAGGAGTAGTCCTAGTTATCATAGACGTCCTGCTGTCCATCTTCATGGTACTGGTGCTCCTCTTCATAGTCTGGCCATTTGAATAGCCAGGGACACAGCCATGGCTACTTTAAAGTACTCGGAAACTAATACTAGTGTAAGCACTATCAACAATGGTAAGGGGGTTCTAAGCTCTATGTTTATTTGCATAAAGCCAGTTTTATTTCATAAGTACTTAGTAACAAAAGACTCTTTATTTGGCTAACTAACTCAAGTGGGAACATTAGTGTCATTCCCACAACTCTATTGTGATCAAGTCAAATTCACCTTTCAAGTTCAGGTCACCAGTCATATGTGACATTTTGAAAATGGTCTGATGATGGAACAGTATGGCCTTTCCAACCGTCCATAACCGTGGACACGGCTATTCGAATAGGTTTACACTTTGCAGAGGTTGTACACTTGTGCCACAACTTTTGATTACATCCGTCAGGGATAGCCCTGAATAATCATACTCAGTATGCTGATCATCAACCATAACCTTTCACTTACATACCCTAGTATAGGCACCTCTCCCTGTGAGCTTGGCCTCCCAGTGATAACAAACCGTCATCCTGGGAACTGCACAGGGCTTGGGTCGGACATTCACCTCATTTCACGTCATCTCACTTTCAACGAAGGCAGCCTCGGCATAACCCCTATGACGCCTATTTAGAGGGAACCCATACTAAAGCACATAAATTTCCAGTTAAGCCCTACCCATGATCAGGTATTTTGGGGGTACTCTAAAATTGGAATGGTATCGCATCCGAACCCAACCATCAGTTTTTGTCAAAGAGTCACCTTTTCATTCAAAGATCATATTCACCTTCAAAACTTTCAATAGAATGAATCATAATTCCAAGGTTTTCAAAATCATTTGCTTCACAAGTTCCCATCTAGAGTAGTCAATTTTAGTTTAGGACTAGCAACTAATCATGAGGGGTGCTAACTAAGTTTTAGCTCTCTAGGCTAAGTTTGAAGCTCTTGTAGTATTCTACCTCTAGACCAATATCAATTATAAGAAAAAGCTTTGGTAAACAAAGTAAAGTTAAAGCAAGATAAAACTTGGGCTTGGATGAGTAAGACTTTAAATACCAATACTAGTGCCATAGTCTCTTGCACTAGTAACTTGGCAATAGTAGAACTTGCATTGGTAATAGCTTGCCTTGATTGGTACAGTGGTCAAAGTTTTCTTCTTCTTCGTAGAAGACCTCCTCCTCTTCGAAGCCTTCGGTACTATCGTCTATAAACGGATACGAGGTAACAATCACCAAACAATGCTTAAGTACTAGACTTAACACTCAAAGGGATCACACAAGCTAATCTAGCATCACAACATTATGAACATGGTCGTTGGCTTTGTTTCCTTTTAAGAAACATAATTTCCTCTCATTGAAATATTTATTAGGGTTTCTATTTATTTTCTTTGAGAAATAATTTCCTCTCATTTAATATTACTAAGGTTTAATATCCACAAATAATATGTATGAGATCATGTTGACCAAAGTCAACACTTCATATTTACTATTTGGAAAAATGATTTAAATGAGATACTTCATCTCATGCAATTTAAATACTACTATGGAACAATTTAATATTCTCAAGTAATACATATGAGGTCATGAAGTCTAATGTCATCACCTCACATTGAATTACTTGGAAAGGTGATTTAAATGAGATGCTACATCTCATAGAATTTAAATACTATTTTTGAAATAATTTAAATGAGCTAGAAATGACTACATATCCATTATTTGAATCTAGCCCATGATCATATGAAACAACCATGTCATATTTCTGCATAAACAATTAGAGTATTTGAAATGTGAATTATGGGAGGTGGAATCACCTAAAAATTCGTTATGGTTGATTTTCTAAAATTGTTTGAATTCTGAAAAGTTACTGCCTTGTTATTTTTGTTGCCATGGCTCTACAATGAACTAGGGTTTGATACCACTGGGGTTTGCTTGATGATTTCATAAGCTTTCCAGAACAATTTGAATCACTCAATTTGGAATTGTAGATTTGAAGTTATTCAATTTCTAGTAAAGCACCAGTATTGAAATTCGATTTAAACCAAAATACCAAATTCAAACTGATGGGCTTGCGCGGGAAAGAACTTGGGCCAATGGGAGAAAAAGAAATGGGCCAGCCCAACTGCGCGTCTCGCACGCGTGGGCTGCCTGACACCGGGACCCACTGTCAGCGGCACTTAACCAGCGAAACGGTACGAGGGAAGTGGGGCGTTGGATTAGAACAGGATCCAACGGCGGTGGATCATCGTCGTCTCCGACGAGATCCCACGTTACTGGCGGCGAGGCTAGGGGGTCGGAGAGCTCACCGGTGGCTGGCGATCATCGGAGATGAAGCACGGCGAGGTTGTCGACAACGGCGGTCCTCCTGGTACAAGCGGCGGCTCCTGGGGCGGCTCCTAGCGTCGTCCTCGTCTACGGCGGCTCCGCGGACTCCGACGAACAATTGGCGGGCTACCGGTGATAATGTGGAGTGGCGAGGGTTCGAGGAGGCTCAGGGAGAAGAGAGGATGCGAGTGGTGTGCTCAGAAGGCTTGGGGAGGGGCTCCTTTTATTGCGGCGACGAGGGCCGAGGCGCGCGGGGCAGGTCGCTCATGGCGTCGAGGCTACAGTGGCGGAAAGAGCTGGGCGATGACGCAGGGGTGTTGGCGATGTCATGGCGAGCACGGAGCGTGTGATGGCACGGAAAATGGTGCGCTGACGCGAACGGGAGGGTGACGTGAGCTCACAGTACCGTGGCGGAAGTCTTCGACGGTGATGACGGCGACCGTCCTCTCCGGCGCAGGCGAGCGTGTCTGGGAGGTAGAGGGTGACGTAGTGAGTGCGCGTGCGAGAGGAGAGGGCGAGGGGAGGACGAGGCTGACGGGGCGCGACGATGCTCTGTCGTGTCCAGGGACGTGCCAGTGCACGCTCTGGCGCGTCTGGGCGTCGTGGCCACGTCATGTTCTGGCCGGTGTGAGTCTCTCCTCGACCAACGGCGAGTACGAGTATGACCAGGGGAGTGAGTACTGTCTAATTGACAAGGTGAGAGGGACCAGAGAGGGGTGGAGAGAGATTTGGCATGGAGGGTGGCATGAGTGGCGTGAGTGCTTGACAATGTTTACTGGGTGCAAGAGTGAGCTTGTGGTGACAAATGGTGTGATGGTTGAGGCTAAAACCCACCAGATTTTAGAGTGTGTGGAGTTGGTGAAAATGTGGACATAAGGTGCTTGATGAAATGGCCGCATGCGATTCAAATTTGAATTTTGGCAAACTTTTGCATGAGTGTGATTCAAATAATGTTGGGAACTTAATGGTGGTATTGTTTTGAAAAATTGTGTTGATTTGTGAAAATCCAAATTTGGTAAGATCTAGAATCTGTTTCAATGTTGCAACTTTGCATCCTTATATTAAGTAATTGAAAAGGAATTAGTCAATGTGGTCAACACCAAAATTGTTCACCTTGATGAGGTCTTGGATGAGGTGCGAAGAGTTGATTGGGTTTGGTTTAGAAATCTCTTAATACAGGGGCTCAAAGTGGGTATGATGTTAAAATTGGCAGATTTGACCATTATCACATGTCACTTGGTTTTGCTATTTCTTTTGATTTGATTTGGGTTTCTTTGACTCAAAAGTTATTATTTTGAGTTTAGTTATGTTTCCAAACCATTGGCACAAGATAAAATGGCCTAGGTTAAAGATTTACAAAAATAGCCATAGGCTCATATGAGTTGATATTCTTATTTTCTATTCTTTTCATTTGTTTCTCTTTGATTCACTTAGGCATGATTTAGGGTTCATTTAGTGTTAGATTGAGTTTAGTAATGGTTTCAAATCATTTAGCTAAAGTAAAAATGGCATAGGCCAAGATTTGCAAATATGGCTATATGCCCACATATGCTTTTTCTTTTATTTTGTTTCTTTTTTACTTCAAAGAGCAAGGTTTAGGGTTTAGGAGCATTTCCAAACACTTCACACAACAATCATGGCAAAACACAACATACTTGTATGAGCACTATGCACCTAATGGAAAATAATCCAAAAATTTTGTTGGCTCCAAATTTTGGAAAAAAAGGTAATTCATTTTCTTCTTTGTTTTAAAATTTGGGATGTTACAGCTGGTTTAGAATTTTCAAATTTTGCATGGTCAAACTTGTTGACCAAATAGTCACCTTACATTCTTTAAATGAACTCAAATTTGGTACTGTTATCACCAGAATTTGACCAAGTCAGAGGTGGGCCGCGATCAAGATGGACTTGAAGATATATACATGGAAGAAATACGTGAATCGGCCTTTTATACCAAGTTGGGCTAGTTAGCCCGTGTATCTTAATATAGTAGGTTATGTATCGGTTTAGAAGTTAGAGTTTATCTCGTGCACGGTTTGGTGCACGCCCACATTAGAAAGTCCTGGACTATAAATATGTATCTAGGGTTTATGGAATAAACAACAACCAACGTTCAACACAAACAAATCTCGGCGCATCGCCAACTCCTTCGTCTCGAGGGTTTCTCCGGTAAGCACCATGCTGCCTAGATCGCATCTTGCGATCTAGGCAGCACAAGCTACGTTGTTCATGCGTTGCTCGTGCGAAGCCTTTTTGATGGCGAGCAACGTAGTTATCTTAGATGTGTTAGGGTTAGCATTGTTCTTCGAATTACATGCTTTCGTTATGCGACCCTTGCACATCT
Organism: Lolium multiflorum; assembly: GCA_030979885.1. Taxonomy (NCBI): domain Eukaryota; kingdom Viridiplantae; phylum Streptophyta; class Magnoliopsida; order Poales; family Poaceae; genus Lolium; species Lolium multiflorum. The sequence continues at coordinate 313,506,985 of CM061748.1, read as the reverse complement.
AGCCGCCCTTACACCTATCTTAGGTGTAGGGGCGGCACCCCGCTTGATCATAGTTTAGTAGATCTGATCCGTTACGGTTGCTCCTTGTTTCATCAAGGATTAGTTTAACATCCGCAATAGTTAGGCCTTACAAAGGGTTGGAGGATCCAGCGGCGTGTAGGGTGACGTTTGCTAGCCCTAGAGAGGACGTTCCGGGGATCAACCTCGTGTTGGTTTTTAGGCCCTGTCTAGGATCGGCTTACGATCACCGTGCGCGAGCGCGAGGCCCAATCGTGAGTAGGATGATCCGATTATGCGGTGAAAACCCTAAATCGTCGTAGATCTCATTAGCTTTATCTTGATCAAGCAGGACCACCATATATTCGGACACCTCGTCGAATCATGGGTGGATCGGCTCTTTGAGCCGATTCACAGATAACCTGAGAGCCGATCAAGGCTCGTATTTAATGTTTACGTGTATGCCATGCAGGAAACTAAGCGAGGCATCATCCACACCTTCCCGACCAGGTATAGGTCAGGTGGCACGCCCTTGTGATAAGCATCGGACGTGCGACCAGGAGGCTTTGCGGGCCGTCGCTGAGGGACTGGGGCCAGCCGCAGCCCTAGTTGTTCCCGGCTCTACTGTGTTGCCCGTCTCTGCCCGCCAGGGGGTTTCTGACGTCAACACATTCTGGCACGCCCGGTGGGACAACCTTCGACATCCACCACATCGCCGTCTGCATCCGAGATGGCGGAAAGCACTCCGGTCAAGTACGAGGATCTGCCTGATGAGCTCAAGAAGAAACATGACGAGATCAAGGCAATCCTCGAGGCCGAACTCATCGGCTCTTTCCACCGAACCCGCTCCCATGGCGTCAGGTGGAAGGGTTTCACACCTGAAGGCGCACTCGATGGAGTGGACCTGTCCGCCCCGTCAGAAGAACGCACCAGGTCGCTGCGGCAGGAAATCAACTACATGGTGGCTCATTCGCTGCACCGCCACTCCGAGAGCCTGGTGAACACTTTGGAGCGTGTCGCTCTGCGCGTGGTCCAGGAAATCATGAGCCACCGGTATTCTCCGTCAGGACCAGCTCTGGGACTTTCAAGGGAGAGATGCCGCTCCAGCCCCAGCCGTTCGCATGGGCAGCACCGGAACTGCCGAACTCATCGGCATACGTCGTCTACAAGATTGGTGGTGATCCTAGTGACTACCAATTCCTACCTGAGGCACCCAAGGAGATCCCGCACGGATACGCGTGCGCATACGTACCGGACTGCAACACCTAGGCACTCTCGAACCAGGCTGCAATATCGGGGCCTCTGGAACGGCAGGAGGAACGTCGGGAGCCGATCTGAGAAGCAATCGTGGCTAGCTAAGTACGCCACCCCGACAAACCTCCACAGCCCAGCTCCTGCAGTTGGCTTAGAACCAGAAAAGCAAGCATGGCTGGTTAAGTATGCCACCCCGGCGAATCTTCAGGGTTCGACACCTTCAGCCATCACAGCGGATCAGATTTGTGCAATCCTGAAAGATCAGTTCGGCATGATGCCGAAAAGGAAGACGTTCGGCTACACCAAGCCGTACCCCAACGACTACGAACTGATCCCGCTACCACCCAAATATCGGCTCCCGGACTTCACAAAGTTTAGTGGATCAGATGGTTCCAGCTCCATCGAGCATGTGAGCCGATATTTGGCACAGCGGGCACGATCTCAGCATCGGACGAGTTGCGTGTGAGGTTCTTTCCCTCACAGGATCGGCTTTCGGGTGGTACACATCGCTGCCACCGAACTCCATTCGGACTTGGAAGCAGTTGGAAGAACGGTTCCATGAGCAGTATCACTCAAGGCTTCCGATGTTGGTATTGCCGATCTAGCGCAAGTACGACGAAGCGCGAAACTGTAATACGTCCAGCGCTTCAGGACCATTAGGAACCGATGCTTTTCGGCTCATATAAGTGAAAAAGAAGAGTTGGCGGTGGTGGGTCTCTCATCATCGATTAAGGACGTGGCCTCCCAAGCAGACTACCCTTCATTGGCGCACATGGTGCAGAAGCTGTCAGCATATGAGCAGCGCCACCGATGTTTACAGGACAAATTCAAGCGCCCGGTGACCCTGGTTGAGGCAGACGAGAATGAAGGTGCTGCGGGAGATCGAGAGATAGCAGTGGCTGAATGGACTCGAGCGACAGGCCCCGTGACCTGCAAATGGGTGAAGCCACAAGGCCCTCCAAAAGGGTTCGACTTCGACGTGACCAAGACGGAGCAGATTTTTGATCTCTTACTCACGGAGAAGCATATAAGGGTACCCGAAGGCCACAAGATCCCCACGGTGCAAGAGCTGAACGGAAAGCCATACTGCAAACACGTTGACCCACACCACCAACGACTGCAGGGTGTGGTGGCAGCAGATCCAAATGGCGATAGAAAATGGACGGTTAATTTTCAACCAGTACGCCATGAAGGTCGACACACACCCCTTCCCCGCCGTTAACATGGTGGAGTATTCTTACCATGAAGGTTGCCAGCCAGGGTCTTCGTTCAGCATCAACATGGTAGGATCTGGACACCACGCTGGCAAGGATGGAGATGAGGGCAGCTGCTCTCATAGCAAAGATACAGAGGAAGCCGCTCCACGCGATCGGCTCCGCCAAGATGGCAAGCGCTACGTCACAGAGGGAGAGGTGAAAAACATAAGGTATCAACGACCTCTCTCGACCACCTCCTCAACAAGTATGTGAGTCAGTATGACCAACGCCGGCGATACAATGACGATGGTGAAGAAGATCGTCTGACTAGACGACAGGAGACGTCGTCGGCACGATCGCGATGAGGAGGAGCACGAGCGCCGTGCCAAGGAAAAGTCAGGGGGGCGAGACGACGTGGATAGGCACTGGGACTGCCCCTTCTTCAGACACTGCTGGGATCCAGGATTGAGCCGATTGCCCACAATCGGCAATTGCCCAGATGCAACCAGAAGAAGAAGGAGACAGCCAACGTGTCCGTGTTCAAGCGCCTAGGGCCTCTCCCGCCACAAAGCAAACGTGCTGAGTACCCTCGGTTGGAAGATCTCGAAGATTCAGAAGACGAGGGAGAAGAAGAAGACAGGTACCACCGGCCAAGGTGGTGCCCTGATGGGCTCAGCCGTTCCCAGAAACGCAGGGTTCAGCGATTGCGCGGCCTGGAAGAAGCCGAAAGGTTATACTTGCATACATTGAGGAAGGCAAGGCCTGATCTAGCCGCGAAGGTTCAGCGAACCCTAACCCTGGATGAAGAGGGTCGTCCACGGAAAATGGAGTGGCGCCCCAAGCAAAGGAAAGCCGATGATGAAACATCGGCTGGCACAAACATGGTGCTCGTTCTTCCGACGAAGCTTAGTGCTCCACGATTATACGATGCACTCAAGGCGGACGACAGCAAGCGCACCAACATGATAAAGTCAGAGATTGGGCTGGTTTTATCTACCGGCCTGAACGAGTAGCAAGAGCACGTCAATGAGCAAACGCGGCGAGGCTGATCCTTGTGATCGGCCCCAAAAAAATTTTTTTGAAGGGACCCAGGTGGATAAAACACGAGGATATGCAGTGAAGTGTCTCATCCTTTGGGGATGGGTATTGAAGTATGGGGGCCGAGGCGTAAATCGGCTGTAAAAAAAATCAAATCTTCGAAATTTTTTTAGCACAGCCGATGCAGCAGACATCGACTTAAGGATATGAAAGCCGATGCATGGCCATCGACTCAAGAGGTGTAATGGAGCAGGAAGTGGACCACGAAGAGAGGCCGTGATGGGAGAACTCCTCAATGGAGTGGTTTAATGGTTCAATGGCTCAGGTTCTCTCTTCAAGAACAATACCAAGAACAGCATGGATGTGCAGATCGGGCTAAGGCGGTCTGAAGAAGCTCGGGGGGCAGCTCACCCTAAAGGTTCTCTGCTCTGAAGAGCCGATTTTGCTGGGAATCGACTGGCTCTACATGAATGTTCTCTCAGACATTGATCTAGCCTAGGCCCCTTTGTCTGAATGGCATGTCCTCGTCTCTGTTTCGCCTTGACTGAGACTCGGGGGGCAGCTGGCCTGATAGATGCTCTGTTTTTTGAAAGCCGATCGGGTGGCCATCGGCTAGTTCTGTGCCGCGATTTGCGTCATGATTCTGGCGTCGAAAGGATGAAGGATAATTCATGACGGCGGATTGACATCGGCTTATTGAGTTTTGACCAAGATTCCAGTCACCCTGTGGTCGAGAGATAAGGGGCGGAGTGCGAGAGACCGATGCGTTGTCATCGGCTCATTGAGAATCGGTTCAAAAGAAATCGGCAAGACTAAATTGGGGACATTTCTTCATTAATAAACAGGATTTCTTACAAAGGAAGAACTGATTGCTCAAAGAAGGAAGAACAAAAGAAGGGCCTATTGGCCAATTTACTATGGCTAGGCCTATACTGGTAGATCCTACTCTACGGGCCATCACTGCCCTCGTCGTCGTCCTCGGAACTCTCATCGGCACTGCTGCCGATGGGCTCCTCGTCGCTACTCCCGTAGCCCTCTACGGGAGCTTCATCCCCGTCTTCATCGTCGCTGCTCGTCGTCCCACCACATGCGGAGGCGTTTCGCCGGCGGGTAGCCCTCGAGGGAGTCGTCGTCGTCGTCGTCTTCCTCTTCCTCTTCTTCAGAGGTGGGGCAGCCGTCCCAGGGGAACCGGTCGTCCTCGCTTTCTAACTCCAGTTCCCCGTCGGCGAGGAACTGAAGATCGTCATCCCCGCTGGTCAAGGACTTGTCGTCCTCGGACCAAATGGAGGAGGCGTGGCTCTCCTCGTCCCATTCTTCTGGGGCACGGATTTCCGGCGGCGTCTCGCGGGAGGAGTCGGACCCGTAGGAAAGCTCGGAGGAGGAGGAAGAAGACATGGTGGCACAGAGGGTTTTTTGGGTGCTAATGCGAGGAGGACGAAGGAGATGCAAAACTGTTTAGAACGGTTAAATAAAGGGGATATGAGAGAGATTCAATGCCACAGCAGTTTCCGAGGAGATGTTGCCCAACAGGAAAGTTTTGCGGCCACGTGGAGAAGTGGAAGGGGCAAGGCATCATGATGAGGATTCTGCGGCAGTTCTGCTCTGCCACGACATGACCCGACGGGAGAAGAGCATAATGATTTTGGAAATGTCATTTCCAAAACCAGGGGGCATGTGTTATCACCAGAATTTGACCAAGTCAGAGGTGGGCCGCGATCAAGATGGACTTGAAGATATATACATGGAAGAAATACGTGAATCGGCCTTTTATACCAAGTTGGGCTAGTTAGCCCGTGTATCTTAATATAGTAGGTTATGTATCGGTTTAGAAGTTAGAGTTTATCTCGTGCACGGTTTGGTGCACGCCACATTAGAAAGTCCGCTGGACTATAAATATGTATCTAGGGTTTATGGAATAAACAACAACCAACGTTCAACACAAACAAATCTCGGCGCATCGCCAACTCCTTCGTCTCGAGGGTTTCTCCGGTAAGCACCATGCTGCCTAGATCGCATCTTGAGATCTAGGCAGCACAAGCCTGCCCACGTTGTTCATGCGTTGCTCGTACTGAAGCCTTTTGATGGCGAGCAACGTAGTTATCTTAGATGTGTTAGGGTTAGCATTGTTCTTCGAATTACATGCTTTCGTTATGCGACCCTTGCACATCTAGCCGCCCTTACACCTATCTTAGGTGTAGGGGCGGCACCCCGCTTGATCATAGTTTAGTAGATCTGATCCGTTACGGTTGCTCCTTGTTTCATCAAGGATTAGTTTAACATCCGCAATAGTTAGGCCTTACAAAGGGTTGGAGGATCCAGCGGCGTGTAGGGTGACGTTTGCTAGCCCTAGAGAGGACGTTCCGGGGATCAACCTCGTGTTGGTTTTTAGGCCCTGTCTAGGATCGGCTTACGGTCACCGTGCGCGAGCGCGAGGCCCAATCGTGAGTAGGATGATCCGATTATGCGGTGAAAACCCTAAATCGTCGTAGATCTCATTAGCTTTATCTTGATCAAGCAAGACCACCATATATTCGGACACCTCGTCTGAATCATGGGTGGATCGGCTCTTTTCGGATAACGAGAGCCGATCGAGGCTCGTATTTAATGTTTACGTGTATGCCATGCGGGAAACTAAGCGAGGCATCATCCACACCTTCCTGACCAGGTATAGGTCAGGTGGCACGCCCTTGTGATAAGCATCGGACGTGCGATCAGGAGGCTTTGCGGGCCGTCGCTCTGAGGGACTGGGGCCAGCCGCAGCCCTAGTTGTTCCCGGCTCTACTGTGTTGCCCGTCTCTGCCCGCCAGGGGGTTTCTGACGTCAACAGGTACATGGATGCATCCTTACATGGAAAATGATGGTACCATTGCGTCTTCCCATTTTTGTTTCAAATTTTCAAAAAAATTCATGCTCAAACTCAAAAACAGGGTTTCTTTTCTAAAGCATGCACCAAAAAGCCTTTACCAAACCTACGGGGCGCATGGTGGTGTGATGCTACATCACATTGGGACCACATAACACCATTTGGACCAACAAAAAAGTTCCATACACTCTCGTCACAAACTCTGGTCAACCCTAGTTTGACAAAATCTTCCAAAAGTCATAAGTAATTCAAATCATTCAGAAAATATGAAACCTTCAACTTTGGATTCTTTGTGTCAAATATTTTCTATGAAAAATAATATGCTTGAAAAACTAAATTTCCCCTTCCAATCCTCTCTCAAAGTTGAGGTAGGAAGTGCGACTGTCATTCCCATCTACCCCAATGAGCTTCTTTTGACCAATTTGTCACCTTACATTCTTCAAATAAACTCAAATTTAGCAGAGGGGTACATAATCACATGGAAAATGATGCTACCACTATGCCAAATTTGATTTCCAAACACAAAAACATGGTTTGTTTTGTGAAGCATGTACCAAAAATCCTTTACCAAACTTGGGGGGGGGACATGGTGTGATGACACATTCAATGAATATAAATTCCCTACCAATCCACTATCAAAGTTGAGGTACAAGATGCAACGGTCATGTCCGTCTACCCCAAAGTGATTCTTTTGGACCATTTTTGCACCTAACATTCTTCAAATGAACTAAAATTTGCACAAGGGTGCATTGTGACATGGCAAATGACGTAACCATTGTGTCTTCCCAATTTCCCCAACATGGTTTCATTTGTGAAGCATATATGTAACAAAAACCCTTGAAATAACTTGGCAACCACATGTTGGTGTGATGATACATCACAATCAAAGACCATCTCACATGTATGCTACCACAAACGTATTATGTACGAAAAATATATTATAATTAATATAATTATGGGCAAAACCTCGTGTTTATCAAAAAAAATCATTTCAAAACCAAACTTTCTTGCGGTAACCAAAGGTTGCCACCACGAATTCAACTTATTTCCATTCCCTCCTAACTTCAATTCCTCTTAACGATCATTTTTTGACCACTTAGCATGCCCCTTATATAAGTCGTGCGTCCGTGCCCCCCTTCAATTACGTGCCACATTAACTCCCATCCCTAAAACCATTCACGCCCATTCTTCCGTACGTCCCCAGATCCGCTCTCATCGCAGGTGGTTCTTATGATCTCGATGGCAACGTTCGTGTTGTGGATATACTTTATGGGTGTGCCAATGATGTAGTCTAGACCCGACAAGCCTAGGTGGCCCACATATATTGGTGGTGGCGTATGGCCTACCGGGCGGCCCAGTTGCTGGTGATTGAAGATGGATGAAGCCCAGCCTAGGAAAAGGAGCTTGATCCTAACCGAACTACGCCAGAAGTCCGATCCAAGAAGGCCCATGAAGTATCCGGATCCAGGAAGGCAAGTTAGGAAGTAGGTGGATCCTTGATGTACATGGTAATGTATATTCCGTAGTTAGGCATCTTGTATTCCGGCTAGGACTCTCCATAGAAATCCTAGATCCTGGAGCCTTTATAAGCCTAATCCCGGGAGCCCTAGAGGCACAACCACAACTCACTGTAACAACACGAAAGCGCCGAGATAATTCCAGACAAGCAGCAGTAGGCCATGTCTTCGAGCAGGTGTTCCGAAGCTGGGTAAATGGTGTACCACCGTCCGTTAGCTCTCCGCCCAATGGCCCTGATACGTCTCAAACGTATCTATAATTTCTTATGTTCCATGCTACTTATACACTCTGGGGTGGAGCAAGCGAGCTTGGTGTGATGGCACAAATATCAATCTCTTGTGCATCCTACCTGGCCTCGCTTACTCCATCCCGGAATGTTAATATTTGTTCCGACCAACAAAGTATGAGGCATATGCTATCTAGTTGATACCACTTGGCTCTTTCTTCCATTTTAGCGCCGATGATTAGAATGTTTGGTCACCTATACACTCCGGGGTGGCGCAAGCGAGCCTGGTGTGATGGCACAAATATCAATCTCTTGTGCATCCTACCGGCCTCGCTTACTCCGTCCCGGAATGTGAATATTTGTTTCGACCAACAAAATATGAGGCATATGATATCTAGTTGAGATACCACTTGACACTTTTTTCCATTTTATAGTGCCGATGATTAGAATGTTTGGTCACTCGTACACTCGGGGTGGCGCCAGCGAGCCTGATGTGATGGCACAAATATCAATCTCTTGTGCATCCTACCTAGTCTCGCTGACTCCATCCCTGAATGTTAATATTTGTTTCGACCAACAAAGTATGAGGCATATGCTATCTAGTTGATACCACTTGGCTCTTTCTTCCATTTTAGTGCCGATGATTAGAATGTTCGGTCAACTGTACACTCCGGTGGAGTGAGCCTGGTGTGATGGCACAAATATCAATCTCTTGTGCATCCTACCTGCCTCACTGACGCCATCCCGGAATGTTAATATTTGTTTCGACCAACAATGTATGAGGCATTCCATTTAGTTCATACTAGCTACTTGTCTCTTATTTGAGTTGGCACTTCTTAATTGCATTGGTCGATGATTAGAATGTTTGGTCACTTGTACACTCTGGGGTGGGCCAGTGAAACTGGTGTGATGGCACAAATATCAATCTTGTGCATCCTACTTGGCATCGCTGATCCCATCCCTGAATGTTAATATTTTTTCGACCAACAAAGTATGAGGCATTCCATTTAGTTCATACTAGCTACTTATCTCTTATTTAAGTTGGCACTTCTTAATTGCATTGACATTTCTTCCATTTTAGTGTCGATGATTAAGTTTTGTGGTCACTACACACTTGGGGGAGGCGCCAGTGAGCCTGGTGCGATGACACAAATATCAATCTCTTGTGCATCCTACCTGGCCTCACTAACTCTTTCCCTAAATGTTAATATTTGTTTCGACCAACAATGGATGAGGCCCTTGTCATTCCATTTGCTCTGGTTTTTTCAAAATGCCAATGATTAAAATGCTTGGTCACCGTACACTCAGGAGTGGCGTAAGTGAGCCTAGTAAGATAGCACAAATATCAATCTCTTGTGCATCAGACTTGGTCTCACTTACGCCATCCCTGAATGTTAATATTTGTGTTGACCAACAATGTATGAGGCATTTATTCCATTTCTCTTGTGCATCGGACTTGTTGGTCTCACTTGGTCTCACTTTCTTCCATTTTAATCATAGTAGGAACCGGATGAAGACCCCGATGCAAGCGAGCCTGGTGGGTAGAGAGGAGGGAGCAAAGGAGGAACCGGATGAAGACCACTTTGTATCTTGAAATTGTGAAATTTTTATGAATTAAGAGTTGTATGTAAAACATTTGACACTTGTCACTATATATGTATCTCGATCGGGCTCTAAGTAATGTGATGATGATGTCTATATTATATCTGTGCAATGTACATGCTATTTATATTACATCTGCATATTTCTGTATGTTGTTGTATATAACCTGTATATTGCTATATATAACCTGTATGTGTATAGCAGGCAGCACAAAATCGTGTATAATACGAGCAAATTTTGTGGCGCACTGAAAATCAATTCTGTGGCGCACCTTTTTCTGTGGCGCACCTAAGCCCTCGTTCCACAGAAACCTTAATTCTGTGGCACATGTATAGGTGCGCCACAGAAATCTTATTTTTGTGGCGAAATTTCTGTGGCGCACCGCCCGTGCGTCACAGAATCATTTTTTGGTGCGCCACTAATGAGCCTTTTCCTACTAGTGCGGCAACGCCGCCGGGGCAAAGACCTCGGGGCGTGGCGGCGGCGGGGGGCCTTCCTCATTGTAGCGCAGTGGACGGTGGACGAGTTCCCTCCTCCTCGACGCTGCGACCGGTCGGCGTGGATGGATGGGCGGCGGCGACCTGGCGCTGCAGACTCCCTCCTCCCGTCGGCTCCCCGAAGCACGCCGGGGGGCTGGTGGTGGGCGGAGGCCAGGCCCATGGTCTGCGCCATTCTCCCCCGGCCTCTCACTGGTGCGTGGAGATGGTCTCGGGCTTCTCCCGCGACACGAGGTCGCCCGGGGCAGCAACCTTGGGTTCGACGGTGGAAGCGACCTTCTTCTTCGCCGGAGGAGGTCGGCTGGTTGCTGGGGTGGAGGATCACGAGATCCCTCTACCCCGGTGATGAAGATCTATTCGACGACGAGCTAGCGGCGAAGGGGCCACCGGTGAACACCGCGCCTTGACTTCGTTCTTGGCGGATGATGGCGACGGCTATTGGCGTCTTTCCCCTGCGAAGGCATCATCTTTGCTGGCCTCATCGTTTGCTCTCGCCGAGTTGGGGACTCACGGCTGCCGGTGAAAACCGTGTCAAGATTGGCGGGAGATGGCGGCGTTAAGCGTCGCTTCCTTCTTGAAGGCATCGTCGTCGCAGTCCGCGGGAACTCACTCGTGCTGCTCCGGGGAAAACCCTAGATCCAGCAAGGATCGGACGATGACGGCGCTCCCTGCGTCATGCTATCTCTTGGGGCATCGTTTTTGGAGCAGCGGCTGGATGGAGGTGGTCTTTGGTGGAGTGGTGTTCATCTACCACGTTGTCGTCGATGATTCTCAGCGGCGTGGAGCTGTATCGAAGACGGGTGAGGACTACTGGACGCGGGCAGGATGGTGGAGCTGTTTGGTGTTATGGTAACATCGACGGCACGCCTGGCACGGTCAATGCGTTGATCTCGCTTGGAGATGGGTTCGAGATAGATGGCGGTCGCGAAATCTTCGACGTGTGCAATGGCACACCCTCAGGGTTTTGCTTTTTGGGTGATGTGTGTTGGTGTACCACCAGGGAGTATGGCCTTGTTCATGGTCCCCCTTCATCCTAGGTATAGCGAGTTCTCGCTAGGAAGGAGGCTTCAAGTTGATCTTTGTATTCCCGTTGTAAGGCATTGCGAATAATTTAATAAAGAAGAAAGCTGTGTGCATCCTGGATGCAGAGGCTGGGGCTATGCTCCTTGATCGAAAAAAACTCAGTCACAAGATCTCTGGTAAAGACATAGAGATTGCTAAAGCAAAAATAGAGGCAATAGAAAGGTTATCAGCTCCAACTGATGTAAAAGGTATAATGAGTCTTGTTGGTCATGCAGGTTTTTATAGGGGGATTCATTAAGAAATTTTCTAAAATTGCTAGGCAATTTACTAATTTATTACTACGAAAGAGGAATGCACAGATTATTGCCCTCTTCCACCGCTGCATGCAATGATTCTCCGTACCTACCGATACGGAAATGGATCCGGGCAGTGATAGCAAATATTGGTTCAAACAAACGCAGACTTTGGTGCCTAACTTCTACAGGGACAGAATGTGATTCACCAACTGGTCGATGTTTAGGCGAGACGACGACCCAGCGTCGCTGATAGCCTCAGCTGCTTTCCTCCTGAGCTCCTGAGCTCGCTCCCTCATCTCTTGTCCCTCCTTGCTCTGCATCAGCCTTCGGATAGCCGCCTCCAGCTTTCCCCTCTCGAGCTCGCCGTCCAGCGCGATGCCGGCCCGCCACACGTGGTCGATGTACCTCGCGTTCCCCATCTGGTCGCCGAAGCAGGGTCGGCACAACATTGGCACGCCCGCGCAAACGCTCTCCAGCGTGGAGTTCCACCCGCAATGTGTCCAGAATCCGCCCACGGCGGCGTGCTCTAGGACCTCTTCTTGTGGCGCCCAGCTCACGATCATGCCCCGGTCACGGGTCGCGGCGTCAAACCCGTCCGGTAAAGTGGCCTGCGTGACACCACTGACGAGGTCAGACCACAGAACCCAGAGGAACGGCTGGCCGCTGTTGGCAATGCCCCACGCAGACTCGGCGAGGTCGGCGGCGCCTCTCATGCTCGCCAGGCTCCCGAAGCTGATATAGAGTACCGATGCCGGGGCCTGCGCGTCCAGCCACTCCAGACAGCCACGATCTTGCTGCAGTAGGCTACTGGATGCCGCCGGCGAGAACTTGTGGAGCGGCCCGATGTCAAACACGGGCACGGCGACATCGCGTCGGGTCGCCATAAGGTCATCGGTCTCGAGAGCGTCGAAGGTGTTCAGTATGAACCCTGATGAGGTCCTCACCGCCTCGACAGCCCGCGACATCAGCTTGCGCATTAGTTCATGCTCCTGGTGGCTCCTGCCGATGGCCATCAGGTCGCGGACGCGGTACGGCGGTAGTTCTGCCACCGGCTCGTCCAGCTGCGACTCTGCATGCGCACACCACATATCCGTGAATATCGAGTAATTACTAAGCGCAAGCATGCCATGTGATACGAACGACGAATGACAGGTACCTTGAGCAGGGAGGTAGCCTTTGTGGCAGAGCATCGGGTACGCCGTGAAGTTGCGGAAGCAGGCGGCGCTGCCGGTGCGCAGCGCCAGCGTCGGTACACCTTGCTGCCGCGCCACGTCCATGAGAGTCAGCAGTTGCGCGTCGGCGACCAGGCACGCCACGTTGTCCCTGCCGCCTGGCGCCTCCAGCAGGGCGGCCAGGCTCTCCCGGAAGGGCGCCTCGCAGGAGCTGTTTACTGTGAAGATGTGCTCGACGTTCACCTTCACCGCCATGTCGGTACTTCCCCCTGACATGCCGTCGGGGACGGGGACGAAGTCATAGGCGGGGTGGCGGCTCGGATCAGGGGCGTTGAAGACGGCGTGGAAAACAGTAATGGCGAAGCCGCGTGCGCTAAGAAGACCAGCAAGCTGAAGCATAGGATTGATGTGGCCTTGGTACGGAAGAGGGAAGAGCAACACACGGCGGCTGGGGCCGCTGGTGGACGCCGTGTTTCCTTCCGGTGCCATGGAATCTCGGTGGTTCTCGTGGACTCGTGGCGTCCTGGCCTCCACTTCCAGTAGTTTGGCACTTTAGCAGTTAGCACAGGTTTGTAGGAAATTGTCTTGAGTCTTGACACTGTGATCAGGATAACCGTTACTTCACAAGTCCACAATTCCACATGCCAAAATGAGAAAACGCTCCGCTCACATCGGCCCCTCCAGGCGACCAAGGGGAAGAAACCCTAGCCCCCTTCTCCACTTTCCTCCTCCTCGTTGCCCCTAGAGGTGTCGCTGGTTGAAGGCCACGACGCAAGCAAAGGGGCGACGGGGACCTTATCCTTGGCCCGTGTGGTCCTTGGCTCTGCAGCACAATCGACTTGGAGGTTGGTCGCTGTGCTGAGGAGTCACTGCTCGGCGGCTCCCTCCTACCCGTTGTGCCATTGACGTCTTTGCAGGCACGGCCTCTGGGGCGGAGATGCTGCAAGTGATGCCCTCGGTGGGACCTCTAGACGCTCCGGGTGGTAGTGACGGTGTCGTCTTCTTTGCCGCGAGTGCTAGCCCATGTTCTTGGCCGTGTGGGCGGCAGGGTAACGGCAAGCACTAGGTGCGGCATGCGGGGATTTCCGTCAGCACGTGGCATCTGGGTAGATCTCCGTCCCCAACCGAACAAGCTCGCGTCCTTCGGCTAGATCTATGCGATTTGGACGGGTGTAAGGTGGTGGGTGTTCATAACCGGTGGAAACCCCTGGCCAGCGGCGGCAACGATGTCGTCGACACCCCTGGCGTCGGTTCCCTCCTTGGAGGTTTTGTTGAGGTTCCTTCCCCCCTCCCCCGAACCCCACCCAACCCGCTACCATGGGTGAAAACCCTGACCCATGTTTGGCTGGTGGCGGCGTCACGATGTAGTTTCCCTTCTTGAAGGCATCGTCCGGGGCCGCTGGGGTGGTTGGCAAGTTTTATTTTTTTTGTCGATGATGGTTCTTGGTGGTGCTTCACTCCCGCGATGAGCCTAGTTTGGAGGTTCTCAGTAAGCTCCGGTCTGGCGATGGTTGCTGCTCTTGTCTACTAGTCTTTCTATTGCGCCTTCGTTCATCAGCTTGCCGTGTTCCTGCGGGGCGATGTTGTGGGTTGGCGGTGGTCATGTCATGGTATCTGGCGTGCGGAAGACGTTCTTGTTGTCTTCTATGAACATTGGGTCGACTTTGCTCTAGAGTGTTCTTGGGGATCCTCTCTACCTGCCGATGGCACGGCGCCCTTATATCCCTGACGACAGGGACGTTGTATTTCCTTTCTAGTCAGAATAATGAGCTGGTATCCATTCATTCACGCGGTAGCGATGCACGCAGTACTTCCGTTGACTATGCTCCCTACTATTCTTGCTTCTCCTGGTGTCGGTCTTGTCTTTATCCTTTATTCGCTTGTTTCTGTGTGTGTCTTGCAAGCTACGTATACTTTGTAAGCACTATGTATTTACCGATTATGTGCCTTTATTAATTTAAAGTTGGGCTAATGCCTTATGTTTAAAAATAATAATAAACGATATGAAGGGGTTGGATAACGGTAACATTATTGTACTCTCCCCGGCCCATTTCACTTGTCGCTGATTCATAATTATCTAGGCATATTTTAGTGTGTTTTTTCACTCGTTTTGGCCTACAAATAATGTTGATTGTGTACCTAAATTTTGATAGCTAGCTAGAGGAGGTTGCTCGAACAGCTAAATTAAGGAAGTATTGGCAGAGTGCGCCATATCAAGCGTGAAGATTGTGTACCTAATGATGTGCTGGAGATGCGGTGCAAAATCTGGATGTGTCGGTGTTATACTACAATTGAGTAGGCAGAACCGTTGCCATATACGATGTGCAATGAACGTGATGCCGCTAAACAGAATATCATGGCGGCTACCAGCAGATCTGGTCATAGATCATGCATGCCTAATCACGTCAAGTACATGGTTTAATTGCTAGAATGCCAAAACCAACAGTCTGTGCGTAAAGTTCAAATATATTCTAGATAATCTAGTCTAATTGCTAGGATGCCAAAACCATGCATGTGCACGCTCTGACCCCCAAAAATACCACATGCCAGCATTATGTATATCGCAGGCTCAATGCACGCTCTTCATTGTATCTTAATTGTTGCGGATTTGGAAGTATCTATATATAAATATGTTTAGATATGTCTAAATCGGCGAAAATTAATATGTGTATATACATAGGTCTAAATCAGCAACAATTAATATGAAATGAAAGAAGCATATATATTTTATTTCGTATCATTAGAAAACCTTATCTTACTTTAAAACTACATTGTCTTTTTTATGTCTTTCAGTCTTCCACATCTTGATCACACTTCGGCCTCAACGACCAGGTTATATTTCGGGTAGAAGATCTAAAAGAAGTTAGGCGGCTGTTGACTGGAGTGGTGGTCGCACTTCTGATCCAAATATATACCATGGAGAGGTTAGGGTTAGATAGCATGGGCCGTAATGGGCCTTCATTTTTCTAGATGGTCCGGTAGAGGTCAATCGTGTGCAATGAGACACTTCACACACGGGTTCTTAAGGATCTATTTTGCGTGATGTGGTGCATCGTACACATTTGCTTAAGGATCAATTGTGTGTAATATGGTGCATCGCACACAGTTGCTTAAGGATCAATTGTGTGGGATGTTGTGCATCGCACACGGTTGCTGGATGTTGCATAATGAAACATAGATCATAATATTTGGTTATAGGTCTGAAGGGATCCAATCAAACATGGTTGCCCTAGCTACCAATTACAAAACACCACTAACTTAACACATTAAACGTTAATATTAAGTACTTATTGCAAACCTAATTAATTACTACTACTCCACATTTAGTAGTAGTGAGTACGTGCTCACTGCTCTCACTACACACTAAACGTCCTCGTCGTCATCAGAGATGACGATGACATCAGTGCGGCAGCTCTGCCCTTCCTGGAGCTTGATGCTCCGTCTTCTAAGGCCTTGCGCCTTGCTGCGCTGGCTTCCCAAATGCGTCGAATCTCATCGAACTTTTCAACAGGAAACATCGGACAGCACAATGCGCGGATAGGCCCGTGCAGAGAGGACTACTACGTCTTCTTGCCTCGCTACTGCTGCTTGAGGACAGACTCTAGCGACTGCTCCACCACCATATGCTGATGGATTAGCTACTCCATGAACTCAAGTTCATCCACCACTTCTTGGTTTGGCAGCGGTGGAGAACTCAAGGAGGACCAGCCGGAGAGGGTGGAGGAGGAGCCACCGTCATGGTTTAGCGGCGGCGGAGAACTTGGAGGAGGAGGCGCATGCTCAACAAGCTGTAGATATATTTTCATATATTAAATGTTTTTTCGAGTTCGTATGCAAAAGATAATCCCGTTTTACCGATACATGACGCAATTTTTGCAAAAAAGAAAAGTCAAAATTAATGTTTGTTAATTTCACTTGCGACTAGATGACATAACACATGAACATCTCGAAAGATTTTATTTTTTAAATTTTATATCATTTTCTTTCGTATTTTACAAAGCTAAAAAGGCGATCTGGGGAGAGGGGGTGTGTGTGTGGAGCAAAAAAAACCACACAAAACCTTTAGTCTAGGTTGGTGTCTCAAATCGGGAGTTCCGGTTTAGGACACCAACCGGGACTAAAGATTTTGGCACCGTTGGGGCCTACCGCAACCCCTTTAGTCCCGGTTAGTGTCTCCAACCGGAACTAAAGGGTCCATTAGAAACCGAGATTAAAACTTTTCGACGTTCTAGCCGTTTAAACCACGACTAATGGGCATATTAGTCCCGGATTCAAACACAACTAGGGCTAGTGCTCCAACCAGCTCTGAACAAAAGACCTGTAGTTATTGGCAGAGTGCGCCATATCAAGCGTGAAGATTGTGTCTAATGTTGTGCTGGAGATGCGGTGCAAAACCTGATGTGTCGGTGTTATACAATTGAGTAGGCAGAACCGTTGCCATATACGATATGCAATGAACGAGATGCCGCTAAACAGAATATCATGGCGGCTACCGGCAGATCTGGTCATAGATCATGCATGCCTAATCACGTCAAGTACATGGTTTAAGTGCTAGATTGCCAAAACCATACATGATAGTCTGTGCGTAAAGTTTAAATATGTTCTAGATAATCTAGTCTAAGTGCTAGAATGCCAAAACCATGCATGTGCACGCTCTGACCCCCAAAAATACCACATGACAGCATTATGTATATGGCTCAATGATACTACAGTAGTCTCTTCATTTTATATTAATTGTTGCAGATTTCGATGTATCTATATATAAATATGTTTAGATATGTCTAAATTGGTGAAAATTAATATGTATATATACATAGTTCTAAATCAGCAACAAATAATATGAAATGAAGGGAGCATATTTTATTTTGTATCATTAGAAAACATTATCTTACTTTAAAACTACATTGTCTTTTTTATGTCTTCCTGTCTTCCACATCTTGATCACAGTTCGGCTCACGCCCTACAACAAATTGCATAGCCACCCCTCTTCCAACATCATCTGCCAATGTATAAGTAAAATAAAATATAAGATACTTTGATGATGGGGTGGACTTATCCTCATATTTATAAAAGAAGAAGTGAAATATAGATTCAGATGAAATACATTGTTGCTAGTTTCTTTGGGGTCTGAACCATGATTGAAAAATGCGGTGAACCGTGTACTATATCTTGGCGTCTTGGGTGTACAATAAAGGAGTGACAAAGGGGCAAAAATTACCCGTCGTTGGTTCTTCTCGAAAACTAGTGACATACTCGTTTTTCTTGGTTGTCACTGCTTGTAGGTATAACACTGACGAGCTAATATAGCCATACTCCATTTGATTTTGACAGTTAGTTGCGATGTTCGTATTATCAACTTCATAAAGATTGGATAAGAGATTATCTGGTATCTCTTCTATGCTCTCATATACTGGAAGATTGACCTTACTCAATACCACTTTGAATGCTATCCCTATGTATGCTATGTTTACAATCAAGATTCCGAACACTATTTTTGTACATTTTGAGAAAAGTGGCAGGCAATTTTTATGGGCAAAAAAGGATGAATATACTAAAGGAAAATGTTTGGCCAGTTGGGATATGATATGCAAGCCAAAGGACCAAGGTGGCCTTGGAGTTCTTAATCTAAGAACTCAAAATAAAGCTCTATTAATGAAGAATCTGTACAAATTTTATAACCACCATGATACCCCATGGGTGAACCTTATATGGCAAGCTTATTATTACAACAACAACAACATTCCTCATTTATGCATCAGGAAAGGGTCTTTCTGGTGAAAAGATTGCCTCAGCATGATAGATGATTTCAGAGGTATGACTTCTTGTACGGTATATGATGGAAAATCAGTATCTTTGTGGTATGATAAATGGGATAATGATGGTAAAAAGAGTTTCAATGCCCGCGCCTACTATCATTTGCAAAGCATGACAAAATCACTATGCATGAGGCTATCAGCATAGAGGATATATATGATCTCTTTCAATTACCACTCTCGATTGAAGCTCATCAAGAACTCAGGGATTGCAATTTGATTTAAATGGCATAGACTGCTCGGATCAACATGATACATGGAATTTCAGTTGGAGTGTAGCATATTTTTCGACAAAAAAAGTATACAGAGCCCTTATTGGTAATAATGAAGTGGCTAAACCAATCCTTCATCTATGGAAGACATGCAACATTCCGAGACAATTTTTTTTTGCCTGGTTGCTCTTGAGCAACAGACTCAACACTAAAGATCTCATGTGCAGAAAGAATTTTTTTGTACAGTATAAATACTGTGTATTATGTGATACATGCCCAGAGGAAACACTTATGCACCTTTTCTTTGAATGCTCCTTCAGTCAAAGTTTTTGGTGGGCTATTGGCATAGAATGGAACACATATCTTCAGCTAATAAACATGATATATGATGCATGCCAGAGATACAAGCTGGACTTGATCATGGAAATTTTCATCTCTGGATGTTGGACTATCTGGGACCAGAGGAATGGCTATATTTTTAGAGACATTGCACCCTCTATCACATCATGTATCTTCAATTTTAAATCCTTCTCTAACACCAATCTTCATAGGGCTAGACCTAGTTTGAAGGAAGGCATGACCTCATGGCTTGATACTTTATGATTAGCTAGGCTAGGATGTTTGTTACCACCATCCTCTTGTAAATTTTCTGCTCATTATAATATAAAAATCGACAAGCAGTACGGTTTTTGCCCTACTGTACAAGTGTAAAAAAAGTATACATAATATATCATTGACGAACGATAAATGAACATAAGTGCTGATAGTTTTAATAGGTAAACCTTTTTATCATGCCATGTGTGTGCAAACGATGTATCAAGATTGGCAATTTGTTAATTAGGGAAGAAGTGAGCCTAGAAATGGGGACATGCTTGAAAAAATAGTAAATTTTCTATTGAGGGAAATGTAATAATAATTAAGTAAATTAAATACTTCAATAGAATGTCATAACACACACACGTACTTTAAATACATAGAGATATAGGTATCATGAACTAAAGTTTCATCACATATTTACATAACCTGCCAAAATAAACACACATAATTTTCATCATAGTTGCATCATCCGCTAATGCATGCACACATGAGACACCTCAAAACAAACAAGTCATAAACATAAGCTTGTTGGATTACATAACTCAGATTGCAATACTACTACTTAAAGATAAATACATTCTTTACTGCATTACACGCTTCAAACACGGTTCAAACGATGAATGAGCAAAACATAGCTTAGGGCATCTCCAGTGGCGCGACGCAAACGGACGCTGAGCGACCGTTTGTGTCCGCCGTGACCGGAAATGCGTCTGGCACCACCTTTAGCGGGGCGACGCAAAGTGACCGGGCCGTCCGCGAAGAAGCAAACCTGGCCCAAATATGCGCCAGGTTTGCGTCTCCGCGGACGCTCCGCGGTCGCTCTGTCCGCCTTAGGTGCATCCGGGCCCGGTCGGCAGTGAGTAGGTAAGCAAAAGATTTTTTCATTACTATTGATTGGCCAAAAGGACCATCTTTACAGAGATGGTTAGTCGAGTTAACCTAAAACTACAACGGACGTACCTACTCGCCGTCGCGCGGCGTACACCGGCCTCGGTTACTCGCAGTCGCGCGCCCTACTACTGGCCGCCGGAAGGGCCGGCGCCGTCGTCGAAGCGGGAGTGCTTCGCGCACTCCGCGCGCCGCGCACGCCGGCGAACGGACATCTCGTCCTGCCGCCTGCGGCGTTCGAGGGCCTCGGCCAGGGAGCTGTCCCACAGGGCCTCCGCCTGGGCCAACGCCACCTGGGTAGCCGCCGCCTCCGCCGCCGCCGCCTGGGCCTCCTCCTCCTCCTCCGCCGCCTGGACCGCTGCCGCTGCCGCGTCCTCGTTCCCCTAGGCCGCCGCCGCCTGGATCGCCGCCATGTTGGCGATGAAGCGTGCCCTGTCCCTAGCCGCCTCCGCCACCGCTTCGTCCCTGGCGGCAATGGCGACCTCCAGCTCCCGGTTCTCCTGCTCGACCCGCGCGGGAGAAGGGCCTCTACGCTGGAGCGAGTCCAGGTTGGAGCACATTAACCCTCGAGCCATGGTCATCGCATAGTTGTGGGCATCCTCCTCCGCCACCCAAGCTTGACGGCGATGGGCGTCCCCAGCTAGGGACTCGAAGGACGCGAGCAGAACCCGCTGGTCGCCGGCGCAATCGAAGGGGTGGGCATGGGGGGTCGTCGTCCGCGATGTCGTGGATGACGGCGTCCGCTGGAGGGGAAGCGATGGCCGCCCGCGCCTCCGCGAGCTCAGCCCTGGCGTCGGCGAGCTCCGCCATGGCGTTGGCGATCTCTGCCCTGGTCGCCGCGAGGCGCCCTTCCGCGCGCTCTGCCGCCTCCGCCCCGCGACCTCGTCCGCGCTGCCGCAACGCAGGTCAGCTGCTGGGCCTCAACGCCGGCGGCGACTACCTCCTCCTCCTCCTCCGGGTGGAGGTGCCGGCACATATGAACAACTTGCTCCCAACTAATGTGGTCGTCCATGGATGGATGGTAGGGTTTGAGGTGTGCCCGTCGCCCCCGCCGGTGTCCACCATATATAGCCACGGCGCAGCGGGAAACGGCGTTGGCGCGCAGGGCGTTTCCCGCGCGCGCGAAACGCCGGCGAAACTTCCCAATGTATTGGGCACGCGCGGGAACGATCGTCGTCGCGCGGGAACAGTTAATCGCCGGCGGCAGTCCTCGACGGGACGTAAAATGCCATTAGCGACCTTGACGATGTCCCCGGTTAAAAAATGCGTACGCACCGCTGGAGGTACTCCAGACGCAAACGGTCCCCCTGGGCCACATCGCGTCCGCGGGCCGATGCAAACGAACATTTCGGACGTCCGAAATGCGTCGGCCCGCTGGAGATGCCCTTATGTCCGACCTAGCAGAAAACAAGTCACATCTTGCGCACCTTATACTTCTACAAAGAACTAGCCTCACCCTCTTTGTTCTTCCCCTCATTTGAAGCCAGGGAAGGTTCTTCGGGTACCTGCAACCCTTAAGGTGGTCGAGCTCCTATAATCGAGGTCTGATCGGTAATTGCGAGGAATTCGTTAGTGACCCCAAGGAACTAGTTGGCAACAATGAGAATCGAGCTCTTAGAGGAGGGAGCTTCACAAGGCTACTTCATTTGGGTTGGGTAGCGGCCGGACGGGCGATAGGCTACCCAAGTGTAGTAATTAACCAGGAAGATACCTAGTAATCAGACTATTAGAGCGATTAGTCATGCTAAATGATTAACACAACACTTAGTGACAATCAACACGTTTAGTTCCCGAGTAGCGACTAATCATCCTACTAATCGCTGATTCTGTCCAATTTTCGATCAATGGTTGAAATACAAATTTGATTATATATACAGTTTCAAGTCGTGGACTACACAAAAATGACATGAATAGAAGTCCAATGGATGAGAGGGAGGTGATAGTGGTTTTCTTCAAGTTTGAACATCACCAATGATATTGCAGCTGAAATGGGTGTAGATGCATTTTTCCACAACATAAAATGTGATCTGAAGAATTCGCCCCAGGGGTGAAGGCACCATGGGATGGACCATCGGGCTCTAAGTGTGATGACGGTGCACGTGGCACAACCAGGGTATCATAGTGTGTTGAGAAGTCACCGGTGTGCCCTGGATGGGTTGCCAATGCAAGGGCAGGGCCTAGATGTGGTGAGCTTGCAAGGGCAGGGCATATATCTCTTGGGAAGTTCAAACTAGGATTCCCGACGCACGAACTGTGTATGAGTACAGAACTAGGGTTGCCAACCCATGGGAGGGAGGTACAAGCGCCACCGGTGAGAGTGTGAAGAGCGATGATGATTAGTGGTGAACTAGAATGATGTAGTATGTTACCTATGTCTATATAAGTAGAAATATGAACAAATAGTATTGTTTATGAGATGTAATTACTTTTGGAACAATGTGTAGTAGGTTTTAGAACCATGATTACCTCAGTACGTAGTACTTGTACTAGCTATTACAATCTGCATGAGCTACATCGGCTAGTCTTGCTCAGCTGGTGTCAACATCCGGATTTTTAAGTCCAGATGCCTATTATGTCATACATCGCAATCCCAGGAATATTGTTTTGCCGAGACATAATAGATTGATATCACAGAACATCATTCATTACAAACCATAATTGTCTTACAACAAAGGATCACATGATCCAGTCTTACAACATAGTTGATCTAAAGATCAAATACAAAACACATAGCGGAAGAAGCATAGTAACGGTCCATCTGTTCCACATGCAACGCTTGACGTCAGGAGTAGTCCTAGTTATCATAGACGTCCTGCTGTCCATCTTCATGGTACTGGTGCTCCTCTTCATAGTCTGGCCATTTGAATAGCCAGGGACACAGCCATGGCTACTTTAAAGTACTCGGAAACTAATACTAGTGTAAGCACTATCAACAATGGTAAGGGGGTTCTAAGCTCTATGTTTATTTGCATAAAGCCAGTTTTATTTCATAAGTACTTAGTAACAAAAGACTCTTTATTTGGCTAACTAACTCAAGTGGGAACATTAGTGTCATTCCCACAACTCTATTGTGATCAAGTCAAATTCACCTTTCAAGTTCAGGTCACCAGTCATATGTGACATTTTGAAAATGGTCTGATGATGGAACAGTATGGCCTTTCCAACCGTCCATAACCGTGGACACGGCTATTCGAATAGGTTTACACTTTGCAGAGGTTGTACACTTGTGCCACAACTTTTGATTACATCCGTCAGGATAGCCCTGAATAATCATACTCAGTATGCTGATCATCAACCATAACCTTTCACTTACATACCCTAGTATAGGCACCTCTCCCTGTGAGCTTGGCCTCCCAGTGATAACAAACCGTCATCCTGGGAACGCACGGGGCTTGGGTCGGACATTCACCTCATTTCACGTCATCTCACTTTCAACGAAGGCAGCCTCGGCATAACCCCTATGACGCCTATTTAGAGGGAACCCATACTAAAGCACATAAATTTCCAGTTAAGCCCTACCCATGATCAGGTATTTTGGGGGTACTCTAAAATTGGAATGGTATCGCATCCGAACCCAACCATCAGTTTTTGTCAAAGAGTCACCTTTTCATTCAAAGATCATATTCACCTTCAAAACTTTCAATAGAATGAATCATAATTCCAAGGTTTTCAAAATCATTTGCTTCACAAGTTCCCATCTAGAGTAGTCAATTTTAGTTTAGGACTAGCAACTAATCATGAGGGGTGCTAACTAAGTTTTAGCTCTCTAGGCTAAGTTTGAAGCTCTTGTAGTATTCTACCTCTAGACCAATATCAATTATAAGAAAAAGCTTTGGTAAACAAAGTAAAGTTAAAGCAAGATAAAACTTGGGTTTGGATGAGTAAGACTTTAAATACCAATACTAGTGCCATAGTCTCTTGCACTAGTAACTTGGCAATAGTAGAACTTGCATTGGTAATAGCTTGCCTTGATTGGTACAGTGGTCAAAGTTTTCTTCTTCTTCGTAGAAGACCTCCTCCTCTTCGAAGCCTTCGGTACTATCGTCTATAAACGGATACGAGGTAACAATCACCAAACAATGCTTAAGTACTAGACTTAACACTCAAAGGGATCACACAAGCTAATCTAGCATCACAACATTATGAACATGGTCGTTGGCTTTGTTTCCTTTTAAGAAACATAATTTCCTCTCATTGAAATATTTATTAGGGTTTCTATTTATTTTCTTTGAGAAATAATTTCCTCTCATTTAATATTACTAAGGTTTAATATCCACAAATAATATGTATGAGATCATGTTGACCAAAGTCAACACTTCATATTTACTATTTGGAAAAATGATTTAAATGAGATACTTCATCTCATGCAATTTAAATACTACTATGGAACAATTTAATATTCTCAAGTAATACATATGAGGTCATGAAGTCTAATGTCATCACCTCACATTGAATTACTTGGAAAGGTGATTTAAATGAGATGCTACATCTCATAGAATTTAAATACTATTTTTGAAATAATTTAAATGAGCTAGAAATGACTACATATCCATTATTTGAATCTAGCCCATGATCATATGAAACAACCATGTCATATTTCTGCATAAACAATTAGAGTATTTGAAATGTGAATTATGGGAGGTGGAATCACCTAAAAATTCGTTATGGTTGATTTTCTAAAATTGTTTGAATTCTGAAAAGTTACTGCCTTGTTATTTTTGTTGCCATGGCTCTACAATGAACTAGGGTTTGATACCACTGGGGTTTGCTTGATGATTTCATAAGCTTTCCAGAACAATTTGAATCACTCAATTTGGAATTGTAGATTTGAAGTTATTCAATTTCTAGTAAAGCACCAGTATTGAAATTCGATTTAAACCAAAATACCAAATTCAAACTGATGGGCTTGCGCGGGAAAGAACTTGGGCCAATGGGAGAAAAAGAAATGGGCCAGCCCAACTGCGCGTCTCGCACGCGTGGGCTGCCTGACAGCGGGACCCACTGTCAGCGGCACTTAACCAGCGAAACGGTACGAGGGAAGTGGGGCGTTGGATTAGAACAGGATCCAACGGCGGTGGATCATCGTCGTCTCCGACGAGATCCCACGTTACTGGCGGCGAGGCTAGGGGGTCGGAGAGCTCACCGGTGGCTGGCGATCATCGGAGATGAAGCACGGCGAGGTTGTCGACAACGGCGGTCCTCCTGGTACAAGCGGCGGCTCCTGGGGCGGCTCCTAGCGTCGTCCTCGTCTACGGTGGCTCCGCGGACTCCGACGAACAATTGGCGGGCTACCGGTGATAATGTGGAGTGGCGAGGGTTCGAGGAGGCTCAGGGAGAAGAGAGGATGCGAGTGGTGTGCTCAGAAGGCTTGGGGAGGGGCTCCTTTTATAGCGGCGACGAGGGCCGAGGCGCGCGGGGTAGGTCGCTCATGGCGTCGAGGCTACAGTGGCGGAAAGAGCTGGGCGATGACGCAGGGGTGTTGGCGATGTCATGGCGAGCACGGAGCGTGTGATGGCACGGAAAATGGTGCGCTGACGCGAACGGGAGGGTGACGTGAGCTCACAGTACCGTGGCGGAAGTCTTCGACGGTGACGACGGCGACCGTCCTCTCCGGCGCAGGCGAGCGTGTCTGGGAGGTAGAGGGTGACGTAGTGAGTGCGCGTGCGAGAGGAGAGGGCGAGGGGAGGACGAGGCTGACGGGGCGCGACGATGCTCTGTCGTGTCCAGGGACGTACCAGTGCACGCTCTGGCGCGTCTGGGCATCGTGGCCACGTCATGTTCTGGCCGGTGTGAGTCTCTCCTCGACCAACGGTGAGTACGAGTATGACCAGGGGAGTGAGTACTGTCTAATTGACAAGGTGAGAGGGACCAGAGAGGGGTGGAGAGAGATTTGGCATGGAGGGTGGCATGACTGGCGTGAGTGCTTGACAATGTTTACTGGGTGCAAGAGTGAGCTTGTGGTGACAAATGGTGTGATGGTTGAGGCTAAAACCCACCAGATTTTAGAGTGTGTGGAGTTGGTGAAAATGTGCACATAAGGTGCTTGATGAAATGGCCGCATGCGATTCAAATTTGAATTTTGGCAAACTTTTGCATGAGTGTGATTCAAATAATGTTGGGAACTTAATGGTGGTATTGTTTTGAAAAATTGTGTTGATTTGTGAAAATCCAAATTTGGTAAGATCTAGAATCTGTTTCAATGTTGCAACTTTGCATCCTTATATTAAGTAATTGAAAAGGAATTAGTCAAGGTGGTCAACACCAAAATTGTTCACCTTGATGAGGTCTTGGATGAGGTGCGAAGAGTTGATTGGGTTTGGTTTAGAAATCTCTTAATACAGGGGCTCAAAGTGGGTATGATGTTAAAATTGGCAGATTTGACCATTATCACATGTCACTTGGTTTTGCTATTTCTTTTGATTTGATTTGGGTTTCTTTGACTCAAAAGTTATTATTTTGAGTTTAGTTATGTTTCCAAACCATTGGCACAAGATAAAATGGCCTAGGTTAAAGATTTACAAAAATAGCCATAGGCTCATATGAGTTGATATTCTTATTTTCTTTTCTTTTCATTTGTTTCTCTTTGATTCACTTAGGCATGATTTAGGGTTCATTTAGTGTTAGATTGAGTTTAGTAATGGTTTCAAATCATTTAGCTAAAGTAAAAATGGCATAGGCCAAGATTTGCAAATATGGCTATATGCCCACATATGCTTTTTCTTTTATTTTGTTTCTTTTTTACTTCAAAGAGCAAGGTTTAGGGTTTAGGAGCATTTCCAAACACTTCACACAACAATCATGGAAAAACACAACATACTTGTATGAGCACTATGCACCTAATGGAAAATAATCCAAAAATTTTGTTGGCTCCAAATTTTGGAAAAAAAGGTAATTCATTTTCTTCTTTGTTTTAAAATTTGGGATGTTACAGCTGGTTTAGAATTTTCAAATTTTGCATGGTCAAACTTGTTGACCAAATAGTCACCTTACATTCTTTAAATGAACTCAAATTTGGTACATGGATGCATCCTTACATGGAAAATGATTGTACCATTGTGTCTTCCCATTTTTGTTTCAAATTTTCAAAAAAATTCATGCTCAAACTCAAAAACAGGGTTTCTTTTCTAAAGCATGCACCAAAAAGCCTTTACCAAACCTACGGGGCGCATGGTGGTGTGATGCTACATCACATTGGGACCACATAACACCATTTGGACCAACAAAAAAGTTCCATACACTCGTCACAAACTCTGGTCAACCCTAGTTTGACAAAATCTTCCAAAAGTCATAAGTAATTCAAATCATTCAGAAAATATGAAACCTTCAACTTTGGATTCTTTGTGTCAAATATTTTCTATGAAAAATAATATGCTTGAAAAACTAAATTTCCCCTTCCAATCCTCTCTCAAAGTTGAGGTAGGAAGTGCGACTGTCATTCCCATCTACCCCAATGAGCTTCTTTTGACTAATTTGCCACCTTACATTCTTCAAATAAACTCAAATTTAGCAGAGGGGTACATAATCACATGGAAAATGATGCTACCACTATGCCAAATTTGATTTCCAAACACAAAAACATGGTTTGTTTTGTGAAGCATGTACCAAAAATCCTTTACCAAACTTGGGGGGGGGACATGGTGTGATGACACATTCAATGAATATAAATTCCCTACCAATCCACTATCAAAGTTGAGGTACAAGATGCAACAGTCATGTCCGTCTACCCCAAAGTGATTCTTTTGGACCATTTTTGCACCTAACATTCTTCAAATGAACTAAAATTTGCACAAGGGTGCATTGTGACATGGCAAATGACGTAACCATTGTGTCTTCCCAATTTCCCCAACATGGTTTCATTTGTGAAGCATATATGTAACAAAAACCCTTGAAATAACTTGGCAACCACATGTTGGTGTGATGATACATCACAATCAAAGACCATCTCACATGTATGCTACCACAAACGTATTATGTACGAAAAATATATTATAATTAATATAATTATGGGCAAAACCTCGTGTTTATAAAAAAAAAATCATTTCAAAACCAAACTTTCTTGCGGTAACCAAAGGTTGCCACCACGAATTCAACTTATTTCCATTCCCTCCTAACTTCAATTCCTCTTAACGATCATTTTTTGACCACTTAGCATGCCCCTTATATAAGTCGTGCGTCCGTGCCCCCCTTCAATTACGTGCCACATTAACTCCCATCCCTAAAACCATTCACGCCCATTCTTCCGTACGTCCCCAGATCCGCTCTCATCGCAGGTGGTTCTTACGATCTCGATGGCAACGTTCGTGTTGTGGATATACTTTATGGGTGTGCCAACGATGTAGTCTAGACCCGACAAGCCTAGGTGGCCCACATATATTGGTGGTGGCGTATGGCCTACCGGGCGGCCCAGTTGCTGGTGATTGAAGATGGATGAAGCCCAGCCTAGGAAAAGGAGCTGGATCCTAACCGAACTACGCCAGAAGTCCGATCCAAGAAGGCCCATGAAGTATCCGGATCCAGGAAGGCAAGTTAGGAAGTAGGTGGATCCTTGATGTACATGGTAATGTATATTCCGTAGTTAGGCATCTTGTATTCCGGCTAGGACTCTCCATAGAAATCCTAGATCCTGGAGCCTTTATAAGCCTAATCCCGGGAGCCCTAGAGGCACAACCACAACTCACTGTAACAACACGAAAGCGCCGAGATAATTCCAGACAAGCAGCAGTAGGTCATGTCTTCGAGCAGGTGTTCCGAAGCTGGGTAAATGGTGTACCACCGTCTGTTAGCTCTCCGCCCAATGGCCTACGTCTCAAACGTATCTATAATTTCTTATGTTCCATGCTACTTTTATGATGATACTCACATGTTTTATACACATTATATGTCATTATTATGCATTTTCCGGCACTAACCTATTGACGAGATGCCGAAGAGCCAGTTGCTGTTTTCTGCTGTTTTTGGTTTCAGAAATCCTAGTAAGGAAATATTCTCGGAATTGGACGAAATCAACGCCCAGGGGCTTATTTTTCCACGAAGCTTCCAGAAGACCGAGGGAGAAACGAAGTGGGGCCACGGGCGCCGCCACACTAGGGCGGCGCGGCAAGAGGCCCGCGCGACCCTAGCGTGTGGGGCCCCCGTGACTCCTCCGACTCCGCCCTTCCGCCTACTTAAAGCCTTCGTCGCGAAACCCTCTGTACCGAGAGCCACGATACGAAACACCTTCCAGAGACGCCGCCGCCGCCAATCCCATCTCGGGGTATTCAGGAGATCGCCTCCGGCACCCTGCTGGAGAGGGGAATCATCTCCCGGAGGGCTCTTCATCGCCATGATCGCCTCCGGATCGATGTGTGAGTAGTTCACCCCTGGACTATGGGTCCATAGCAGTAGCTAGATGGTTGTCTTCTCCTCATTGTGCTATCATGTTAGATCTTGTGAGCTGCCTATCATGATCAAGATCATCTATTTGTAATGCTACATGTTGTGTTTGTTGGGATCCGATGAATATTGAATACTATGTCAAGTTGATTATCAATCTATCATATATGTTGTTTATGTTCTTGCATGCTCTCCGTTGCTAGTAGAGGCTCTGGCCAAGTTGATACTTGTAACTCCAAGAGGGAGTATTTATGCTCGATAGTGGGTTCATGCCTCCATTGAATCTGGGACAGTGACGAAAGTTCTAAGGTTGTGGATGTGTTGTTGCCACTAGGGATAAAACATCGATGCTTTGTCTAAGGATATTTGTGTTGATTACATTACGCACCATACTTAATGAAATTGTCTGTTGTTTGCAACTTAATACCGGAAGGGGTTCGGATGATAACCTGAAAGTGGACTTTTTAGGCATAGATGCATGCTGGATAGCGGTCTATGTACTTTGTCGTAATGCCATGATTAAATCTCATAGTACTCATCATGATATATGTATGTGCATTGTTATGCCTTCTTTATTTGTTAATTGCCCAACTGTAATTGTTCACCCAACATGCTATTTATCTTATGGGAGAGACACCACTAGTGAACTGTGGACCCAGTCCATTCTTTACATCTGAAATACAATCTACTGCAATTGTTCTTTACTGTTCTTCGCAAACAAACATCATCTTCCACACTATACGGTTAATCCTTTGTTTCGGCAAGCCGGTGAGATTGACAACCTCACATTACGTTGGGGCAAAGTACTTTGATTGTGTTGTGCGGGTTCCACGTTGGCGCCGGAATCCCTGGTGTTGCGCCGCACTACACGCCGCCATCAACCTTCAACGTGCTTCTTGGCTCCTCTTGGTTCGATAAACCTTGGTTTCTTGCTGAGGAAAACTGCTGCGCATCACACCTTCCTCTTGGGGTTCCCAACGGACGTGTGTTAATGCACGCATCAAGCTCTTTTCGGCGCCGTTGCCGGGGAGATCAAGACACGCTGCAAGGGGAGTCTCCACTTCCAATCTCTTTACTTTGTTTTTGTCTTGCTTTGTTTTATTACTACTTTGTTTGCTGCACTAAAACAAAACACACAAAAATTAGTTGCTAGCTTTACTTTATTTATTATCTTGTTTGCGTTCTCCATATTAAAAACACAAAAAATTAGTTACTTGCATTTACTTTATTTAGTTTGCTTTATTTACTACTGCTAAAATGAATACTCCTGAAAACACTAAGTTGTGTGACTTCACTAGCACAAATAATAATGATTTCTTATGCACACCTATTTCTCCACCTGCTACTGCAGCAGAATTCTTTGAAATTAAACCTGCTTTACTAAATCTTGTCATGAGAGAGCAATTTTCTGGTGTTAGTTCTGATGATGCTGCTGCCATCTTAATAATTTTGTTGAACTATGTGAAATGCAAAAGTATAAGGATGTAGATGGTGACATTATAAAATTGAAATTGTTTCCTTTCTCCTTAAGAGGAAGAGCTAAAGATTAGTTGCTATCTTTGCCTAAGAATAGTATTGATTCATGGACTAAATGTAAAGATGCTTTTATTGGTAGATATTATCCTCCCGCTAAAATTATATCTTTGAGAAGTAGCATAATGAATTTTAAGCAATTAGATAATGAACATGTTGCTCAAGCATGGGAGAGAATGAAATCTTTGGTAAAGAATTGCCCAACCCATGGACTAACTACTTGGATGATCATCCAAACCTTCTATGCAGGATTAAATTTTTCTTCGCGGAACCTATTGGATTCAGCTGCTGGAGGTACCTTTATGTCCATCACTCTAGGCGCCGCAACAAAGCTTCTTGATGATATGATGATCAATTACTCTGAATGGCACACGGAAAGAGCTCCACAAGGTAAGAAGGTAAATTCTGTTGAAGAAACCTCCTCCTTGAGTGATAAGATTGATGTGATTATGTCTATGATTGTGAATGGTAGATCTAATGTTGATCGTAATAATGTTCCTTTAGCTTCATTGGTTGCTCAAGAAGAGAATGTTGATGTGAACTTCATTAAAAATAATAATTTCAACAACAATGCTTATAGTAATGGTTATGGTAATTCTTATGGGAATTCTTACAACAATAATAGGAGTGTACCCCCTGGTCTTGAAGCCATGCTTAAAGAATTTATTAGTACACAAACTGCTTTTAACAAATCTGTTGAGGAAAAGCTTGATAAAATTGATATTCTTGCTTCTAAGGTTGATAGACTTGCCTCTGATGTTGATCTTTTAAAATCGAAAGTTATGCCTAATAAGGATATTGATAATAAAATTGTTACTACAGCAAATGCCATCCAAGTTAGAATTAATGAGAATATAAGATTGATGGCTGAATTGCATGCTAGGTGGGAAAGAGAAGAAAACGAAAAACTTGCTAAAGAGAATAATGTAGCTAAAGTTTGGACTATTACCACCACTAGTAATGATAATGATTCACATGTTTCTAAACCTCCTACTATCAATGGTAAAATAATTGGTGTTGGCAATGTTTCTACTCCTAGTGCAAAGCGTGCAAAACTGCATGAAACTGCTGAAACTGCTGAAACTGTTTGTGATAAAACTGCTGAAATTTTTCAAAATATTGGGGACAATGATCCCATTGCTGTAGATCATAATGGTTTAGATTTTGATGATTGTCACATCTCAGAAGTTATAAAGTTCTTACAAAAACTTGCTAAAAGTCCCAATGCTAGTGCTATAAATTTGGCCTTTACAAAACATATTACAAATGCTCTCATAAAAGCTAGAGAAGAGAAACTAAAACTTGAAACTTCTATTCCTAGGAAGTTAGAAGATGGTTGGGAGTCCATCATTAAGATGAGGGTCAATGATTTTGATTGTAATGCTTTATGTGATCTTGGTGCAAGTATTTCTGTTATGCCTAAGAAAATCTATGATATGCTTGACTTGCCACCATTGAAAATTTGTTATTTGGATATTAATCTTGCTGATAATGCTATAAAGAAACCTTTGGGGAGGATTGATAATTTTCGTATTACGGTTAACAATAACCTTGTCCCCGTTGATTTTGTTGTCTTGGATATTGAATGCAATGCATCTTGTCCCATTATTTTGGGAAGACCTTTTCTTCGAACTGTTGGTGCTACCATTGATATGAAGGAAGGTAATATTAAATATCAATTTCCTCTCAAGAAAGGTATGGAACACTTCCCTAGAAAGAAAATGAAGTTACCTTATGATTCTATTATTAGAACAAATTATGATGTCGATGCTTCATCTCTTGATAATACTTGATTCACACTTTCTGCGCCTAGCTGAAAGGCGTTAAAGAAAAGCGCTTATGGGAGACAACCCATTATTTTACTACAGCACTTTTGTTTTATATTTGAGTCCTGGAAGTTGTTACTACTGTAGCAACCTCTCGTTATCTTTATTTTATTGCATTTTTGTGCCAAGTAAAGTCTTTGATAGTAAAGTCAATACTAGATTTGGATTACTGCGCAGAAACAGATTTCTTGCTGTCACGAATTTGGGCAGGGTTCTCCGTAGGTAACTCAGAAAAATCTGCCAATTTACGTGCGTGATCCTCAGATATGTACGCAACTTTCATTAAATTTGAGCATTTTCATCTGAGCAAGTTAAGTGCCCCTGAAAAATTCGTCTTTACGGACTGTTCTGTTTTGACAGATTCTGCCTTTTATTTCGCATTGCCTGTTTTGCTATGTTTGATGGATTTCTTTGTTCCATTAACTTTCAGTAGCTTTGTGCAATGTCCAGAAGTGTTAAGAATGATTATGTCACCTCTGAATATATGAATTATGCACTAACCCTCTAATGAGTTTGTTTCGAGTTTGGTGTGGAGGAAGTTTTCAAGGGTCAAGAGAGGAGGATGATACAATATGATCAAGAAGAGTGAAAAGTCTAAGCTTGGGGATGCCCCGTGGTTCATCCCTGCATATTTCAAGAAGACTCAAGCATATAATCTTGGGGATGCCCAAGCCATCCCCTTCTTCATCGACAACTTATCAGGTCACCTCTAGTGAAACTATATTTTTATTCAGTCACATCTTATGCGCTTTACTTGGAGCGTCTGTTTGTTTTTTTTTTGTTTGAATAAAATCGGATCCTAGCATTCTTTGTGTGGGAGAGAGACATGCTCCGCTGTTGCATATGAACACATGTGTTCTTAGCTTTATTCTTAATGTTCATTGCGAAGGTTGAACTACTTCGTTCATTGATATATGGTTGGAAACGGAAAATGCCGCATGTGGTAAATGGTATAATGTCTTGAATAATTTGATACTTGGCAATTGTTGTGCTCATATAGATCATGTTTAAGCTCTTGCATCTTATAGTTTGCACCTATTAATGAAGAACTACATAGAGCTTGTTAAAATTTGGTTTGCATGATTGGTCTCTCTAAGTCTAGATATTTTCTGGTTGAGGTGTTTGAACAACAAGGAGACGATGTAAAGTCTTATAATGCTTACAATATGTTCATATGTGAGTCTTGCTGCACCATTTTATACTTGAGTTTGCTTCAAACAACCTTGCTAGCCTAGCCTTGTATTGAGAGGGATTCTTCTCGTGCATCCAAATCCTTGAGCCAAAAACTATGCCATTTGTGTCCACCATACCTACCTACCACATGGTATTTCTCTACCATTCCAAAGTACATTACTTGAGTGCTACCTTTAAACTTCTATTCTTTGCCTTTACAATACATAGCTCATGGGAAAATAGCCTTAAAAACTATTGTGGTGAAGAATATGTACTTATGTATCTTATTTCTTAATAAGTTGCTTGTTGAGCGGTAACCATGTTTCGGGGACGCCATCAACTTTTACCTTTGTTGAATATCATGTGAGTTGCTATGCATGTTCGTCTTGTCTGAAGTAAGGCGATTTTCATGATCAAATGGTTTGAGTATGCATATTGTTAGAGAAGAACATTGGGACGCTAACTAAAGCCATGAATCATGGTGGAAGTTTCAGTTTGGACACAAATCCTCAATCTCTTATGAGAATATTATCTGTTGTTGAATGCTTATGCATTAAAGAGGAGTCCATTATCTGTTGTCTATGTTGTCCCGGTATGGATGTCTAAGTTGAGAATAATCAAAAGCGAGAAATCCAATGCGAACTTTCTCCTTAGATCTTTGTACAGGCGGCATAGAGGTACCCCTTTGTGACACTTGGTTGAAACATATGTTATGCAATGATAATCCGTGTTAATCCAAGCTAATTAGGACAAGGTGCGGACACTATTGGTATACTATGCATGAGGCTTGCAACTTATAGGATGTCTTATACATAACACATATGATTTATTACTACCGTTGAAAAAATTGTTTCTATGTTTTCAAAATGAAAAGCTCTAGCACAAAAATAGTAATCCATGCTTCCCTCTGCGAAGGGCCATTCTTCTACTTTATTGTTGAGTCAGTTTACCTACTTCTTTCTATCTTAGAAGCAAACACTTGTGTAAACTGTGTGCATTGATTCCTACATGTTTACCTATTGCACTTGTTATATTACTTTGTGTTGACAATTATCCATGAGATATACATGTTGAAGTTGAAAGCAACTGAAACTTATATCTTCCTTTGTGTTGTTTCAAAGCTTTCTACTAAGAACTTATTGCTTATGAGTTAACTGTTATGCAAGTCTTATTGATACTTGTCTTGAAAGTACTATTCATGAAAAGTCTTTGCTATATGATTCAGTTGTTTACTCATTGTCTTCATCATTGCTTCGAATCGCTGCATTCATCTCATATGCTTTACAATAGTATTGATCAAGATTATGATACAATGTCACTTCAGAAATTATCCTTGTTATCGTTTACCTACTCGAGGGTGAGTAGGAACTAAGCTTGGGGATGCTTGATACGTCTCAAACGTATCTATAATTTCTTATGTTCCATGCTACTTTTATGATGATACTCACATGTTTTATACACATTATATGTCATTATTATGCATTTTCGGCACTAACCTATTGACGAGATGCCGAAGAGCCAGTTGCTGTTTTCTGCTGTTTTTGGTTTCAGAAATCCTAGTAAGGAAATATTCTCGGAATTGGACGAAATCAACGCCCAGGGGCTTATTTTTCCACGAAGCTTCCAGAAGACCGAGGGAGAAACGAAGTGGGGCCACGTGGCGCCGCCACACTAGGGCGGCGCGGCCTAGGGCCGCGCGGCCCTAACGTGTGGGGCCCCGTGACTCCTCCGACTCCGCCCTTCCGCCTACTTAAAGCCTTCGTCGCGAAACCCTCGTGCGAGAGCCACGATACGGAAAACCTTCTAGAGACGCCGCCGCCGCCAATCCCATCTCGGGGGATTCGGAGATCGCCTCGGCACCTGCCGGAGAGGGGAATCATCTCCCGGAGGGCTCTTCATCGCCATGATTGCCTCCGGATCGATGTGTGAGTAGTTCACCCCTGGACTATGGGTCCATAGCAGTAGCTAGATGGTTGTCTTCTCCTCATTGTGCTATCATGTTAGATCTTGTGAGCTGCCTATCATGATCAAGATCATCTATTTGTAATGCTACATGTTGTGTTTGTTGGGATCCGATGAATATTGAATACTATGTCAAGTTGATTATCAATCTATCATATATGTTGTTTATGTTCTTGCATGCTCTCCGTTGCTAGTAGAGGCTCTGGCCAAGTTGATACTTGTAACTCCAAGAGGGAGTATTTATGCTCGATAGTGGGTTCATGCCTCCATTGAATGTGGGACAGTGACAGAAAGTTCTAAGGTTGTGGATGTGCTGTTGCCACTAGGGATAAAACATCGATGCTTTCTCTAAGGATATTTGTGTTGATTACATTACGCACCATACTTAATGCAATTGTCTGTTGTTTGCAACTTAATAACAGAAGGGGTTCGGATGATAACCTGAAAGTGGACTTTTAGGCATAGATGCATGCTGGATAGCGGTCTATGTACTTTGTCGTAATGCCCTGATTAAATCTCATAGTACTCATCATGATATATGTATGTGCATTGTTATGCCTTCTTTATTTGTCAATTGCCCAACTGTAATTCGTTCACCCAACATGCTATTTATCTTATGGGAGAGACACCACTAGTGAACTGTGGACCCCGGTCCATTCTTTACATCTGAAATACAATCTACTGCAATTGTTCTTTATTGTTCTTCGCAAACAAACATCATCTTCCACACTATACGGTTAATCCTTTGTTTACAACAAGCCGGTGAGATTGACAACCTCAGTGTTACGTTGGGGCAAAGTACTTTGATTGTGTTGTGCAGGTTCCACGTTGGCGCCGGAATCCCTGGTGTTGCGCCGCACTACACTTCGCCGCCATCAACCTTCAACGTGCTTCTTGGCTCCTTGGTTCTTTAAAACTTGCTACTGTACGCATCACACCTTCCTCTTGGGGTTCCCAACGGACGTGTGTTAACTGCACGCATCAGGCCCCTAATTCTTCCCCCCTACGTGAGGATCCATCCTCCAGGGTACCATCAAATAGGCAACGACAGTTGGCGCCCACCGTTGGGCCAACGGCGTTTGGAGGCCGGAACCGGGTGAGTTCTAATTCCGGAGGCATCGGCGACACTATCGCCGTGGGGCGTGTCTTGTATGCCGGTAACTTCCCCATCGTCCCTCGGGACGAGTGCTGGATTTCGGCTAGGACCGACCCCATCAAGCTCTCCATCATCCCGATCAGCGGTATACACATCTTCATCGACGAGACCGCCGATTCCAACGAAAACACACTGGTAAGTAACGCAGCTACAACCGCTGCTGAGCAGGACACAACTACGAAGATCCGATCTGAGATGCAGAAACTTTCCAAGGAAGATTTCGCCTTAGATCTAGAAATTTCAAAGCCCACCCAATCTGCCCCTGAGCAGGAAACAACGGTGGAAGACCAATGCGGATCCGCCTGGGCTTCCCAGGTATTAGAGAAGAAAAGGTGTCACTTCGTGCAATTCCTCGCGCATAAAACCGGAACCGCCCCTCAAGAGGAAGGCGCTGGACCCGTGCATGCAGAGGAGGCCAGAGAAAACAACAACTCTGAGCACCAAGAGGGGCCGAAGACAATGACGACTCGCTTCTCGACAGCCTCAGCCCGTTCTCAGGTGATGTTTCACCCATGGGTTTGGAGGAGTACGAAAGGTACTACAAGGAGATGGAGGACGCAGAGCAAGAGGATGGCGAATCATCTCCACCAAAGCAGGTCTTCGCGACCTTGGTTGGAGTTGATGATGATGAGGATGACGATTCACTGAAGACCCCGTCTGGCGCTAACATCACGGTCCAACACAGCCAGAGGCACCACTGCGAGTTCGTACCTATGAGACGCCGGAGCGATCGCACGGGCGGAGCCTAAAATTATATGAAGGGATGGCAGCTGATACGCTCGTGGACATAGCTGGAGGACATGGAGAACACGTTCAGAAGCAGGAGCTCCTGACGACCCCATAACACACCAAATGTGGTTACGGATCCGGAAGCTCTTGAAGCTAAGCGTAAGGAACTCCTTGCGAAATCCGAGAACATAGTCAAGGTTACAACATCAGTCCTTTAGGACAAAATGGAAACTGAAAGGCTAATCGAGCGGGCCAGAAACAACGAGCGCAAGGCGAAGAAAGCACTTGCGAGGTCCAAAGAGCTTGCGGAAGAATGGAAGACCACAGACAAAGAAACCCATGAGGAAGCGAAGCAGATGCGAAGAGAAGCTGTCCGCCCTCGCAACATGAACTTTGACATTGCAGCTCACCCTAAGCCTATGGCAACTCCAAAGGATAACATGAAGCGGCGGAGCACCTGGCCAAAAGCAATTACGATATCGATATCGAGCACCTCTGTGCAGTCATTGCCATGGCCATGAAGCAACAAAGTAAGATAGATACTTCACGCAGGTTGGAATCCAAACTGGAGGCATGTGTGTCTACATCGCAGAAAAACGCTACTGAAAGGTCAAGGGAGCACCGTGACGACCAATCGCACACCGGGTCAATGGAGCGCAGAAGAAAGACCAGGGAGCACCTAAATCCGATCACCATATCTTCGGATGCTCCCCCTGGGGATAAAAACAAGGGAAAGGATGCGATGCACTCTGGCAAGGACAATTACCGGAACCTATCACCGCCCCGGAACCAGTACGCGCCTCCGCCCCCTCATCGGCAAATTCCTGCGGGCAACGCCAGGCCCCATGGGCCCGGTGGAATTAATATACGCGACAACGTTGAACCCCGGAGGAGTCAGAACGAAGAACGCGCACCTTGCCCCGGAGAATCCAGAATGAAGAACGTGCACCTGAGCCCAGGTAATCTTAGAATAATGGAGGCAACCGTCATGATGGCAAAGGCAACCGCCGCAGCCGGAGCCAGCACCTCCAGGAAGGACATGGAGAACAGTGAAGCAAGAGGCCTCGCAGGCGCCCGCACGGTTCTCCATCACCATCACCCAGTAGGGGAGGTGGAGGTGGAGGCCAGAGGTCACACTCCCGCTCAGAGTGCCCTGAACACAGGCGGAGCTCATGTGACGCACGAGATCGTCTCAACGAATACATGATCGGCTACATTGGCCCAAAGTGTTTTGGAAGCGGATCCGGGAAGAAAAAACGCCGAAAGGCTTGAACCTCAAGCTACCCGGAAACTTGAAGCATTATGATGGCAGAGAGAGGCCCGATATCTGGATTGATGACCACTTCAATGCAGTCATCTTTGCCAGAGGGACCCCAAACATGGCCTGCCGCATGCTCCAGTTGTACCTTGTTGATCCAGCCCGGACTTGGCTCAGCGATCTCCTGGAGAACTCCATCTTTTGCTGGTTTGACCTGAAGATAGCCTTTGAAGGACACTTCAGGAGCACCTACAAGAGACCATCCATGGCCAGTGACCTACAGGCCTGTGTCCAGAAGAAAAACGAAACCTCCCGAGAATACCTCTGTTAGTGGTTAGAAACAAGAAACGAGTGTGAGAATGTTGAGGACCACACTGCTATGTTAGCCTTTATGGGAGGCGTGCGGAGGGGAGGACTGCTCTAGCAGAGTTGAAGTGCGAATAAAATGACCAGAAGTTGGACCTGGATAAGATGATTTCCATCGCCATCACCCACACTGTCGCAGAGGATGATGAAGGCGGAGAACTTCCGGCCACAACCTTGCCCCTGCACTAGCAGAAGAAGAACCGCGACGGCAATAACAAGTGGAAAAACCCCTCCGATGACCCAAAGAGTAGCAGATCCAATATGGTTGCCATGACGTTCCAACGAGGTGGTCAAGGTGGTGGAAGAGGCCACGGTCGCGGTGGCGGAGCCGGCACGGGCCAACAGCGCACTGACGAAGTCACCGCTGTCGGATCCCGCGCTCCCCAAACCTACGAAGAGTACAGGGATATTCCGTGCATGGCTCACATTGATCCAACAATGGGCAAATCCTCTCACACAAATCACAACTGCAAATGGGTCAATGATCTTAAGACAGATGCAGAAACAGGATACAAGTGTGCAAGGAAGCAACACCCACGCGGCAAAGGAGGCAAAGGAAAGAACAAGGACAAGGACGAGGAAGGCTCCGAGGTGATGGATGAGGATGCAACTTCGCCGGATCCCAAAGAAGGTACCGCAGCTAACACCTCCAACCCCTTAGGAAAGAAAAGTGTTGGTGCACACCACACCTTCCTCGGAACTCCGACAGTTCGGGAGAAGAAATCCGCCCTTCGGACCCTGAACGCCACGCTTCCGCCTGTGCTGCAATACGTGAAGTGGTCGCAAAAACCATGCACGTTCGATAGATCTGACCATCCGGCTGTCATACCTAAAGAATGCTACTTCTTGGTTGTTAGTCCCCGAATTGACGGGTATGACTTCTCCAAGTGTCTCATGGATGGCCGAGTCAGCCTGAACATCATGTACATGGAGACTCTAGAGAAGATGAACCTTACGAAGGAACAACTTAAGCACAGCACCACGGAATTCCATGGTGTAGTTCCGGGTAAGAAGGAAAACTCCTTAGGCAGCATCAAACTTCATGTGGCCTTCAGTGATGTTAACAATTACCGTGAGGAGGTGATCACATTTGAGATTGTGCCCTTCAAAAGTTCCTACCACGTGATCTTCGGCAGGCCAACATACCACAAGTTCCATGCAAGGTCATGCTACATCTACAACAAGCTCATGATTTCGGGTCCTAACGGTATGATCACTGTATCCGGAGACTACAAGAAAGCTCAAGACTGCGAGGAGGGTGAAGCCACCTTTGCAGAATCATTTATCTCTGGAGAGGAGCTGCAAGGCTACAAGGCCGCGGTGGATCCGGCTGAGATGCACACCACCAAGAAGCAGATCGCCGACTAGAAGACCACGTTCAAGGCCGCGATAGAGACAAAGAACGTTGACCTCAAGGGAGGGGATGCCTCCAATCAGGTTTCTGCCAAAGCTGGCCTGGATCCCAAATAGGAAGACACGCTCGTCAACTTCATGTGAGCTAACATGAATATCTTCTCATGGAAACCTTCTGACATGTCTAGAGTGCCAAAGGAACTCTCCGAGCACTACCTCAACATAAATCCGTGTGAAAAACCGATGAAGCAAGCTATGCGACGCTTTGGAGATAAGAATCACCACGCCATAGAAATGGAATTAGCAAAGTTACTAGAGGTAGGTTTTATTAATAGAAGTTATCCACACATATTGGGTCACAAATCCCGTCCTTGTAACCAAAAAGAATTTTGAAATACTAAGAATGTGCATCGATTACTCTGGCTTGAATAAGCATTGTCCGAAGGATCCATTCCCCTTGCCGCACATTGACCAAGTCATTCATTCAATGGCAGGGGCGGAACTTCTGTGTTTTCTTGACGCATATTCCGGGCATCATCAGATCCGGATGTAGAAGTCCGACCAAAAGGAAACCTCGTCCATCACTCCATTTGGCACTTACTGCTATGTCACTATGCCTTTTGGTTTGAAAAACGCAAGTACCACTTACCAGCATACGATGCAG
The DNA here is from genome assembly GCA_030979885.1 of Lolium multiflorum. Taxonomy (NCBI): domain Eukaryota; kingdom Viridiplantae; phylum Streptophyta; class Magnoliopsida; order Poales; family Poaceae; genus Lolium; species Lolium multiflorum. The sequence continues at coordinate 313,465,401 of CM061748.1, read as the reverse complement.
CGGTGCCTGAAGGACCAGATTGGTCGGAACGTACACGCTTACGTCGACGACATCGCGGTCATGACCCGGAAAGGATCCGACTTTATCAGCGATCTTCAGGAAACATTTTAGAATCTCCGGAGGTACAAGATGATGTAAAATCCGCTAAAGTGCATCATTGGCATACCAGCTGGAAAACTCCTTGGCTTCATTGTCTCTCATAGAGGCATTGAGGTAAACCCAGAAAAAATCAAGGGCATCCTCAACATCAAAAGGCCAACTTTTCTCAAAGATGTACAACGATTAACTGGTTTTGTCGCAACAATCAGTAGATTTGTTAGTCATCTTGGCGAGAAGGCATTTCCCCTGTACATGTTACTGAAGAAAACAGACATATTTGTCTGGGATGACACAACTGATGCAACACTTCATGAGTTGAAGAGTATACTCTCCTCCCCACCTATCTTGGCAACTCCAGAAGACTCGAAGCCTATGCTCCTCTACTTTGCAGCAACCAACAAAGTCATCAGCGTCATCATCGTGGTGGAGCGAAAGGAAGAAGGACATTTGTACGGAGTCCAAAGGAACGTCTATTATATTAGCGAGGTCCTGACGAAACCCAAACAGAGATACCCTGACTTTAAGAAGCTAGCCTATGGTGTGTTCCTAGGTAGCCGGAAGTTGAGACACTACTTCCAGGAGCATCCCATGACAGTTGTGAGCACAACTCCATTGTCAACTATAATCAACTACTCCGACGCAAAAGGACGTGTAGCGAAGTGGGGAATTGAACTTTCCGCCTTCAACATCAACTACAATGTCAGGACTACAATCAAGTTTCATATTTTGGCGGATTTTTTTGTCGACTGGACTGAAGCACCAGAGGGCACTCCTGTGCCGGAACCAGAGGCTTGTGTCATGAATTTTGAGGGATCCAAGCAACATAAAGGCTCTGGGCTGAAGTTACCCTGAAGTCACCTACCGGAGAAAAAATGCAGTATGTTCTGCAGATTCACTTCGAAGCTACCAATAACATGGCGGAATATGAGGCTCTACTGCATTGAATTCGCATCGCAAAGCAAATCGAGATCAAGCACATCATATGTTGCGGACACTCCGACCTAGTGGCATAGCAAGTAGCTAGAACCTAGAAGGCCAGGAACTCCATCATGGCGGCTTACATAGACGAAGTTGACGAGATAGCCAAATGTTTCCTCGGATACGAAGTCAAGTACGTCAGGAGGGACGATAATATAGCGACAAATATGATGTCCAAGCTCGGATCCGGCAGGAAGCCAATTCCGCCTGGAATTTTCCTGGAGCACCTACGGACACCCTCGGTGAACGGCGCTAACCCGAAAACCCAGATGTGGCAGTATCTCCGGCCAAGGAGGTGATGGTTATCATTCCGTCTTAGATGAAGCCTTACCCGGACTACCTAGTCGATCAGATGTTGCCTGAGGATGAAGTCCTCGCACGATAGATCGTCAGATGAGCAAGGTTCTAAACAATCATTGATGGACAACTCTACAAGAGAAGCACAAACGGAATTTTCCAAAAATGCATCTCCAATGAAGAAGGAATTGCAATTCTTAGAGAGATTCACCTTGGCGAATGCGGGCATCACGTCGCTCCCAGGTCCCTCGTTGCAAAAGCTCTCCGACAAGGTTTCTTCTGGCTAACAACTAAAGCAAATGCTGATTAAATAGTTGGAACCTGCCGTGGCTGCTAGTACTATGCTACACATCCAAATGCCCCAGCTCAAGAGCTGAAGACCATCCCTATCACTTGGCTGTTTGCGGTCTGGGGGCTTGATATGGTCGGAAAATTGAAAAAAATCATCTCCTGGTGGTTTTGAGTACCTCCTGGTCGCTATTCACACGTTCAGTAAGTGGATAGATGCCAAGCTAGTGAGAAAAGCCGATGGTGCTATGGCACTGAAGTTTGTTTGCAACCTCGTGGTAAGATACAACATCCCACATAGCATCATCACACATAATAGCACAAACTTTGCGCTGGGAGAACTGTAGGAGTACTGCCATGATATGGGGATCCGGCTTGACGTTTCCTCTCTGTCACATCCACAGTCCAGTGGGAAGGTTGAACGGGCCAATGGCCTCATACTAGCTGGACTTAATTAAACCTCGCCTTGAAGAACCGCTGCGACGTGCAACCAGAGCTTGGGCGGAGGAGTTAGAGCCTGTTCTATGGAGTTTACGAACCACTCCTAACAGGTCAACTGGTTTTACGCCTTTCTTCCTAGTATAGGGATCCGAAGAAGTGTTACCCTCCGACATCATCCATGATTCTCTGTGAGTTTCCACCTACAATGAGGAAAATGCAGATGAGGCTCGACATTTATATGTGGACCTGCTTGAAGAAGCTCGAAACTTAGCAGACCAGCGCTCCACCATCTACCAGCAGAAGCTATGATCCTACCATAGCCGTCGGGTGCGGAATCGCTCGTTTAAGGAAGGTGATATGGTTCTTGGCCTTTGGTAGGTAAAAGAGCATAAGTTGCAATCTCCTTGGGAAGGACCCTTCGTCGTGAGCAAAGTGTTGCACAACGGATCTTACTACCCTGTTGATATTCATGCAAATTGGTCCCGAAAACGAAAGAGGGAGGGTCCGGGTGATGTGTACGACGAGACATACTGTCCTTGGAATATCGCACATCTACGTCCTTTCCACCCTTAGAAATTACCAAATTACATAATCTGTAATAGTTATGAATTATGATACATCATCAATGAAATAAAGCATATGGTTCACTCTATGAGTCTTTTACCTCGTTTTACTATTCATTTTTCGATCGTGTATGTTTTTCGACAAAAACTGTTGAGCTGGATTTTTCCACCTAGGCGTGTATAATGTTGTGATTTTCAAAATCATCCAGTAGGACACATAAGCTTAATTTTTCTGGTGTTTGAGTTTTCTGTTGCGAACTTATGGATTCCTAATAGCGACTTCTGTCACCTTAGGCTGGGGGCTTGTTTCCACGATTATTGACAGACTTCCATTAGGTTTCGTCGTTGTCGGCAAGTTTTTCCAGCTAAAATTCTGCCGGTTTGTGGAAGGTCAAGTAAGTAAGCCGGAAAATACAAAAACCAGAACTTGCTTTCAAATCAAAAGACCAAGTATATATATAATGGTAGCATGATAAGTATTTCCGCCCATAGCAGATTACATGCGTAGTTTTTTCCCTAGCTACTTCAAATAAGTCTAGATATTGAATTTAGAAACCCACGAAGGGGCCGAATGATGCAATGTTTTCTATTTCACGCAGGGACAGTTCATTTCTCTGCATCAGATGCCGGGGAGGACAAAGCATCATCACCGCTCTTGGTTTTATTCTTCTCAGGATCCTTGGAGCCGGTCCAGTGAATTGGCTGTCGTCGCCATCATCACCGCTCTTGGTTTTATTCTTCTCAGGATCCTTGGAGCCCTGTCCACATCAACTTTAGAAGTTCAGCTTCGATAGCTTCATCTGTTGGGAGAACATGCTTGTCATAGGATTTGTTGTGGCGCACATGCCTGACGATCCAGGTATCATAGCCGCTGCATGCATCCAGAAGCTCGTCTGGGTTTGAATCCTCCGGAATGGAAGCAGTTGTATCATCTAGGTCAAGGGTCGGAGCCCGGGCTAAGCACATGGCGAGCGCCATTTGGGCTGCGCCTCGAGAAGACAATGCTTGAAGATCGACCACCAGTTCTGGAAGAACGACCATCTTTCCGATCAGCTCGCCGACATTGCACCTGCGGCTGTTCTTCAACGCCAAGTTATAGAAGATCTTGCGTGAAGCGGAGATCATATCTTTGCAGTCGTCTCCGGCCAGCTTGATGAGGTCGTCTCCGGCTCTGTGATGAATTTAAGTTTAGGACAAAATGCAGTAAAATCTCTCAAGAATAACAATGTTACGGATCCGGATACTTACCAAAAACCTCGCTGTTGAGTTGGTCCCAACCTGCTTCAGCCTGGCGCATGTAGGTCCGGAGCGTTTGGACATCTTTTTGAAGCTTCTGGATCATGTCAGCATCTTTCCTGCGCTTTTCCTGAAGATCAAGTTTAACCCATATAATTTCTGAGTTCCTTTGAGTCAGCTGGTCCTCAGCTAGTTTTTGATTCTAGGTCCTTATGGGAGGAGACTGATGCGAGAGAACTCTTCAGATCTGCACCTATCCAAAGATATTTAGTAAGTCATGAAAGCAGCACAAGCCGGAAATTTGACAGAGGAAACTAGTTGTCGGAAATAAACCTTGGGATTCTTCAAGTTTCTTTGCAAGCGTAGCAACTTTTTATTTCTGCTCTTCCAAGAGTTCTGCCTGCCTCATAGAGACGCGACGCTTCAGAGCTATATTTTTGTGCATCTTGTAGTGCAAAGCTTGTTGTTCCTAAAACAGCAACAAAGATACAAAATAGATAAATTTAATATGCAAAATTATGAAAGCGTAGAACTTTTTGAATTATCATTGCCGAAATACTTTCCGACATGACGCTTGGGAGCTACTGCGACACTTTACTATAATTCTTCATTTTTGGAAATTACAAGTATCAAGGTGCAAACATAGACTGTTTCCGCCTAAATACTTGGGGGATACTGGGGATAGTTTACCTTGCGCTTGACAAGGAGTTCATCGAGGAACTGGCAGGTTTTCTTCTTGTGTTACTCGATATCATAAGATTGAGCACCTGATTTGCTCCAAGCATTGTTGAGCATGGAGTTCAGCAAGTCCTGTTCAAGCTTCCACTTCTCTGCCTCCGCCAGCTTATAGAAAACTTGGTGGCATAGGCTTTTGGAGTAGCATGGTGATGTTGTGCAGGGTGATGTAGGTTGGAAACACCAAGAGGAAGGTATGATGAGCGCAACAACAAGTTTTCCCTCATAAAGAAAAAAACCAAGGTTTAATCGACCAGTAGGAGATAGAAATCACTTCTGAAGGTTGTTGCTAGCTGACTTTGGCAGGGCACACTACCGGTGTCAGCAACAACATGGAACCTGCACGCAACACAACCAACCTACTTTGCCCCAACTTACAGTGAGGTTGTCACACCTGAGCTAGACTTTCTAGTCTTTTCTTTCTTTCTTCCAAAATCCTTTTGTAGTTTCTCTTTCAACTTTCCTCATATTTCTGAAAACACTTCAACATCAATAACTTCTAGGCTTGTTGGTCAAATACCAATAATCTTGAGGTTCGCACTTTGAAGTTGATCATCACATGACAAATGTTTCGGATTTCACTATTAGTAACTTTTTAATGTGATGAACAATTTCACTCATAATTTTATCCATCAAATCATGACAACTTCATGATGAAGCTACTATGGCTTACATGGATATGCGAATAACGTTAGTGCCCAACTAGTTGGAGGATCGGGACGCCTAGCGTCTTCAACCTTCGTACATTCCCATAAAAATTATGAGTGTATGTAGTCTCACTAAATTATATTCTATTATCTTGTAATAAGGTCTTAGATATTACGTATATATTATACCTTACTTATTTCTGAAAACAAACTTTTCAGCTCCTTACTTTTCAAACATATTTGAACATCAAGTTTCACGGAGAAGATAATTTTAGATACTAATTGAAACCATTGCTTTTGAATCAGCAATTTGAGGATTACCAAAAGTTTGCTATAGAACTTAATCATTTCTTGATTCTTTAACAATACGGTACCAGTCCGTAAAGTTACTTGTCAGATTTAACAGTATTTCTATCTCAATTACAAGCCTAGCGTAAAGAAGTAAACGGATGCCAATTCTACAAAATTTAATTCAAATACAAATTAGACTTTGTTCAGCATAAATTTGAGTTTACTGTTAATTCTTAAATTAACTAGGTGAACTCCCACTCAAAACAATATCCCTCGCATTGTCTTAGTGATTACATGAACCAAATCCACTACACCAAATCCGATCATCACGTGAGATGATGTAGTTTCAATGTCGAACATCAACATGTTCATCATATCATCTATATGATTCATGCTTAACCTTTCGGTTTGCCGTGTTCCGAGGCCATGTCTGTACATGCTAGGCTCGTCAAGTCAAACCCTTGTTTCCGCATGTGCAAATCTGGCTTGCACCCGTTGTATGCACACGTTGAGTCTATCACACCCGATCATCACGTGATGCTTCGAAACAAGGAGTCTTAGCAACGGTGCTAACTAAGGACGAACACTTTATTATCTTGATTTTTAGTGAGAAGGGTCATCTTATAATGCTACTGTCGCGATCTAGCAATATAAGATGCATAAAAGGATTAACATCACATGCAATTCATAATGTGATATGATATGGCCCTTTAGTCTTTGCGCCTTTGATCTTCATCTCCAAAGCACGGACATGATCTCCATCATCAACGGGCATGATCTCCATCATCATCGGCGTAGCGTCAAGGTCCATGGCGCCATCATCATGGTTGTTCACCACATGTAGCAACTATTACAACTACTTTGAAATAATACTACAACATGAAATATAAAGACAACCATAAGACTCCTGCCGGTTGCCACAATACAATAATGACCATCTCATACATATTCATCATCACATCATGGCCATATCACATCACCAAACCCTACAAAAACAAGTTAGACGCCTCTAATTTGGTTTGCATATTTTACGTGGTTTAGGGTTTTCGAGTAAGATCCAATCTACCTACGAACATGTTATCACCAGAATTTGACCGCATTGGAGTTGGGCCGTGATGAAGATGGGCTTGGAAGATTTACATCTAAGAGGAGTTTCTGAATCGGCCTTGGGGCTAGAATTTGGGCCAGCGTGCCCGTGTATCTGTAAATAATAGTAGTGTACGTGTCGGTTAGGATTAAGAAACAGAGTCTAGCTCGTACACGGTTGGGTTTATACCCACGTTAGACAGTCTACGGACTATAAATATGTATCTAGGGTTATTGAGAGAGGAGGACAATCACGTTCACAACAAACACAAACCAGGCGCATCGCCACCCCTTATTTCGAGGGTTTCTTTCGGGTAAGCATCATGCTGCCTAGATCGCATCTTGCGATCTAGGCAGTACACGTTTATCCGATTACCTTGTGTTACTCGTGCTGAAGCGTTGTTGATGGCGAGTAGCACTATTTATCGTAGATGTCTTGGGGCTTGCATTGATGCTTTTCTTATGTATATTTGCTTAGCAATGCCGTCCCTCGAAGGTGTAAGGGCAGCACATTGCTTATTCGTTACTTAGTAGATCCAATCTGTTATAGTTGCTCCTTGTTTCAAGGATTAGTTTAATATCTGCATGATTAGGCCTTATGCTGGGGTTGGATGATCCGGTAGTGCGTGAGGTGTTGTTTTACCGTTCCTATAAGGGATGTTCCGGGAATTGACTTAACGTTGGTTTTTAGGCCTCTTTTAGGGATAGTTTCCATCATCTTTCGTATCTGCTAGGCCCAACTACGCGTAGGATGTTCCGATTATGCGGTGAAAACCCTAAACTCGTAGATTGGTTTAGCTTTGTTTTGATCAAGCAGGATCCCCATGTCATCGTAAATCCAACGTGAACCATGGGGCGATCGGCTCTTTGAGCCGATCCACAGGGCAACCTGAGAGCCGATCGGGCTCGTATTTAATGTTTACGTGTCTACCATCCAGGAGACTAGTTGAAGCAATCCAACACCTTCCGATCGGTATAGGTCGGGTGGCACGCCCTTGCAACCGCCGGGACGTGTGCTGGGACTTTGCGGGACGATGCGAGGCGCCAGGGCCCACTAAGCGGTCTTGGGAGTCTCCCGGCTCTTCGTGTTGCTTAACCACTGCTCGCCGGTGAGTTTTGGCAAACACATTCTGGCCCGGTGGGACACTTTCTACAACAACCACGTCAACATCGGCAGCCAAGATGTCGGATGAACTGATCAAGTACGAGGATACGTCCAAAACGTATCTACTTTCCCGAACACTTTTGCTATTGTTTTGCCTCTAATTTGTGTATTTTGGATGCAACTAACACGGACTAACGCTGTTTTCAGCAGAACTGTTCTGGTGTCTCGTTTTGTGCAGAAATCCAACTTTCAGGAAAAACCTCGGGATTTTGACGAAGGCCCTATTTTCCCGAATCGACGGAGCCGAAGGATAAATCAAGTGGAGGCCCGAGGGCCCCACACCATAAGGCGGCGCGGCCTAGGGGGGCCCCGCGCGGCCCTATGGTGTGGCCCCCTCGGTCGGCCTCCGACGCTCTCCTTCGGACTACTTATTGGTCTCGACCTAAAAACGCACGGGAAGAAGTCGAAGTCGCGAAACCCTCCAGAAGCCGCCACATCGCGAAACTCCGTCTCGGGAGCCGAAGTCTCCGTTCTGGCACTCCGCCGGGACGGGGAATTGGAGGAGATCATCGCCGCCATCACCACCGACGCCTCTTCATCGACCAGCCATGCTTCCCCATCCATGTGTGAGTAATTCCCCCGCTGTAGGCCGAAGGGGATGGTAGGGATTGGATGAGATTGGTCATGTAATAGCATAAGATTGTTAGGGCATAGTGCCTAGTGTCCGTAATTGGTACTTTGATGATATTGTTGCAACTTGTTATGCTTAATGCTTGTCACTAGGGCCCGAGTGACATGATCTCAGATCTGAACATGTTATTGTTTCATCATGATATTCATTGTTTATGGTCTTACCTGCAAGTTGTATACACATGTCGTGTCCGGAACCAATGGCCCCGAAGTGTGAAAATCGGGACAACCGGAGGGAATGGCGGTGATGTGAGGATCACATGTGTTCACGGAGTGTTAATGCTTTGCTCCGGTACTCTATTAAAAGGAGTACCTTAATATCCAGTAGTTTCCCTAGAGGCCCGGCTGCCACCGGCTGGTAGGACAAAAGATGTTGTGCAAGTTTCTCATTGCGAGCACGTACGACTATAATTGGAACACATGCCTATTGATTGCTTTGTACTAGGACACCGTTTTATTATTATCTGCAAATGCCCTGCTATGATTGTTACATGAGTTTCTCTCATCCATGCAACGCCCGTTATCCGTCCCCGTGCCTACAGTATTTTAATCCTGCTGTTTACTATAATCACTACTGTCTTTGTTACTCTGCTGCTGTTATTCTACTATGCTACTGTTATAGAACTGTTACTACTGATAAACTCTTGCGAGCAAGTCTGTTTCCAGTGCAGCTGAATTGACAACTCCGCTGTTAAGGCTTTCAAGTATTCTTTGTCTCCCCTTGTGTCGAATCAATAAATTGGGTTTTACTTCCCGAAGACTGTTGCGATCCCCTATAATTGTGGGTCATCAAGACTATTTTCTGGCGCCGTTGCCGGGGAGCATAGCTGTAACATCCCAAAAATTCAAAACAAAACAAATGAATTTCCCTAGTTCCAAATTTTGGAACTAACAAAAACTTTTATTAAATTAAGTGTGATACATAGTGATCTTGCTTAATTCTTGTGCTATTGCTATGATTGCTTGTTATTAGTATTTGCAACAACCTTAAACCCTAAACCTCACCCCTCTTTTCATCACCCAAGTTAAAATAAAATAAAAGGAAAGTAAATAAGAAAAAAGGCATATGTGCCTATGGCTATTTTTGTGAAACTTTACCCTAAGCTCCTCTACTTTGTTTAGAGGTTTGGAAAACCTTCATACACCTTACCTAGCACGTATCAAACCCAATACAAGTTGTCTCCAAAAGTAAATAAAAAGAAACTAAAAATGCCATAGAGGCATATGAGAGTAAAATAGCAAATTTGTGAATTTGAGAAGCTTGACCCTAGGACTTGTTGTGAATGGTTGGATCCCTCCTATATACCATTTCAACACTCCACCACCTCATTAGAGTCAAGCCAAGTCAAATTCAAACTCAAATGCAACATATGCATAGAGGCATATGTGACACATAGCCATTTCACCAAACCTTGACCTATGACTTCAAACCTTGACCAAATGATGGGAAACCATCTCTAAACCTAATATAACCCTAAATTGACCCTAACCAATGTCCAAGTAAAGCAAGATAAACAATTTACAAGTTTAGTAAAATTTGACACCTCACCTCTTATGTGTTATGGCCATTTTTGCAAATCTTTGAACAAGACCATTTGAAATGGTTTCAATGGTCTTAAAATGTTTCTAAACTAATAAGAACCACATTAGAGTCAAGAAAAGTCAAATCAAATGGAGAGAATTCAAATGGTGAGATAATTCCATTTTTACTCACATACACTTAGCCCTTTTTGCAAAACCTCAACCAAGGCCACTTTGGCTTGTGCCATTGCTTGTAAAACTCTTATATATCAAAAACAAACACAATTGACCCAAAGAAACCAAAATCAAACCAAAAGAAAAATCAAATTTCAATAACATGTGATAATGGTCATATGTCACATTTATAATTTCTTCCCCACTTTGCACCCACCTATCTTTTGTTTCTGCAACCAAACTTGGTCAACCATTGCCATGTCATCCAAGACCAAGTGATGGTGAACAACTTTCATGTTGACCATTAGTACTGATGTTGACCAGGTTGACCAGTAGAGAGGTGACAAGTGAAGACTTTGAAACTATGTGAAGATCAACCCCATTTTGAAATCTCACAAACCTTAACCAAATCCACCACCACCACCACCATTCTTTCTCTTTAATTATATGAATGAAGTGCACCAAAAAGAATTTCAAAATTTAAAAAGAATTTTCATGCGGCCATTTATGCAAACACCTTGCAGGCATAGTTTCAGAATTGCAACACACCCTTTTAACCTCTGGTCCAAAGCCTAAACCACTTTAACTTAGTGATCATCACACCCTGGTACCTTCCCTGCATCGAACCAAACCCTTTTGCTCTGATTAAAGTGAAGCAATGATCAAGTTGTCCTCCATGCCAAGCACTCATGCCGGCCACCATGCCACCCTACCTCAACCCCTCTCTCTGGTCCAGCAAACCATGTCAGCTAGACTCACCAGGAAGTACTGGACACGCTAGACACGATGCCCCTCCAAAACATGCACGACAACGCCCTGGCCGCAACGTGATCACCACGCCGGGGCACGCCAGAGCGCGCACGGCACGTCACTGGAGCCGCCAGTACACCTCCTCGCCTGGACTCGCTCGACCTCCTCTCCCTCTCTCCCTTTGCACGCATGCTCACCACCCCTACATCTACCCCCTAGACATGCTCGAATGCCTGCGCCTGCACCCTAGCCGTCGCCATGATCAACGCTCTGCCGCGCCCGTACTGCGAACACTCGAACGTCGCCAGTACTCCCTCGTCCTTCCCTTGCTGCGCCATCACGCGCGTTAGCTCCGCCTAGTCATCGCCTACCTCGCGCGCCCCCTAGCTTGCCCCTTCGCGCCCTGGAGCGCCCTCGCCGTCGATGACCTCTCACAGCACCCGCCGGTCACCACCTCACCTATAAATAGAAGCCGTCCCTGGACAAGTTCTTCACACCAATCGCTTCACCTCCCTCCTCTGAGCATCCTCGACCACCTCCCCCTTCCCAATTTGGCCGGAGTAGCGCCAATTGCATCGTCGATCACCGCCACCGTAGCTCCTCACCGCCGTTGATCCCGACCACCTCCGCTCCTCCCACGGCTACCAGGCGGTTCCTCGTCGTCGACAACATCGTCTAGCACCTGCGCCGCCCCTCGCCGGAGCTTCCTCACGCCGTCGACCCCCTACCTCCGCCGCTCCAGCACTCTCCTCTCGACGACGGTGACGACGACCCTCAGCCGTCGATCCACGATCTAATCTAACGGACGACATTGCCAGGTACCGTTTCGGTGAGTTAAAGCCACTGACGTGTGGGACCCCCTGTCAGCTGGCCCGAACCATTACTGGGCTGTGGTTTCCCTTTTCAAATCATTGCGGCCCATTAGTTTTCCTGCCTCGGCCCAAAGCTGGAATTCAAATTAAATCGTGTCAATTATTTTTGCTCACCGATACTTTGCTAGATTTCAAATATTTTCAAATCTACCAATCCAAATCTGGTGATTCAAAATGATATAGAAAGCTTATGAAATTATGTAGCTAACCTCACTGGATTCAATCCCATAGGTTGTGTAGTTTTTGAATAGCAAAAATGACAAAACAGATACTTATCAGTATTCAAATAAATCTTAAAAATCAACCAATTTGAATTTTGAAGTGAATCCAATTGCAATAATTCACATTTCACAAACCCTAATTTACTATGTAAAAATATGATATGGGTTCTGTACATGATCATGGGCTAGAAGCAAATATTGGCTATGTAGTCAATACTAGCCCATTTAAACTATATCCAAATTCTAGGAATTTGAATCTATGAGGTGTAGCACCTCATTTAAATCATGTTCTCAAGTGATATGAAGTAATGTGTTGACCTTTAATTGCTTAGGCTCATACTTGCTCAAATTGTAGAATTTAAATCAACATAGTATTTAAATTGTACTAGTTATTTAAATCACATGAGATGATGAATCTCATTTAAATCATGTTTCTCAAATAATAAGTGTAAAGTGTTGACCTTGGTCAACATGGGATCACCCCTGGTTATTTGAGAAGATTAAATCTTAAGAAGATTCAATGAGAGGAAATTATTTCTCCAAACCAAAGAGAAACCCTAATTTCAACTTTCAATGAGAGGAAATTATTTTCCTAATGTTAAATAAAGAAACCCTAGCATAATTTGAGAATAAATGTTAAGTAGTGATGCTAGATCCTTTGTGTGAGCCAATAAGGCTAATTAAGACTACTTAAGTGTTGTTTGGTGATTGTATCCTCGTATTCGTTTATAGACGCTAGTACCGGAGACTATCAAGAGGAAGAGGTCTTCTACCAAGAGGAAGAGCAAGAGAACTTTGATCACATCACCAACCAAGGCAAGCTATTACCAATGCAAGCTAGACTAATGCAAACCATTTTGGTTGCAAGTTTATATTCTTGCAAAGTGCAAAGCTCTACAAGAGCAAGGCACCATTACATTTTTACCTTATGAACCTATCCCAAGTTTTTACCTTACAAGCTTTATTTGATTTTATTTAACAAAGTTAATTTTTGATTTATGATTCACTTAGTTGAGTTATAGAGTAGTACAAGAGAATCACACTTAGCCTAGCAAGCTCCAAGATACTTAGCACCCCTCATAACTAGTGGCTAGTGCTCAATATTAAAAGTGACTACTCTATTTGGGAACTTGTGAATTAAAATGACTTTGAAAACCTTGGAATGATGAGTCATTCTATTGAGAGATTTTTGAAGGTGAATATGACTGGTGAAGGACTTGGTGAATTTTACTAAAACACTGATGGTTGGGTTCGGATGCGATACCATTCCAATTTTACAAGTACCCCCACAATACCGAATGGGTAAGGCTTAACTGGAAACTTATGTATTTTAGTATGGGTTCCCTCTGAACAAACGTCATCGGGGTTATGCTGGAGGCTGCCTCTACAGAAGGAATGATGTGAAATGACGTGAAATGAGGTGAATGTCCGGCCCAAGCCCTGTGCAGTTCCCAGGTTGACGGTTTGTCTTCACCGGGAGGCCAAGCTCATGGGGAGAGGTGCCTATACTAGGGTATGTAAATGAAAGGTTAGGATTGGTAGTTCGCGTACTGCGTACGATAAATCAGGGCCAGTTACCCCTGACGAACTATTGCAATTGTTGTGGCACAAGTGTACACCCTCTGCAGAGTTAAACCTATTCGAATAGCCGCGTCCTCGGTTATGGACAGTTGGAAAGGCCATACTGTTCCGTCATCAGAACTTTTCTAAAAATATGAATGGTGACTTGTGATTTGAATTGAAAGGTGACTTTGACTTTGAATCACAACTGAGTTGTGGGAATGACACTAATGTTCCCACTTGAGTTATTTAAGCAAATGAAGAGGCTTTGGTTATTAAAGTGTTTATGAAATAAAACTGGCTTTATGCAAATGAAACTAGAGCTTAGAACCCCCTTATTATAGTTGATAGTATTTACCTTAGTATTAGTTTGCGAGTACTTTGAAGTACTCACGGCTGTGTCCCTGCTATTCAAATGGCCAGACTATGAAGATGAGTACGAGAACCCGGAAGAAGGACAGCAGGACGTCTACGACAACTAGGATCACTCCTGACGTCAACAGTTGCCTGTGGAATAGATGGACTACTACTACGCTACTTTCGCTTCCGCTATGTGTTATGTAATGAATAAATAGAACTTCTATTATTGTAATGAGACTGGATCATGTGATCCTTTATTTGTAAGACGATTATGTGTTGTAATAAATGATGTGTTGTGATATCAATCTATTATGTCTCGCAAAAACAATATTCCTGGGATTGCGAGGAATGGCATAATAGGCATCTGGACTTAAAAACCGGGTGTTGACAAGTTGGTATCAGAGCCATTGTTGACCTTAGGAGACCCTAGTTAGAATGGACGTCTGAAAATTTTAGTTTCAAAACAAAGGAAGTGACTATTTATGAAAACCTATTCTCACTCTTATCCTTGAAATCTTCTTCAAAATAAGAAAGTTATGCTCTATTCTTCTTATACTACTACATAAAATTTTGACACACTTCTCTAACTTACTCATCATAATTCTTCACAGATGGAGTACCAATGGGAGTTTTATCAGCTTGGTCCCGGAGGCGACCTAAGGTTCGAAAAGGATTTGAAGCAACTAGTGGAATATCTAGGACACCCGTATCCCGAGTTCTTCGGAATACCCCTCAACAACCACTCCGGAGAATCACCTCGGTGGGAAGTTTCTACTGATCTACGAAGAAAGCTTGGAGCCCCGGTATGGGAAACCATCTGGTTTTCTGTAACGGAAAACACTTGGAAGGAAGGACTAGTCAGAGCTATGCAAGAAGCAATTTTCCGTCTGTGCGGACAAAATGAGAACAAGATCAAGAACACTCGCTTCATCTACTACCCAAGACATGATTCCATGGGAAGACCGATGACCATGCCCCCGCACACGGAGATGAACCCCTATGTAGCACACCAGGACTTCAGGAGGTACAAAACCCGCAGGGATTTGGACAACGCCCTCGCCTCTTGCCAAGCACATTACCCGTGAAGACGAAGTATTCCCCCCTGAAGAGTAGTATCATTTAAAGCACTTTCGTATGTGTGAGTTGTATCAGGATCCCCTTGTATCGTAGAGCGATGAATGGTTCTTCAAACCACCGGTGTGTTAGCTTTGTAATATGTGATGTTTGGTATGAATGAAAAAGTGTTGTTGGTTTTACCCCCGCAACACTACTCAAATTTTCAAGTTATGAACTTTTTAAACTTTAACAAAACAAACCCTAGAAATTTCCCTCTTATCTTATCATCTACCTCAATGATCAGATGGCCCCACCAACCCGCAACGCCACCCAAGATGCCATGATGCAACTGTTGCAGACGATGATGGCAGACCGAGAAGCGAAAGAGCTGAACGCCAAGCAAACCTTGCCGCACTGCAATAGCTCAGAACAATCAAGGCCACGGAAACAATGATCACCCTGGATCAAAGCTGAAGAACTTTCAGCACACCAACCCTCCGGTATTCAACAAGACGAAGAGCCCCTCGATGCTGATGACTGGCTCCAGACCATGGAGAACAACCTTGAAGTTGCGGGAGTAGAAGCCGCATAAAAAGTACTGTTCGCCACCCACTACCTGTCAGGACCTGCCAGAGCCTGGTGGACCAGCACCCGTGCCATGAATGCAGGACAGATGATGACCTGGGAAGACTTCAAGCTGAAGTTTAGCAAGTACCATGTGCCCCAAGGACTGATCAAGAAGATGAGAGACGAGTTCCGCGAACTCAAACAAGGAAGAATGTCCGTGGTGGAATACCGCGACAGGTTTCTTACTCTATCAAGGTACGCCCCGGATGAGACCGACACCAACGAGAAAAGGAAGGAGAGATTTCTGAACGGACTGCATGATGAAATGCAAACTGTGTTAGTGAACATTCCGTTCGCTGACCTCGAAGCCCTGGTAGACTCAGCCATCCAGATGGAAGGAAAGCTACATCAAGCCAACGAGAACCGCAAGCGCAGGATGATGAACCAGAATGGACCCCACCATACCCTGAAGTACCGCAACAACCCCGGAGGATTCACCCCAAGGCACAACAAGCCAACTACTCAGAATTATCGCCCCAACTACACCAACAACAACGGAGGACCCCCGAAGCCCGGAGGCAACAACAACAACAACAACAACCACCACAACAACAACCACAACAACAACAACCACCCCAACAACAGCAACAACAATGGAAACAACAACAACACCAATACTGCCCCAAGGACTGGAAGCAATGCTACCCCCGTCATCCCCAAAGACAAGTCCACCGTCAACTGCTACGAATGTGGAGTTGTGGGTCACTTCTCCAATGAGTGCCCCAAGAAGCTTGCCAGGATTGCCGCCAATACACCAACTCACCGCCAGCGCCGCTGCCGGAAGATGGAATCAGAACAACAACAACGGTCGTTTCTACCACATGTCTGCCACTGAATCTCAGGAAGCACCCCAGACCATGCCAAGTATGTCTTCCTGTTAATAAAATGCTCAATCTCTCTTAGGAACCTAACTTTTCTTAAAATCTCGGGACGAGATTTGTTTAAGGGGGAAGGGTTTGTAACATCCCAAAAATTCAAAACAAAACAAATGAATTTCCCTGGTTCCAAATTTTGGAACTAACAAAAACTTTTATTAAATTAAGTCTGATACATAGTGATCTTGCTTAATTCTTGTGCTATTGCTATGATTGCTTGTTATTAGTATTTGCAACAACCTTAAACCCTAAACCTCACCCCTCTTTTCATCACCCAAGTTAAAATAAAATAAAAGGAAAGTAAATAAGAAAAAAGGCATATGTGCCTATGGCTATTTTTGTGAAACTTTACCCTAAGCTCCTCTACTTTGTTTAGAGGTTTGGAAAACCTTCATACACCTTACCTAGCACGTATCAAACCCAATACAAGTTGTCTCCAAAAGTAAATAAAAAGAAACTAAAAATGCCATAGAGGCATATGAGAGTAAAATAGCAAATTTGTGAATTTGAGAAGCTTGACCCTAGGACTTGTTGTGAATGGTTGGATCCCTCCTATATACCATTTCAACACTCCACCACCTCATTAGAGTCAAGCCAAGTCAAATTCAAACTCAAATGCAACATATGCATAGAGGCATATGTGACACATAGCCATTTCACCAAACCTTGACCTATGACTTCAAACCTTGACCAAATGATGGGAAACCATCTCTAAACCTAATATAACCCTAAATTGACCCTAACCAATGTCCAAGTAAAGCAAGATCAACAATTTACAAGTTTAGTAAAATTTGACACCTCACCTCTTATGTGTTATGGCCATTTTTGCAAATCTTTGAACAAGACCATTTGAAATGGTTTCAATGGTCTTAAAATGTTTCTAAACTAATAAGAACCACATTAGAGTCAAGAAAAGTCAAATCAAATGGAGAGAATTCAAATGGTGAGATAATTCCATTTTTACTCACATACACTTAGCCCTTTTTGCAAAACCTCAACCAAGGCCACTTTGGCTTGTGCCATTGCTTGTAAAACTCTTATATATCAAAAACAAACACAATTGACCCAAAGAAACCAAAATCAAACCAAAAGAAAAATCAAATTTCAATAACATGTGATAATGGTCATATGTCACATTTATAATTTCTTCCCCACTTTGCACCCACCTATCTTTTGTTTCTGCAACCAAACTTGGTCAACCATTGCCATGTCATCCAAGACCAAGTGATGGTGAACAACTTTCATGTTGACCATTAGTACTGATGTTGACCAGGTTGACCAGTAGAGAGGTGACAAGTGAAGACTTTGAAACTATGTGAAGATCAACCCCATTTTGAAATCTCACAAACCTTAACCAAATCCACCACCACCACCACCATTCTTTCTCTTTAATTATATGAATGAAGTGCACCAAAAAGAATTTCAAAATTTAAAAAGAATTTTCATGCGGCCATTTATGCAAACACCTTGCAGGCATAGTTTCAGAATTGCAACACACCCTTTTAACCTCTGGTCCAAAGCCTAAACCACTTTAACTTAGTGATCATCACACCCTGGTACCTTCCCTGCATCGAACCAAACCCTTTTGCTCTGATTAAAGTGAAGCAATGATCAAGTTGTCCTCCATGCCAAGCACTCATGCCGGCCACCATGCCACCCTACCTCAACCCCTCTCTCTGGTCCAGCAAACCATGTCAGCTAGACTCACCAGGAAGTACTAGACACGCTAGACACGATGCCCCTCCAAAACATGCACGACAACGCCCTGGACGCGTCGTGATCACCGCGCCAGTACACGCCAGCGCGCGCATGGCATGACACTGGACCCGCCAGTACACCTCCTCGCCTGGACTCGCTCGACCTCCTCTCCCTCTCTCCCTTTGCACGCATGCTCACCACCCCTACATCTACCCCCTAGACATGCTCGAATGCCTGCGCCTGCACCCTAGCCGTCGCCATGATCAACGCTCTGCCGCGCCCGTACTGCGAACACTCGAACGTCGCCAGTACTCCCTCGTCCTTCCCTTGCTGCGCCATCACGCGCGTTAGCTCCGCCTAGTCATCGCCTACCTCGCGCGCCCCCTAGCTTGCCCCTTCGCGCCCTGGAGCGCCCTCGCCGTCGATGACCTCTCACAGCACCCGCCGGTCACCACCTCACCTATAAATAGAGGCCGTCCCCGGACAAGTTCTTCACACCAATCGCTTCACCTCCCTCCTCTGAGCATCCTCGACCACCTCCCCCTTCCCAATTTGGCCGGAGTAGCGCCAATTGCATCGTCGATCACCGCCACCGTAGCTCCTCACCGCCGTTGATCCCGACCACCTCCGCTCCTCCCACGGCTACCAGGCGGTTCCTCGTCGTCGACAACATCGTCTAGCACCTGCGCCGCCCCTCGCCGGAGCTTCCTCACGCCGTCGACCCCCTACCTCCGCCGCTCCAGCACTCCCCTCTCGACGACGGTGACGACGACCCTCAGCCGTCGATCCACGATCTAATCTAACGGACGACATTGCCAGGTACCGTTTCGGTGAATTAAAGCCACTGACGTGTGGGACCCCCTGTCAGCTGGCCCGAACCGTTACTGGGCTGTGGTTTCCCTTTTCAAATCATTGCGGCCCATTAGTTTTCCCGCCTCGGCCCAAAGCTGGAATTCAAATTAAATCGTGTCAATTATTTTTGCTCACCGATACTTTGCTAGATTTCAAATATTTTCAAATCTACCAATCCAAATCTGGTGATTCAAAATGATATAGAAAGCTTATGAAATTATCTAGCTAACCTCACTAGATTCAATCCCATAGGTTGTGTAGTTTTTGAATAGCAAAAATGACAAAACAGATACTTTTCAGTATTCAAATAAATCTTAAAAATCAACCAATTTGAATTTTGAAGTGAATCCAATTGCAATAATTCGCATTTCACAAACCCTAATTTACTATGTAAAAATATGATATGGGTTCTGTACATGATCATGGGCTAGAAGCAAATATTGGCTATGTAGTCAATACTAGCCCATTTAAACTATATCCAAATTCTAGGAATTTGAATCTATGAGGTATAGCACCTCATTTAAATCATGTTCTCAAGTGATATGAAGTAATGTGTTGACCTTTAATTGCTTAGGCTCATACTTGCTCAAATTGTAGAATTTAAATCAACATAGTATTTAAATTGCAAAGGTTATTTAAATCACATGAGATGATGAATCTCATTTAAATCATGTTTCTCAAATAATAAGTGTAAAGTGTTGACCTTGGTCAACATGGGATCACCCCTGGTTAATTGAGAAGACTAAATCTTAAGAAGATTCAATGAGAGGAAATTATTTCTCCAAACCAAAGAGAAACCCTAATTTCAACTTTCAATGAGAGGAAATTATTTTCCTAATGTTAAATAAAGAAACCCTAGCATAATTTGAGAATAAATGTTAAGTAGTGATGCTAGATCCTTTGTGTGAGCCAATAAGGCTAATTAAGACTACTTAAGTGTTGTTTGGTGATTGTATCCTCGTATTCGTTTATAGACGCTAGTACCGGGGACTATCAAGAGGAAGAGGTCTTCTACCAAGAGGAAGAGCAAGAGAACTTTGATCACATCACCAACCAAGGCAAGCTATTACCAATGCAAGCTAGACTAATGCAAACCATTTTGGTTGCAAGTTTATATTCTTGCAAAGTGCAAAGCTCTACAAGAGCAAGGCACCATTACATTTTTTTACCTTATGAACCTATCCCAAGTTTTTACCTTACAAGCTTTATTTGATTTTATTTAACAAAGTTAATTTTTGATTTATGATTCACTTAGTTGAGTTATAGAGTAGTACAAGAGAATCACACTTAGCCTAGCAAGCTCCAAGATACTTAGCACCCCTCATAACTAGTGGCTAGTGCTCAATATTAAAAGTGACTACTCTATTTGGGAACTTGTGAATTAAAATGACTTTGAAAACCTTGGAATGATGAGTCATTCTATTGAGAGATTTTTGAAGGTGAATATGACTGGTGAAGGACTTGGTGAATTTTACTAAAACACTGATGGTTGGGTTCGGATGCGATACCATTCCAATTTTACAAGTACCCCCACAATACCTGAATCTGGGTAAGGCTTAACTGGAAACTTATGTATTTTAGTATGGGTTCCCTCTGAACAAACGTCATCGGGGTTATGCTGGAGGCTGCCTCTACAGAAGGAATGATGTGAAATGACGTGAAATGAGGTGAATGTCCGGCCCAAGCCCTGTGCAGTTCCCAGGTTGACCGCGTGTTTTCACTGGGAGGCCAAGCTCATGGGGAGAGGTGCCTATACTAGGGTATGTAAATGAAAGGTTAGGATTGGTAGTTCGCGTACTGCGTACGATAAATCAGGGCCAGTTACCCCTGACGAACTATTGCAATTGTTGTGGCACAAGTGTACACCCTCTGCAGAGTTAAACCTATTCGAATAGCCGCGTCCTCGGTTATGGACAGTTGGAAAGGCCATACTGTTCCGTCATCAGAACTTTTCTAAAAATATGAATGGTGACTTGTGATTTGAATTGAAAGGTGACTTTGACTTTGAATCACAACTGGGTTGTGGGAATGACACTAATGTTCCCACTTGAGTTATTTAAGCAAATGAAGAGGCTTTGGTTATTAAAGTGTTTATGAAATAAAACTGGCTTTATGCAAATGAAACTAGAGCTTAGAACCCCCTTATTATAGTTGATAGTATTTACCTTAGTATTAGTTTGCGAGTACTTTGAAGTACTCACGGCTGTGTCCCTGGCTATTCAAATGGCCCGACTATGAAGATGAGTACGAGAACCGGAAGAAGGACGGGACGTCTACGACAACTAGGATCACTCTGACGTCAGGTTGCTGTGGAATAGATGGACTACTACTACGCTACTTTCGCTTCCGCTATGTGTTATGTAATGAATAAATAGAACTTCTATTATTGTAATGAGACTGGATCATGTGATCCTTTATTTGTAAGACGATTATGTGTTGTAATAAATGATGTGTTGTGATATCAATCTATTATGTCTCGCAAAAACAATATTCCTGGGATTGCGAGGAATGGCATAATAGGCATCTGGACTTAAAAATCCGGGTGTTGACAAGTTGGTATCAGAGCCATTGTTGACCTTAGGAGACCCTAGTTAGAATGGACGTCTGAAAATTTTAGTTTCAAAACAAAGGAAGTGACTATTTATGAAAACCTATTCTCACTCTTATCCTTGAAATCTTCTTCAAAATAAGAAAGTTATGCTCTATTCTTCTTATACTACTACATAAAATTTTGACACACTTCTCTAACTTACTCATCATAATTCTTCACAGATGGAGTACCAATGGGAGTTTTATCAGCTTG
The DNA here is from genome assembly GCA_030979885.1 of Lolium multiflorum. Classification (NCBI taxonomy): domain Eukaryota; kingdom Viridiplantae; phylum Streptophyta; class Magnoliopsida; order Poales; family Poaceae; genus Lolium; species Lolium multiflorum. Next base: position 313,443,576 of record CM061748.1, on the reverse strand, counting down.
GTCCCGGAGGCGACCTAAGGTTCGAAAAGGATTTGAAGCAACTAGTGGAATATCTAGGACACCCGTATCCCGAGTTCTTCGGAATACCCCTCAACAACCACTCCGGAGAATCACCTCGGTGGGAAGTTTCTACTGATCTACGAAGAAAGCTTGGAGCCCCGGTATGGGAAACCATCTGGTTTTCTGTAACGGAAAACACTTGGAAGGAAGGACTAGTCAGAGCTATGCAAGAAGCAATTTTCCGTCTGTGCGGACAAAATGAGAACAAGATCAAGAACACTCGCTTCATCTACTACCCAAGACATGATTCCATGGGAAGACCGATGACCATGCCCCCGCACACGGAGATGAACCCCTATGTAGCACACCAGGACTTCAAGATGTACAAAACCCGCAGGGATTTGGACAACGCCCTCGCCTCTCGCCAAGCACATTACCCGTGAAGACGAAGTATTCCCCCCTGAAGAGTAGTATCATTTAAAGCACTTTCGTATGTGTGAGTTGTATCAGGATCCCCTTGTATCGTAGAGCGATGAATGGTTCTTCAAACCACCGGTGTGTTAGCTTTGTAATATGTGATGTTTGGTATGAATGAAAAAGTGTTGTTGGTTTTACCCCCGCAACACTACTCAAATTTTCAAGTTATGAACTTTTTAAACTTTAACAAAACAAACCCTAGAAATTTCCCTCTTATCTTATCATCTACCTCAATGATCAGATGGCCCCACCAACCCGCAACGCCACCCAAGATGCCATGATGCAACTGCTGCAGACGATGATGGCAGACCGAGAAGCCGAAAGAGCTGAACGCCAAGCAAACCTTGCCGCACTGCAACAGATAGCTCAGAACAATCAAGGCCACGGAAACAATGATCACCCTGGATCAAAGCTGAAGAACTTTCAGCACACCAACCCTCCGGTATTCAACAAGACTGAAGAGCCCCTCGATGCTGATGACTGGCTCCAGACCATGGAGAACAACCTTGAAGTTGCGGGAGTAGAAGCCGCAGAAAAAGTACTGTTCGCCACCCACTACCTCAGGACCTGCCGAGCCTGGTGGACCAAGCACCCGTGCCATGAATGCAGGACAGATGATGACCTGGGAAGACTTCAAGCTGAAGTTTAGCAAGTACCATGTGCCCCAAGGACTGATCAAGAAGATGAGAGACGAGTTCCGCGAACTCAAACAAGGAAGAATGTCCGTGGTGGAATACGCGACAGGTTTCTTACTCTATCAAGGTACGCCCGGATGAGACCGACACCAACGAGAAAAGGAAGGAGAGATTTACGAACACTGCATGATGAAATGCAAACCGTGTTAGTGAACATTCCGTTCGCTGACCTCGAAGCCCTGGTAGACTCAGCCATCCAGATGGAAGGAAAGCTACATCAAGCCAACGAGAACCGCAAGCGCAGGATGATGAACCAGAATGGACCCCACCATACCCAGAAGTACCGCAACAACCCTGGAGGATTCACCCCAAGGCACAACAAGCCAACTACTCAGAATTATCGCCCCAACTACACCAACAACAACGGAGGACCCCCGAAGCCCGGAGGCAACAACAACAACAACAACAACCACCACAACAACAACCACAACAACAACAACCACCCCAACAACAGCAACAACAATGGAAACAACAACAACACCAATACTGCCCCAAGGACTGGAAGCAATGCTACCCCCGTCATCCCCAAAGACAAGTCCACCGTCAACTGCTACGAATGTGGAGTTGTGGGTCACTTCTCCAATGAGTGCCCCAAGAAGCTTGCCAGGATTGCCGCCAATACCGCAGCACCTGCTCAGCAACAGCGCCGCTTTGCCGGAAGATGGAATCAGAACAACAACAACGGTCGTTTCTACCACATGTCTGCCACTGAATCTCAGGAAGCACCCCAGACCATGCCAAGTATGTCTTCCTGTTAATAAAATGCTCAATCTCTCTTAGGAACCTAACTTTTCTTAAAATCTCGGGACGAGATTTGTTTAAGGGGGAAGGGTTTGTAACATCCCAAAAATTCAAAACAAAACAAATGAATTTCCCTGGTTCCAAATTTTGGAACTAACAAAAACTTTTATTAAATTAAGTCTGATACATAGTGATCTTGCTTAATTCTTGTGCTATTGCTATGATTGCTTGTTATTAGTATTTGCAATAACCTTAAACCCTAAACCTCACCCCTCTTTTCATCACCCAAGTTAAAATAAAATAAAAGGAAAGTAAATAAGAAAAAAGGCATATGTGCCTATGGCTATTTTTGTGAAACTTTACCCTAAGCTCCTCTACTTTGTTTAGAGGTTTGGAAAACCTTCATACACCTTACCTAGCACTTATCAAACCCAATACAAGTTGTCTCCAAAAGTAAATAAAAAGAAACTAAAAATGCCATAGAGGCATATGAGAGTAAAATAGCAAATTTGTGAATTTGAGAAGCTTGACCCTAGGACTTGTTGTGAATGGTTGGATCCCTCCTATATACCATTTCAACACTCCACCACCTCATTTGGGTCAAGCCAAGTCAAATTCAAACTCAAATGCAACATATGCATAGAGGCATATGTGACACATAGCCATTTCACCAAACCTTGACCTATGACTTCAAACCTTGACCAAATGATGGGAAACCATCTCTAAACCTAATATAACCCTAAATTGACCCTAACCAATGTCCAAGTAAAGCAAGATCAACAATTTACAAGTTTAGTAAAATTTGACACCTCACCTCTTATGTGTTATGGCCATTTTTGCAAATCTTTGAACAAGACCATTTGAAATGGTTTCAATGGTCTTAAAATGTTTCTAAACTAATAAGAACCACATTAGAGTCAAGAAAAGTCAAATCAAATGGAGAGAATTCAAATGGTGAGATAATTCCATTTTTACTCACATACACTTAGCCCTTTTTGCAAAACCTCAACCAAGGCCACTTTGGCTTGTGCCATTGCTTGTAAAACTCTTATATATCAAAAACAAACACAATTGACCCAAAGAAACCAAAATCAAACCAAAAGAAAAATCAAATTTCAATAACATGTGATAATGGTCATATGTCACATTTATAATTTCTTCCCCACTTTGCACCCACCTATCTTTTGTTTCTGCAACCAAACTTGGTCAACCATTGCCATGTCATCCAAGACCAAGTGATGGTGAACAACTTTCATGTTGACCATTAGTACTGATGTTGACCAGGTTGACCAGTAGAGAGGTGACAAGTGAAGACTTTGAAACTATGTGAAGATCAACCCCATTTTGAAATCTCACAAACCTTAACCAAATCCACCACCACCACCACCATTCTTTCTCTTTAATTATATGAATGAAGTGCACCAAAAAGAATTTCAAAATTTAAAAAGAATTTTCATGCGGCCATTTATGCAAACACCTTGCAGGCATAGTTTCAGAATTGCAACACACCCTTTTAACCTCTGGTCCAAAGCCTAAACCACTTTAACTTAGTGATCATCACACCCTAGTACCTTCCCTGCATCAACCAAACCCTTTTGCTCTGATTAAAGTGAAGCAATGATCAAGTTGTCCTCCATGCCAAGCACTCATGCCGGCCACCATGCCACCCTACCTCAACCCCTCTCTCTGGTCCAGCAAACCATGTCAGCTAGACTCACCAGGAAGTACTAGACACGCTAGACACGATGCCCCTCCAAAACATGCACGACAACGCCCTGGACGCAACGTGATCACCACGCCGGGGCTCGCCAGAGCGTGCATGGCACGTCACTGGACCGCCAGTACACCTCCTCGCCTGGACTCGCTCGACCTCCTCTCCCTCTCTCCCTTTGCACGCATGCTCACCACCCCTACATCTACCCCCTAGACATGCTCGAATGCCTGCGCCTGCACCCTAGCCGTCGCCATGATCAACGCTCTGCCGCGCCCGTACTGCGAGCACTCGAACGTCGCCAGTACTCCCTCGTCCTTCCCTTGCTGCGCCATCACGCGCGTTAGCTCCGCCTAGTCATCGCCTACCTCGCGCGCCCCCTAGCTTGCCCCTTCGCGCCCTGGAGCGCCCTCGCCGTCGATGACCTCTCACAGCACCCGCCGGTCACCACCTCACCTATAAATAGAGGCCGTCCCTGGACAAGTTCTTCACACCAATCGCTTCACCTCCCTCCTCTGAGCATCCTCGACCACCTCCCCCTTCCCAATTTGGCCGGAGTAGCGCCAATTGCATCGTCGATCACCGCCACCGTAGCTCCTCACCGCCGTTGATCCCGACCACCTCCGCTCCTCCCACGGCTACCAGGCGGTTCCTCGTCGTCGACAACATCGTCTAGCACCTGCGCCGCCCCTCGCCGGAGCTTCCTCACGCCGTCGACCCCCTACCTCCGCCGCTCCAGCACTCCCCTCTCGACGACGGTGACGACGACCCTCAGCCGTCGATCCACGATCTAATCTAACGGACGACATTGCCAGGTACCGTTTCGGTGTTAATAAAGCCACTGACGTGTGGGACCCACTGTCAGCTGGACCGTTACTGGGCTGTGGTTTCCCTTTTCAAATCATTGCGGCCCATTAGTTTTCCCGCCTCGGCCCAAAGCTGGAATTCAAATTAAATCGTGTCAATTATTTTTGCTCACCGATACTTTGCTAGATTTCAAATATTTTCAAATCTACCAATCCAAATCTGGTGATTCAAAATGATATAGAAAGCTTATGAAATTATCTAGCTAACCTCACTAGATTCAATCCCATAGGTTGTGTAGTTTTTGAATAGCAAAAATGACAAAACAGATACTTTTCAGTATTCAAATAAATCTTAAAAATCAACCAATTTGAATTTTGAAGTGAATCCAATTGCAATAATTCACATTTCACAAACCCTAATTTACTATGTAAAAATATGATATGGGTTCTGTACATGATCATGGGCTAGAAGCAAATATTGGCTATGTAGTCAATACTAGCCCATTTAAACTATATCCAAATTCTAGGAATTTGAATCTATGAGGTATAGCACCTCATTTAAATCATGTTCTCAAGTGATATGAAGTAATGTGTTGACCTTTAATTGCTTAGGCTCATACTTGCTCAAATTGTAGAATTTAAATCAACATAGTATTTAAATTGTACTAGTTATTTAAATCACATGAGATGATGAATCTCATTTAAATCATGTTTCTCAAATAATAAGTGTAAAGTGTTGACCTTGGTGAACATGGGATCACCCCTGGTTAATTGAGAAGACTAAATCTTAAGAAGATTCAATGAGAGGAAATTATTTCTCCAAACCAAAGAGAAACCCTAATTTCAACTTTCAATGAGAGGAAATTATTTTCCTAATGTTAAATAAAGAAACCCTAGCATAATTTGAGAATAAATGTTAAGTAGTGATGCTAGATCCTTTGTGTGAGCCAATAAGGCTAATTAAGACTACTTAAGTGTTGTTTGGTGATTGTATCCTCGTATTCGTTTATAGACGCTAGTACCGGAGACTATCAAGAGGAAGAGGTCTTCTACCAAGAGGAAGAGCAAGAGAACTTTGATCACATCACCAACCAAGGCAAGCTATTACCAATGCAAGCTAGACTAATGCAAACCATTTTGGTTGCAAGTTTATATTCTTGCAAAGTGCAAAGCTCTACAAGAGCAAGGCACCATTACATTTTTTACCTTATGAACCTATCCCAAGTTTTTACCTTACAAGCTTTATTTGATTTTATTTATCAAAGTTACTTTTTGATTTATGATTCACTTAGTTGAGTTATAGAGTAGTACAAGAGAATCACACTTAGCCTAGCAAGCTCCAAGATACTTAGCACCCCTCATAACTAGTGGCTAGTGCTCAATATTAAAAGTGACTACTCTATTTGGGAACTTGTGAATTAAAATGACTTTGAAAACCTTGGAATGATGAGTCATTCTATTGAGAGATTTTTGAAGGTGAATATGACTGGTGAAGGACTTGGTGAATTTTACTAAAACACTGATGGTTGGGTTCGGATGCGATACCATTCCAATTTTACAAGTACCCCCACAATACCTGATCTGGGTAAGGCTTAGCTGGAAACTTATGTATTTTAGTATGGGTTCCCTCGAACAAGCGTCATCGGGGTTATGCTGGAGGCTGCCTCTACAGAAGGAATGATGTGAAATGACGTGAAATGAGGTGAATGTCCGGCCCAAGCCCTGTGCAGTTCCCAGGTTGACCGCGTGTTTTCACTGGGAGGCCAAGCTCATGGGGAGAGGTGCCTATACTAGGGTATGTAAATGAAAGGTTAGGATTGGTAGTTCGCGTACTGCGTACGATAAATCAGGGCCAGTTACCCCTGACGAACTATTGCAATTGTTGTGGCACAAGTGTACACCCTCTGCAGAGTTAAACCTATTCGAATAGCCGCGTCCTCGGTTATGGACAGTTGGAAAGGCCATACTGTTCCGTCATCAGAACTTTTCTAAAAATATGAATGGTGACTTGTGATTTGAATTGAAAGGTGACTTTGACTTTGAATCACAACTGAGTTGTGGGAATGACACTAATGTTCCCACTTGAGTTAGTTAAGCAAATGAAGAGGCTTTGGTTATTAAAGTGTTTATGAAATAAAACTGGCTTTATGCAAATGAAACTAGAGCTTAGAACCCCCTTACTATAGTTGATAGTATTTACCTTAGTATTAGTTTGCGAGTACTTTGAAGTACTCACGGCTGTCCCTGGCTATTCAAATGGCCAGACTATGAAGATGAGTATGAGAACCCGGAAGAAGGACAGCAGGACGTCTACGACAACTAGGATCACTCCTGACGTCAACAGTTGCCTGTGGAATAGATGGACTACTACTACGCTACTTTCGCTTCCGCTATGTGTTATGTAATGAATAAATAGAACTTCTATTATTGTAATGAGACTGGATCATGTGATCCTTTATTTGTAAGACGATTATGTGTTGTAATAAATGATGTGTTGTGATATCAATCTATTATGTCTCGCAAAAACAATATTCCTGGGATTGCGAGGAATGGCATAATAGGCATCTGGACTTAAAAACCCGGGTGTTGACAATAGCTTTATTTGGAAGTTCACTTGGATTGATATTGTCCGCTGCAAATTCTCCATCATGGGTAAACCTCGCGATACTAAGGTCGCCATATTACCATCCACTACAAGGAAAGGTACAACTCTGAGTACCTCTGCTGCTCTTGATTCACCATCTGTGATAAGTAAACTTGTTTCACCACCACAAGTTTCAAATGCTGGTACTTCTGCTGAATCTGAAAACTCTTATAATATTGATGATGCTTCTGCTGTGCTTGATGATAGTGGTTCATTGGGAACTTTTCTAGATGCTACAATTGCTAGGTCTAGACAAATTGAAAATACTGAAACTCCTGATGTTACTACACCTGTTAATTCACCTGAACTTGAATACTCTAGTGATGATCTTGATGAAGATTATGTGGAACTTGATGATGATTTTATTGAAAAATGCAATGCTACTACTGATGCAAGAAAAATTAAAAAGTTGCTTGCAGAACATGCTGTTAGATATAAACTGTCTCCTGATCCTAAATTTGCCACATCTCCTATAAACATTAAGGATAAAGATTATGATTTTTCTCTTGATCTATCTCATATAGCTATTGTTGAGAAAACACCCTTTTGTGGTACTGAAAAAGAAAGTGCTGTTGAACACATGATTGAGTTATCTACTCTGAGTAGCTTGTTTTCTGATGATGTTAAGAAGCGTACTTACTTTGTTGCTAAAATCTTTCCATTCTCATTAAAGGATGACGCTAAAACTTGGTATAATAGTTTGCCACCTAATTCTATTAAAAGTCCAAAAGAATTGCTTGATGTTTTCTTCCGGAAATACTTTCCTGCTAGTGCTCAACATATTGCTTTGCAGAGAATTTATAATTTTGATCAGGGAGATGGAGAGAAATTGCCTGAGGCTTGGGCGAGATTTTGCTCTCTTATTAGAGCTCGGCCTGACCATGATTTGGAAAAGCATGATTTACTTGATATATTTTATAGTGGACTAACCATTGAGTCTAGGGCATACCTGGATAGTTGTGCTGGTTGTGTTTTCAGGAAAAGAACTCCGGACGAAGCTGAAGAATTATTGGCTAAAATAGGCCGGAATCATGATGATTGGACTACACCTGAACCAACCCCAACACCGATACTGAAGAAGAGGGGTATGATTAAATTAAATGATGAAGATATGAGGGAAGCTAAGAAGTCTCTCAAGGAGAAAGGTATTAAATCTGAAGATGTGAAGAATCTTCCTCCCATAGAAGATATATGTGAGATAATTCCCCCTTCATCCATGATTGAGGTAAACTCCCTTCAACGCTTTACTAGAGAAGATATTCCGTATTCAAAACCTCCTGCACAATGCTTAGATGAGTTTGATAATTATATTGTTAAGAAAGAAAATTTTAATATGAGAGTAGAGAATCATCTAATGAAAAATTCTCAAGCTATTAGTTAATTGCATGATATTGTGGAGAGAACCTCCAATGATGTTAAGATGCTTGTTAAACATTTTCATATGGTTCAAACTCAAATTGATCAACTCACTAAAGTGCAAAATGACTTGTTAGGAAATAATGCTAAAGAAAAACATGCTTATGAAGTAACAACTAGAGGTGGTGTCTCTACCCAGGATCCTCTATATCCTGAAGGGCATCCCAAAAGAGTTGAACAAGATTCTCAACGAACTAAAACCAGTGCTCCATCTAAGAAAAAGAAAAAGAAACATAAGAATGTTGTAGAATCCTCTGAACCTGTTAATGATCCTAATTGTATTTCTATTTCCGATGCTGAAACTGAAAGTGGTAATGAACATGATAAAGATAATGATAATAATGATACACCTGATAAAGAAGAGGTTGAAGAAGAACCTGAAAAGCATGCTAAAAATAAAAAGTATACTAAAGAAGATTTTATTGCTGAGAAACATGGTAATGAAAGGGAACCATGGGTGCAAAAGCAAATGCCTTTTCCTGCTAAGAAACTAAAATCAAAGGAAGAAGAACACTATAATAAATTTTGTGATTGGATGAAACCTTTATTCTTGCAAATCCCTTTGACTGATGCTATTAAATTGCCTCCTTATTCAAAGTATATGAAAGATATTGTTACTAACAAAAGGAAAATCCCCAATGAGGAAATTTCCACTATGCTTGCTAATTACTCTTTCAATGGCAAAGTTCCAAAGAAGTTGGGCGACCCAGGTATACCTACTATTCCTTGTTCTATTAAGAATAATTATGTTAAAACTGCTCTATGTGACTTGGGAGCCGGTGTTAGTGTTATGCCTTTTTCTCTTTATAAGAGACTTTACTTAGATAAGTTGATACCTACTGATATATCTTTGCAAATGGCTGATAAATCTACTACTATTCCTGTTGGTATATGTGAGGATGTTCCTGTTCAAGTTACTAATAACTGCTTGATATTAACTGATTTTGTTGTGTTGGAAATGCCTGAAGATGATAATATGTCTATTATTCTTGGGAGACCTTTTCTTAACACCGCAGGGGCTGTTATTGATTGCAATAAAGGAAAGGTTACTTTCAATGTTGATGATAAGGAGCATACCGTTTATTTTCCCAAGAGGATTGAGAAAGCGTGTGGAGTTAATACTATTTCTAATGTGAGAACTATCAAAGTGGGAACTATTGATTGTCCTATATATGAGCCTAAAGAAGAATATCAAACTCTTATGATTGGATCCATATCAATACAATACAAGGTAACATGATTGATTTGAGGTTTATTTCTTCTTATGCTATGTAAAATTTATTTGGTGGCAAGACTTGATCAACCTTGTTAACAAATATCTTTTATATGCATAGAGGAGGTAAACAACATCTCTTTCTTCCTCCACTTGTTTTACTTGCTGTAGTACCACTTGTTTTGCAATATGCTTTAGTTGTTTAGAAGTGAGATAACCCTTTTTCAAGAAAAAGTGGAGAGTAAATAAATCTGAAAGGCTAGTTGTATTGCCTGCACCTGCTTTGTTTAACCTTGATTTCAGGGAAAGCTTGTCGGTCACAGAAGATGAACTTGATGCATACATAGAAGAGCGGCCATCCTGCAGGGGACGACATAGAGGAGGCCGAGGAACCCCTTGACTTGTCATCCAACGCAGCAAGTTCTTCACATCAGCATCTCGGGAGCCTTCATCCTTTTCTGTGGCATCGTGGGGTTGATCTTCACTTAGGCCAAAAGCCTAAGCTTGGGGGGAGGTATACCGGCATCACTCATTCTTTGCATATTATGGTTGCTGGATACTTGTACATACTTGTTTAGTCTCTTTGAGTGGTTTTCTAATGAGAGGGAGATGATATTTGGGGAAGTGCTGCCTGAAAACAGATTCTGGACTGTTACTAGAAAAATTCGTGCGCACAGCCAGAACGTTATTTTGAGCTGCCAATTTTTTTGCAGGTTCCCCAGGTTGTTATCTAACTTTCATTAGTTGAACACTTTTCGAGCTGAGCAACGTAAGATTTTTGTAAAAATCGATTTCTGTACTGCTGTCAGGTTTTGGCAGATTTCTGCCATCTCGCTTTTCTGTGTTTCTTTTAGTTTGCTATTTCTTGCTTTCACTTTGTTTCTTTCCCAAAACACAAAAAGACCAAAAATATTTCTGTTGTTTCTCTTCACCATTTGTTTATCTTGGTTTCTTGCATTTGTTTCGCTTTATTTGCTATTGCTAGTTTGCTATAAGAAAACCCAAATTTTTTTTTGCTTCGTTTGCTTGTTTCCTTTTGTTCTTGTTCTCAAATTCGAAAACACCAAAAATATTTGCTGTTCTTCTTTGGTTTGTAAGGTTCATTATGAGTTCAATGGTCTTCGGTGGCTGGAGCGTGGTTTTCATTTCATATTATGCAAGCTACACAAGTGAAAAGGCAATAATGACGATCTACGACAATCTGATTGTGGTGAGAGGCTGGTATGAACTCTATTTGTTTTCATTTTTGTACATATACTCATCCATGTGAGCATGCTTAGTTGGTTCATGTGAGGTATATGTCATTTAAGAAAGTCTAGTAGTTCATGATCTCTCATGTTTAGCTCCAATTTATTAATATGAGTAGCATGTCATGGATGTTTGCTTGCATTGTTTTATTCATAGATAGGTATGATATTGTGGTATCCTCCTCTGAATAATTCATTTATATCGATTTGGTACATGCTCACGCATGCATATGACTGAACAAGAGTCAATTAAGCCTCCATGATTTACATTGCTTCAGAGTTCTTGTATCACTTTTATGCCTCAGTTAATTTATTTTGCCGCAAGCATGATTATGACAGTTATTGCTCTCTTGATTTGTCGCTCCCTAGTCTTTTGCTAGCCTTCACTTGTACTGAGCGGGAACGCTGCTCGTGCCTCCCAACACATGAAAACCAAGTTATTCCAAAGTGTCCACCATAAATACCTATGCATGGCATTTCAAACCATTCCAAGTAAATTCTCATGCGCTACCTTTAAAACCTTCAAAATGCTTCTCAATTTGTGTTAATGTTTCATAGCTCATGAGGAAGTATGTGGTGTTTAGCTTTCAACCTTGTCATTTACTTTTGACGGACTCTCATATGGACTAGTGGCACATCCGCTTATCCAATAATTTTGCAAAAAGAGCTGGCAATGGGATTCCCAGTCCCAAATTAATTAACTTAAATAGACACTCCTCCATGGTTTGTGATTGTTGGACGGCACCCGAAGGATTCGGTTAGCCATGGCTTGTGTAAGCAAAGGTTGGGGGAGTGTCATCATCATAATAAAACTAAACTAAAAAGGCACTCCTTCATCGTATGTGATTGTTGGCAGGCACCCGAGGATTCGGTTAGCCATGGTTTGTGTAAGAAAGGTTGGAAGGAGTGCCACATAAAAATGCAAATAATTCATGGGAGCCGCTCTTGAAAGTCCGGTTGGCGAGGTAGTTGGTGTACCCATTACCATTCGTTGACAACAACAAACACCTCTCAAAATAATTTTACTCCTGATTTACAAATGAAAAGCTCTAGCGCATGTTAATCCCTGCTTCCCTCTGCGAAGGGTCAATCTTTTACTTTTATGTTGTGTCTCCATCCTTTCTTTGAGCACTTTCTTGAGAGCACAACTGTCATTCTTAGTGTAATATGCTTGTCTCAAAATATGATTGATTGTGGTATAACTTTGATGCTTTTATCTTTGACAATCACTATTTCTAGTCTTTCTATGAACTCCAGAGGTGCCCGGGCATTTATGTTTTGCCGATCAAATACAGGCAAGCGAGATACCACTCTATCATACTCATTTATGAACATTGCAATCCTGCTTATATACATGATTCATGATGCTTATTATTAATTGTTGGTACCTCTTCATGATTGACATAGCTGTTAGATGATCTTATTTGCATGTATCTTATTATGAACTGCTTAAGTATTAGCCATATCATGAGAATATATACATCATATGAACAAATGTGTTCGTGAAAGTTCTTTTATCGCTCAGTTGTTAACTGAATTGCTTGAGGACAAGCAATAAGCTAAGCTTGGGGGGAGTTGATACGTCCAAAACGTATCTACTTTCCCGAACACTTTTGCTATTGTTTTGCCTCTAATTTGTGTATTTTGGATGCAACTAACACGGACTAACGCTGTTTTCAGCAGAACTGTTCTGTGTCTCGTTTTTGTGCAGAAATCCAACTTTCAGGAAAAACCTCGGGATTTTGACAGAAGGCCCTATTTTCCCAGAATACTAACGGAGCCAGAAGGACAAATCAAGTGGAGGCCCGAGGGCCCCACACCATAAGGCGGCGCGGCCTAGGGGGGGCCGCGCCCTATGGTGTGGCCCCCTCGGCCGGCCTCCGACGCTCTCCTTCGGACTACTTATTGGCCTCGACCTAAAAACGCACGGAGAGAAGTCGAAGTCGCCGAAACCCTCCGAACGCCGCCACATCGCGAAACTCCGTCTCGGGAGCCGGAAGTCTCCGTTCGGCACTCCGCCGGGACGGGGAATTGGAGGAGATCATCGCCGCCATCACCACCGACGCCTCTTCATCGACCAGCCATGCTTCCCCATCCATGTGTGAGTAATTCCCCCGCTGTAGGCCGAAGGGGATGGTAGGGATTGGATGAGATTGGTCATGTAATAGCATAAGATTGTTAGGGCATAGTGCCTAGTGTCCGTAATTGGTACTTTGATGATATTGTTGCAACTTGTTATGCTTAATGCTTATCACTAGGGCCCGAGTGCCATGATCTCAGATATGAACATGTTATTGTTTCATCATGATATTCATTGTTTATGGTCTTACCTGCAAGTTGTATACACATGTCGTTGTCCGGAACCAATGGCCCCGAAGTGACAGAAATCGGGACAACCGGAGGGGATGGCGGTGATGTGAGGATCACATGTGTTCACGGAGTGTTAATGCTTTGCTCCGGTACTCTATTAAAAGGAGTACCTTAATATCCAGTAGTTTCCCTAGAGGCCCGGCTGCCACCGGCTGGTAGGACAAAAGATGTTGTGCAAGTTTCTCATTGCGAGCACGTACGACTATAATTGGAACACATGCCTATTGATTGCTTTGTACTTGGACACCATTTTATTATTATCTGCAAATGCCCTGCTATGATTGTTACATGAGTTTCTCTCATCCATGCAACGCCCGTTATCCGTCCCCGTGCCTACGTATTTTAATCCTGCTGTTTACTATAATCACTCTGCTGTCTTTGTTACTCACCTCTGTTATTTTACTACTGCTACTACTATAAAACTGTTACTACTGATAAACTCTTGCAAGCAAGTCTGTTTCCAGGTGCAATTGAATTGACAACTCCGTTGTTAAGGCTTTCAAGTATTCTTTGTCTCCCCTTGTGTCGAATCAATAAATTGGGTTTTACTTCCCGCGAAGACTGTTGCGATCCCCTATACTTGTGGGTCATGAAGGATCTACCTGCGGAGCATAAGAAGAAATACGATGAGCTGAAGGCCATCTTTGAAGCCGATCTCATCGGCTCTTTTGAGAAGACCCGTTCGCACGGCATCAGGTTCAAAGGATTCACACCCGAAGGCGCGTTCGAGGGATTAGATCTGTCTCTCCCTTCGGAGGAACGTACCAGAGCCCTGCGCCAAGAAATTAACTATCTGTGGCTCATTCTCTACATCGGCATTCTGAGAGCCTGGTGAATACGCTTGAGCGAGTTGCGCTTCGTGTGGTGCAAGAAATCATGAAACATCAGTATTCTCCGTCAGGACCTGCTTTAGGGACTTATCAGGGAGAGATACCATTCCACACCAGGCCACCACTGCCATTCGCGATGGCAGCTCCACAGCAACAAGGTTCACCGGCATACGTTGTCTACAAGGTTGGAGGTGATCCTGGCGACTACCAATTCTTGTATGAGCCGCCCAAGGAGATCCCATATGGATACGTGTGCACATACGTGCCGGACTGCAACAACTGGACGCGCGCGATCCAAACTTCGGCAGGAGGAATTGCCGGAGCAGGAGCGATTGTTACGGCAGGAGGGATTGCTGGAGCAGCGGGGAGTTCTGGAGCAGATGCTGAGAAACAGGCGTGGCTAACTAAATATGCCACTACAACGAGTCCGGACAGCTCAACCCCTACAGCTCCTACTGTGGATCAGATCAGCGCAATCTTGAGAGACCAGTTCGGTATCCTGCCGAAGAAGAAAACAATCGGCTATTCCAAGCCGTATCCCAATGAGTATGACCTGATCCCGCTGCCACCTAAGTATCGGCTCCCTGACTTCACAAAATTCAGTGGATCAGAAGGATCTAGCTCCATCGAGCACGTGAGCCGATACTTGGCACAGCTGGGCATGGTTTCAGCATCAGAACCGCTACGTGTGAGGTTCTTTGCCCAATCTCTCACGGGTCCAGCCTTTGGGTGGTACACCTCGCTACCTCCAGATTCAGTTCGGACATGGAAGCAGCTGGAAGAGCAGTTTCACATACAATATCATTCAGAAGCTACCGAAGCGGGCATTGCCGATCTGACGCAGGTTCGGCAAAGGCGAGGAGAGACGGTGTCTGAATACATTCAACGTTTCAGAATTGTCAAGAACCAATGTTATTCGGTTCATTTATCTGAGAAAGAAGCAGTCGAGCTGGCCGTGGCAGGCCTCGCAGCGCCACTCAAGGATCTGACGTTCCAAGTGGAGTACAATTCGTTAGCGCACATGGTCCAGAGACTAACTTCGTATGAACAGCGCCACCCAGAATTGTACCAAGACAAGTTCAAGCGCACGATAGGCCTGGTCGACGCTGAGGAGGATGAAGACCCTGCGGAAGATCAGGAAGTCGCTGTGGCTGAATGGACTCGGACGGCAGTTCCCGTGTCCTGCAAATGGGTGAAACAACCAGGGCCTCCAAAAGGGTTTGACTTCGATTTAAGCAAAACTGAGCAAATTTTTGATTTGCTGCTGAAGGAGAAACAGCTGAAGTTACCCGAAGGCCACAAAATTCCTACGTCACAAGAGATGAACGGTAGGCCATACTGCAAATGGCATCACACGTTCACCCACGCCACCAACGACTGCAAAGTGTTGCGCGCACAGATTCAAATGGCGATAGAGTCAGGCCGATTAATCTTCGGACAATTTGCCATGAAAGTAGACACACATCCGTTTCCTGGCGTCAACATGGTGGATCTCAGTCACTCCCTAAGACGCGAGCCAGGTTTCTCTTTTGGTGTCAACATGGCAGGGCTTGGGACCCGCCATGGCAAAGATAAAGCAGAAAGCAGTCACTCCCGTGGCAAGGAGAAAGAGGAGGCCGATCCACGCGACCGGCCCCAATATGATAACAGACGGTACCTGACAGAAGAAGAAGTGAGAAGCGTGCGGTATCAACGACCACTCTCCGCGCATCTCCTTAACAAATATGAGCAGCAGTATGACCGACGTCGGCGCTACGACGTGGATGACGAAAGATATCATCGGTCTGATGCAGATGACAGGAGGTATCGTCGATATGATAGAGACGATGAAGGGTACGAGCGTCACGCTAGAGGGAAGTCAAGAGAGCAAGAAGACTTGGATAGGCATTGGAACTGTCCCTTCTTTAAACACTGTTGGGACTCAGGAATGAGCCGATTGCCTACAATCGAGAACTGCCCAGAATGTAGACAGCAGAGGAAGGGAACTAGTGAAGTTTCAGTGTTCAAGCGTCTAGGGCCTCTCCCACCTCAGAACAAACGAGCTGAGTCATCTCAAGATGAAGACTTTGAGGAGTCAGATGAAGAAGAGGATAGGTACCACCGGCCAAGGTGGTGCCCTGATGGACTCAGCCATTCGCAGAAGCGTAGGGTGCAGCGGCTACGAAACCTGGAGGAAGCCGAAGCACAGTACCTGTTCACGTTGACGAAGGCACGGCCCGATCTGGCCGTGAAAATTCAGCAAACGCTGGAGACAGAGATGCGCCCGCCAAAGAAGGTGTGGCGCCCTAAACAGACAAAAGCCGATGCAGAGGCATCGGCTGATACAAACATGGTGTTTATACTCCCGTCAGAGTTTTGTGCTCCAAACGACGAGGAAGTATCGGTGGCTCAATTCGACTGCGGTCCACGGCCAGTGATCTTTGAGAAGCCACGAGAGAGGAGCTACAGGCACTTGAAAGCTCTATACCTAAAAGGTTATATCGATGGGCAGCCTGTCAGCAAGATGTTGGTTGACACGGGAGCGGCAGTCAACATAATGCCGTATTCCATGCTACGACGTTTGGGACACTCCAATGACGATCTGATCAAGACCAACATCACGTTAAGCGATTTCAACGGCCAAGCATCAGAAGCAAAAGGTGTTCTGAATGTAGATCTGACCGTAGGCCGAAAAACCATACCTACCTCGTTCTTCATCGTCGACAGCAAAAGCAACTACGCTGTCCTGCTAGGAAGGGATTGGATTCACGCCAACTGTTGCATCCCATCCACAATGCACCAATGCATCATACAGTGGGATGGAGATGAAGTGGAGGTTGTTCAGGCAGATGACTCAATCGAGATCTCACTAGCTGCCATGAATATTTGGGATGCAGACGACCAAGAGCCGCTCTCTGGAATCAGTTTGGACGGCTGTGAGCGCATCGAAGCTTCAAAAAACGGGGTGAGGCTGGTCTTATCCACCGGCCTGACAGAGTAGCAAGATCCAAATCAGTAGGTGTACGTGGCAAGGCCGATCCCTGCGATCGGCCCCAAAAATAAAAAGCACGAGTCTCATCTCGAGCATGTCACGTAGCCATAGTGAAGCACCAAGAAGTTGTAAACCCTCATCAAGCATTGCAATGAAAAAGGGGGCCGATTCTGGCAATCGGCCAAAATCATCCTCGACATGCATTTTGCCTGTGTTCAGCATTGATCTAAGAAAGGATGCCCGAAGAGCCGATATCTTCAATCCATTTGAAAAAATCGGCTCGGGGGGCACTTAAACGGATAAGATACGAGGTTACGAAGTATGAAGTGGCTGTCAATGGCCAGCAGCTCAAGATATATTCCTCGAAGATGATGGACATTGGAATACCGGGGCCGATGCATAAGTAGATCGGCCGGAAAAAATATAAATTTTTTAAGCACAGCCGATGTACAGCCATCGACTCTAGAATAAAAAGCCGATGCACAGCCATCGACTCTAGAATTACAAGCACAAACTGCCACATGCGCAGGCCCTACTGAAGGAAAGTTTCTAAGGCGCGGAGTGCACCAGCACGGACGTGATCCACCTCTGCGATCTCGGCCTTGTCGTCATCATCCTTGCCTGTCACCAGTTGCTTGTTCAAGGCACGTATCTCTGCCAAGTCAGTTTTCAGTTCAGCCTTGAGGCCTTCTGCTTCCCGTTGGGAGCGAGCAATGGAAGCTTCCTTGTCACAGATGAGCTCTTTGGTGACCCGCACCTTTTCTTCGAGATCCTTCAGCTCCTTTCGCAAGATCTCAAGCTCAGCAGTGCTGACAGAGGTGTCAGTCTTGGCATCCAAAGCTGCCTTTTTCTCGTTAAGCCGTTGACATTTGTCCGCAATATCGGCTTTCAGCGGGAGTTGGGTGTGGCGTAAGTCGATTCTCTGACGAGCCAACTGCACCCTTGACCTGAAGGCAGACAACGTCACGACTGGCCAGAGCTTCAACTGCAGCGTCACTGGGACGTGAGGCTGGATTTCTTCAAGAATGTTCTTCACCTCCTCAGAGTTTTCGACTAATGTCTCAATGGGTGAAGAAAGCAGAGCTTTGAGGCGTTGGAGTTGGTCAGCGATGACGCTGGGGCTCGGTTCATCACGTGCTGTGGAGTGGGCCGGCTCGATAGATTCAGGGTCGAACGACAGCAAGCCTGAGAGATCACAGCCCTGACAAACAACAAAAAGCAGCATAAGTCTGCAGATCAGGGTAAGGGCAAGCCCAACAAAGGGAGCATACCTCTCCTATGACCATGGGAACAGCCGATGACGAAGCAATCGGCTGTGGCGTCTCTGCCTGGGGTTTGGCCAAGGTGGCAACTTGGTCGATGTCACCTTTAGAGGTTGTTACCTCCAGAGTTGTGGAGGGCATCAGAACTTCCTCGACATCCCCACTGGAAGTTTCATCAGTCTGCAAAAAAGATGGTGAGCCGATCTGGGCAGCAAAGCACAAGAACTAAGCTAGGAGGAGTTGGAGAGCCGTTACATTTGAAGCTTCTTGGTTCGAGGAAGGGGTTTGCTGATCCTTCCGAGCCCTCTTGGTGCATTGACTCTTTGTGCGTAAGCTTCCTTGCCCTGTTTTGATGGGAGCTTGAAGGCAGCAGGTTCAGGGGCTGACCTTTTCTTGGAAGCCGATGGTGGCACATCTGGCTGTTTTTGCGTGGTGGTGTCTGTTATCACCGGAATTTGACCAGGTCAGAGGTGGGCCGTGATCAAGATGGGCTTAAAGATTATATATAGAAGAAATACGTGAATCGGCCTTACATGCAAAGTTTGGGCTAGTTTGCCCTTGTATCTGTAATATATTAGATCGTATCTTAAATTAGAAGTTAGAGTTTTACCCGTGCACGGTTAGGTGCACACCTAAAGAAAGTCCCCGGGACTATAAATATGTATCTAGGGTTTATGGAATAAACAACAACCAACGTTCAACACAACAAATCTCGGCGCATCGCCAACTCCTTCGTCTCGAGGGTTTCTCCGGTAAGCACCATGCTGCCTAGATCGCATCTTGCGATCTAGGCAGCACAGCTTCACGTTGTTCATGCGTTGCTCGTGCTGAAGCCTTTTTGATGGCGAGCAACGTAGTTATCTTAGATGTGTTAGGGTTAGCATTGTTCTTCGTATCATATGCTGTCGTAGTGCAACCCTTATACATCTAGCCGCCCTTACACCTATCTTAGGTGTAGGGGCGGCACCCCGCTTGATCATAGTTTAGTAGATCCGATCCGTTACGGTTGCTCCTTGTTCTTCAAGGATTAGTTTAACATCCGCAATAGTTAGGCCTTACAAAGGGTTGGAGGATCCAGCGGCGTGTAGGGTGAAGTTTGCTAGCCCTAGACAGGATGTTCCGGGGATCAACCTCGTGTTGGTTTTTAGGCCCTGTCTAGGATCGGCTTACGATCACCGTGCGCGCGAGGCCCAATCGTGAGTAGGATGATCCGATTATGCGGTGAAAACCCTAAATTGTCGTAGATCGCATTAGCTTTATCTTGATCAAGCAGGACCACCATATATTCGGACACCTTGTACGAATCATGGGTGGATCGGCTCTTTGAGCCGATTCACAGGATAACCTGAGAGCCGATCGAGGCTCGTATTTAACGTTTACGTGTATGCCCTGCAGGAAACTAAGCGAGGCATCATCCAACACCTTCCTGGCCAGGTATAGGTCAGGTGGCACGCCCTTGCGATAGCATCGGACGTGTGACCAGGAGGCTTTGCGGGCCGTCGCTCTGAGGGACCGGGGCCAGCCGCAGCCCTAGTTGTTCCCGGCTCTCCTGTGTTGCCGTCGCTGCCCGCCGGTGGGTTTCGACCGCAACACATTCGGCACGCCCGGTGGGACCATCTTCAACATCCACCGCATCGCCGTCTACATCGAGATGGCGGAAAGCACTCCGGTCAAGTACGAGGATCTGCTGACGAGCTCAAGAAGAAGCATGACGAGATCAAGGCAGTCCTCGAAGCCGAACTCATCGGCTCTTTCCACAGAACCCGCTCCCATGGCGTCAGGTGGAAGGGGTTCTCACCTGAAGGCGCACTCGATGGAGTGGACCTGTCGGCCCCGTCAGAAGAAGGCACCAGGTCGCTGCGGCAGGAGATCAACTACATGGTGGCTCATTCGCTGCACCGCCACTCTGAGAGCCTGGTGAACACTTTGGAGCGTGTCGCTCTGCGCGTGATCCAGGAAATCATGAGCCATCGGTATTCTCCGTCGGGACCAGCTCTGGGGACTTACAAAGGAGAGATGCCACTCCAGTCCCATCCACCGCTGCCGTTCGCATGGGCAGCACCGGAAGTGCCGAACTCATCGGCATACGTCGTCTACAAAATTGGTGGTGATCCTAGTGACTACCAATTCCTACCTGAGGCGCCCAAGGAGATCCCGCACGGATACGCGTGCGCATACGTACCAGACGGCAGCACCTGGGCACTCTCGAACCAGGCTGCGACAGCGGGGGCCTCTGGAACAGCAGGAGGAACGTCGGGAGCAGATCTTGAGAAGCAAACGTGGCTAGCTAAATACACCACTCCGACAAACCTCCAGAGCCCAGCTCCTGCAGTTGGCTCAGAACTGGAAAAGCAAGCATGGCTGGTTAAGTATGCCACCCCGGCGAATCTTCAGGGTTCGACACCTTCAGCCATCACCGCGGATCAGATTTGTACAATTCTGAAAGATCAGTTCGGCATGATGCCGAAAAGGAAGACGTTCGGCTATACCAAGCCGTACCCCAACGAGTACGAATTGATCCCGCTACCACCCAAATATCGGCTCCCGGACTTCACAAAGTTTAGTGGATCAGATGGTTCCAGCTCCATCGAGCATGTGAGCCGATATTTGGCACAGCTGGGCACGATCTCAGCATCGGACGAGCTGCGTGTGAGGTTCTTCGCACAGTCCCTCACAGGATCGGCTTTCGGGTGGTACACATCGCTGCCACCGAACTCAATCCGGACTTGGAAGCAGTTGGAAGAGCAGTTCCATGAGCAGTATCACTCAGAGGCTTCCGAGGCTGGCATTGCCGATCTAGCACAAGTACGACAGACGCGGAAATAGTGTCGGAGCCATCCAGCGCTTCGGGACCGTGAGGAACCGATGCTATTCGGTTCACGTAAGTGAAAAAGAAGCAGTCGAGTTGGCGGTGGTGGGTCTCTCATCATCGATCAAGGACGTGGCCTCCCAAGCAGACTACCCTTCATTGGCGCACATGGTGCAGAAGCTGTCAGCATATGAACAGCGCCACCCGGATGTTTACCAGGACAAATTCAAGCGTGCGGTGGCCCTGGTTGAGGCAGACGAAGATGAAGGTGCTGCGGGAGATCGAGAGGTAGCGGTGGCTGAATGGACTCGAGCGGCAGGCCCCGTGTCCTGCAAATGGGTGAAGCCACAAGGCCCTCCAAAAGGGTTCGACTTCGACGTGACCAAAACTGAGCAGATTTTCGATCTCTTACTCACGGAGAAGCATATAAAGGTACCCGAAGGCCACAAGATTCCTACGGTGCAGGAGCTGAACGGAAAGCCATACTGCAAGTGGCATAACACGTTCACCCACACCACTAACGACTGCAGGGTGTGGCGTCAGCAGATCCAAATGGCGATAGAAAATGGACGGCTAATTTTCAACCAGTACGCCATGAAGGTCGACACACACCCCTTCCCCGCCATTAACATGGTGGAGTATACTTACCATGGAGGGTGCCAGCCAGATCTCTCGTGCAATATCAACATGGTAGGGCTTGGGCACCACTCTGGTAAGGACGGGGATGAGGGCAGCTGCTCTCATAGCAAAGACACAGAGGAGCCGCTCCACGCGATCGGCTCCCAAAGACGGCAAGCGCTACGTCACGGAGGAGAAGTGAAGAACTGTTGGCGTCGAAACCCACCGGCGGGCGATGTAGCAACACGGTAGGCGGGAACAACTAGGGCTGGGCTGGCGGTCCCTCGGAGCGACGGCCCGCAAAGCCTCCTGGTCACACGTCCGATGCTATCGCAAGGGCGTACCTGACCTATACCTGGTCAGGAAGGTGTTGGATGATGCCTCGCTTAGTTCCTGCATGGCATACACGTAAACATTAAATACGAGCCTCGATCGGCTCTCAGGTTATCCTGTGAATCGGCTCAAAGAGCCGATCCACCCATGATTCGTACAAGGTGTCCGAATATATGGTGGTCCTGCTTGATCAAGATAAAGTTAAAACGATCTACGACGATTTAGGGTTTTCACCGCATAATCGGATCATCCTACTCACGATTGGGCCTCGCGCTCGCGACGGTGACGTAAGCCGATCCTAGACAGGCCTAAAAACCAACACGAGGTTGATCCCGGAACGTCTGTCTAGGGCTGGCAAACTCCACCCTACACGCCGCTGGATCCTCCAACCCTTTGTAAGGCCTAACTATTGCGGATGTTAAACTAATCCTTGATGAACAAGGAGCAACCGTAACGGATCGGATCTACTAAACTATGATCAAGCGGGGTGCCGCCCCTACACCTAAGGGTGTAAAGGCGGCTAGATGCATAAGGGTTGCACTACGACAGCATATGATACGAAGAACAATGCTAACCGTAACACATCTAAGATAACTACGTTGCTCGCCATCAAAAGGCTTCAGCACGAGCAACGCATGAACAACGTGGGTAGGCTTGTGCTGCCTAGATCGCAAGATGCGATCTAGGCAGCATGGTGCTTACCGGAGAAACCCTCGAGACGAAGGAGTTGGCGATGCGCCGAGATTTGTTTGTGTTGAACGTTGGTTGTTGTTTATTCCATAAACCCTAGATACATATTTATAGTCCCGGGGACTTTCTAATTTAGGTGTGCACCTAACCGTGCACGGGTAAAACTCTAACTTCTAACTTAAGATACGATCTAATATATTACAGATACAAGGGCAAACTAGCCCAAACTTCGCATATAAGGCCGATTCACGTATTTCTTCTATATATAATCTTTAAGCCCATCTTGATCGGCCCACCTCTGACCTGGTCAAATTCCGGTGATAACACATGCCCCCTGGTTTTGGAATTGATAATTCCAAAATCACTCTGTTTTTCTTCGTCGGGTCATGTCATGGCAGAGCAGAACCGTCGCAGCATTTCTCATCATGATGCCCTGTCTTCTCAACTATTCCGCGTGATTTGACCGCTGTCTTTGGGCACCGCCTCCTCGGAAACTGCTGTGGCATTGAATTTCTACTATAGCCCCTTTATTTAACCGCTCTGAGCAGTTTGCCACTTCATCCCTTTGCTCTGTTCTGGCCATCGGCACCCAAAAAACCCCCAATCTCCCATAGCCATGTCTTCCTCTTCCTCTTCCCCTCAGGCCTCCCCCTCCAATCCTCGCCGAAGAGAAAGAATGAGGACGACCTTCACTCCGGGGCGAACCCCATCTCCTTCGACAAGGAGGAGAAAGAAGGAGAAGTAGCGAAGGCCAAGGCCTCCCCCTCCGCCAAGCTCCCGCCGAAGAAGCGCTCCCGCATGTGGGCGGACAGCGAGGACGAAGATGACGACGAAGAAGGAGAAGAGGAGGAGGAAGATGAATCTTCCTCTTCCGCTGGGTACCCGCCGACGAAACGCTTCCGCTCTTGGGCGGACAGCGAGGATGATGATGATGACGAGGAAGATGAAGCTCCGACCAAAGGCTGGGGCAGCAGCGACGAGGAGCTTCCTGGGAGCAGCGCCGACGACATTGACGACGGCGATGATGAGGATAGCGATGACTAGTAGATTAGGACTAGTAGTAGCAGTGCACTAGGCACCAGATCCCTCTTTTGAGAGCCATCGGTTCTTCCTTGTAAAGCTGCTCCTTTGAACTAATGAAAATTGTTCTCCCGATTTATCCTTCAATTAGTTCAATTTCAATCCTCCGTTGCCTTACCAGTCCGATGCAAGCAGCTCAGCGTTTTCGGAGAAGCCGCGATATCATTAGACCGTCAGTCAAGCACTTCTCAAATTCAGATTGTGATTTGATACTCCGCAATCCTATAGCCGATGACTGTTCATCGGCCATTTTGAGAATCCAGTCTCCTCCCTTTCTTGCAGCAACAGGACGGTCCAAATCCTGTAAAAGACGACGGCCTCCCTTTCCAGCTCCCCTCCGTAGCCTTAGCAGTCTTCCTCTGCAAGCAGCTCACCGTTTTGGAGAAGGCCGCGATACAGGGTCAGCCGATGACTCCAATCGGCTCCCGAACAATAAAGCATCCACCAAATTAGCTGCCCCCCGAGCCTTAATCAAGGCGAGAACATCAGCGAGGATGCACAGATCTAACAGGAAAGGCTTTGACTTCAGGTAATCTGGTAATCCGAGACAGTCAAACTTGCCCCATCGCAAAGGGTCTCGTGTAATTGTTCTAGAGTCGATGGCGGCGGCACCGGCTTTGTGTCCTTAAGTCAACGTCTGCGCATCGGCTGTACCTTGCGAGAAACTGCGTGAAAATTTTTTTTTTACAGGCCGATTTTTCTATCGGCCCCCGATGTTTCGCTGCACATGCACATGTTCATCTGATCAGGTGCCCCCGAGCCGATTCGGGTGACTGCTGAAATCGGCTCTGTGATGAACCAATGTACTTTATGCGAACGTCGGCTTGATTAGGACCAGTGTGGACTTCTTCTAGCTTATTAGCCAACGTAACCCTATTGCCCATTGCGTTGAATCCAGGCAGAATAGATGGTGAGGATAATTTTGGCCGATTGCTGGAATCGGCCTCCACGTTGCTTGCTCGATGAAGGTTTTGTAATGTTCCTCCATAAATTTTTGGGGCCGATCACAAGGATCAGCCTCGCCATACTTGCTCATTGGTTTGTTCTTGCTACTCGGTCAGGCCGGTGGATAAAACCAGCCCAATCTCTGACTTTATCATGTTGGTGCGCTTGCTGTCGTCCACCTCGAGTGCATCGTGTAATCGTGGAGCACTAAGCTTCGTCGGAAGGACGAGCACCATGTTTGTGCCAGCCGATGTTTCATCATCGGCTTTCCTTTGTTTGGGCGCCACTCCATTTTCCGTGGACGACCCTCTTCATCCAGGGTTCGCTGAACTTTCGCAGCCAGATCAGGTCGTGCCTTCCTTAGCGTATGCAAGTATAACCTTTCGGCTTCCTCCCGCGCAATCGCTGAACCTGTGCTTTTGGGACGGCTGAGTCCATCGGGGCACCACCTTGGCCGGCGGTACTGTCTTCTTCTTCTCCCTCGTCTTCTGAATCCTCGAGAACCGAGGGGACTCAGCGCGTTTGCTTTGTGGCGGGAGAGGCCCTAGGCGCTTGAACACGGACACGTTGGCTGTCTCCTTCTTCTTCTGGTTGCATTCTGGGCAATTGCCGATTGTGGGCAATCGGCTCATTCCTGAATCCCAGCAGTGTCTGAAGAAGGGGCAGTCCCAGTGCCTATCCTCGTCGTCTTGCTCCCTCGACTTTTCCTTGGCGTGGCGCTCGTGTCGCTCCTCGTCTTGATCATGCCGACGATGCCTCCTGTCGTCCCTAGCCAGACGATCTTTTTCATCATCGTCGCTGTATCGCCGGCGTTGGTCGTACCGACTCACATACTTGTTGAGGAGGTGATCAGAGAGAGGCCGTTGATATCTTATGTTCTTCACTTCTCCCTCTGTGACGTAGCGCTTGCCGTCTTGGCGGAGCCGATCGCGTGGAGCGGCCTCCTCTGTGTCTTTGCTATGAGAGCAGCTGCCCTCATCTCCGTCCTTACCAGAGTGGTGCCCAGGTCCTACCATGTTGATATTGCATGAGAAATCTGGCTGGCACCCTCCATGGTAAGTGTACTCCACCATGTTAACGGCGGGAAAGGGGTGTGTGTCGACCTTCATGGCGTACTGGTTGAAAATTAACCGTCCATTTTCTATCGCCATTTGGATCTGCTGCCGCCACACCCTGCAGTCGTTGGTGGTGTGGGTGAACGTGTTATGCCACTTGCAGTATGGCTTTCCGTTCAGCTCTTGCACCGTGGGGATCTTGTGGCCTTCGGGTACCTTTATATGCTTCTCCGTGAGTAAGAGATCAAAAATCTGCTCGGTTTTGGTCACGTCGAAGTCGAACCCTTTTGGAGGGCCTTGTGGCTTCACCCATTTGCAGGACACGGGGCCTGCCGCTCGAGTCCATTCAGCCACTGCTACCTCTCGATCTCCCGCAGCACCTTCATCCTCGTCTGCCTCAACCAGGGTCACCGCACGCTTGAATTTATCCTGGTAAACATCCGGGTGGCGCTGTTCATATGCTGACAGCTTCTGCACCATGTGCGCCAATGAAGGGTAGTCTGCTTGGGAGGCCACGTCCTTGATCGATGATGAGAGACCCACCACCGCTCGACTGCTTCTTTTTCACTTACGTGAACCGAAAAGCATCGGTTCCTAATGGTCTGAAGCGCTGGATGTATTCGACACTGTCTCCCGCGCTTCTGTCGTACTGTGCTAGATCGGCAATGCCAGCCTCGGAAGCCTCTGAGTGATATTGCTCATGGAACTGCTCTTCCAATTGCTTCCAAGTCCGGATGGAGTTCGGTGGCAGCGATGTGTACCATCCGAAAGCCGATCCTGTGAGGGATTGTGCGAAGAACCTCACACGCAGCTCGTCTGACGCTGAGATCGTGCCCAGCTGTGCCAAATATCGGCTCACATGCTCGATGGAGCTGGAACCATCTGATCCACTAAACTTTGTGAAGTCGGGGAGCCGATATTTGGGTGGTAGCGGGATCAATTCGTACTCGTTGGGGTACGGCTTGGTATAGCCGAACGTCTTCCTTTTCGGCATCATGCCGAACTGATCTTTCAATCGTACAAATCTGATCCGTGGTGATGGCTGAAGGTGTCGAACCCTGAAGATTCGCGGGGTGGCATACTTAACCAGCCATGCTGCTTTTCCGGTTCGAGCCAACTGCAGGAGCTGGGCTCTGGAGGTTTGTCGGAGTGGCGTACTTAGCTAGCCACGTTTGCTTCTCAAGATTGGCTCCCGACGTTCCTCCTGCTGTTCCAGAGGCCCCTGCTGTTGCAACCTGGTTCGAGAGTGCCCAGGTATTGCAGTCTGGTACGTATGCGCACGCGTATCCGTGCGGGATCTCCTTGGGCGCCTCGGGTAGGAATTGGTAGTCACTAGGATCACCACCAATCTTGTAGACGACGTATGCCGATGAGTTCGGCACTTCTGGTGCTGCCCATGCGAACGGCAGCGGAGGATGGGACTGGAGTGGCATCTCTCCTTTGTAAGTCCCTAGAGCTGGTCCCGACGGAGAATACCGATGGCTCATGATTTCCTGGACCACGCGCAGAGCGACACGCTCCAAAGTGTTTACCAGGCTCTCAGAGTGGCGGTGCAGCGAATGAGCCACCATGTAGTTGATCTCCTGACGCAGCGACCTGGTGCGTTCTTCTGACGGGGCGGACAGGTCCACTCCATCGAGTGCGCCTTCAGGTGAGAACCCCTTCCACCTGACGCCATGGGAGCGGGTTCTGTGGAAAGAGCCGATGAGTTCGGCTTCGAGGACCGCCTTGATCTCGTCATGCTTCTTCTTGAGCTCGTCGATCAGATCCTCATACTTGACCGGAGTGCTTTCCGCCATCTCGGATGTAGATGGCGATGCGGTGGATGTCGAAGATTGTCCCACCGGGCGTGCCAGAATGTGTTGGCGTCAGAAACCCACCGGCGGGCAGTGACTGGTCAACACGGTAGAGCCGGGAACAACTAGGGCTGCGGCTGGCCCCAGTCCCTCAGAGCGACGGCCCGCAAAGCCTTCTGGTCACACGTCCGATGCTATCGCAAGGGCGTGCCACCTGACCTATACCTGGTCAGGAAGGTGTTGGATGATGCCTCGCTTAGTTTCTGCATGTCATACACGTAAACGTTAAATACGAGCTCGATCGGCTCTCGGTTATCTGTGAATCGGCTCAAGAGCGATCCACCCATGATTCGTACAAGGTGCACGAATATATGGTGGTCTGCTTGATCAAGATAAAGTTAAAGCGATCTAACGATTTAGGGTTTTCACCGCATAATCGGATCATCCTACTCACGATTGGGCCTCGCGCTCGCGTACGGTGACCGTAAGCCGATCCTAGACAGGGCCTAAAAACCAACACGAGGTTGATCCCGGACGTCCTGTCTAGGGCTAGCAAACTCCACCCTACACGCCGCTGGATCCTCCAACCCTTTGTAAGGCCTAACTATTGCGGATGTTAAACTAATCCTTGATGAACAAGGAGCAACCGTAACGGATCGGATCTACTAAACTATGATCAAGCGGGGTGCCGCCCCTACACCTGAGTGTAAGGGCGGCTAGATGCATAAGGGTTGCACTACGACAGCATATGATACGAAGAACAATGCTAACCCTAACACATCTAAGATAACTACGTTGCTCGCCATCAAGGCTTCAGCACGAGCAACGCATGAACAACGTGGGTAGGCTTGTGCTGCCTAGATCGCAAGATGCGATCTAGGCAGCATGGTGCTTACCGGAGAAACCCTCGAGCAGAAGGAGTTGGCGATGCGCGAGATTTGTTTGTGTTGAACGTTGGTTGTTGTTTATTCCATAAACCCTAGATACATATTTATAGTCCCGGGGACTTTCTAATTTAGGTGTGCACCTAACCGTGCACGGGTAAAACTCTAACTTCTAACTTAAGATACGATCTAATATATTACAGATACAAGGGCAAACTAGCCCAAACTTTGCATATAAGGCCGATTCACGTATTTCTTCTATATATAATCTTTAAGCCCATCTTGATCACGGCCCACCTCTGACCTGGTCAAATTCCGGTGATAACAAGAACATAAGATATCAACGACCTCTCTCTGATCACCTCCTCAACAAGTGTGTGAGTCAGTATGACCAACGCCGGCGATACAACGACGATGATGAAGAAGATCGTCTGGCTAGGGACGACAGGAGACGTCGTCGGCATGATCACGACGAGGAGCGATACGAGCGCCACGCCAAGGAAAAGTCGAGGGAGCAAGACGACGTGGATAGGCACTGGGACTGCCCCTTCTTCAGACACTGCTGGGATTCAGGAATGAGCCGATTGCCAACAATCGGCAATTGCCCAGAATGTAAACAAAGGAAGAAGGATGCAGCTAACGTGTCCGTGTTCAAGCGTCTAGGGCCTCTCCCGCCTCGGAACAAGCATGCTGAGTCCGCTCGGGTGGAAGATCTCGAGGAACTAGAGGACGATGATGAAGAAGACAAGTATCATCGGCCAAGGTGGTGCCCTGATGGGCTCAGCCGTTCCCAAAAACGAAGGGTTCAGCGTCTACGTGGGTTGGAAGAAGCTGAAAGGTTATACCTGCACACGTTGAGGAAGGCACGGCCTGATCTGGCCGCCAAAATTCAGCGAACCCTGGACGAAGAAGGTCGGCCACAAAGAAAAGAGTGGCGCCCCAAGCAAAGGAAAGCCGATGATGAGACATCGGCTGGCACAAACATGGTCCTCGTCCTCCCAACGGAGTATACTGCTCAAGGATTAAACGATGCACTCAAGGTGGACGACGGCGAGCGCATCGACATGACAGAGGATGAAGTTAGGCTGGTCGTATCCACTGGCCTAACCATGTAGCTGGAGCAAATCAATGAGCAAACGTGGCGAGGCTGATCCTTGTGATCGGCCCCAAAAAAATTATGGAGGAACATTACAAAACCTTCATCGAGCAAGCAACGTGGAGGCCGATTCCAGCAATCGGTCAAAATTATCCTCACCATCCATTCTGCCTGGGTTCAGCATTTAATCCAACAGGGGATACCTAAAGAGCCGATACCATCAATTCTCTTGACAGAATCGGCTCGGGGGGCACCTAGGTGGATAAAACACGAGGATATGAAGAAGGAGTATCTTTCAAACGCCCAGCAGCCCAAGATATTCTTTGATGATGGGTATTGAAGTATGGGGGCCGATACACGAATCGGCCGTAAAAAAAAAAGCTAAAATCGAAAATTTTTAAGCACAGCCGATGCAGCAGACGTCGACTTAAGGATACAAAGCCGATGCCGACAACCCTTTGCGATAGTTCAGCGGTGACATCAATTTGACATGCAAGACACCGGCGTTCAACGGAAAAAAGGCTGATCGATGGGGCAAGTTTGGCTGGCTCTTCCTGGTAGCTGTCTCGGATTACCAGATTACCTGAAGTCAAAGCCTTTCCTGTTAGATCTGTGCATCCTCGCTGATGTTCTCGCCTTGATTAAGGCTCGGGGCAGCTAATTTGGTGGATGCTTTATTTTAGGGAGCGATTGGGTTGCATCGGCGTCCCGCGGCCTTCTCCGAGCTGAGTGCACGAGAGGAAGGCTGCTAAGGCTACGGAGGGGAGCTGGAAAGGGAGGCTGTCGTCTTTTACAGGATTTGGACCGTCCTGTTGCCACAAGAAAGGGAGGAAGACTAGATTCTCAAAAATGGCCGATGAACAGTCATCGGCTATAGATATGCGGAGTATCAAATCACAGTCTGAATTTGAGAAGTACTTGACTGACGGTCTAATCGATATCGAGGCTTCATGGGCGTCTAAAAGAGAGGAGCTGCGTTGCTATCGGCCTTGGTGAGGCAAGCGGAGGATTGAAATTGAACTAATTGAAAGACAAATCGGGAGAACAATTTTCATTAGTTCAAAGGAGCAGCTTTACAAGAAAGAGCCGATGGCTCAAAAGAGGGATCTGGTGCCTAGTGCACTGCTACTACTAGTCCTACTCTACTAGTCGTCGCTGTCCTCATCATCGCCGTCGTCGATGTCGTCGGCGCTGCTCCCAGGAAGCTCCTCGTCGCTGCTGCCCCAGCCTTTGGTCGGAGCTTCGTCTTCCTCGTCATCATCATCATCCTCGCTGTCCGCCCAAGAGCGGAAGCGTTTCGTCGGTGGGTACCCAGCGGAAGAGGAGGAATCATCTTCCTCCTCCTCCTCTTCTCCGTTCATCTTCGTCCTCGCTGTCCGCCCACGTGCGGGAGCGCTTCTTCGGAGGGAGCTTGGTGGAGGGGGAGGCCTTGGTCTTCTTTACTTCTCCTTCTTTCTCCTCCTTGTCGGAGGAGATGTGGTTCGCCCCGGAGTGGAGGTCGTCCTCATTCTTGTTCTTCGGCGAGGTTGGAGGGGGAGGCCTGAGGAGGAAGAGGAAGACATGGCTATGGGAAGAGGGTTTTTTGGTGCCGATAGCCAGAACAGAGCAAAGGGATGAAGTGGCAAACTGCTCAGGGCGGTTAAATAAAGGGGCTATAGTAGAAATTCAATGCCACAGCAGTTTCCGAGGAGGCGGTGCCCAAAGACAGCGGTCAAATCACGCGGAATAGTTGAGAAGACAGGGCATCATGATGAGAAATGCTGCGACGGTTCTGCTCTGCCATGACATGACCCGACGAAGAAAAACAGAGTGATTTTGGAATTATCAATTCCAAAACCAGGGGGGCATGTGTTATCACCGGAATTTGACCGAGTCAGAGGTGGGCCGTGATCAAGATGGGCTTGAAGATTATATATAGAAGAAATACGTGAATCGGCCTTACATGCAAAGTTTGGGCTAGTTTGCCCTTGTATCTGTAATATATTAGATCGTATCTTAAATTAGAAGTTAGAGTTTTACCCGTGCACAGTTAGGTGCACACCTAAATTAGAAAGTCCCGGGACTATAAATATGTATCTAGGGTTTATGGAATAAACAACAACCAACGTTCAACACAACAAATCTCGGCGCATCGCCAACTCCTTCGTCTCGAGGGTTTCTCCGGTAAGCACCATGCTGCCTCTTGCGATCTAGGCAGCACAAGCCTACCCACGTTGTTCATGCGTTGCTCGTCTTTGAAGCCTTTTGATGGCGAGCAACGTAGTTATCTTAGATGTGTTAGGGTTAGCATTGTTCTTCGTATCATATGCTTGTCGTAGTGCAACCCTTATACATCTAGCCGCCCTTACACCTATCTTAGGTGTAGGGCGGCACCCCGCGATCATAGTTTAGTAGATCCGATCCGTTGGTTGCTCCTTGTTCTTCAAGGATTGTTTAACATCCGCAATAGTTAGGCCTTACAAAGGGTTGGAGGATCGGCGGCGTGTAGGGTGAAGTTTGCTAGCCCTAGAGGATGTTCCGGGGTCAACCTCGTGTTGGTTTTTAGGCCTGTCTAGGATCGGCTTCGATCACGTACGCGGCGCGAGGCTAATCGTGAGTAGGATGATCCGATTATGCGTGAAAACCCTAAATAGATAAAATATTAGCTTTATCTTGATCAAGCAGGACCACCATATATTCGGACACCTTGTACGAATCATGGGTGGATCAGCTCTTTGAGCCGATTCACGAGATAACACGAGAGCGATCGAGGCTCGTATTTAACGTTTACGTGTATGCCCTACGAAACTAAGCGAGGCATCATCCAACACCTTCCTGGCCGTATCGTCAGGTGGCCGCCCTTGCGATAGCATCGGACGTGTGACCGAGAGGCTGCGGCCGCGCTCGAGGAGCAGGGCCAGCCCCGCCCTGTGTTTGGCGATCGTGCCACGTCTTCCTGACCTGCGTGTCTTCGAGGTGCCCGAGCTTGAGCCTCGTCGGCTGGACTGCGCCTCCTCGCTGGTATTGTCTTCAGTAGAGGTCTACAAGAGCAGGATTAATGGACACTGACATGCTATAAAAGCCTAGAAGGATGAATGGAGCAAGATGGGATATAGAACAGCTTACATATAAGCTTTCTGGAGCTGGCGCAGGGTTTTTGCCCTTCAAAGTTTTCCTGGCAGCTACTTTTCTCACTGCTGTTCTCGCCCTGACTGAGGCTCGGGGGGCAGCTGGCCCTGAAGAGTCTTTACTCTTGGGAGCCGATTTTATTGGAATCGGCTGGCTCTGCATCACAACCTTTTTAAAAGGTGGTGAGTTCTTGCAGAAGAGGACCACTGGAGCTGGTGGGAGGAATTTGAAGGGGGATCCATCATCATTGACAGGCTCTGGGCCATCTTGTTGCTGCAAAGAAACAGAGCAGGGTTATAAAGCATCACTGGAAACTATCGCAAGGAAATTTGCGAGCAAGTGGTACCTGTTCTGCAGAAGTATCAGCTTCAGCGTCAAGTTGTTTCAGCAACGGTCCTAGGGCTCTCCTGAAGGCATGGGTCTTCCACATTGTCCACCAGATCTCAAAGTCATCAGTCGAAGAGATGAAGGATAGATTGTGAGGGATTGGGATGACTAGAGCATCAAAAAAGGAGTAACATCTTTGACTGGTGATAACATCAGGCAAGTCAGCCCTGCTCTCAGTTAGATGGTGGAGAAAGAGGTGAGGAGACACCTGCCCAAGACCGAATTGCCGGCCTACTACGACCGGCTGGTAAGATTCATAACCAGGTTTTATGATCCTGTTTGAGGTGCTCATGCCAACTGGGAGGAAGCAGGGACGGATCATGATGGAATATAACTGCCGAGTGCTGTCGTCATCGGCAAAGCTGTCTAACCTGAAGGAGACTGGATTTTCAAAATTTTCAGACTCCTGATAAGGAAAGAAGAGAGGGTCATCCAGGCCCTGGTAAAAAGTTCTGAACCATCCTGATGCTTCCTTAGGGTTCAGTTTGCTGCCTGGAAGACTGTACAAGGCTTGGCCGTAGCTGGTACAGCGGATTGGCTTCCCGTTGGTGTTTGGAAAGGTGCAGGTAGCCAAAGGTGGAAAGTTAGGGATGTGGTTCTGGAAGTACAGTTGAGCCCATAACTGAATAAACCACCAGGGGCCTCCCGTTTTAACTGTCTTTTGGGAGAATAGTTTGACAGACATCAGTTGGAGGTATCGATAGACTTCTCCCAGAAACAGCTTGCCAATGCCAAGTTGGGTGCCTTTGGCAAGTTCATAGGCCAAAGAGAGATAGTTCTTGGTGGGAGCGAGGGAAGGACCACAGAATATGAAATGCTCCAACCAGAAGTTCAAGAAGGCCGTGTGTTCTTTCTCGGTTACAGGGCCCTTGGTTTTCATGTGGCGTCTAAGATAGGCACCCCAGTTAGTGCACTCTTCCTTAGAGGAGAGTTTGAATGGCACCTTTGGCAGCATGAAAGCAGAGGGGCTGGGGGATGAAATGTCTAGGCCAGTGATCATGGCCACGTCCAGCAAGGTTGGCGTCATGGGGCCATGGCCAAACATGAAGCAGTTTAGCGCGTCAGACCAAAAGTAGCCGATGGTTTTCAGGAGATTTTCATGTTTCTCAAGGGGAGACAATGACAAAGACAGAGCATCGGCTATTCCTGTGGTTTCCCATTTGGCTTGGTGAGTTTTGGCTACTCTATTGTACCAAGAAACCCAGTCCTCAGGAGGGTTAGGCCAGGCTCGTAAGCAGTCGGCCCAGGAGGTTAGATCCAGGTTTTGGTTCACGAAGGGAATCCTATTGGCCTCGGAGGAAATCAAATTGGATGGATTTTCGGTGGAACGGGGACCAAGGCAAAGGGAATTTGGAAGAGAAGGATGCGGCAGAAGAATGTCTGAAACCTAAAATTAATGATGAGACCAGGCATTAATTCAGGAGTTTTGCCGTTAAATCTAACATTACGCTCAGGTGACTTGGGGCGGTTAAGGATTACCTTCAGGCCAGAGACCGTGGCGTTGGCGCTGGATGATTCCGCCATTGGGTTCGCTGCGGAGTTTGGATTTGCGTGTCCAAGATCTAGGGTTCGCGCGACTGCGGTCTGGACCTGTTCGATTGGAAATTTGGGGATCTGAATTTGAGCAAGGTTTGCAGGTTACCGTTTGAGGGGGTGACTAAATTGACCTATCTCGTAATTTATCGTGAGGGACCGATGCGTTGTCATCGGCTCATTGAGCATTGACCAAGTTGACAATCGGCAAAGTCAGTATGAGGAAATCGGCTAAATTAGTATAAAGGAAATCGGCAAAATCAAATTGAAGGAAATTCTTCATTGATAACGATTTCTTACATAGAGGATTGCTCTCAAAAGGAAGTACCAGGGGATACATTGCCCCATCTTCTACTACTGATCCTATGCTAAGGATCCTATCTATGGGCCGTCGCTGCCCTCGTCATCGCCGTCGTCGCCGCTGTCGGCGCTACTCCCGGCTGCCTCATCGTCGCTGCTGCCGCGGCGGCGGGCCCTCGTTGTCCTCGTCCTCCTCGTCAGGCGTCGTCGTCGGCTGTCGAAGTCGCTGGGTTCCCCGGCCGGGGGCGAGCGCTTGGCCGGCGGCTCATCGGAGGAGGTGTCGTCTCCTCCTCCTCCTCGAAGGAGGTGAGGTCGTCCCGGGAGAAGCGATCGTCATCGCTCTCCTCCTCCGTTTCCCCGTCGGCAAGGAAGCGGAGGTCACTTTCCCCGTCGGTGAGGACTTATCGTCCTCGGACAGACGGAGAAGTCGTGGCTGGACTCGTCCCCGTCTTCTATGGCGCGGCGAATGTAGGCCTCGTGGGCCTCCTGCGGGTCCCACTCCGGCGTCGGCTCGCGGGAGGGGGAGGACTGGACGGAAAGACCCGACGAGGCAGAGGAGGAAGAAGACATGGTGGCAGAGGAGGGCTTTTGGAGTGCTAATGCGAAGGGGATGAAGAAGCGAACTGCAGGATGCGGTTAAAATAGAGGCGATATAGTGGAGATGATTCAATGCTGCAGCGGTTCCCGAGGATGTGGTGCCAAAACCGTCAAATCGTGCGGAGAAGTTGAGAAGGCAAGGTATCATGATGAAGGGATACCGTGGCGGTTCTGTTCTGCCCCGATTTGACACGACGAAGAAAGGGAAAAACAGAGTGGTTTTGGAATTACTATTGCCAAAACCAGGGGGGCATGTGTTATCGCCAGAATTTGACCGCATTGGAGTTGGGCCGTGATGAAGATGGGCTTGGAAGATTTACATCTAAGAGGAGTTTCTGAATCGGCCTTGGGGCTAGAATTTGGGCCAGCGTGCCCGTGTATCTGTAAATAATAGTAGTGTACGTGTCGGTTAGGATTAAGAAACAGAGTCTAGCTCGTACACGGTTGGGTTTATGCCCACGTTAGACAGTCTACGGACTATAAATATGTATCTAGGGTTATTGAGAGAGGAGGACAATCACGTTCACAACAAACACAAACAGGCAGCGCATCGCCACCCCTTATTTCGAGGGTTTCTTCCGGGTAAGCATCATGCTGCCTAGATCGCATCTTGCGATCTAGGCAGTACACGTTTATTCGATTACCTTGTGTTACTCGTGCTGAAGCGTTGTTGATGGCGAGTAGCACTATTTATCGTAGATGTCTTGGGGCTTGCATTGATGCTTTTCTTATGTATATTTTCTTAGCAATGCCGTCCCTCGATATCTAGCTGTCCTTACACCTAGGTGTAAGGGCACCTTGCTTATCGTTACTTAGTAGATCCAATCTATTATAGTTGCTCCTTGTTTCAAGGATTAGTTTAATATCATGATTAGGCCTTATGTTGGGGTTGGATGATCCGGTAGTGCGTTAGGTGTTGTTTACCGTTCCTATA
Organism: Lolium multiflorum; assembly: GCA_030979885.1. Lineage (NCBI taxonomy): Eukaryota > Viridiplantae > Streptophyta > Magnoliopsida > Poales > Poaceae > Lolium > Lolium multiflorum. The sequence goes on along the minus strand of CM061748.1, from coordinate 313,407,028 downwards.
AGGGATGTTCGGGAATTGACTTAACGTTGGTTTTTAGGCCTCTTTTAGGGATAGTTTCCATCATCTTTCGTATCTGCTAGGCCCAACTACGCGTAGGATGTTCCGATTATGCGGTGAAAACCCTAAACTATCGTAGATTGGTTTAGCTTTGTTTTGATCAAGCAGGATCCCCATGTCATCGTAAATCCAACGTGAACCATGGGGCGATCGGCTCTTTGAGCCGATCCACAGGGCAACTGAGAGCCGATCGGGCTCGTATTTAATGTTTACGTGTCTACCATGCAGGAGACTAGTTGAAGCAATCCAACACCTTCCTGATCAGGTATAGGTCAGGTGGCACGCCCTTGCAACCGCCAGGACGTGTGCTGGGACTTTGCGGGACGACGCGAGGCGCCAGGGCCCACTAAGCGGTCTTGGGAGTCTCCGGCTCTTCGTGTTGCTAACCACTTTCGCCGGTGAGTTTTGGCAGGCAACAAACATGAACGGTGATACTAGTGTTGTCAATTGAAATAGTAAATTGAATCTTCACTATGGTAGGAGAGACAGACACCCGCAAAGCCACTTATGCAATACAAGTTGCATGAGCGTGGAGCAAGTCTCATGAACGCAGTCATGTAAAGTTAGCCGGGCCGCTTCATCCCACCATACCGCAAGATGAAAAATACATATAACAAGAGACAAAAAAAGCATCAACGCCCACAAAGCCATTGTGTTCTACTCGTGCAAACAATCTATGCATAGACACGGCTCTGATACCACTGTAGGGATTCGTAGCATATAAAACAAAGATTTTCATACCGCAAGAACGAATATAAAGCTAAGATATAATCTAGTAGATGGTAGTAACGAGGTGAAGATCAACATACCCTCGAAGATCGCTAAGCGTTAACGAGATAAATCTCGTGGTGGATGTAGTCGATCACTTGTCGCTTTTAAAAAGCGTAGAAGATCTTGACGGTGCGACAATCAGGCCGCACCTCCGCACTCGGTCACACGTACGGTGTTGATGATGACGTCCTTCTCCCCGTTCCAGCGGGCAGCGGATGTAGTAGATCCTCCTCGGAATCCCGCCAGCACGATGGCGTGGTGACGGTGGTGGTGGAGATCTCCGGCAGCGCTTCGCCGTAAGCACCGCGGGAGAAGATGGAGGAGGGGAGAGGCTAGGGTTTGGGAGAGGGGGCACGTGGGCGCCGGCCTTGGGTGCCCTTTGGTGGTGCGGCTCAAGAGGTAGCCAGCCCCCTCCGTCCCCCCCTCATTATATAGGTGGAACCCCCTAGGGTTTGCCCAAAATCCGAATAAGAGTCCAACTCAAAAACTTCCATATTGGTGAAACCTAGGGGAAGTGGGACTCCTCCCTTTCCTTCCCCTATGGCCGGTCATGGTGGTGGAGTTTACCATGGACTCCACCTTCCCCTTTGGTCGGCCTAGGGTTTGTGGAGTCCATCCGGGACTCCACCTTCCATGGTGATTTCTTCCAGAAGGTTCTAGAACATTCTAGCACCTTCCATAAATGCACCGGATTATTTCCAAACTTGGAAAGTGAATTCCTATATATGAATCTTATTCTCCGGACCATTCCGGAACTCCTCGTAATGTCATGGATCCCATCCGAGACTCCGAACAACATTCGAACTCCATTCCATATTCCATATCTACTTAAAACGATATCAAACCTTAAGTGTGTCACCCTACGATTCGAGAACTATGCGGACATGATCGAGACTCCTCTCCGATCAATAACTAATAGCGAGACCTTGAGATCCATAATAGCTCCCACATATTCAACGACGACTTGATCGAAAGAACCATTCACATAAAATAACAATTCCCTTTGTCTCGCGATATTTTACTTATCCGAAGTTTGATCGTCGGTATCTCCATACCTAGTTCAACCTCGTTACCGATAAGTACTCTTTACTCGTACCATGATATGATATCCCTTGTGAACCAGTCACATGCTTGCAAGCTAATTGGATGTCATTCCACGAGGGCCCAGAGTATATCTATCCGTCATTAGGATGGACAATCCCACTATTGATACAAGTGCCTCAACCCTATACTTTCCGAACACTTAATGCCACATTTATAACAACCCATTTACTCAGTAGTGTTTGGTATTATCAAAGCATCCATCCGGTGTAGGTGATTAACATGATCTCATGGTCGAAGGATTAAGTTACTATGCAAATTAAAGCTTGAAGCATAAAGAACTAAATGACTTGATCATATGCTACACTTACTATGGGTGTATGTCCATCACATCATTCACCTAATGATATGATCTTTTTATTAATAACATCCAATGTTCATGATCAGGAAACCATGATCATCTATTAATCAACAAGCTAGTTTAACAAGAGGCTTACTAGGGACTCCTTTATATTTACAAAACACACAAGTATTAATGTTTTCGTTTAATACAATTATAGGATGTGATGTAAACATTTATCATGAATACTAAGATATAATAATAAACACTTATATTATTGCCTCTTGGGCATATCTCCAACACAACGGCCTCCCGAAGACACTTCTGCAACGGTCCAATATTCCGTGGTGGAAGGGCGTCCAAACGCGACAAACCGAAAAAATCGTGGTAGGACTTTGTCAGACGCAGTTTGGACCACATAATCCATATCGTCAGGTTAGGCCCATAGGCGACGAAAAAGGGGCCATACCCGACGAAAATTGGACGTTGAGTATCAGAACTTTTCTTGTAGTAAATGACAAATTCTAATATGTACCATGACAATATTGGGTTGTCACCTATTATAAAAATCCTTGATGATCTCTAAATTTTCACCGAATATGTGATCTCTTATGGCAAAACTTTGTGTACCGTCATTAGCTATTTTCTATGACAGATATTTAGTGACAAAGCTAATGATAGGACAAATTTGTCACCGGCATAATTTTGGTCACAAAAATAGTACATTCAACCATAAAAGTACTTTATCACCAAATCCAGATTATGGTGTACTGTACTTACTTATTTTAATAACTAGATGATTTCCCGCGTTGTTGCGGGAATCAATGCTAAATAACAGAATTTTATTGATCATTTAATCATCGGTGTGAAACTGATGGAAACAAATTGGTAAGTTTTGTAGGACTGAATTTGAAAGCTATATTTGGTAAAAAAATGAATCTGATATGTAATTCCCACATTTAATTTCTGAAGTTCTATTTCCCCTGAACCACATCTATCTATCTATTAGTATATACTAAAAGCAATATAAGGATGTTTAAAGGAAACACCACGTTAATCCACATGTATTAAAATTATTTGATTCGTCGATCTTAATTATAATGGTTAAGATTTAAAGCTAGAAAAGTTACGTAAACTATAGTCATGTACAACCTGTCACATAAAAAGAAAAAGATGAGAAAAAGCATGGGACACGAGATATGTTACAAATATCACGTCTCTGATAAAAAAGAATGTAGTGTATGCTAGATTTTCCGGCCGGAAGATCACGTGTGGGATGTGGTCTCCGGTAACAAAATAGTCATGCAATCAAAATAACTAATAGTTACGATCTGCTAGAAAGGAAAAAAAGTTTCTTGATGATTTGTTTCCATACGACACAAGGTGTAATGCACTCTGTAGGTACGTTCGGTCGTTCAACATGTATAAGGAAAAAAAACAAGAACCAGCTGATGTGTTTCCTTACAATAGGTGTCCCCTTATCATAAGGAGAAATAAAGATATTTCTAGAGAACGTAGATGGTAGGTGTATTCTTTTCCAAAAAAAACAAGTATTGTTGCTAGCTTTTATTTTTTTTGCATGGTAATACGATTCTCATTGATAAATAAAAGACGAGATACAAAGTACGTATACACCGATCTTACAGATCTGGAAAGATCACTAGTGGAGAAGAGGCCTTTGGTCCCAAGCAAATGTCCCACTGCTGAACCAAACCGGGTCCAATGCCCCCATTGGACCCGGTTCGTTTCTGCCCAGGACGACCCCACCCGCTGGCGCCTGTCCTGTAGCGGCCTTTGGACCCGGTTTGTCATACAAACCGGGTCCAAAGGGTCCACCCGCAGGGCGCGGCAGGCCGTGTCAGCCTGGGGAACCCTTTAGTCCCGGTTTGTATGACAAACCGGGTCCAAAGGCCCCCTCTGGCTATATAACCTTGCCCCTGCCCAAGTGTGAGCCACACTTAGCCATTTTTTCACTATCTTCACAAGAGGGGTGTATTGCTTTCCTCTCTTCTTCACATGCACAAGAGGTGTTCGATGAAATGCTTAAGAGGATTTGCCACTTGAGTTTACACAAATCAAGCCACACTTAACTTGCTTTTTTCTTCTTCATCGAGGTTAACGACTTTATCCTTTTCATCTGCAATTGATAAAATGCATGTGTATATATACATCGTGATGTTCTGTAATGGTTTTGATCAGCTTAATTATATCATGCAGATGAATCGGCAATGGATGTACATTGACCGACGGTTTGACGAGTTCACTGCGGGCCTGGATAATTTTATGGCCGTGGCGGAGGCAAACAAACATGGTGGCTTCATGTATTGTCCATGTGTGGACTGCAAGAATATCGTAAATTACGCTCACTCGAGTCTCATTCACAGCCACCTTCTGCGATCCGGTTTCATGCCCAGTTACTATTGTTGGACCAAGCACGGAGAAAGAGGGGTTATGATGGAAGACAATGAAGAAGAGGAAGAGGATGATGACGGTTATCCCAATTTCCCTGAATACGATGATACTGCAGAAGGCAATGAAGACAATGAAGTAGAAGATCAAGAGGCACCAGATGAGCCTGCTGATGATGATCTTGGTCGGGCCATTGCTGATGCAAGGAGAGAATGTGAAACTGAAAAGGAAAGGTTGGCCTTCGACAAGATGATAGAAGATCACAACAAATTGTTATACCCAACTTGCGAAGATGGCCATAAAAAGCTAGGCAGCACACTGGAATTGTTGCAATGGAAGGCAGAGAACGGTGTCACTGACTCAGGATTTGGAAAGTTGCTGACAATAATTAAGAGGAAGCTTCCAAGGGGTAACGAATTGCCCGCCAGTACGTACGAAGCGAAGAAGATTGTCTGCCCTCTAGGATTAGATGTGCAAAAGATACATGCATGCATTAATGACTGCATCCTCTACCGCGGTGAGTACGAGAATTTGGATGCATGTCCGGTGTGCACTGCATTGCGGTATAAGATCAGACGAGATGACCCTGGTGATGTTGAGGGCGAGCGCCCCAAGAAGAGGGTTCCTGCCAAGGTTATGTGGTATGCTCCTATAATATCACGGCTGAAACGCTTGTTCAGGAATAAAGAGCACGCTAGGTTGTTGCGATGGCACAAAGAAGACCGTAAGAAAGACGTGATGTTGAGGCACCCTGCTGATGGATCCCAATGGAGAAAAATCGATAGAGAGTTCCCAAACTTTGCACAGGATGCAAGGAACTTAAGGTTTGGTCTAAGTACAGATGGCATGAATCCTTTTGGAGAGCAGAGCTGCAGCCATAGCACCTGGCCTGTGACTCTTTGTATATATAACCTTCCTCCTTGGTTGTGCATGAAGCGGAAGTTCATTATGATGCCAGTGCTCATACAAGGCCCGAAGCAACCCGGGAACGACATTGATGTGTACCTGAAGCCATTAGTCGAAGAACTTCTACAGCTGTGGTCCCTAGCAGGTGTACGTGTGTGGGACGAGCACAAGCAGGAGGAATTTGACCTACGAGCGATGCTTTTCGTAACCATCAATGACTGGCCTGCTCTTGGTAACATTTCAGGACAGTCAAACAAGGGATACAATGCATGCACACACTGTTTACATGAGCTCGAAGGTGATTATTTGGAAAAAGGTCAGAAGGTCGTGTACCTGGGGCATCGTCGATTTCTTAGGATTACCCATCCCGTAAGAAAGAAAGGCAAGCATTACGACGGTGAGGCTGATCACCGGAGGAAGCCTCCCCATCGTGATGGTGTTGATATATTTGGTATGGTCAAGGATCTAGATGTAATATTTGGAAAGGGTCCTGGCGGACGGTCTGTTCCGAATGACGATGCCGGACACGCGCCCATGTGGAAGAAGAAATCTATTTTTTGGGAGCTAGAATATTGGAAAGTCTTAGAAGTCCGCTCTTCAATCGATGTGATGCACGTGACGAAGAATCTTTGCGTGAACCTGCTAGGCTTTCTGGGCGTGTACGGGAAGACAAAAGATACACCAGAAGCACGGGAGGACCAGCAACGTTGGAAAGACCCCAAAAATCTGCATGAGAGAGTTAAAGGACGTCATTTATCCAGCTACGCTCTTACAAAAGCAGAGAAGGAAATATTTTTTGAATGTCTTAGCAGTATCAAGGTCCCGTCTGGCTTCTCCTCCAATATAAAGGGAATAATAAATATGGAGAAGAAAACATTCCAGAACCTGAAGTCTCATGACTGTCACGTGATAATGACACAGTTGCTTCCGATTGCATTGAGGGGGCTTCTACCGGAAAATGTTCGACTGCCCATTGTGAAGCTATGTGCATTCCTCAATGCAATTTCTCAGAAGGTAATAAACCCAGAAATTCTACCGAGGTTGCAGAATGATGTGGTCCAATGTCTCGTTAGTTTTGAGCTGGTGTTCCCACCATCCTTCTTCAATATTATGACACATCTCCTCGTTCACCTGGTCGATGAGATTTCCATTCTCGGTCCTGTGTTTCTACACAATATGTTCCCCTTCGAGAGGTTCATGGGAGTCTTGAAGAAATATGTTCATAACCGTGCTAGGCCAGAAGGAAGCATCTCCAAGGGCTATGGAACAGAGGAGGTCATTGAATTCTGTGTTGACTTTATTCCTGACCTTAAGCCGATTGGTGTTCCTGAATCGCGGCATGAAGGGAGACTAAGTGGAAAAGGCACGCTAGGAAGGAAATCAATGATATGTAGGGACGGGATTTCTTTGACTCAAGCACACTACACAGTTCTACAAAGTTCCACCATGGTGGCTCCGTATATCGGTGAGCACAAGAACTTTCTACGCTCCCAGAACCCGGGGCAGTCGAACGATTGGATTAGACGTGAACACATGTCGACTTTCGGCGGTTGGTTGCAAAAACATCTCCTGAATAACGAAGATATTGAAGATCAGCTGTACTTGCTGGCCCAGACACCATCTTCGACTGTAGTGACTTTCCAAGGGTACGAGATAAATGGGAATACATTTTACACGATCGCCCAAGATAAAAAGAGCACCAACCAAAACAGTGGTGTCCGCTTTGATGCAATAATGAATGAAGGCCCAAATGACACATATTATGGTTACATAGAGGATATCTGGGAACTTGAGTATGGACCTTCTTTTAAGGTCCCTTTGTTTAGGTGCAAATGGGTCAACAAAACAGGAGGCGGGGTTCAGGTAGACAAGTTGTATGGAATGACAACAGTGGATCTCAACAATCTTGGGTATAGAGACGAACCATTCGTCCTAGCCAAGGATGTGGCCCAGGTTTTCTATGTGAAGGATATGTCTAGCAAACCAAGAAAAAGGAAACATAAGGAAACAAATACATCAAACGATGAGCCAAAGCGCCACATAGTTCTTTCTGGAAAAAGAAACATCGTGGGAGTGGAGGACAAGACAGACATGTCAGAAGATTATAATAAGTTTGATGAAATTCCACCCTTCAGAGTGAACATTGATCCAAGCATCAAGTTAAATGATGAAGATGCTCCATGGTTAAGGCCGAAGAAGATTAAATGATGAAGATGCTCCATGGCACAAATGAGTATCTCAACATGGCAATCAATTTCCCATTTATTTTTGTGTAATCATTTAACTGTATGTAAGATATGAAAAGTGGAGATGTGGTTGGCTTTTTGTACCATATATATAGAGGAGATGTAGTCGTTCACGGGTTTGCAGGGGAAAAATTCCGAGGCGCAGTTTCCGAAGATGCCGTAGGGCATGTGCACCAACAACATCTTCGAGAAACTGCGCCACGGGAGATTTCCCAACCCTTTCCCCAACACTATTAGAGGAGATGTAGTCGTTCAGGGGCTTGCAGGAAAAAATTCCGAGGAGCAACTTCCGAAGATGCCGTAAGGCTTGTGCACCAACGACATCTTCGAGAAGTTGCGCCACGGGAGATTTCCCAACCCTTTCCCCAACACTGTTAGAGGAGATGTAGTCGTTCACGGGCTTGCAGGGAAAAAATTCCGAGGCGCAGCTTCCGAAGATGCCGTAGGGCGTGTGCACCAACAACATCTTCGAGAAGCTGCGCCACGGGAGATTTTCCAATCCATGGGAATGAATCTCTGCTTGGCTTGTTGATCTGCTTGGCAAGCCGTATCGATGCTCCTTTTATAGGCACAGCACCGCTTCTACTCGACAGGGCGTCGTGCGCTACATGCTTTATCTCATCGAGCAGTGCGTCCACCCATGCGTTCTTATCCTGCCGACATCTTTAGTCCCGGTTGTACCCACCAGCCGGGACTAAAGGTTACCCACACGTCCTTATCCCACCGACAGTTTTGTTAGATGACAAAAAAGGATCTTTCGTCCCGGTTGTACCCACCAGCCGGGACTAAAGGTTACCCACACGTCTTTATCCCACCGACAGTTTTGTTAGATGACAAAAAAAGGATCTTTCGTCCCGGTTGTACCCACCAGCCGGGACTAAAGGTTACCCACACGTCTTTATCCCACCGACACTTTTGTTAGATATGACAAAAAAATGATCTTTACTCCCGGTTGTACCCACCAGCCGGGACTAATGTTTTCGGCGCCATTGCGTTCCCGCCTATTTTTCTTCCCGCGCTTTCCACTGCTTCCCGCCTCCGTCCTCCCGCCTTTTTTCACTATGGTAGGCTTGGCCGGCCATTCTCACAGCGGACTCATATCTGCAAACCGTCATGGCCTCTCCCATGCGCTACCCTCGAGTCCCAGCCCACGCGTGCTCTCCCGTCGAGGTTCGACTACCGCGACCCCGATGCCAGCGACGATGATGATGGCGACTACGACGACTACAGTGGCGAGTACTATAGGGCTAGGCACGAGTATGACTGAATGACTAGAACAGTCGAATCTGGTGATGTATCTTAATTAATTTTCAGTTGAGCTCTGTACTTTAATTCCATGTATGTGGCGGGAAACTTTTCTCCGAGGAGCTCTGTACTTTAATTTCAGTTCAATCGTAATAAATTTCGTGTCAACCACTTTATTGAACAAAACCAACCGACATCGACTTTATTGAAATTACAATAAAATAGATAAATTACTAGTCTAGTCTCTACTCGTCGTCGGAGGTTGTCTCCGTCCAAATGTCCTCCCACCGAGGGTCGTTTTCGGTCCAAGTTGTATTCGGGTTCTCGAGCTCGAAGGCGGCGACGGCCCGACGGTGGCGCCTGTCGGACCTGCGTTGTGCCCTAAGGTTAGCAAAGAACGCGTCGGTGTTGTCGGCATCGTTGGGGAACTGCGCCCTCCACTGGCGCATCAACTGCTCGTCGCGCTCGGCGATGGCGATCCTGCGCTGCACCTGGCGGTGCCGGCGACGGTCCTCGTCGTCGACGAGGCACGGCGGCGGCGCGAGGAACTCCGCCTCCTCTAGCGATTCAACATCCGGGAAGTTCATGTCTCGCCCTGGCCGCCGAAAGCGCCACGCCGCCGCGTCGTAAGCGCGCGCCGCCAGCTCCGGCGTGTTGTACGTGCCGAGGGTGAGGCGGAAGCCACCGGCGCGTATCTCGGCGGTGAACCTACCGCTCGGACGCACTCGAACGCCACGGAAACCGGACGCCCCTCGACGACGTGGAGGCATCCCGGAGATGAATGAGCGGAGGCGGTGGCGACGTGTGGTTGCGCCCGCACTCGTCGCTCTATATAGCGCACGCGGGGCATGGCACGTGTAAGCCACGGCTACACACGTCGCACGCCGGCGTCGGTGGGCGAGAGCACGTGGAAACGGTGGCTACGTTGCACGGCGGCGTCGACGGGTAAGCGACACGTGTGGCACGCGGAGGACACGTGGCACGGGAAAGGGACACGTGTGGCACGCGGCGGTGCCGATACATGGCGGTGACGGTGGTGGCCAGTACAGCGGTGGCGGTGGCGGTGGTGGCGTACACGGCGGTGGCGGTACACGCGGTGACAGTGGCAGTACACGCGGTGGCGGTGGCGCGATGGCGGTACACGCGGTGGCGGTGGCCAGTACATGGCGGCGGCGGTGGCGGTGGCGATACACGGCGGTGGCGGTGGCCGGTACATGGCGGCGGCGGCGGTACGGCGTCGACGGGTACGACACGTGTGGCACGCGGAGGGACACGTGGCACGGGGAAGGACACGTGTGGCACGGCGGCGTGTGATACATGGCGGTAACGGTGGTGGCAGACACGGCGATGGCGGTGGCGGTGGTGGATACAGCGGTGGCGGTGGCCATTCCACGATGATAACGTGTGATACAGCGGTGGTGGCGCGGTGGATACGCGGTGGCGTGTGGTACATGGCGCGGCGGTGGCGGTGCCGATACAGCGGTGGCGGTGGCGTACATGGCGCGGCGGTGGCGGTGGCGATACAGCGGTAGCGGTGGCGGCGGTGGCAATACAACGGTGGCGGTGGCGGCGATGGCTTTACACCGGTGGCGGTGGCGCGATGCGGTACATGGCGGAGCGCGGTGGACACGTGTGGCATGGTGGTGGCCAGTACGTGTTTTTATTATTTGAAATAAGGCGGGAATGAAATTTTTTAAAAAAATTGGCCTTTGGACCCGGTTTGTAATACAAACCGGGACTAAAGGCCTTTTGGCGTCACGAACGGTAAAATGGCCTTTAGTCCGGTTTGTATTACAAACCGGGCAAGGAGCTTTGGACCCGGTTTGTAATTTCGACCGGGTCGTGTTAGGAACCGGCGACAGGTCTTCGGCAGCACGACGCGCGGTGGGGCCCGCGCTGCCCTTGCCGCGCCGCCCGCGCGCCGCCGTACCTCGCCGTCCCGCCGTCCGCGTCGCCCAGCGCGCCCCGCGCCCGCCAGCTGGCCCGCGGCTTTTGTCCCGCCGTCCGCCCGCCGCCGTCCGCCGCGCATCGCCGTCCACCGTGCCGCACGCCGTCCCGCCGTGCCGCCGCCGCGCGCTCCTCTCCTTGCGGCAAGGTGAGCCGGCCACCATTTTTTAACTTTTAGATTTTTAGATTTTTGTTTTTATATATGTTAGATTAATTAGTTTAGTACAAAAATACTTACAAAACTAGTTACAAAAATTAGTACATAATTTGTAAATTAGTACATAATTAGTACATAATTTGATTTAAATTAGTTACAAAAATTTATTAGTTTGTTAGTGTTAGTGTTAGATAAAAAATTAGTGTTAGTGTTAGATAAAAAATTAGTTAGTTTGTTAGTGTTAGTGTTAGTGAAAAAGTTAGTGTTAGATAGAAAATTAGTTAGTTTGTTAGTGTTAGTGTTAGTGTTAGTTTGTTAGTGTTAGTGTTAGTGTTAGAAAATTAGTTAGTTTGTTAGTGTTAGTGTTAGTGAAAAAGTTAGTGTTAGTGTTAGTGAAAAAGTTAGTGTTAGAGTTAGTGTTAGTGAAAAATTAGTTAGTTAGTGTTAGTGTTAGTTAGTAAGTATGTAGTGCCACCGCGCCCCCGGCCCAAAATAAAGTATGTAGTGCCGGCGCCCCCCAAACGGTAGTGCCGGCGCCGACTAAGTAGTGAATTTATTTTTTAATTTATGTTAACGTTGGTACATATATATATGATTTGTTTTCGTAGCTACGATGCCGCGACAGCCGCCGCGCCGTGGTCTGACTCTTCTAGAGGAGATGGAGCAGATGGGGGAGGTCCGGGACTGGGCTCCGCCGGGGTGGCACTGGGAGGTCTTAGCTTCCGGGTCGCGCACCTTGGTGCGGAATCCGGGTCCCGTTGTCGACCCGGATATTCTTTGGTGGAGGTCTTATGGGCCACGGTCGTTTCAGAGGGAGCCGGCCCCGCCGGAGGAGGTAGCTCAGCGCATTGAAGCGGAGGACCAGCACGTTCGCCGTTACATGTACGCGTTAGACAACATGTATAGGACCGGATGGAGCGTTATGCGGGGATCTCATGTTAGCTATGCTCCCGTTGTTGTTCCGTGGCTTTGGGGGTACACCCAGCGCGGCTCAGGACCCGGTCGGCGCCCTCTAGGACCCGGTCTGCGCGGTTGAGTGGTTGTAGTAGTGATTGATATGTATTAGGGTTAAATAAACATGAACCCGATCTATGTATGCATGTAACTGCACTATCTGCTTTCAGCACTATATTATCGATCCTTAGTTAAGAACTACATATGTAACTCCATTTTCAGTTTTCTGCATTATCCTTAATTTGATCATATGATGGTTCCTATATATAGCTTGCAGGTCGTTGTAGAAAGCATGGACAGAGATGAATTTGAAGAAAATTTCATGGAGAACCTCATAGCAAACGGTACTCTGGATGATCGCGACGACGACGTTATTCCAGATGATGGCGGTGACGATGTCACCGCAACTTATTTGAATGACTCCGGTGAGGGAGCGGAGAATATTGAGGAAGAAGATCCTAGTGGCGCCGGTGAGGAACAAGATCATCATAATGGCTCCCGAACTGTAGTTATCACCGAGGTATATAAACTAATTAAGCCGCTGTTGATCGACTAGATGCATTAACTAATTAAATTGTACTGACTATGAATTATTTCTTTTTTAGCCCTCCGGATCGAGCACTTCTTCTGTAAAGTCGAGGAAGCGAGGCCCGGCCAAAAAGTTGGATGACGGTGTTAGGCACGACATCACCCACATCGAAAAGGATGGTAAACCGATTGCTCCAGAGAAAGGTGCAAAGGCATTTATAGCTCAATGCGGAGTGCTTGTTAGGGACCACGTCCCGATCACCGTTCGAGAATGGCACAAGCCGAAGGGACTAGTGCTGTCTGCAGAGGAAGAAGGTCAAGGTCTTTATATCGATGATGTAGCCAAAAACAGCATTATGGACAAGCTCATGTCACATTTCAACATAGTACCCGAAGAGGGGGGTGACGCTGAAAAGGCCAAGATGGAGCAGGCCCTCCGCGAGTTTGGCAAGAAGAAGATGGCCGAACTATTCAAGAGCCACAAGAAAAGATTGCGCCGCCTTATCAAGATAAAGAAGACTCCGGACAATGAGAAGGTAAAAACTCACTGGGAAGAATTCGTGAAGTACAGCACGGAGTCAGAAGAATTTAAGAGAAGGTCGGAAATAAATAAGGCAAATGCTGCGTTGAAGCTATATCACCAAATTCTGGGTCCAGGTGGATACAGGGCTAACCGTCCTAAGTGGCAAGCAGCTGAGGCCTAATCATTGATCTTCACCTTGGAGTCGTAAACGTCATGGACTCGAAACGTAAAGAATATGCGGAATGGGCGGACATGGCTGCCATCCTCCAGAGGTAGTTTCAATCAATTTCGTATTGGCATCTTCATCTGCTCTAATTCGAAGATATCATCAACTAATCAATTACTCATTTACTCATTATTTTTTGCCAGGCAGGGCTTGGAAACCGGAGCTTACATTTAGAGATTACCCTGTAAGTAGTACTATATATATAGCTATGTCCGTGAAACTTTATATATGATATTTACTTTCAATACGATGCTTGATTATTAGTTTGATCGAACTATTTTTTCGTAAAGTGTATGAGGCAGGAACAAGGGAATAACTTATGTGGATACTACGTCTGCACCTTCATGCGTGACATGTCCTGTCCCAAGGGTGGGGATGCCCAAATACACCACACTCGTGTACGATAACAAATTTTCACAATTAATCTTAATTAGTACCATCTATTGTATTGAGTTCCATTCATATATTGATCTCCTTTTTTAAATATAGATGACACGCCTGCGGGACACTCTCATAACAGCGGATCAAATAAAAGCAATTCAAGAGGAAATCGCGGGATTCTTTATTACCGAGGTCCTTACCCCAGGTGGAGAGCACTATCGGCGGATCGTGACGGGGGACGAAATCCGTCGAGGACATGTTGTATTGTAAATATGCATGCATTACGTGTACTGTTGACGATGTCGTGTACTGTTGACGATGTCTATATATATTCATGACGATTTTTTGTGGTTTCTTGAATGATATATATGCATTGCTGAAACTCTGCCGCGGCAGAGAAACGCTGGTACAGCCTAAACCTGTGCCGCGGCAGAGAAATAGCAATTCTCTGCCGCGGCAGAGGAACCTAGGCCCGGTTCGTACCACGAACCGGGACCAAAGGCCTTCCACCGCGAGCTCCCTGGCCGCACCACGTGTCGAGGCCTTTAGGCCCGGTTTATCTTTGAACCGGGACTAAAGGGTACCCCTTTAGTCCCGCCTAGTTGGTCCCGGTTCGGGAACCGGGTCTAAAGGCCCAAATGGACCGGGCCTATTGCCCCGTTTTCCACTAGTGGATAGGACAAACCTATGTGACAAACCAACGCCTATCCATCTTCTTTGGCACCACCGTAGCAGCCACCAAGGAAAAAATGGACAGATCACCTCTTCACCTGAGCTCGACGCGGCTCCATCGCTGATCATCAGCTTTTCGGACCTCCAATGTAGTTTGCCATAGGACAAACCATTGCCGTTGAAAGAATCAGACCAGGGCAGCATGTCCCTGGACACGCCATCGAACTTCAGCACTGGCACCCACGCACGACGATGTCGGAGTAGGGAACCAGAACCATCAGCCTTCAACCACGAACCCACCACAAGGTGCACCATCTTCCAGCTGTCACCAGTGCAGACCACCGTCTGCACGTACTCCTGGACGAATCCTCTCTGCTCCACCTTGGCGTGCTTAGCTCGACCATGGTTACACACAAGATGTGATAATATAAGCCGATGGGGTATTCATCCGTATAGTCTATATGCAATGTATGCAAGTTTTTTTTGTCGGCTGGTATTTTCAAAATTTTGCCGAAAACTGGTTCTACAGACTACATTTGATGGTATTCATATAATTTGCCCAATTTATATATTTCGGAAAATTTTGAAAGAATATATGAATTTGTTTTGAATATCTCGAACGGAATAGCGGCGGGTATTTCTAATATTGTGAAGAATAGGAAATATCAGTGCCTAGCCGTATTTTCACCCAACCTAAAAAAGAAAAATCTTGACTTTCCATAGAATTTTTTCGCAGGAGGAAAGCTACCGCGAATTCAAAACATATTATTGAGAAGACAGGGTACAGTCTATGCCGATCTACGGGTACATTTACCCGACAGGATCTCACATCAATTTTTTTTCGTAGCTGTCAAAACTTACCTGTGTTAATATATACCGATAAGGTATTGATCCGTATAGTATATATGCAATGTATGCAAGGTTTTTTGTCGGCTGGTATTTCCGAAATTTTGTCGGAAACCGGTTTTACAGACTACATATGGTACTAATATAATTTGCTCAAATTTAAATATTTTTGGGAAGTTTTGAAAGAATATATGAATTTGTTTTGAATATCTCAGGTGGAATAGCGGCGGGTATTTCTAATATTGCGAAGAACATGGAATATCAGTACCTGGCCGTATTTTTACTCAACCTAAAAAAGAAAAACCTTGATTTTCTATAGATTTTTTTCGCAGGAGGAAAGCTACCGTGAATTCAAAATATATTATTCAGAAGACAGGATACAGTTATGCCGATCTTCATGTACAAACATGACTCACATCAATTTTTTTCGTAGCAGTCAAAACTTACCCATGTTAATATAATTTTCTCAAATATAAATACTGTTTGGAAATTTTGAAAGAATTTATGAATTCATTTGAATATCTCGGGCAAAATACCTGCCGGTATTTCTGGTGCCTACCAGTAGTTTTACCCAACCGAGAAAAACAAACATTGACAATAGTATAATTTTTTCCGCCTGAGGAAAGCTACTGTAAATTCCTAATATATTATTCACTAGACTTGGTACGACTCATGCCAATCTACACGTACATCTACCAGATTAGATCTCACATAAATGGATGGAAATTAGGTGGAATACACAGTACTAGCGTCTCTCCCTCAAAAAATGAACTCACAATACTAGGTTGTCGAGGGGTATCTTCCTAGGCATATCAAACAACGGAAAAAAATTAATACACAAAGCTAGTCATATCATGGTGGAAATGCAAATATGTGCTAAAAATATAAAGTTTAAAATGGTCAAGAGGCGTATCATAGGTTGAGTATATTGATCCGTAAATCTGCATGTTTGAGAAAACTGGTCAAAACAAGTGGGTTTCTAATTTCAGTTATAACACATAAAGATTTTACACATTTATCTAAACATTAATTCTGCTCTATGATGCAAACGTTACTCGGGGGATACAGAAACCCTAACAGATTTACATTGAAATGAGAATAAACAATAATCTATTAGATTACTACACAAACTACAATCCTGAATTTCTCACATCTATATATCTATTTTCGTTGACTATGTAACTATATTATTTTCCTCAATAGAAAGTGTCACTTTCAAAAAATTAAAGAGGACGCCCTCGCATTTGCGAGGGCCACACTGCTAGTTATATTATTAAGAAAATCAACAAATACATGTTGGACCGATAATCATATTCAAGATGTGAAGATCTTACTTGTATTCCATCTACCGCTGGTAGTATGCAGGACATGACAATACCGATAATAAGCTGGAGTGAAGGTTCATGCTTAATGTAAAACACATGTTGTCAAAATTAAGTAAAATTCTTTTTTTTGGCTTCTGCAAAAGTTATCAAACCTGATATACTACTGCAATACTTGAAACCAGAAGATTCGTTGCTAACATGTGCAACAAATTAAGGATATATTAGTGCATAAAGCAATACGCTCGTTCATAGCAAATGCGAGAGTACTGAGTATATTTTAATAACTAGATAATATCCCGCGCGTTGCCGCGAAATCATGTGGCGCAAAAATTAGGCTACCAAAGTTCAGGAAAAAAACTTAAATCTTAATAAAAAAATGTGTATAATTACACAATATCTCCACCCGTTACATAATTTTGCTATGCACCAAAATACCTACTTACAATTGGATTGTCCTCTTTAGTTAACAGCAGTAGACATGTAAGATACATCGAAACATTTGTATGTAGAATCTATTCCCCACTCTTCCCAAAATTTCTGAAAGACAAATATTATGAAAATTAAAATGACTCTTATCAGTTAGATGTAAAACACCTGCTAAATATAATGGAAAATTTGTATAAAAATGATGTCGTTGCAAGCAAGAATTTAAATAATAAACTGGTAAACACTATCAAATATATAGTGGTAAATCCAGAATGTTTAAAATGTTGATCATCATATACATAAATTCTGCAAAACCTAAAAGATATTCTTTTTGGTGAAGTAAAGATATCAGCCAATTAAAAAAGATCTAGAATTGTGAACCTGTAAAACAACTATATGCAACTGAAGATCGGCATTGCACATGTTTTTTTTCTGTAGTCGTTCCATGGTCTGGTGCTCATTACTCATCGGCAAGGTGCATACTACATCTCAACAGGTGTAGATATAGAAGAAGAACAACTCCAATTATTGGAACAAACTCTTGAGAAAATATGCAGGTCTGAGATGCAAGAGGAGAATTCTGCTTGTCACAAAACATGAAAAAGAATTACCTGCATGCATAGATTTGGGTGAGGTTACAACGAAGTTGCACATTGGGCATGTAGGCAGAAGTGCACAGAGTGAATTATTTGCTTTGGACATCGTTGATCATCTTCACTCTCTTGGAATATGTCATAAGACGGCAAGTATATGCATAGCACGTACATATACTCAACACACATGGAAGAATCATCCGAACCACAATTGCAGATTGGAGCCTCTCGATGAACTCCAGATGGCAATAGAGATACCGCGACCCAAAAAAGCCAGAAGACATCCAGCATAAAACGTCAAGGTAGGATAGCCACCCTCGGCGCTAGCAGATTCAGCGGATGCATTCATTGCACGATCGATCCGGAGAAGCAAAAAATTTCATGCAGCTTGTACCTGGCGACATTGAGGAAGAGGAAGAAGGGTGAGGTGGAAGAATAGGGGCAGAGAAGAGGAATTGAGGAAGGATTAGTAAGCCCCAAGGAAGAGGAGAGGTCCTCAATACATGGAGGTTTCAATTGCAATATTAATGGAGGGAACGGTAATGGTGTGCTCAGATTGTTGGGGAGAGAAATAGTCAAGTAGAGTGCGCCATACGGAGATTAACCAATGGAGAAGAGGAAGGGGTTGCATATTTCACGAGACAAAAGAAAGAAGGACCGTGCTAGAGGGCGGCGCCGCATAATTCTTGTTTCGTGCGGCGGCTACCAGGCCCTGTCACACGGGCTCCGAACAGCGCACATGCAAGCTGCCCTGGTGGCCTGAGCGAACATGCAGCCGTGACAAGCATCGCTTGTATGCGAATCAGCCAGCCTACTAGTATTTGCGAAAAAGTTCACGCATGTGCAGCAGTAACCTAGTACTCTAACACTATACTATATATAGACACTGTTGGCTGTTTACTGTTTTTGGATTTAACTACAACTTCTCCTACAAAATAGTTATCAAGCTTCAAATAATTACCATGTTATTTATAATTAACAATAAGATTAAATACCTAATTAAGATTTCTCGTCAGCTACCATGTTTGTTAGTAATTATCAGCTTCTACAATGTTGCTATCGTATTGTGTTGATAAAACAACCACCAAATTTCCCATATATCTACTAGATTATTTAGCAATAAATATATGGTTACTTAACTATAGCTGCCGGATTATTCAAAACTACTCCCTCCGTCCACAAATAAGTGTACTTCTAGTTTTTGTACTAAGTCAAACATTTTAAGTTTTGACCAACCGTGGAAAAAAAAGTAGCAACATATATAATGAGATTTTGGTATAATTTGAAACTACATTTCAAAACGAATCTCGGATACTAAATTAGTGTCATAAATGCTACTACTTTTTCCCATATATTTGGTCAAAGTTTAAAGAGCTTGACTAAACATAAAACCTAGATGTACACTTATTTACGGACGGAGGGAGTACTATCAAGTGATATAGTTGCTAGATTACTTAGTTGTAGCCACCCCATTATTTAGCAATAGCTAATAATTATTTGATATTAGTACCAGTTTCTTTACAATAACTACCGTGTTTCTAAATAAATTTCAGGTTGTGCAATATAGCTACCACATTATTTATGCATAACTATCCCATTATTTAGCAATGGCTAATAATTATTTGATATCAGCTACCAGTTTCTTTACAATAGCTACCGGGTTTCTCAAAATAAATGTTAGATTGTGCAAATATAACTACCACATTATTTATTAATAGCTATCAAATTATTTAGCAATAACTATCACATTATTTATCAAATAACCATGGGATTATTTTATAATAGCTACCGGGTTTTTTTCCAAACAAATACCAAATTATTTTGGAAATAACTACCATATTATTAACAAATAGCTATTATATAATTGTAAAGCAACTATCAAATATATTTGTTGCAGCTACCGGGCTGTTGTAATACAACGATCACGTTTCTTAAAAAAATACAATCTATAAAAAGTTCTTGCATTCTTGTAAAAAAACAAAAACATTCTGTTGGTATCACCTAAGTAGTCACATGCTAAAAAGGAAATTTCTAACTTCAAAAGTTATATTCAATTCAGGAATTACATAATCATGTGTGTGCCTCCTATCGGTTTCTAAATCCTTGGGACACTATATCCAACACTGTTCAATTTAGAAATGAGCATGGTGCTAGAAAGTATCAGAGTGCAGTACATCGTAGCAGGCCATGCAGTGGCACTGTAGCAGGCATTATAGGTTGATCATCTCCATTAGTTTATATAATACTACTAGCAAACTGTAGTTGTAGCACTCAAATCGATTCCCTCTTGCAGAGCAAGTGTAGCATCCTTGTACTGTCATATTTACAGGAAAAAGTATTTCGTACGTGGCAGCACACGCGAGGTAGCCTGTCGCACGCCAGGACAAGTCGCTCTGTGCGTGGTGTGGGCCACGGGATAAGGTGAGCGAGGCGTTTTCCGAATCACCACGCGCCGCACGAGAACGAGATCGGTGCGGCGCTTATAAGTAGATTTTCCCAAGAAAGTAATGGGCTTGAGCAGCATAATGGTGGGGGTGACGTTACTTGGTGTTGAAATGTATAAATAATAATGTTATAAACATAATTTCTTTATGATGCGGTGGATGACATGGTCAATGATGGTGTAAAGAACTTGCGTAGCTTGGCATTAGGATTGGTCAAGGATGTTTGATGAGGTGGATAGGCTGCATGTGAAGAGAAATGAGATCACCTATTAAGAATAGAAAGATAACTACACATTATATACGTAGAACAATATATGAATATTATCAATAAAAAATGGGATTGCTGAATTTACATAAGCATCTTGAGTGCAGAAACATATGATAAACAACACGAAATATAAAAAGGAAATAGGACAATGCGTGCGTTGCTTCAATAATTCAAGCCAACAAAATAAGCATGCAAATTAAATAAGATAAGTATGATAGATTGCTATGTACAAAACTTGCAGCAACACATACACCTACATAAGTCTCCTCGCCGACTGATTACTTTAACGTGGGCTGATCTGCGAAGTTACCTCCTTACATCTTTTTTGCCTTGCAAATCTCGTTTTGTGCAATCTTCCTCTGTAATTAAAGTTTGTTATCATGCCACGAATGTGTGTGTGCGTATTTTCCTTTGCCTCTCCTCCCGAAGTGGTAGAAAAATCAGAACAGGGTTAAAAAACACAGATGACTGAGAAGCAATATCACATAGGGACTTACTCAAATAAATTTAAGCTTTCTTACATGATCAAGATTAGTCTTCAAATCCAAGCTTTATAGGTACATGACTCAAAATCATATTAGCAATGAACAACATATGAAGGATTATCTTTCAGTACATGAAAATGAGTACCTCGATCACATGCAGCCGGCTTGAATTTTCATCATACAGTCGACATGAAAAATAGTAAAAATCTGCAGGAACAACATGAGAGAGGTCACTAAGCTAGTAGAAAACGGACCTTCCGTCCTGGCCTTTTGTCCCGGCCCAGTCTAGAGTTAGGACAAATGGTCAGGACACGTCGCTCCGAAATCAGCGAGAGGGTACGGGGCATTTTGCCCGGTTCTTTAAGGATCTTTTGTCTCGGTTGGAGCCTCAAACCAGGATAAAAGGGTCTGAGGCCTTTTGCGTCCTGTTGGCAGCCCTTTTGTTCCGGCTGGTGACACGATCGGGGACATAAAGTCCAACGGTTCATTCCCGCGTTTGTCGGAGAATTGCCCATGTATGAACTATGAAGTAAGTAGTCATACTGAATCAAATGTGCTTAAATACAAACACTTCACTCACTACGGGAAAACTGGTCATTGCCGTGCGAGCAATCGCACGGCAAGGACCCTGTACGTCCGGAAAAGGCGTTGCCGTCTTGTGGACGCACTGCAAGACGCCCGGCAAAGCATCCGACGGCAGCGGGGACGTTGCCGTGCGCATCGACCATTTGCACGGCAAAGGCCATTGCCGTGCGAGCTAGTGTTTGCCTTGCGGGCTAGGGTCTGCCGTGCGGGCCAATGTTGTCGTGCGGGCTAGCCTTTGCCGTGCGGGCCAACGTTGCCGTGCGGCCTGCTCGTTGCCGTGCGGGTCAGCGTTGCCGTGCGGCAGCTCTGTGCCGTGCGGCTGGCTTTGCCGTGCGCCAGCACGCACGGCAAAGGCCCCTCGGCACGCCCCAGGAGCTTCCCAGTCTGATCTGCCGCCACGTGGCTCCTTTGCCGTGGTGGCCACGGCATTTTTTTCTGTTTTTTTTATATCCCTGCATTTCAAAAATAGCAATTGACAATAAAGCATATACAACATATAATCTTCAACATAACATCACCAAACACTACGGGAACACCACAAATACATCAAACACACATATTCATGCATACAATGCATTACATAGAGTCCATAGTCCATCCACACAAGTTACATAGAGTCCATAGTGCAATGTCCATTATTACAATCCATTACAAGTGCATACAATCCGACAAAGCACGACGACCATGGCATCAACCTTGTCCTCCTCCATTGCTTCCCATGGCATCATCGTCATTGCCTTGTGACTTCCTACAAGGTTGATGGAATTAGCATTTGCATTTGCATATTGAACACTTGAACAAGTACAAGTAGCGGGTTGGGCACAAGTGTAGGAGGACTCACCGCGGTTCATGCTCCGGATGATGTTCGTGTTGTTCACGGTGAAAGGTGTCACCGGGCTCTGAGTGGACGGTGGCGGCATCCACGGCAAGGAGAAAGGAGGAAGAGGAAGACTCCCCGGTGGAGAAGACAGACTGGTCTGGCTCATCAGCCAGTTCATCTGTGCCTGTCTGCTGGATCATCTGCTGCTGCTGTTGCATCTGCTGCATCATCTGTGTCTGTTGCTGCTGGTACTCCAGAATCTGCTGCTCCATCTGCGCCCTTTGCTCCTGGGCCGCCTGCTCCTTCGCTGCCATCTCCTCCTACGTTGTGTTGCCGCGATGTCATTAACATTTCAATGGAAAGCATGTAAAGGAAAGGTAGAGGCCCGAGGAAGAACATACCTGTAACCGCTCGACAGCTAGATCTGAAGCCCACGGCCGGGTCTCTACTTGAGGTTGGTCGCTCTTATGACCACGACGGATCTGGCGGAGAGAGGGAATAGTCGCTGGGTCGACGCACCAAGCCATTGGCGGCCATGCTTCAAGCCTTCTCCCGCAAGCACCGCAACCTCAGGGTAAAAGTCCTCGGCCTCTGGGTTGGAGCTCTCGCCGTGCTTCTGCTTGAACTTGGAGACATACGACGTACACTGGGTCTCGGATTGCGGGTTAACCCACACGGACCCCGTCTCAGGATGCGGCGTCTTCCTTTGCTTCATCTTCTTTAGCACGGCAAAGACGTTAGGCTTCACTCCTGTCCTGACTTCCTGCAAAAGAGAACATGTAATTAAGTGAAGTGGCACACCCTTGCGGAGTTAACAATATATAACGTGAATTCAAAGAATGAAGGAACCATTAATTTGCTCACCTCGTTCTGCAGGTGAAGAGAGATGGGGATGCTGCCTTGGATATGCGATCCACCTCGCATCTCTGCCCGCTTCTTCTTGCCCTCCTCGTGCTTCTTGAGGTACTGGGGGCATGTCCACCACATGACCATCGCAAGAAAGCACCTATCGTCGTTGCCGACGTACTGAGGAGGGTTCTACATACACAAGATAAACCCATTATGGTAAAATAAACTACATGGCGATAAAGAAATCAATAACACATAAATGCAAATACCTGCAGGTACTGCCACGGCTGCATGAGCGTGTCGCGAGCGTCCTCCTTAGTCATGTGGACGAAGCGGTCGGCGTGCCAGTCGCGGACGCACTGAACACGTGCCTCGTAGTGCATGCCAGTCACCCTCGTCCTTGCCATCTGGTGTAGGACATCATCGCACGCATTTTCCTTGCCCTCGGCCTTCCGGAAGTATCTCTGCAACCATGCACATAGGTAAAACAAGGGGCATTAGTGCACGTACTGTCAACCAAGGAGACTGTATGAATGGTAAGAAGTCAAAAGTCACGTACCCAGAATTTGGCAACAACCACGTCCGCCGCGGTGCCGCGGCCAAGAGGATCTTCCGCGAGACTGTAGTGCGCCCACCTCCAAGCTACGTCGCGGCCACCAGTAGGGAGATCGACTAGCCCAGGGAAATACCTTCTAAGTAGGCCCCCAAGGATGTTCGCGTACCCACGTGGCGGCCTCTGCGACGGGTCTTCAAACTTGAACGAACTGCACCATGAAACGACAACATCAATATGTATGTGATAATAATTTTGATAATGATAAAATTGCGATAACGAAATGCCAAAATTAACATGTACCTCCTTCCAGCGGGCTCTAGAACAACATGGCTGTAGGGCCACTGCTTCAGCGCGGGGAGCTGTGTTATCCCACGCCGATATGGCCTCTTATCACGTGGCCTCAGCCTCTCCACAGCTGGAACGTACTGGTAATCCTCCGGTGCTTCCCAAACTAGGTTCTGATCAGGCTCGAACGGTAAGTCCCTGATGACCCACAAGTATAGGGGGTGTATCGTAGTACTTTCGATAAATAAGAGTGTCGAACGAAGCGAAGGTGTTGACAGGTTTCGATGAAGGATTCACGTAAATGCTCACAGACAAGTTTTCAGGGGGTTTGATATAGCAGAGATAAATAAAGTACAAGTAAGTAAAATGCGAGAGTAATAATTGCAGCGAGTGGCCCAATCCTTTTAGCACAAAGGACAAGCCGGTTTGTTTACTTATGATGACCAAACGTTCTTGAGGACACACGGGAATTTAGTCTAGTGCTTTCGCTTCATATAGTTGATTAATCTTCATTGTTTTGATAAGTGTTGTGTGGGTGAACCTATGCTAATGCACCGCCCTTCCTAGGACTAATACATACTTGTGATTAAACCCCTTGCAAGCATCCGCAAATACAAGAAAGTAATTAAGATAAATCTAACCACAGCCTTAAACTCTGAGATCCTGCTATCCCTCATGCATCGATATACCAACGGGGTTCAGGTTGCTGTCACTCCGGCAACCCCACAATTAGCAAACGAATACAAGATGCATTCCCCTAGGCCCATAAAGGTGAAGTATCATGTAGTCGACGTTCACATGACACCACTAGAAGAATAACACCACAACTTAAATATCAAACCATTAAATATTACTCAACATAGTTCACTACTAACATTTAGACTTCACCCATGTCCTCAAGAACTAAACGAACTACTCACAAGACATCATATGGAACATGATCAGAGGTGATATGATGATGAATAACAATCTGAACATAAATCTTGGTTCAATGGTTTCACTCAATAGCATCAATAACAAGGAGTAATCAATACCGGGAGAGTTTCCCCTATGAAATAATCAAGATTCAACCCTAGATGTTACAGCGGAGACGAGGTGCAGCGGTGGAGATGATGGTGTCGGCGGTGGAGATGATGGTGATGATGATCCCGATGAAGTCCAGCTCGATGGCGGTGACGATGGTGACGATTTCCCCCTCCGGGAGGGAATTTCCCAGGCAGATTTCAGCCTGCCGGAGAGCTCTGATGCGTGATGGCGTGTATTTCACACGTTCGTTGGGCAACCCCAAGAGGAAGGTATGATGCGCACAGCAGCAAGTTTTCCCTCAGAAAGAAACCAAGGTTTATCGAACCAGGAGGAGCCAAGAAGCACGTTGAAGGTTGATGGCGGCGGGATGTAGTGCGGCGCAACACCAGAGATTCCGGCGCCAACGTGGAACCTGCACAACACAACCAAACTACTTTGCCCCAAACAGTGAGGTTGTCAATCTCACCGCTTGCTTGTAACAAAGGATTAACCGTATTGTGTGGAAGATGATTGTTTGCGAGAGAAAAACAAGTATTGCAGTAGATTGTATTTCAGTAAAGAGAATTGGACCGGGGTCAGTTCACTAGAGGTGTCTCTCCCATAAGACGAACAACATGTTGGGTGAACAAATTACAGTTGGGCAATTGACAAATAAAGAGAGCATGACAATGCACATACATATCATGATGAGTATAGTGAGATTTAATTGGGCATTACGACAAAGTACATAGACCGCCATCCAACTGCATCTATGCCTAAAAAGTCCACCTTCAGGTTATCATCCGAACCCCCTCCAGGTATTAAGTTGCAAACAACGGACAATTGCATTAAGTATGGTGCGTAATGTAATCAACAACTACATCCTTAGACATAGCATCAATGTTTTATCCCTAGTGGCAACAGCACAACACAACCTTAGAACTTTCTGTCACTGTCCCAGGTGTCAATGCAGGCATGAACCCACTATCGAGCATAAGTACTCCCTCTTGGAGTTAAAAGCATCTACTTGGCCAGAGCATCTACTAATAACGGAGAGCATGCAAGATCATAAACAACACATAAGCATAACTTTGATAATCAACATAACAAGTATTCTCTATTCATCGGATCCCAACAAACGCAACATATAGAATTACATATAGATGATCTTGATCATGATAGGCAGCTCACAAGATCCGACAATGATAGCACAATGGGGAGAAGACAACCATCTAGCTACTGCTATGGACCCATAGTCCAGGGGTAGACTACTCACTCATCACTCCGGAAGCGACCATGGCGGTGTAGAGTCCTCGGGAGATGATTCCCCTCTCCGGCAGGGTGCCGGAGGCGTCTCCAGGATCCCCGAGATGGGATCGGCGGCGGCGTCTCGATAATGTTTTCCGTATCGTGGCTCTCGGTACTGGGGGTTTCGTCACGGAGGCTATTTGTAGGCGGAAGGGCAGGTCAAGAGGCGGCACGGGGGCCCACACCACGGGGCCGCGGCCAAGGGGCCGCGCCGCCTAGGGTTTGGCGCCCCTGGCCCCCGTCTCGTCTTCGGACTTCTGGAAGCTTCGTGAGAAAATAGGCCTCTGGGCTTTTATTTCGTCAATTCCGAGAATATTTCTTTACTAGGATTTCTGAAACCAAAAACAGCAGAAACAGCAAGCACTTCGGCATCTTGTTAATAGGTTAGTTCCGGAAAATGCACGAATATGACATAAAGTGTGCATAAAACATGTAGATAACATCAATAATGTGGCATGGAACACAAGAAATTATCGATACGTTGGAGACGTATCAGCAGCTTGGTTCTGCTCGTCCCGAGCAGGTAAAACGATAACAAAGATAATTTCTGGAGTGACATGCCATCATAAACTTGATCATACTATTTGTAAAGCATATGTAGAGAATGCAGCGATCAAAACAATGTGTATGACATGAGTAAACAAGTGAATCATAAAGCAAAGACTTTTCATGAATAGCACTTCAAGACAAGCATCAATAAGTCTTGCATAAGAGTTAACTCATAAAGCAATAATTCAAGTAAAGGTATTGAAGCAACACAAAGAAGATTAAGTTTCAGCGGTTGCTTTCAACTTGTAACATGTATATCTCATGGATATTGTCAACATAGAGTAATATAATAAGTGCAATAAGCAAGTATGTAGGAATCAATGCACAGTTCACACAAGTGTTTGCTTCTTGAGGTGGAGAGAAATAGGTGAACTGACTCAACATTGAAAGTAAAAGAATGGTCCTCATAGAGGAAAAGCATCGATTGCTATATTTGTGCTAGAGCTTTGATTTTGAAAACATGAAACAATTTTGTCAACGGTAGTAATAAAGCATATGCATCATGTAAATTATATCTTATAAGTTGCAAGCCTCATGCATAGTGTACTAATAGTGCTCGCACCTTGTCCTAATTAGCTTGGACTACCTGGATTATCACCGCAATACATATGCTTTAACCAAGTATCACAAAGGGGTACCTCTATGCCGCCTGTACAAAGGTCTAAGGAGAAAGCTCGCATTTGATTTCTCGCTTTTGATTATTCTCAACTTAGACATCCATACCGGGACAACATAGACAACAGATAATGGACTCCTCTTTTAATGCTTTAAGCATTCAACAACAATTAATTCTTTTCTCATTAGAGATTTGAGGATGTTTGTCCAAAACTGAAACTTCCACCATGGAACATGGCTTTAGTTAGCGGCCCAATGTTCTTCTCTCACAATATGCATGCTCAAACCATTCAACTCAGTGTAGATCGCCCTTACTTCAGACAAGACGAACATGCATAGCAACTCACATGAAATTCAACAATGAGTTGATGGCGTTCCCCAGTAAACATGGTTATCGCACAACAAGCAACTTAATAAGAGATAAAGTGCATAATTACATATTCAATACCACAATAGTTTTTAAGCTATTTGTCCCATGAGCTATATATTGCAAAGGTGAATGATGGAATTTTAAAGGTAGCACTCAAGCAATTTACTTTGGAATGGCTGGAAAATACCATGTAGTATAGGTAGGTATGGTGGACACGAATGGCATAGTGGTTGGCTCAAGTATTTTGGATGCATGAGAAGTATTCCCTCTCGATACAAGGTTTAGGCTAGCAAGGTTATTTGAGGCAAACACAAGGATGAACTAGTACAGCAAAACTCACATAAAAGACATATTGAAAGCATTATAATACTCTATACCGTCTTCCTTGTTGTTCAAACTCAAAACTAGAAATTATCTAGACCTTAGAGAAACCAAATATGCAAACCAAATTTTAGCATGCTCTATGTATTTCTTCATTAATGGGTGCAAAGCATATGATGCAAGAGCTTAAACATGAGCACAACAATTGCCAAGTATCACATTACCCAAAACATTTATAGCAATTACTACATGTATCATTTTCCAATTCCAACCATATAACAATTTAACGAAGGAGAAACTTCGCCATGAATACTATGAGTAGAAACCAAGGACATATTTGTCCATAAGCTACAGCGGAGTGTGTATCTCTCCCATAAAGTGAATGCTAGGATCCATTTTATTCAAACAAAACAAAAACAAAAACAAAACGACGCTCCAAGAAAAAGCACATAAGATGTGGCCGAATAAAAATGTAGTTTCAGGGGAGGAACCTGATAATTTGTTGATGAAGAAGGGGATGCCTTGGGCATCCCCAAGCTTAGCGCTTGAGTCTTCTTGATATATGCAGGGGTGAACCACCGGGTGCATCCCCAAGCTTAGAGCTTTCACTCTCCTTGATCATGTTGCATCATACTCCTCTCTTGATCCTTGAAAACTTCCTCCACACCAAACTCGAAACAACTCATTAGAGGGTTAGTGCACAATATAAATTGACATATTCAGAGGTGACACACTCATTCTTAACACTTCTGGACATTGCATAATGCTACTGGACATTAGTGGATCAAAGAAATTCATCCAACATAGCGAAAGAGGCAATGCGAAATAAAAGGCAGAATCTGTCAAAACAGAACAGTTCGTATTGACGAATTTTAAAATGGCACCAGACTTGCTCAAATGAAAATGCTCAAATTGAATGAAAGTTGCGTACATATCTGAGGATCATGCACGTAAATTGGCATAATTTTCTGAGCTTCCTGCAGGGCAGTGGGCTCAGATTCGTGACAGCAAAGAAATCTGGAACTGCGCAGTAATCCAAATCTAGTACTTACTTTTCTATCAACGGCTTAACTTGGCACAACAAAACTCAAAACTAAGATAAGGAGAGGTTGCTACAGTAGTAAACAACTTCCAAGACACAAAATGAAAACAAAGTACTGTAGCAAAATAACACATGGGTTATCTCCCAAGAAGTTCTTTCTTTATAGCCATTAAGATGGGCTCAGCAGTTTTAATGATGCACTCGCAAGAAATAGTATTTGGAGCAAAAGAGAGCATCAAGAGGCAAATTTAAAACACATTTAAGTCTAAAATGCTTCCTATGCATAGGAATCTTGTAAATAAACAAGTTCATGAAGAGCAAAGTAACAAGCATAGGAAGATAAAACAAGTGTAGCTTCAAAAATTTCAGCACATAGAGAGGTGTTTTAGTAACATGAAAATTTCTACAATCATATTTTCCTCTCTCATAATAATTTTCAGTAGCATCATGAGCAAACTCAACAATGTAACTATCACATAAAGCATTCTTATCATGAGTCTCATGCATAAAATTATTACTCTCCACGTAAGCATAATCAATTTTATTAGTTGTAGTGGGAGCAAATTCAACAAAGTGGTTATCATCATATATAGGAGGCATATTGTAATCATAAAAGAAAATTTTCTCCTCAATGCTTGGGGGACTAAAAAGATCATGCTCATCAGAGCCAGCTTCCCCAAGCTTAGAATTTTCCATAGCATTAGCAACAATGGTGTTCAAAGCATCCATAGTAATAACATTCCCATTAGCATGCATATAAAGTTCCATGGGTTTTTTAATTCTCTCTTCAAACACATCATGTCCTAATTCAAGATAAAGTTCATAAAGATCTCTCATATTTTTGTTACTTTCCATTATGCTTAACTAGTGAAATAAAAACATGCATGATATTAAGTAAAGTAAAACAAGTAACTAATTTTTTGTGTTTTTGATATAGCAAACAAGATAGCAAATAAAGTGAAACTAGCAACTAATTTTTTTGTATTTTGATTTAGTGTAGCAAACAAAGTAGTAAATAAAATAAAGCAAGACAAAAACAAAGTAAAGAGGTTGAGAAGTGGAGACTCCCCTTGCAGCGTGTCTTGATCTCCCGGCAACGGCGCCAGAAAAAGAGCTTGATGGCGTGTATTTCACACGTTCGTTGGGCAACCCCAAGAGGAAGGTATGATGCGCACGGCAGCAAGTTTTCCCTCAGAAAGAAACCAAGGTTTATCGAACCAGGAGGAGCCAAGAAGCACGTTGAAGGTTGATGGCGGCGGGATGTAGTGCGGCGCAACACCAGAGATTCCGGCGCCAACGTGGAACCTGCACAACACAACCAAGCTACTTTGCCCCAACGAAACAGTGAGGTTGTCAATCTCACCGGCTTGCTGTAAAAAGGATTAACCGTATTGTGTGGAAGATGATTGTTTGCAGAGAAAACAGTAAAACAAGTATTGCAGTAGATTGTATTTCAGTAAAGAGAATTGGACCGGGGTCCACAGTTCACTAGAGGTGTCTCTCCCATAAGACGAACAGACATGTTGGGTGAACAAATTACAGTTGGGCAATTGACAAATAAAGAGAGCATGACAATGCACATACATATCATGATGAGTATAGTGAGATTTAATTGGGCATTACGACAAAGTACATAGACCGCCATCCAACTGCATCTATGCCTAAAAAGTCCACCTTCAGGTTATCATCCGAACCCCCTCCAGTATTAAGTTGCAAACAACAGACAATTGCATTAAGTATGGTGCGTAATGTAATCAACAACTACATCCTTAGACATAGCATCAATGTTTTATCCCTAGTGGCAACAGCACAACACAACCTTAGAACTTTCTGTCACTGTCCCAGGTGTCAATGCAGGCATGAACCCACTATCGAGCATAAGTACTCCCTCTTGGAGTTAAAAGCATCTACTTGGCCAGAGCATCTACTAATAACGGAGAGCATGCAAGATCATAAACAACACATAAGCATAACTTTGATAATCAACATAACAAGTATTCTCTATTCATCGGATCCCAACAAACGCAACATATAGAATTACATATAGATGATCTTGATCATGATAGGCAGCTCACAAGATCCGACAATGATAGCACAATGGGGAGAAGACAACCATCTAGCTACTGCTATGGACCCATAGTCCAGGGGTAGACTACTCACTCATCACTCCGGAGGCGACCATGGCGGTGTAGAGTCCTCCGGGAG
Source organism: Lolium multiflorum (assembly GCA_030979885.1). NCBI lineage: Eukaryota > Viridiplantae > Streptophyta > Magnoliopsida > Poales > Poaceae > Lolium > Lolium multiflorum. Next base: position 313,375,728 of record CM061748.1, on the reverse strand, counting down.
ATGATTCCCCTCTCCGGCAGGGTGCCGGAGGCGATCTCCAGGATCCCCGAGATGGGATCGGCGGCGACGGCGTCTCAGTAATGTTTTCCGTATCGTGGCTCTCGGTACTGGGGGTTTCGTCACGGAGGCTATTTGTAGGCGGAAGGGCAGGTCAAGAGGCGGCACAGGGGCCCACACCACGGGGCGCGCCAAGGGGGGCCGCGCCGCCCTAGGGTTTGGCGCCCCTGTGGCCCCTCTTCGTCTCGTCTTCGGACTTCTGGAAGCTTCGTGAGAAAATAGGCCTCTGGGCTTTTATTTCGTCCAATTCCGAGAATATTTCTTTACTAGGATTTCTGAAACCAAAAACAGAAAACAGGAACTGGCACTTCGGCATCTTGTTAATAGGTTAGTTCCAGAAAATGCACGAATATGACATAAAGTGTGCATAAAACATGTAGATAACATCAATAATGTGGCATGGAACACAAGAAATTATCGATACGTTGGAGACGTATCAATGCGCGTGAGACACACGTCCGTTGGGAACCCCAAGAGGAAGGTGTGATGTGCACAGCAGTAAGTTTTCCCTCAGAAAGAAACCAAGGTTTATCGAACCAGTAGGAGCCAAGAAGCACGTTGAAGGTTGTTGGTGGCGGAGTGTAGTGCGGCGCAACAGGGATTCCGGCGCCAACGTGGAACCTGCACAACACAATCACAGTACTTTGCAACGTAATTGAGGTTGTCAATCTCACCGGCTTGCGTAAACAAAGGATTAGATGTATAGTTTGGATGATGATGATTGTTTGCGAAGAACAGTAAAGAACAATTGCAGTAGATTGTATTTCAGATGTAAAGAATAGGACCGGGGTCCACGGTTCACTAGTGGTGTCTCTCCCATAAGATAAACAGATGTTGGGTGAACAAATTACAGTTGGGAAATTGACAAATAAAGAAGGCATAACAATGCACATACATATATCATGATGAGTACTATGAGATTTAATCAGGGCATTACGACAAAGTACATAGACCGCCATCCAGCATGCATCTATGCCTAAAAAGTCCACCTTCAGGTTATCATCCGAACCCCTTCCAGTATTAAGTTGCAAACAACAGACAATTGCATTAAGTATGGTGCGTAATGTAATCAACACAAATATCCTTAGACAAAGCATCGATGTTTTATCCCTAGTGGCAACAGCACATCCACAACCTTAGAACTTTCTGTCACTGTCCCAGATTTAATGGAGGCATGAACCCACTATCGAGCATACATACTCCCTCTTGGAGTCACAAGTATCAACTTGGCCAGAGCCTCTACTAGCAACGGAGAGCATGCAAGAACATAAATAACATATATGATAGATTGATAATCAACTTGACATAGTATTCAATATTCATCGGATCCCAACAAACACAACATGTAGCATTACAAATAGATGATCTTGATCATGATAGGCAGCTCACAAGATCTAACATGATAGCACAATGAGGAGAAGACAACCATCTAGCTACTGCTATGGACCCATAGTCCAGGGGTGGACTACTCACACATCGATCCGGAGGCGATCATGGCGATGAAGAGACCTCCGGGAGATGATTCCCCTCTCCGGCAGGCGATCTCCTGAATCCCCCGAGATGGGATTGGCGGCGGCTGCGTCTCTGGAAGGTTTTTGATACGTCTCCGACGTATCGATAATTTCTTATGTTCCATGCCACATTATTGATGATATCTACATGTTTTATACACATTATATGTCATTATTATGCGTTTTCCGGAACTAACCTAAGTTGATACGTCCAAAACGTATCTACTTTCCCGAACACTTTTGCTATTGTTTTGCCTCTAATTTGTGTATTTTGGATGCAACTAACACGGACTAACGCTGTTTTCAGCAGAACTGCTCTGGTGTCTCGTTTTTGTGCAGAAATCCAACTTTCAGGAAAAACCTCGGGATTTTGACGAAAGGGCCTATTTTCCCAGAATAATGACGGAGCCAGAAGGGCAATTGAAGTGGAGGCCCGAGGGCCCCACACCACATGGCGGCGGCCCAGGGGGGGCCCGCGCGGCCATGTGGTGTGGCCCCCTCGGCCGGCCTCCGACGCCCCCCTTCGGACTACTTATTCGCCTCGACCTAAAAACGCACGGGGAGAAGTCGAAGTCGCCAGAAACCCTCCAGAACGCCGCCACATCGCGAAACTCCGTCGCGGGAGCCAGAAGTCTCCGTTCTGGCACTCCGCCGGGACGGGGAATTGGAGGAGATCATCACCGCCATCACCGCCAACGCCTCTCCATCAACCAGCAATGTTTCCCCCATCCATGTGTGAGTAATTCCCCCGCTGTAGGCTGAAGGGGATGGTAGGGATTGGATGAGATTGGTCATGTAATAGCATAAGATTGTTAGGGCATAGTGCCTAGTGTCCGTAGATGGTACTTTTATGATATTGTTGCAACTTGTTATGCTTAATGCTTGTCACTAGGGCCCGAGTGCCATGATCTCAGATCTGAACATGTTATTATTTCATCAAGATATTCGTTGTTTATGATCTTAAAGTTGTATACACATGTCATTGTCCGGAACCAATGGCCCAGTGACAGGGACAACGGAGAGGATGGTAGTGATGTGAGGATCACATGTGTTCACGGAGTGTTAATGCTTTGCTCCGGTACTCTATTAAAAGGAGTACCTTAATATCCAGTAGTTTTGAGGCCCGGCTGCCACCGGCTGGTAGGACAAAAGATGTTGTGCAAGTTTCTCATTGCGAGCACGTACGACTATAATTGGAGCACATGCCTATTGATTGATTAGTACTTGGATACCGTTTTATTATTATCTGCAAATGCCTGCTATGATTGTTACATGAGTTTCTCTCATCCATGGCCGTCATCCGTCCCTCCCGTGTATTTTAATCCTTGTTTACTAAAATTACTACTTTGTTACTGTTACTGCTGTTATTTCAATACGCCTACTATAAAACTATTACTCCGATAAACTCTTGCGAGCAAACTTTGGTGCATGAATTGACAACTCCAAGGCTTTCAAGTATTCTTTGTCTCCCCTTGTGTCGAATCAATAAATTGGGTAATACTTCCCTCGAAGACTGTTGCGATCCCCTATACTTGTGGGTCATCAAGACTATTTTCTGGCGCCGTTGCCGCATAGCTTTATTTGGAAGTTCACTTGGATTGATATTGTTCGCTGCAAATTCTCCATCATGGGTAAACCTCGCGATACTAAGGTCGCCATATTACCATCCACTACAAGAAAAGGTACAACTCTGAGTACCTCTGCTGCTCTTGATTCACCATCTGTGATTGATAAACTTGTTTCACCGCCACATGCTTCAAATGCTGGTACTTCTGCTGAATCTGAAAACTCTCATAATACTGATAATATGTCTGCTGTGCTTGATGATAGTGGTTCATTGGGAACTTTTCTAGATGCTAAAATTGCTAGGTCTAGACAAATTGAAAATGCTGAAACTCCTGATGTTACTACACCTGTTAATTCACCTGAATTTGAATACTCTAGTGATGATCTTGATGAAGATTATGTGGAACTTGATGATGATTTTATTGAAAAATGCCATGCTACTACTGATGCAAGAAAAATTAAAAAGTTGCTTGCAGAACATACTGTTAGATATAAACTGTCTCCTGATCCTAAATTTGCCACATCTCCTATAAACATTAAGGATAAAGATTATGATTTTTCTCTTGACCTATCTCATATAGCTATTGTTGAAAAAACACCCTTTTGTGGTACTGAAAAAGAAAGTGCTGTTGAACACATGACTGAGTTATCTACTTTGAGTAGCTTGTTTTCTGATGATATTAAGAAGCGTACTTACTTTGTTGCTAAAATCTTTCCATTCTCATTAAAGGATGACGCTAAAACTTGGTATAATAGTTTGCCACCTGGTTCTATTAAAAGTCCAAAGAATTACTTGCTGTTTTCTTTCGGAAATACTTTCCTGCTAGTGCTCAACATGCTGCTTTGCAGAGAGTTTATAATTTTGATCAGGGAGATGAAGAGAAATTGCCTGAGGCTTGGGCGAGATTTTGCTTCTTTTTGACCATGATTTAGAAAAGCATGATTTACTTGATATATTTTATAGTGGACTAACCATTGAGTCTAGGGCATACCTGGATAGTTGTGCTGGTTGTGTTTTCAGGAAAAGAACTCCAGACGACGCTGAAGAATTATTGGCTAAAATAGGCCGGAATTATGATGATTGGAATACGCCTGAACCAACTCCAACGCCAATAGTGAAGAAGAGGGGTTTAATTAAATTGAATGATGAAGATATGAGGGAAGCCAAGAAGTCTCTCAAGGAGAAAGGTATTAAATCTGAAGATGTGAAGAATCTACCTCCAATAGAAGATATATGTGAGATAATTCCCCCTTCATCCATGATTGAGGTAAATTCCCTTCAACGCTTTACTAGAGAAGATATTCCGTATTCAAAACCTCCTGCGCAATGCTTAGATGAGTTTGATAATTATATTGTTAAGCAAGAAAATTTTAATATGAGAGTAGAGAATCATCTAATGGAAAATTCTCAAGCTATTAGTCAATTGCATGATATTGTGGAGAGAACCTCCAATGATGTTAAGATGCTTGTTAAACATTTTCATATGATTCAAACTCAAATTGATCAACTCACTAAAGTGCAAAATGACTTGTTAGGAAATAATGCTAAAGAAAAACAAGCTTATGAAGTAACAACTAGAGGTGGTGTCTCTACCCAGGATCCTCTATATCCTGAAGGGCATCCCAAAAGAATTGAACAAGATTCTCAACGCATTGAACCTAGAGCTCATTCTAGGAAAAAGAAGAAGAAACATAAAAATGTTGTAGAATCCTCTGAACCTGTTAATGATCCTAATAGTATTTCTATTTCTGATGCTGAAACTGAAAGTGGTAATGAACATGATAATAGTGAAGATAATGATAAGAATGATACTCCTGATAAAGAAGAGGTTGAAAAAGAACCTGAAAAGCATGCTAAAAATAAAAAGTATACTAAAGAAGATTTTATTGCTGAGAAACATGGTAATGAAAGAGAACCTTGGGTGCAAAAGCCAATGCCTTTTCCTGCTAAGAAACTAAAATCAAAGGAAGAAGAACACTATAATAAATTTTGTGATTGGATGAAACCTTTATTCTTGCAAATCCCTTTGACTGATGCTATTAAATTGCCTCCTTATTCAAAGTATATGAAAGATATTGTTACTAACAAAAGGAAAATCCCCAATGAGGAAATTTCCACTATGCTTGCTAATTACTCTTTCAATGGCAAAGTTCCAAAGAAGTTGGGCGACCCAGGTATACCTACTATTCCTTGTTCTATTAAGAATAATTATGTTAAAACTGCTCTATGTGACTTGGGAGCCGGTGTTAGTGTTATGCCTTTTTCTCTATACAAGAGACTTTACTTAGATAAGTTGATACCTACTGATATATCTTTGCAAATGGCTGATAAATCTACTGCTATTCCTGTTGGTATATGTGAGGATGTTCCTGTTCAAGTTACTAATAACTGCTTGATATTAACTGATTTTGTTGTGTTGGAAATGCCGAAGATGATAATATGTCTATTATTCTTGGGAGACCTTTTCTTAACACCGCAGGGGCTGTTATTGATTGCAATAAAGGAAAGGTTACTTTCAATGTTGATGATAAGGAACACACCGTCTATTTCCCCAAGAGGATTGAAAAAGCGTGCGGAGTTAATACTATTTCTCATATGAGAACTATCAAAGTGGGAACTATTGATTGTCCCATATATGAGCCTAAAGAAGAATATCAAACTCTTGTGATTGGATCCATATCAATACAATTCAAGGTAACATGATTGATTTGAGGTTTATTTCTTCATATGCTATATAAAATTTATTTGGTGGCAAGACTTGATCAACCTTGTTAACAAATACCTTTTATATGCATAGAGGAGGTAAACAACATCTCTTTCTTTCTCCACTTGCTTTAGTTGCTGTAGCACTTTTAATTTGCAAAGTTTCTTAGTTGATTTGAGATTTCAAAAATTTTCCTGGCCAGTAATAATAAACTTAATACCCAGAAAATGTGCATTTTTCAAAGTTTTCAAAAATTCGCGAAAATTACACCGTTGGTCCTATTTTTCGACGAGGCACCTGGGAGCACCAGAGGATGACCTGTGGGGCACCAGAGGGCGCCAAACCACAGGCCGGCGCGGCCAAGGAGGTGGCCGCGCCACCATGTGGTGTGGGCCCCTCCTTGCCCCACTTTGTCATCTCTTCCTCCCAGCACCTTCTCTCTCCCGAAAAAACTCGTACCAAATTCCTCTCACTCGCGTTTTTGCTCAAGAACTCCAGATTTCTCGATCTCTTTGCTCAGCCCAGATTTCCTGCTGAAATTTGGCACATTTGCTCCTTGGTATGTGACTCCTCCACCCATCCAAGTAGAATTTTGTTTGGTTGAGTATATCTTGAATATTTTGCTGCTGTAGGTAACATGTTTGGTGAGCTTGCATGCTTGTTCTAATTGGTAGAAATTAGTTTTGATGCATGATTAGTACTCTAGCAAGTTCCTATGGTAGTTTCCCTCAATTATATGTCACCAAATCAAGTTTTATATTGTTTGTTGAAAAATTTCAGAAAATGGAAGGAGGTAGGCACCAACTCAACCAACATGAGTTGGAGGTGCCACAGGTCATGAGAGTTCACCGGGAAGAAGGAGTATATCCCACTTACTATCCGTGTGTGGATTTCATGAGAAGTGCAGGGATTTTGCAGGACGTCCAAAATTTAATCTCTCGTGCAGGATTGGATGATTTTGTTGATGGGGAACCATGCCAATATGTGAAACTGACTATGTCAGTAGTGCAGGATTTTAAATTCAATTGGTCACGATCTAACCCCATGGTTCAGTACAAAATTTATAATAAAACTGTCAACTTGCCATTCAGTGATTTTTGTGCAGCAATCAGAGTGCCGCAATGGGGATCATGCGAGAAGATAAAGGGATCGCCGCAAGAGCTCTTGGACCTCTTCAAGATGATTTGTCATGGAAGAAGCTTCTCAGAGGATGATGGTAAAATCAGTAGTATTCATTTCCCAGCTATTCGTTACTTCGCTTATTTCATTACCAAGTGCGTTCTAGCGAGAAAGAATGGAGGTAAAGTAACTATCCCGGATCTAGCCTTTCTAGCTGCTGCATTACAAGGTAATAGGACTTATAACTTGGGAGCTTTGATAGCCAACAGACTTGCCATTAACCGTGAGAAGGGAGGAATTTGTGGGGGTCTCATCGCCTCTCGCTTATTAGCTATGCATAATGTAGGACCTCACAGTCTTGATATTCCGCTCCCTATGGAGAAACTTGACATAGCTTCCATGATTAAGCATGAATTTCTTTCTAATTCGTCTAATTTAGGGAACCTATCTTATAGAATAACATTTTACAAGAAATCTTGGACAAGGACTAAGAAAGTTGAAAAATTAGTAGGATTGCCTGCACCTTCTCTGTTTAACCTTGATTCCAGGGAGGATTGGTCAGTCACGGAAAGTGCAGTTAATGCATACATCGAGGGAGGAAGCCATCGTGCACGAGACAACACGGATGAGGTCGAGGAACACCTCGACTCGTCATCCGATGCAGCAAGCTCTTCGCATCCACAAGCTGGGTATGAGGAACCCCCACGCTTTTCTTCTGCATCGGTACCTTATTATGACTACTCCACATATGATCCACCGGCGTGGAACCCAGACCCTCGATGGGATTGAACTCCACTTAGGCCAAAAGCCTAAGCTTGGGGGAGGTATACCGGCATCACTCATTCTTTGCATATTATGATTGCTGGATACTTGTATATACTTGTTTAGTTTGTTTGAGTGGTTTTCTAATGAGAGGAAGATGATATTTGGGGAAGTGCTGCCTGAAAACAGATTCTGGGCTGTTACCGTAAAAATTCGTGCGCACAGCCAGAACGTTATTTTGAGTTGAAAATTTTTGTGCAGGTTCCCCAGGTTGTTATCTAACTTTCATTAGTTGAACACTTTTCGAACTGAGCAACGTAAGATTTTTGTAAAAATCGATTTCTGTACTGCTGTCAAGTTTTGGCAGATTTCTGCCATCTCGCTTTTCTGTGTTTCTTTTAGTTTGCTATTTCTTGCTTTCACTTTGTTTCTTTCCCAAAACACAAAAAGACCAAAAATATTTCTGTTGTTTCTCTTCATCATTTGTTTATCTTGGTTTCTTGCATTTGTTTCGCTTTATTTGCTATTGCTAGTTTGCTATAAGAAAACCCAAAAAGATTTTGCTTTGTTTGCTTGTTTCCTTTTGTTCTTGTTCTCAAATTCGAAAACACCAAAAATATTTTCTGTTCTTCTTTGGTTTGTAAAGTTCATCTTGAGTTCAATGGTCTTCGGTGGCTGGAGCGTGGTTTTCATTTCATATTATCCAAGCTACACAAGTGAAAGGCAATAATGACGATCTACGACAATCTGATTGTGGTGAGAGGCTGGTATGAACTCTATTTGTTTTCATTTTTGTACATATACTCATCCATGTGAGCATGCTTAGTTGGTTCATGTGAGGTATATGTTATTTAAGAAAGTCTAGTAGTTCATGATCTCTCATGTTTAGCTCCAATCTATTAATATGAGTAGCATGTCATGGATGTTTGCTTGCATTGTTTTATTCATAAGTAAGTATGACATTGTGGTATCCTCCTCTGAATAATTCATTTATATCGACTTGGCACATGCTCACGCATGCATATGACTGAACAAGAGTCAATTAAGCCTCAATGATTTACATTGCTTCAGAGTTCTTGTATCACTTTTATGCCTCGGTTAATTTATTTTGCCGCAAGCATGATTATGACAGTTACTGCTCTCTTGATTTGTCGCTCCCTAGTCTTTTGCTAGCCTTCACTTGTACTGAGCGGGAACGCTGCTCGTGCATCCAAACACATGAAAACCAAGTTATTCCAGAGTGTCCACCATAAATACCTATGCATGGCATTTCAAACCATTCCAAGTAAATTCTCATGCGCTACCTTTAAAACCTTCAAAATGCTTCTTAATTTGTGTTAATGTTTCATAGCTCATGAGGAAGTATGTGGTGTTTAGCTTTCAACCTTGTCATTTACTTTTGACGGACTCTCATATGGAATAGTGGCACATCCGCTTATCCAATAATTTTGCAAAAAGAGCTGGCAATGGGATTCCCAGTCCCGAATTAATTAACTTAAATAGACACTCCTCCATGGTTTGTGATTGTTGGACGGCACCCGAAGGATTCGGTTAGCCATGGCTTGTGTAAGCAAAGGTTGGGGGGAGTGTCATCATCATAATGAAACTAAACTAAAAAGGCACTCCTTCATGGTATGTGATTGTTGGCAGGCACCCGAGGATTCGGTTAGCCATGGTTTGTGTAAGAAAGGTTGGAAGGAGTGCCACATAAACATGCAAATAATTCATGGGAGCCGCTCTTGAAAGTCCGGTTGGCGAGGTAGTTGGTGTACCCATTACCATTCGTTGACAACAACAAACACCTCTCAAAATAATTTTACTCCTACTTTACAAATGAAAAGCTCTAGCGCATGTTAATCCCTGCTTCCCTCTGCGAAGGGTCAATCTTTTACTTTTATGTTGTGTCTCCATTATTTCTTTGAGCACTTTCTTGAGAGCACAACTGTCATTCTTAGTATAATATGCTTGTCTCAAAATATGATTGATTGTGGTATAACTTTGATGCTTTTATCTTTGACAATCACTACTTCTAGTCTTTCTATGAACTCCAGAGGTGCCTGGGCATTTATGTTTTGCCGATCAAATACAGGCAAGCGAGATACCACTTTATCATACTCTCTTATGAACATTGCAATCCTGCTTATATACATGATTCATGATGCTTATTATTAATTGTTGGTACCTCTTCATGATTGACATAGCTTTTAGATGATCTTATTTGCATGTATCTTATTATGAACTGCTTAAGTATTAGCCATATCATGAGAATATATACATCATATGAGCAAATGTGTTCGTGAAAGTTCTTTTATCGCTCAGTTGTTAACTGAATTGCTTGAGGACAAGCAATAAGCTAAGCTTGGGGGGAGTTGATACGTCCAAAACGTATCTACTTTCCCGAACACTTTTGCTATTGTTTTGCCTCTAATTTGTGTATTTTGGATGCAACTAACACGGACTAACGCTGTTTTCAGCAGAACGTTCTGTGTCTCGTTTTGTGCAGAAATCCAACTTTCAGGAAAAACCTCGGGATTTTGACGAAAGGGCCTATTTTCCCAGAATAATGACGGAGCCAGAAGGGCAATTGAAGTGGAGGCCCGAGGGCCCCACACTACATGGCGGCGCGGCCCAGGGGGGGCCCGCGCGGCCATGTAGTGTGGCCCCTCGGCCGGCCTCCGACGCCCCCTTCGGACTACTTATTCGCCTCGACCTAAAAACGCACGGGGAGAAGTCGAAGTCGCCAAACCCTCCGAGCCGCCACATCGCGAAACTCCGTCGCGGGAGCCAGAAGTCTCCGTTCGGCACTCCGCCGGACGGGGAATTGGAGGAGATCATCACCGCCATCACCGCCAACGCCTCTCCATCAACCAGCAATGTTTCCCCCATCCATGTGTGAGTAATTCCCCCGCTGTAGGCTGAAGGGGATGGTAGGGATTGGATGAGATTGGTCATGTAATAGCATAAGATTGTTAGGGCATAGTGCCTAGTGTCCGTAGATGGTACTTTTATGATATTGTTGCAACTTGTTATGCTTAATGCTTGTCACTAGGGCCCGAGTGCCATGATCTCAGATCTGAACATGTTATTATTTCATCAAGATATTCGTTGTTTATGATCTTACCTGCAAGTTGTATACACATGTCGCTGTCCGGAACCAATGGCCCCGAAGTGACAGAAATCGGGACAACCGGAGGGATGGTAGTGATGTGAGGATCACATGTGTTCACGGAGTGTTAATGCTTTGCTCCGGTACTCTATTAAAAGGAGTACCTTAATATCCAGTAGTTTCCCTTGAGGCCCGGCTGCCACCGGCTGGTAGGACAAAAGATGTTGTGCAAGTTTCTCATTGCGAGCACGTACGACTATAATTGGAGCACATGCCTATTGATTGATTAGTACTTGGATACCGTTTTATTATTATCTGCAAATGCCCTGCTATGATTGTTACATGAGTTTCTCTCATCCATGCAACGCCCGTCATCCGTCCCCGTGCCTACGTATTTTAATCCTGCTGTTTACTAAAATTACTACTGCTGTCTTTGTTACTCTGTGTTATTTCAATCTGCTACTACTATAAACTGTACTGATAAACTCTTGCGAGCAAGTCTGTTTCCAGGTGCAGCTGAATTGACAACTCCGCTGTTAAGGCTTTCAAGTATTCTTTGTCTCCCCTTGTGTCGAATCAATAAATTGGGTAATACTTCCCTCGAAGACTGTTGCGATCCCCTATACTTGTGGGTCATCAACGAGATGCCGAAGTGCCAGTTCCTGTTTTCTGCTGTTTTTGGTTTCAGGAATCCTAGTAAGGAAATATTCTCGGAATTGGACGAAATCAACGCCCAGGGGCCTATTTTTACACGAAGCTTCCAGAAGACCGGAGGACTTACGAAGTGGGGCCACGAGGTGGCCAGACACCAGGGCGGCGCGGCCTGGGCCTTGGCCGCGCCGGCCTGTTGTGTGGGTCCCTCGTGACTCCACCGACCTTGCCCTTCCGCCTACTTAAAGCCTCCGTCGCGAAAACCCTATCTCGTTCGACGAAACCAGAGAAAACCTTCCAGAGCCGCCGCCATCGCGAAGCCAAGATTTGGGGGACAGGAGTCTCTGTTCCGGCACGCCGCCGGGACGGGGAAGTGCCCCCGGAAGGCTTCTCCATCGACACCACCGCCATCTCAATGAACGCTGCTGTCTCCCATGAGGAGGGAGTAGTTCTCCATCGAGGCTCGGGGCTGTACCGGTAGCTATGTGGTTAATCTCTCTCTATGTGCTTCAATACAATAATCTCATGAGCTGCCTTACATGAGTGAGATTCATATGATGATGCTTGTAATCTAGATGTCATTATGCTAGTCAAGTGGATTTTACTTATGTGATCTCCGGAGACTCCTTGTCCCACGTGTGTAAAGGTGACAGTGTGTGCACCGTGTGGGTCTCTTAGGCTATATTTCACAGAATACTTATTCACTGTTATGAATGGCATAGTGAAGTGCTTATTTATATCTCTTTATGATTGCAATGTGTTTTGTATCGCAATTTATCTGTGTGCTACTCTAGTGATGTTATTAAAGTAGTTTATTCCTCCTGCACGGTGTAATGGTGACAGTGTGTGCATCGTGTAGTACTTGGCGTAGGCTATGATTGTGATCTCTTGTAGATTATGAAGTTAACTATTGCTATGATAGTATTGATGTGATCTATTCCTCCTTTCGTAGTGTGAAGGTGACAGTGTGCATGCTATGTTAGTACTTGGTTTGGTTATGTTGATCTGTCATGCACTCTAAGGTTACTTAAACATGAATATCGAATATTGTGGAGCTTGTTAACTCCGGCATTGAGGGTTCGTGTAATCCTACACAGTTAGTGGTGTTCATCATCCAACAAGAGGGTGTAGAGTCTAGCATCTATCTATTTATTCTGTTATGTGATAAATGTTGAGAGTGTCCACTAGTGAAAGTCGATCCCTAGGCCTTGTTCCTAAATACTGCTATCGCTGCTTGTTTCTTGTTTCTTGCTTGTTTACTTCCTGCAATATTACTACCATCAACGCACGCCAGCACTGGCGCCGTACTACTGCTCATATTCATTCATACCACCTGTATTTCACTATCTCTTCGCCGAACTAGTGCACCTATTAGGTGTGTTGGGGACACAAGAGACTTCTTGCTTTGTGGTTGCAGGGTTGCATGAGAGGGATATCTTTGACCTCTTCCTCCCGAGTTCGATAAACCTTGGGTGATCCACTTAAGGGAAACTTGCTGCTGTTCTACAAACCTCTGCTCTTGGAGGCCCAACACTGTCTACAAGAATAGAAGCACCCGTAGACATCAAGCACTTTTCTAGCGCCGTTGCCGGGAGGAAAGGTAAAAGGCACTCATACTCCGGTCCCAGGTAAAGTACTTTTCTGTTGCCGTTGTGTGTTTGCTCGAAGCTATTTCCTTTAGATCCTGCAATTGCATCTTTTTGTTTCTTGTTTACACTAGTAAGGCTTAATGGAAGACAACAACAAAATGAGAGATCTTTATGAACTTTATCTTGAATTAGGACATGATGTGTTTGAAGAGAAAATTAAAAAACCCATGGAACTTATGCATGCTAATGGGAATGTTATTAGTATGAATGCTTTGAACACCATTGTTGCTAATGCTATGGAAGAATTTAAGCTTGGGGAGGTCGGTTTTGATGAAAATGATCTCTTTAGCCCTCCGGGTATTGAGGAGAAAGTTTATGTTGATTATGATATGCCTCCCATATATGATGATTATAATGATAGTGATCTTTTGGTGCCGCCTACTATGGAGGATAAGTTTAATTATGATTACAATATGCCTCCTATATTTGATGATGAGAATAATAATGATAGCTACTTTGTTGAATTTGCTCCCACTACAACTAATAAAATTGATTATGCTTATGTGGAGAGTAATGATACTTTTATGCATGTGAATAAGAATGCTTTATGTGATACTTATATTGTTGAGTTTGTTCATGATGCCTCTGAAAGTTATTATGAGAGAGGGAAACATGGTTATATGCATCTTAATAATATTAAGTTTCCCCTCTTTATGTTGAGAATCTTGAAGTTACTCGTGTTTTATCCTCTTATGCTTGTCACTTTGTTCTTCATGAATTTATTTGTGTACAAGATTCCTTTTCATAGGAAGCATGTTAGGCTTAAATTTGTTTTGAATTTGCCTCTTGATGCTCCTTTTTGCTCCAAATACTATTTCTTGCGAGTACATCATTAAAACTGCTAAGCCCATCTTAATGGCTATAAAGAAAGAACTTCTTGGGAGATAACCCATGTGTTTATTTTGCTACAGTACCTTTGTTTTATATTTGTGTCTTGGAAGTTGTTACTACTGTAGCAACCTCTCCTTATATTAGTTTTGTTGCATTGTTGTGCCAAGAAAAGTCTTTGATAGTAAGGTTCATACTAGATTTGGATTACTGCGCAGAAACAGATTTCTTGCTGTCACGAATCTGGGCCTAATTCTCTGTAGGTAACTCAGAAAATTATGCCAATTTACGTGAATGATCCTCAGATATGTACGCAACTTTCATTCAATTTGGGCATTTTCATCTGAGCAAGTCTGGTGCCACTTTAAAATTCATCTTTACGGACTGTTCTGTTTTGACAGATTCTGCCTTTTATTTCGCATTGCCTCTTTTGCTGTGTTGGATGGATTTCTTTGTTCCATTAACTTTCAGAAGCTTTGTGCAATGTCCAGAAGTGTTAAGAATGATTGTGTTATCTCTGAACATGTGAATTTTTGATTATGCACTAACCCTCTAATGAGTTTGTTTTAAGTTTGGTGTGGAGGAAGTTTTCAAGGGTCAAGAGAGGAGGATGATATACTATGATCAAGAAGAGTGAAAAGTCTAAGCTTGGGGATGCCCCGGTGGTTCATCCCTGCATATTTCAAGAAGACCCAAGCATCTAAGCTTGGGGATGCCCAAGGCATCCCCTTCTTCATCGACAAATTTATCAGGTTCCTCCCTTGAAACTATATTTTTATTCGGTCACATCATATGTACTTTACTTGGAGCATCTGTTTGTTTTTGTTTTTGTTTTTGTTTGAATAAATGCTTGTGTGGGAGAGACACGCTCCGCTGGTTCGTATGAACACATGTGTTCTTAGCTTTTAATGTTCATGGCGAAGGTTGAAACTGCTTCGTTCATTGTTATATGGTTGGAAACGGAAAATGCTACATGTAGTAATTGGTAAAATGTCTTGGATAATGTGATACTTGGCAATTGTTGTGCTCATGTTTAAGCTCTTGCATCATATACTTTGCACCTATTAATGAAGAAATACATAGAGCTTGCTAAAATTTGGTTTGCATATTTGGTCTCTCTGAAGTCTAGATAATTTCTAGTATTGAGTTTTGAACAACAAGGAAGACGGTGTAGAGTCTTATAATGTTTACAATATGTCTTTTATGTGAGTTTTGCTGCACCGGTTCATCCTTGTGTTTGTTTCAAATAACCTTGCTAGCCTAAACCTTGTATCGAGAGGGAATACTTCTCATGCATCCAAAATCCTTGAGCCAACCACTATGCCATTTGTGTCCACCATACCTACCTACTACATGGTATTTCTCCGCCATTCCAAAGTAAATTGCTTGAGTGCTACCTTTAAATTTCCATCATTCGCCTTTGCAATATATAGCTCATGGGATAAAATAGCCTTAAAAACTATTGTGGTATTGAATATGTATTTATGCACTTTATCTCTTATTAAGTTGCTTGTTGCGCGATAACCATGCTCCTGGGGACGCCATCAACTCTTTGTTGAATATCATGTGAGTTGCTATGCATGTTCATCTTGTCTGAAGTAAGGGCGGTTTTCACAATCAAATGGTTTGAGTATGCATACTGTTAGAGAAGAACATTGGGCCGCTAACTAAAGCCATGAATCATGGTGGAAGTTTCAGTTTGGACATAAAACCTCAATCTCTTATGAGAATATTATCTGTTGTTGAATGCTTAAGCATTAAAAGAGGAGTCCATTATCTGTTGTCTATGTTGTCCCGGTATGGGTGTCTAAGTTGAAGAATGATCAAAAGCGAGAAATCCAATGCGAACTTTCTCCTTAGACCCTTGTACAGGCGGCATAGAGGTACCCCTTTGTGACACTTGGTTGAAACATATGTTATGCAATGATAATCCGTGTTAACCCAAGCTAATTAGGACAAGGTGCGGGCACTACTAGTATACTATGCATGAGGCTTGCAACTTGTAAGATATAATTTACATAACTCATATGCTTTATTACTACCGTTGACAAAATTGTTTCATGTTTTCAAAATAAAAGCTCTAGCACAAATATAGCAATCGATGCTTTCCTCTTTGAAGGACCTTTCTTTTACTTTTATGTTGAGTCAGTTCACCTATTTCTCTCCATCTCAAGAAGCAAACACTTGTGTGAACTGTGCATTCCTACATACTTGCATATTGCACTTGTTATATTACTTTACATTGACACTATCCATGAGATATACATGTTATAAGTTGAAAGCAACCGCTGAAACTTAATCTTCCTTTGTGTTGCTTCAATACCTTTACTTTGATTTATTGTTTTATGAGTTAACTCTTATGCAAGACTTATTGATGCTTGTCTTGAAGTACTATTCATGAAAAGTCTTTGCTTTATGATTCATTTGTTTACTCATGTCATTACCATTGTTTTGATCGCTGCATTCATTACATATGCTTACAATAGTATGATCAAGGTTATGATGGCATGTCACTCCAGAAATTATCTTTGTTATCGTTTACCTGCTCGGGACGAGCAGAACTAAGCTTGGGGATGCTGATACGTCTCCGACGTATCGATAATTTCTTATGTTCCATGCCACATTATTGATGATATTTACATGTTTTATACACATTATATGTCATTATTATGCGTTTTCCGGAACTAACCTATTGACGAGATGCCGAAGTGCCGGTTTTTCTGCTGTTTTTGGTTTCAGAAATCCTAGTAAGGAAATATTCTCGGAATTGGACGAAATCAACGCCCAGGGGCCTATTTTTACACGAAGCTTCCAGAAGACCGGAGGACTTACGAAGTGGGGCCACGAGGTGGCCAGACACCAGGGCGGCGCGGTCTGGGCCTTGGCCGCGCCGGCCTGTTGTGTGGGTCCCTCGTGACTCCACCGACCTTGCCCTTCCGCCTACTTAAAGCCTCCGTCGCGAAAACCCTATCACGTTCGACGAAACCAGAGAAAACCTTCCAGAGCCGCCGCCATCGCGAAGCCAAGATTTGGGGGACAGGAGTCTCTGTTCCGGCACGCCGCCGGGACGGGGAAGTGCCCCGGAAGGCTTCTCCATCGACACCACCGCCATCTCCATCAACGCTGCTGTCTCCGATGAGGAGGGAGTAGTTCTCCATCGAGGCTCGGGGCTGTACCGGTAGCTATGTGGTTAATCTCTCTCCTATGTGCTTCAATACAATAATCTCATGAGCTGCCTTACATGATTGAGATTCATATGATGATGCTTGTAATCTAGATGTCATTATGCTAGTCAAGTGGATTTTACTTATGTGATCTCCGGAGACTCCTTGTCCCACGTGTGTAAAGGTGACAGTGTGTGCACCGTGTGGGTCTCTTAGGCTATATTTCACAGAATACTTATTCACTGTTATGAATGGCATAGTGAAGTGCTTATTTATATCTCTTTATGATTGCAATGTGTTTTGTATCACAATTTATCTGTGTGCTACTCTAGTGATGTTATTAAAGTAGTTTATTCCTCCTGCACGGTGTAATGGTGACAGTGTGTGCATCGTGTAGTACTTGGCGTAGGCTATGATTGTGATCTCTTGTAGATTATGAAGTTAACTATTGCTATGATAGTATTGATGTGATCTATTCCTCCTTTCGTAGTGTGAAGGTGACAGTGTGCATGCTATGTTAGTACTTGGTTTGGTTATGTTGATCTGTCATGCACTCTAAGGTTACTTAAACATGAATATCGAATATTGTGGAGCTTGTTAACTCCGGCATTGAGGGTTCGTGTAATCCTACACAGTTAGTGGTGTTCATCATCCAACAAGAGGGTGTAGAGTCTAGCATCTATCTATTTATTCTGTTATGTGATAAATGTTGAGAGTGTCCACTAGTGAAAGTCTGATCCCTAGGCCTTGTTCCTAAATACTGCTATCGCTGCTTGTTTACTTGTTTCTGCTTGTTTACTTCTGCAATATTGCTACCATCAACTGCACGCCAAGCACTTTTAAGGCGCCGTACTACTGCTCATATTCATTCATACCACCTGTATTTCACTATCTCTTCGCCGAACTAGTGCACCTATTAGGTGTGTTGGGGACACAAGAGACTTCTTGCTTTGTGGTTGCGGTTGCATGAGAGGGATATCTTTGACCTCTTCCTCCCTGAGTTCGATAAACCTTGGGTGATCCACTTAAGGGAAACTTGCTGCTGTTCTACAAACCTCTGCTCTTGGAGGCCCAACACTGTCTACAAGAATAGAAGCACCCGTAGACATCAGTTTTCCGTATCGTGGCTCTCGGTACTGGGGGTTTCGTGACGAAGACTATATGTAGGCGAAAGGGTAGGTCAGGGGGCGTCACGAGGGCCCACACAACAGGCCGGCGCGGCCAGGGCTTGGGCCGCACCGCCCTAGTGTGTCGCCACCTCGTGGCCCCACTTCGTTTCCTCTTCGGACTTCTGGAAGCTTCGTGGAAAAATAGGACCCTGGGCGTTGATTTCGTCCAATTCCGAGAATATTTCCTTCCTAGGATTTCTGAAACCAAAAACAGCAGAAAACAACAACTGGCTCTTCGGCATCTCGTCAATAGGTTAGTGCCGGAAAATGCATAATAATAACATATAATGTGTATAAAAAATGTGAGTATCATCATAAAAGTAGCATGGAACACAAGAAATTACAGATACGTTTGGGACGTATCAAGCATCCCCAAGCTTAGTTCCTACTCGCCCTCGAGTAGGTAAACGATAACAAAGATAAATTCTGAAGTGACATGCTATCATAATCTTGATCATACTATTGTAAGCATATGAGATGAATGCAGCGATTCGAAGCAATGATGAAGATAATGAATAAACAAATGAATCATATAGCAAAGTCTTTTCATGAATAATACTTTCAAGACAAGCATCAATAATACTTGCATAAGAGTTACTCATAAAGCAATAAATTCAAAGTAAAAGTATTAAAGCAACACAAAGGAAGATATAAGTTTCAGCGGTTGCTTTCAACTTCAACATGTATATCTCATGGATAATTGTCAACACAAAGTAATATAACAAGTGCAATAGGTAAACATGTAAGAATCAATGCACACAGTTGATACAAGTGTTTGCTTCTAAGATAGAAAGAATAGGTAAACTGACTCAACAATAAAGTAGAAGATAGGCCCTTCGCAGAGGGAAGCATGGATTACTATTTTTGTGCTAGAGCTTTTCATTTTGAAAACATAGAAACAATTTTGTCAACGGTAGTAATAAAGCATATGTGTTATGTATAAGACATCTTATAAGTTGCAAGCCTCATGCATAGTATACTAATAGTGCTCGCACCTTGTCCTAATTAGCTTGGATTAACACGGATTATCATTGCATAGCATATGTTTCAACCAAGTGTCACAAAGGGGTACCTCTATGCCGCCTGTACAAGGGTCTAAGGAGAAGGTTCGCATTGGATTTCTCGCTTTTGATCATTCTCAACTTAGACACCCATACCGGGACAACATAGACAAGAGATAATGGACTCCTCTTTTAATGCTTAAGCATTCAACAACGGTAATATTCTCATAAGAGATTGAGGATTAATTGTCCAAACTGAAACTTCCACCATGAATCATGGCTTTAGTTAGCGGCCCAATGTTCTTCTCTAACAATATGCATACTCAAACCATTTGATCATGAAAATCGCCCTTACTTCAGACAAGACGAACATGCATAGCAACTCACATGATATTCAACAAAGGTAAAGGTTGATGGCGTCCCCAGAAACATGGTTACCGCTCAACAAGCAACTTATTAAGAAATAAGACACATAAGTACATATTCTTCACCACAATAGTTTTTAAGGATATTTGTCCCATGAGCTATATATTGTAAAGGCAAAGAATAGAAATTTAAAGGTAGCACTCAAGTAATGTACTTTGGAATGGCGGGGAAATACCATGTGGTAGGTAGGTATGGTGGACACAAATGGCATAGTATTTGGCTCAAGGATTTGGATGCACGAGAAGAATTCCTCTCAATACAAGGCTAGGCTAGCAAGGTTGTTTGAAGCAAACTCAAGTATAAAAGGTGCAGCAAAGCTCACATATGAACATATTGTAGGTATTATAAGACTTTACATTGTCTCCTTGTTGTTCAAACACCTTAACCAGAAAATATCTAGACTCTAGAGATCAATCATGCAAACCAAATTTTAACAAGCTCTATGTAGTTATTCATTAATAGGTACAAAGTACATGATGCAAGAGCTTAAACATGATCTATATGAGCACAACAATTGCCAAGTATCACATTATTCAAGACATTATACCATTTACCACATGCGGCATTTTCCGTTTCCAACCATATAGCAATGAATGAAATAGTCCAACTTTCGCAATGAACATTAAAGATAAAGCTAAGAACACATGTGTTCATACGAAACAGCGGAGCTTGTCCCCAAACAAAGAATGCTAGGATCCGATCTTATTCAATCAAAACAAAAACAAAAACAAACAGACGCTCCAAGCAAAGCACATAAGATGTGACGAATAAAAATATAGTTTCACTAGAGGTGACCTGATAAGTTGTCGATGAAGAAGGGATGCCTTGGGCATCCCCAAGCTTAGGCTTGTCTTCTTAAAATATGCAGGGATGAATCACGGGGGCATCCCCAAGCTTAAACTCTTCACTCTTCTTGATCATATTGTATCATCCTCCTCTCTTGACCCTTGAAAACTTCCTCCACACCAAACTTAAAACAAACTCATTAGAGGGTCAGTGCATAATTCATATATTCAGAGGTGACATAATCATTCTTAACACTTCTGGACATTGCACAAAGCTACTGAAAGTTAATGGAAAGAAATCCATCAAACATAGCAAAACAGGCAATGCGAAATAAAAGGCAGAATCTGTCAAAACAGAACAGTCCGTAAAGACGATTTTTTTAGAGGCACCAGACTTGCTCAGATGAAAATGCCCAAATTGAATGAAAGTTGCGTACATATCTGAGGATCACGCACGTAAATTGGCAGATTTTCTGAGTTACCTACAGAGAACCATACCCAAATTCGTGACAGCAAGAAATCTGTTTCTGCGCAGTAATCCAAATCTAGTATTGACTTTACTATCAAAGACTTTACTTGGCACAACAATGCAATAAAATAAAGATAAGGAGAGGTTGCTACAGTAGTAACAACTTCCAAGACTCAAATATAAAACAAAGTGCAGAAGTAAAATAATGGGTTGTCTCCCATAAGCGCTTTTCTTTAACGCCTTTCAGCTAGGCGCAGAAAGTGTGTATCAAGTATTATCAAGAGATGAAGCATCGACACCATAATTTGTTCTAATAATAGAATCATAAGGTAACTTCATTCTCTTTCTAGGGAAGTGTTCCATACCTTTCTTGAGAGGAAATTGATATTTAATATTACCTTCCTTCATATCAATGGTGGCACCAACAGTTCGAAGAAAAGGTCTTCCCAATATAATGGGACAAGATGCATTGCATTCAATATCCAAGACAACAAAATCAACGGGGACAAGGTTATTGTTAACCATAATACGAACATTATCAATCCTCCCCAAAGGTTTCTTTATAGCATTATCAGCAAGATTAACATCCAAATAACAATTTTTCAATGGTGGCAAGTCAAGCATATCATATATTTTCTTAGGCATAACAGAAATACTTGCACCAAGATCACATAAAGCATTACAATCAAAATCATTGACCCTCATCTTAATGATGGGCTCCCAACCATCTTCTAACTTCCTAGGAATAGAAGTTTCAAGTTTTAGTTTATCTTCCCTAGCTTTTATGAGAGCATTTGTAATATGTTTTGTAAAGGCCAAATTTATAGCACTAGCATTGGGACTTTTAGCAAGTTTTTGTAAGAACTTTATAACTTCAGAGATGTGACAATCATCAAAGTCTAAATCATTATGACCTACAGCAATGGGATCATTGTCCCCAATGTTGGAAAAAATTTCAGCAGTTTTATCACAAGCAGTTTTAGCAGTTTCAGGCAATTTTGCACGCTTTGCACTAGGAGTAGAAACATTGCCAACACCAATTATTTTACTATTGATAGTAGGAGGTTTAGAAACATGTGAATCATTATCATTACTAGTGGTGGTAATAGTCCAAACTTTAGCTACATTATTCTCTTTAGCAAGTTTTTCATTTTCTTCTCTTTCCCACCTAGCATGCAATTCAGCCATCAATCTTATATTCTCATTAATTCTAACTTGGATGGCATTTGCTGTAGTAACAATCTTATTTTCATTATCCTTATTAGGCATAACTTTCAATTTTAAAAGATCAACATCAGAGGCAAGTCTATCAACCTTAGAAGCAAGGATATCAATTTTATCAAGCTTTTCTTCAACAGATTTGTTAAAAGCAGTTTGTGTACTAATAAATTCTTTAAGAATGGCTTCAAGACCAGGGGTACACTCCTATTATTGTTGTAAGAATTCCCATAAGAATTACCATAACCATTACCATTAGCAGAAGGATATGGCCTATAGTTGTTACCAGAATTATTCCTATAAGCATTGTTGTTGAAATTATTATTTTTAATGAAGTTCACATCAACATTCTCTTCTTGAGCAACCAATGAAGCTAAAGGAACATTATTAGGATCAACATTAGATCTACCATTCACAAGCATAGACATAATCACATCAATCTTATCACTCAAGGAGGAGGTTTCTTCAACAGAATTTACCTTCTTACCTTGTGGAGCCCTTTCCGTGTGCCATTCAGAGTAATTGACCATCATATCATCAAGAAGCTTTGTAGCCGCCCCCAAAGTGATGGACATAAAGGTTCCTCCAGCAGCTGAATCCAATAGGTTCCGCGAAAAAAATTCAATCCTGCATATAAGGTTTGGATGATCATCCAAGTAGTTAGTCCATGGGTTGGGCAATTCTTTACCAAAGATTTCATTCTCTACCATGCTTGAGCAACATGTTCATTATCTAATTGCTTAAAATTCATTATGCTACTTCTCAAAGATATAATTTTAGCGGGAGGATAATATCTACCAATAAAAGCATCCTTACATTTAGTCCATGAATCAATACTATTCTTAGGCAAAGATAGCAACCAATCTTTAGCTCTTCCTCTTAAGGAGAAAGGAAACAATTTCAATTTTATAATATCACCATCTACATCCTTATACTTTTGCATTTCACATAATTCAACAAAATTATTAAGATGGGCAGCAGCATCATCAGAACTAACACCAGAAAATTGCTCTCTCATAACAAGATTCAGTAAAGCAGGTTTAATTTCAAAGAATTCTGCTGTAGTAGCAGGTGGAGCAATAGGTGTGCATAAGAAATCATTATTATTAGTGTTTGTGAAGTCACACAACTTAGTGTTTTCAGGAGTATTCATTTTAACAGTAGTAAATAAAGCAAACTAGATAAAGTAAATGCAAGTAACTAATTTTTTTGTATTTTTGATATAGAGAACAAGACAGTAAATAAAGTAAAGCTAGCAACTAATTTTTTTGTGTTTTGTTTTAATGCAGCAAACAAAGTAGTAAATAAAGTAAAGCAAGACAAAAACAAAGTAAAGAGATTGGAAGTGGAGACTCCCCTTGCAGCGTGTCTTGATCTCCCCGGCAACGGCGCCAGAAAACAGTCTTGATGCGCGTGAGACACACGTCCGTTGGGAACCCCAAGAGGAAGGTGTGATGTGCACAGCAGTAAGTTTTCCCTCAGAAAGAAACCAAGGTTTATCGAACCAGTAGGAGCCAGAAGCACGTTGAAGGTTGTTGGTGGCGGAGTGTAGTGCGGCGCAACACCGGGATTCGGCGCCAACGTGGAACTGCACAACACAATCACGGTACTTTGCCCCAGCGTAACAGTGAGGTTGTCAATCTCACCGGCTTGATGTAAACAAAGGATTAGATGTATAGTGTGGATGATGATGATTGTTTGCGAAGAACAGTAAAGAACAATTGCAGTAGATTGTATTTCAGATGTAAAGAATAGGACCGGGGTCCACAGTTCACTAGTGGTGTCTCTCCCATAAGATAAACAGAGGTTGGGTGAACAAATTACAGTTGGGCAATTGACAAATAAAGAAGGCATAACAATGCACATACATATACCATGATGAGTACTATGAGATTTAATCAGGGCATTACGACAAAGTACATAGACCGCCATCCAGCATGCATCTATGCCTAAAAAGTCCACCTTTCAGGTTATCATCCGAACCCCTTCCGGTATTAAGTTGCAAGCAACAGACAATTGCATTAAGTATGGTTTGTAATGTAATCAACACAAATATCCTTAGACAAAGCATCGATGTTTTATCCCTAGTGGCAAACACATCCACAACCTTAGAACTTTCTGTCACTGTCCCAGATTTAATGGAGGTATGAACCCACTATCGAACATAAATACTCCCTCTTGGAGTCACAAGTATCAACTTGGCAGAGCCTCTACTAGCAACGGAGAGCATGCAAGAACATAAAAACACATATATGATATATTGATAATCAACTTGACATAGTATTCAATATTCATCGGATCCCAACAAACACAACATGTAGCATTACAAATAGATGATCTTGATCATGATAGGCAGCTCACAAGATCTAACATGATAGCACAATGAGGAGAAGACAACCATCTAGCTACTGCTATGGACCCATAGTCCAGGGATGGACTACTCACACATCGATCCGGAGGCGATCATGGCGATGAAGAGACCTCCGGGAGATGATTCCCCTCTCCGGCAGGGTGCCGGAGGCGATCTCCTGAATCCCCCGAGATGGGATTGGCGGCGGCGGCGTCTCTGGAAGGTTTTCCGTATCGTGGCTCTCGGTGCGGGGGTTTCGCGACGAAGACTATATGTAGGTGAAAGGGTAGGTCAGGGGCGTCACGAGGGCCCACAGGCCGGTGCGGCCGGGGCTTGGGCCGCGCCGCCCTAGTGTGTCGCCACCTCGTGGCCCCACTTCGTTTCCTCTTCGGACTTCTGGAAGCTTCGTGGAAAAATAGGACCCTGGGCGTTGATTTCGTCCAATTCCGAGAATATTTCCTTACTAGGATTTCTGAAACCAAAAACAGCAGAAAACAACAACTGGCTCTTCGGCATCTCGTCAATAGGTTAGTGCCGGAAAATGCATAATAATGACATATAATGTGTATAAAACATGTGAGTATCATCATAAAAGTAGCATGGAACACAAGAAATTATAGATACGTTTGGGACGTATCAAGCTCTTTTCTCTCTGGTGTTTTTCCGCCCCGCAGAGGCGGCTGTGTCTATTCTCGATGTCCCCCTCCACCTTAGGATTCTCTGGAGATGAAGTACGTGAAGGAGAGATGGCCGAGGGGGGTTGTGGGCCCCCTCTCCACATGGCGGCGCGGCCAGGGTGGAGCCCGTGCTGGCCTATGGGGGGGCCCATGGCGGCCCTCCTCGGCCTCCCCTTTTGGTTGTGTCCGTCTTCTGGAATAATAAGAGCTTCGGTATATTTTCCATCAATTGTTGATCTTCAGAAATATTGTATCCTGACGGTGCTTTTTCCAGCAGAATCCTGACTCCGGTGAGTAATTCTCCAATAATCATGAAACATGCAAAATAGGTGAAATAACATAAGTATCATCTCTAAATATGAAATATATCAATGAATAACAGTAAATTATGATATAAAATAGTGATGCAAAATGGACGTATCAACTCCCCCAAGCTTAGACCTCGCTTGTCCCCAAGCGAAACTGAACTCGTAAACAAGACCACATGTTTATGGAGTGAAGAGTCGATAAATAAAATACGGACAAGAAGCATCACATTTATTAATTCACACAAGACATTCTAGTAAACAACTTCCTCATATAACTCAACTTGAAACAAGTAAAGGGAAATCACAAATAAAGGTACATAGGAAATCATAATTGGTGATGGCAAACTTCGTTCTTGGTCAAAGAACAATTAACAGATTGTACTTATTTTTCGAGCATAGATAACCTTCAAAGTCATATTCATTCAGATAAAATTGTACTAAACAAGGAAGAATAAAAGACATGATTAAATAGATCACAATATAGATGGTTGGATCACAACAACTCAATTGCTTGCTTGAGATAGAGGGAAATAGGTTTACTGACTCAACATAAAAGTAAAAGATAGGCCCTTCGCAGAGGGAAGCAGGGATTAAATCATGTGCTAGAGCTTTTTAAGTTTTGAAATCATATAAAGAGCATAAAAGTAAAGTTTTGAGAGGTGTTTGTTGTTGTCAACGAATGGTAGTGGGTACTCTAACCCCCTTGTCAAACAGACCTTCAAAGAGCGGCTCCCATGAAGGACGTTATCTCTACCAGCAAGGTAGATCATCCCTCTTCTCTTTGTTTACACATGTACTTTAGTTTTATTTATGGATGACACTCCTCCCAACCTTTGCTTTCATAAGCCATGGCTAACCGAATCCTCGGGTGCCTTCCAACATTTCACATACCATGGAGGAGTGTCTATTGCAAAGTTAAGTTGCTTACTGATAAATCAGGGCAAAACATGTGAAGAGAATTATTAATGAAAGTTAATTAATTGGGGCTGGGAACCCCATTGCCAGCTCTTTTTGCAAAATTATTGGATAAGCGGATGTGCCACTAGTCCATTGGTGAAAGTCTGCCCAACAAGATTGAAAGATAAAACACCACATACTTCCTCATGAGCTATGAAACATTGACACAAGTAAGAGATAATAACTTTTGAATTGTTTAAAGGTAGCACATGAAGTATTTACTTGGAGTGGCGCAAAATACCACATAATAGGTAGTTATGGTGGACACAAATGGCATGGGTTTGGTTTAAGGTTTTGGATGCACGAGAAGCATTCCCTCTCAGTACAGGTCTTTGGCTAGCAAGGTTGGTTAGCAAGCATAAGAGTTGAGGGAAACAAACAAATATATATGTGATAGAAACAATCATGCATCTTCCTTGTAAGCACAAACAATTTTAACTTCAGAATACTAAGCTCATTAGCTAACAAGAAAGATAGACGACGAAACAATATATCTACATGTACTTCCCTCTTTTCTACTTAAGTCTCAAAGTAATGTTGCTATTGACCAATGCTAAGTTTGCCAAAACCAAATAGATTTACTTAATGCTCCCAAAGTGATACCAATACTAACAACAAGATCAATCATATAACAGAAATTGCAAACTAAAATAAGGTGTGCAAAATGTAAATGATAAAACTTCTCATTAATATTCCATAACGATAACTCACACCAAGGGATACATAGATAACCAACTAAAAGAGAGATACTTCCACACTGCAAACCATCTTATATGATAACTTCCCTACTCATGATATGACACTACTTGATAGTAAAAAGGTAAAAGATAGTGATGATGTGATACCGCGGCACTCCCCCAAGCTTGGAACAAACCAAGGGGATGCCAATACCAATGATGAATTACTCCTTCGGTGGTGATGGTGGAACGACCCTGATGGGAGTGAGGAACCGCTCTAGCATTCTGCGAAGTCGGTTGTTCTCCTCCTGAAGTATCTCCACTTCCCTTCTCAGAACACGGTATTGATCACAAAACTCATCGGTAACCCGTAATGCTTCCTCCACAGCAGGGAAAGAGTTGAGGCTAGGAGCAGGTGGTAAAGGTCCCTGCAAGTTATGAGAAAAAGAACGTCCAGTGTTAACCGATCCCACCAAGATTGGCTTACTCCTCACAGTTTGCCGCTCTCTTTTTATTGATGACATCTCCTTCACTTCCTCCTTGACTTCTTCTTTCAGCTCGGGATCTTGAATATCTTCCTCCGAAAGCCCCTTGCCCTTGTTGTTGGAGACCATGGTGCTTCTAGATCAAAAACAGATCCTGGCAGAAAACAGCTCGAAACAAAACACGACGAGAAGACGATATACGGACCTCTGGGGATCTGGGGGATTATATAGCGAGAATTTTCGCGACAGAAGGAAACTACAAGGTCGAACCAGAGTGGGAGAGGGACTCCGAGGAGCCGTCACCATATGGTGGCGCGGCCAGGGTGGGGCCCGCGCCACCACGTGGGACGTGCCCTCGTGCGTCTCCTCCACTCCGATTCGATCTCATAATTTTTCATATTTTCTAAAAACAGCAAAAATATTGTTCGGAAAGTTAAACGCGGACTTTTACTGTTACCTATTCAAAGTCGAACTCTGCAGAACTATCAATTTGATCTTTGATGAAAGTTTCCGGAGTCACCACTCGAATAACATCAACATCTTCATTATAAGAATCTCCAGAAATATAATGCTTGAGTCTTTGTCCATTCACCACTTGTGTGGCATCACCTTTCAGAGAACCAATTTTTATTGCTCCTGAACGATACACCTCCACAACGACATATGGTCCTTCCCATTTTGAGAGTAATTTCCCTGCAAAAAATCTGAGACGAGACCGATACAATAGGACTTTATCTCCAACATTAAATTTTCTTTTAATAATTCTTCTATCATGCCATTTCTTAACTTTCTCCTTAAAAAGTTTAGCATTTTCATAAGCTTCACTTCTCCATTCATCTAAAGAACTCAATTGTAGCAACCTTTTCTTACCGGCAAGTTTAAAATCTTTATTAAGTTCTCTTATAGCCCAATAAGCTTTGTGCTCTAGTTCTAAAGGTAAATGACAAGCCTTTCCATAAACCATTTTATAAGGAGACATACCCATAGGATTTTTATAAGCAGTTCTATAAGCCCACAATGCTTCCTTCAACTTACTAGCCCAATTTTTTCTAGATTTATTAACAGTCTTTTGCAAGATAGATTTAATTTCTCTATTTGATAATTCTACTTGCCCACTAGTTTGAGGATGATAAGCGGAAGCAATCCTATGATTAATACCATATTTAGCAAGAGTTTTTCTAAAACCACCATGAATAAAATGAGAACCTCCATCAGTCATAATATATCTAGGTACTCCAAACCTAGGAAAAATAACATCTAAAAGCATTCTTAAAGAGGTCTCACCATCAACACTTTTTGTGGGTATGGCTTCCACCCATTTAGTAACATAATCAACAGCAACAAGTATATGAGTGTTACCTTCTGAAGAAGGGAAAGGACCCATGAAGTCAAATCCCCAACAATCAAATGGTTCAATAACAAGAGTATAATTCATAGGCATTTCATTGCGTCTAGAGATATTACCAACTCTTTGACATTCATCACAAGATAAGATAAACTTCCTTGCATCTTTAAAGAGAGTTGGCCAATAAAAACCTGACTGTAGAACCTTTTGTGCAGTTCTATCTTGGGGGGAGTTGATACGTCCAAAACGTATCTACTTTCCCGAACACTTTTGCTATTGTTTTGCCTCTAATTTGTGTATTTTGGATACAACTAACACGGATTAACGCTGTTTTCAGCAGAATTGCCCTGGTGTCTTGTTTTTGTGCAGAAACTCAACTTTCAGGAAAATCCCCGGGATTAATTCCAATGGGCCTATTTTCACAGAAGATGGACGGAGCCAGAAGACCAGAAGGAGGGGGGCCACGAGGCGCCCACCCCACAAGGCGGCGCGGTGGGCCCCTGGGCCGCGCCGGCCTATGGTGGCGGCGCCTCGGCCAGCCTCCGACGCCCCCCTTTCGACTACTTAAGGGTTTCGACCTAAAAACGCACGGGGGTTCGACCATATTTCCAAAAGACATCCAGAACTCCGCCGCCATCGCGAAACTCCGTCTCGGGACCAGAAACTCCGTTCTGGCACTCCGCCGGGACGGGGAATTGGAGGAGATCATCGCCATCATCACCACCGACGCCTCTCCATCAACCAGCCATGCTTCCCCCATCCATGTGTGAGTAATTCCCCCGCTATAGGCTGAAGGGGATGGTAGGGATTGGATGAGATTGGTCATGTAATAGCATAAGATTGTTAGGGCATAGTGCCTAGTATCCGTAATTGGTACTTTTATGATATTGTTGCAACTTGTTATGCTTAATGCTTGTCACTAGGGCCCGAGTGCCATGATCTCAGATCTGAACATGTTATCAATTCATGATGATATTCATTGCTTTATGATCTTACCTGCAAGTTGTATACACATATTGCTGTCCGGAACCCGAGGCCCCAAAGTGACAGAAATTGGGACAACCGGAGGGGAAGGCGGTGATATGAGGATCACATGTGTTCACGGAGTGTTAATGCTTTGCTTCGGTGCTCTATTAAAAGGAGTACCTTAATTACCAGTAGATACCCTAGAGGCCCGGCTGCCACCGGCTGGTAGGACAAAAGATGTTGTGCAAGTTTCTCATTGCGAGCACGTACGACTATATATGGAACACATGCCTATGGTTGTTTAGTACTTGGATACTGTTTTATTACTATCTGCAAATGCCCTACCTTGATTGTTACATGAGTTCTTTCATCCATGCAGCGCCCGTTCATTCATCCCTATGCCTACAGTATTTTAATCCTGCTGTTTACTATAATCACTACTGCTGTCCTTGTTACACTGCTGCTTATATTTCACTACTGCTACTGCTATAAAACGGTTGCTACGATAAACTCTTGCGAGCAAGTCTGTTTTCAGGTGCAGCTGAATTGACAACTCCGTTGTTAAGGCTTACAAATATTCTTTGGCTCCCCTTGTGTCGAATCAATAAATTGGGTTTTACTTCCCTCGAAGACTGTTGCGATCCCCTATAATTGTGGGTCATCAAGACTATTTTCTGGCGCCGTTGCCGGGGAGCATAGTGATGACCCACAAGTATAGGGGGTGTATCGTAGTATCTTCGATAAGTAAGAATGTCGATCCCAACGAGGAGCAGAAGGTGTTGACCAGTTTCGATGAAGGATTCACTGTAAATGCTCACAGACAAGTATTCAGGGGGTTTTGATGTAACAGATGAATAAAGTACAAGTAAGTAAAATGCGAGAGAAATAATTGCAGCGAGTGTCCCAATCCTTTTTAGCACAAAGGACAAGCCGGTTTGTTTACTTATAATGACCAAACGTTCTCGAGGACACACGGGATTTTAGTCTAGTGCTTTCGCTACATACGGCTGATTAATCTTCATTGTTTTGATAAGTGTTGTGTGGGTGAACCTATGCTAATGTACCGCCCTTCCTAGGACTAATACATACTTGTGATTATACCCCTTGCAAGCATCCGCAACTACAAGAAAGTAATTAAGATAAATCTAACCACAGCCTTAAACTCTGAGATCCTGCGATCCCTCCTGCATCGATATACCAACGGGGGTTTAGGTTTCTGTCACTCCGGCAACCCCGCAATTGGCAAACGAGTACAAGATGCATTCCCCTAGGCCCATAAATGGTGAAGTGTCGTGTAGTCGACGTTCACACGACACCACTAGAAGAATAACACCACAACTTAAATATCATAACATTGAATATTACTCAACCATAGTTCACTACTAACATTTAGACTTCACCCATGTCCTCAAGAACTAAACGAACTACTCACGAGACATCATATGGAACATGATCAGAGGTGATATGATGATGAATAACAATCTGAACATAAACCTTGGTTCAATGGTTTCACTCAATAGCATCAACAACAAGTAGAAATTAGTATCGGGAGAGTTTCCCCTATCAAACAATCAAGATCAAACCCAAATTGCTACAGCGGTGACTGATACGTCTCCGACGTATCGATAATTTCTTATGTTCCATGCCATATTATTGAGGATACCTACATGTTTTATGCACACTTTATGTCATATTCGTGCATTTTCTGGAACTAACCTATTAACAAGATGCCGAAGTGCCAGTTGCTGTTTTCTGCTGTTTTTGGTTTCAGAAATCCTAGTAACGAAATATTCTCGGAATTGGACGAAATCAAGTCCCAGGGTCCTATTTTGCCACGAACCTTCCAGAAGACCGAAAGGGATACGAAGTGGGGCGACGAGGCGCCGCCACCATAGGGCCGCGCGGCCGGAGGGGGGCGCGCCGCCCTATGGTGTGGGCCTCGTCAGCCCTCCGACTCAGCCCTTCCGCCTACTTAAAGCCTCCGTCGCGAAACCCTGAGGCGAAAAACCACGATACGGAAAACCTTCCAGGACGCGCCGCCGCCAATCCCATCTCGGGGGATTCAGAGATCTCCTCCGGCACCCTGCCGGAGAGGGGATTCATCTCCCGGAGGACTCTACACCGCCATGGTCGCCTCCGGAGTGATGAGTGAGTAGTTCACCCCTGGACTATGGGTCCATAGAAGTAGCTAGATGGTTTTCTTCTCCTCATTGTGCTTCATTGTTGGATCTTGTGAGCTGCCTAACATGATCAAGATCATCTATCTGTAATACTCTATGTTGTGTTTGTCGGGATCCGATGGATAGAGAATACCATGTTATGTTAATTATCAAGTTATTACATATGTGTTGTTTATGATCTTGCATGCTCTCCGTTACTAGTAGAGGCTCTGGCCAAGTTTTTGCTTTTAACTCCAAGAGGGAGTATTTATGCTCGATAGTGGGTTCATGCCTTCATTGACACGGGACAGTGACAGAAAGTTCTAAGGTTGTGTTGTGCTGTTGCCACTAGGGATAAAACATTGGCGCTATGTCCGAGGATGTAGTTGTTGATTACATTACGCACCATACTTAATGCAATTGTCTGTTGCTTTGCAACTTAATACCGGAGGGGGTTCGGACGATAACCTGAAGGTGGACTTTTTAGGCATAGATGCGGTTGGATGGTATGTACTTTGTCGTAATGCCCAATTAAATCTCACTATACTTATCATGACATGTATGTGCATTGTTATGCCCTCTCTATTTGTCAATTGCCCGACTAATTTGTTCACCCAACATGCTTTTATCTTATGGGAGAGACACCTCTAGTGAACTGTGGACCCCGGTCCATTCTTTTATACTGAAATACAAATCTGCTGCAATACTTGTTTTACTGTTTTCTCTGCAAACAATCATCTTCCACACAATACGGTTAATCCTTTGTTACAGCAAGCCGGTGAGATTGACAACCTCACTGTTTCGTTGGGGCAAAGTACTTTGGTTGTGTTGTGCAGGTTCCACGTTGGCGCCGGAATCTCGGTGTTGCGCCGCACTACATCCCGCCGCCATCAACCTTCAACGTGCTTCTTGGCTCTTCTGGTTCGATAAACCTTGGTTTCTTTCTGAGGGAAAACTTGCTGCTGTGCGCATCATACCTTCCTCTTGGGGTTCCCCAACGAACGTGTGAAATACACGCCATCAAGCATATTTTCTGGCGCCGTTGCCGGGGAGATCAAGACACGCTGCAAGGGAGTCTCCACTTCTCAATCTCTTTACATTGTTTTTGTCTTGCTTTATTTTATTTACTACTTTGTTTGCTGCATTATATCAAAACACACAAAAATTAGTTGCTAGCTTTACTTTATTTACTGTCTTGTTTGCTATATCAAAAACACACAAAAATTAGTTACTTGCATTTAGTTTACTTTTGTTATCATGTCTAGCTCTGTACCTGTTACTACTTCACCTGAGGAATTAGTTTTTACTTTTAAACAAGGGGATGAGGAAAGTTTTAAAGATGCTTGGTCCAGGATTTTTACTTCTTATCGTAAAACTGAACCTCAAATGACTCTAAGTTTGCTCCTTAGTAATTTTTATTTTGGTCTTATGATTCGCTATAGATATGCCTTGGATGCTCTAGTGGGAGGAGATTTCCTTCATTGTAATGGGGATCAAGCTTTTAATGCCATAAAGAAGTTGGTTGCATCACATGATTCATCTAATAATTTTGATTCAGCCCTTATTAGCATTCATAATAGATTAAACACTCTTGAGACAAGTGCATCTCGCTTAAATGAAAATTATGGATACATTCGTAACCGTCTTGATCAAGTTTTAGTGAACTCTGAACCTTCATTGTGGAAACCTACTATTAAAATTGTCATAGGTGACCAAACTCTTCGTGCTAATTGTGATATTATGACTGAATTTTGCCTAATGCCTAAGGGTATTCATAAATCTT
Organism: Lolium multiflorum; assembly: GCA_030979885.1. NCBI lineage: Eukaryota > Viridiplantae > Streptophyta > Magnoliopsida > Poales > Poaceae > Lolium > Lolium multiflorum. The sequence continues at coordinate 313,341,835 of CM061748.1, read as the reverse complement.
TGAAACTTTGGGAATTCACTGAAGGGGGAGAAGGAATAACTCTTATTGATAACTCTGTTATAATTCCTAAAGGGATAGCTGCGGGTGTGCATACAACCATTCTTGGGATAACAATATCCATTGATTACCTTGTCATTGAATGCGCAGGAACAGGACAAATCACACTCGGAAGATCCCTGCTGAAACTATTGGGAGCAGTCATAGACGTGAGAGAAGGCACCCTAAAATTCACCTCTACACCCGGGGGTAGCCATATATTCCCTAAGCCAAAGAGTAAGGACAAGAAAGGTAAGGGTAAAGCCCAAGGTAATGTCAATGCTCCATCTTTCGATAACACTTGATATACACTTTCTGCGCCTAGCTGAAAGGCGTTAAAGAAAAGCGCTTATGGGAGACAACCCATGTTTTTACTACAGTATTTTTGTTTTATATTTGAGTCTTGGAAGTTGTTTACTACTGTAGCAACCTCTCCTTATCTTAGTTTTGAGTTTTGTTGTGCCAAGTAAAGTCTTTGATAGTAAAGTAAGTACTAGATTTGGATTACTGCGCAGTTCCAGATTTCTTTGCTGTCACGAATCTGGGTCTACCTCCCTGTAGATAGCTCAGAAAATTAAGAAAATTTATGTGCATGATCCTCAGATATGTACGCAACTTTCATTCAATTTGAGCATTTTCATTTGAGCAAGTCTGGTGGCCTAATAAAATCCATCTTTACGGACTGTTCTGTTTTGACAGATTCTGCCTTTTATTTCGCATTGCCTCTTTTGCTATGTTGGATGAATTTCTTTGATCCATTAATGTCCAGTAGCTTTATGCAATGTCCAGAAGTGTTAAGAATGATTGTGTCACCTCTGAACATGTGAATTTTTATTGTGCACTAACCCTCTAATGAGTTGTTTCGAGTTTGGTGTGGAGGAAGTTTTCAAGGATCAAGAGAGGAGTATGATGCAATATGATCAAGGAGAGTGAAAGCTCTAAGCTTGGGGATGCCCCGGTGGTTCACCCCTGCATATTCTAAGAAGACTCAAGCGTCTAAGCTTGGGGATTCCCAAGGCATCCCCTTCTTCATCGACAACATTATCAGGTTCCTCCCCTGAAACTATATTTTTATTCCGTCACATCTTATGCACTTTGCTTGGAGCGTCGGTTTGTTTTTGTTTTTGTTTTGTTTGAATAAAATGGATCCTCGCATTCACTTTGTGGGAGAGAGACACGCTCCGCTGTAGCATATGGACAAGTATGTCCTTAGGCTCTACTCATAGTATTCATGGCGAAGTTTCTTCTTCGTTAAATTGTTATATGGTTGGAATTGGAAAATACTACATGTAGTAATTCTAAAATGTCTTGGATAATTTGATACTTGGCAATTGTTGTGCTCATGTTTAAGCTCTTGCATCATATACTTTGCACCCATTAATGAAGAAACACTTAGAGCTTGCTAATTTGGTTTGCATATTTGGTTTCTCTAGAGTCTAGATAACATCTAGTATTGAGTTTTGAACAACAAGGAAGACGGTGTAGAGTCTTATAATGTTTACAATATGTCTTTTATGTGAGTTTTGCTGCACCGTTCATCCTTGTGTTTGTTTCAAATAACCTTGCTAGCCTAAACCTTGTATCGAGAGGGAATACTTCTCATGCATCCAAAATCCTTGAGCCAACCACTATGCCATTTGTGTCCACCATACCTACCTACTACATGGTATTTCTCAGCCATTCCAAAGTAAATTGCTTGAGTGCTACCTTTAAAATTCCATCATTCACCTTTGCAATATATAGCTCATGGGACAAATAGCTTAAAAACTATTGTGGTATTGAATATGTACTTATGCACTTTATCTCTTATTAAGTTGCTTGTTGTGCGATAACCATGCTTGGGGGACGCCATCAACTATTCTTTGTTGAATATCATGTGAGTTGCTATGCATGTCCGTCTTGTCTGAAGTAAGAGAGATCTACCAATGGTTGGAGAATGCATATTGTTAGAGAAGAACATTGGGCCGCTAACTAAAGCCATGAATCATGGTGGAAGTTTCAGTTTTGGACACACATCCTCAATCTCATATGAGAATAATAATTGTTGCCACATGCTTATGCATTAAAGAGGAGTCCATTATCTGTTGTCCATGTTGTCCCGGTATGGATGTCTAAGTTGAGAATAATCAAAAGCGAGAAATCCAAAATGCGAGCTTTCTCCTTAGACCTTTGTACAGGCGGCATGGAGGTACCCCATTGTGACACTTGGTTAAAACATGTGCATTGCAAAGATCCGGTAGTCCAAGCTAATTAGGACAAGGTGCGGGCACTATTAGTATACTATGCATGAGGCTTGCAACTTGTAAGATATAATTTACATAACTCATATGCTTTATTACTACCGTTGACAAAATTGTTTCATGTTTTCAAAATAAAAGCTCTAGCACAAATATAGCAATCGATGCTTTCCTCTTTGAAGGACCATTCTTTTTACTTTTATGTTGAGTCGGTTCACCTATCTCTCTCCACCTCAAGAAGCAAACACTTGTGTGAACTGTGCATTGATTCCTACATACTTGCATATTGCACTTGTTATATTACTCTATGTTGACAATTATCCATGAGATATACATGTTACAAGTTGAAAGCAACCGCTGAAACTTAATCTTCCTTTGTGTTGCTTCAATACCTTTACTTTGATTTATTGCTTTATGAGTTAACTCTTATGCAAGACTTATTAATGCTTGTCTTGAAGTACTATTCATGAAAAGTCTTTGCTTTATGATTCACTTGTTTACTCATGTCATTACCATTGTTTTGATCGCTGCATTCACTACATATGTTTACAAATAGTATGATCAAGGTTATGATGGCATGTCACTTCAGAAATTATCTTTGTTATCGTTTTACCTGCTCGGGACGAGCAGAACTAAGCTTGGGGATGCTTGATACGTCTCCGACGTATCGATAATTTCTTATGTTCCATGCCATATTATTGATGATACCTACATGTTTTATGCACACTTTATGTCATATTCGTGCATTTTACGGAACTAACCTATTAACAAGATGCCGAAGTGCCGTTCTTGTTTTCTGCTGTTTTTGGTTTCAGAAATCCTAGTAACGAAATATTCTCGGAATTGGACGAAATCAAGTCCCGGGGTCCTATTTTGCCATGAACCTTCCGGAAGACCGAAAGGGATACGAAGTGGGCGACGAGGCGCCGCCACCATAGGGCCGTGCGGCCAGAGGGGCCGCGCCGCCTATGGTGTGGGCCCTCGTCAGCCCTCCGACTCAGCCCTTCCGCCTACTTAAAGCCTCCGTCGCGAAACCCACGAGGCGAAAAACACGATACGGAAAACCTTCCAGAGACGCCGCCCGCCAATCCCATCTCGGGGATTCAGGAGATCTCCTCCGGCACCCTGCCGGAGAGGATTCATCTCCCGGAGGACTCTACGCCGCCATGGTCGCCTCCGGAGTGATGAGTGAGTAGTTCACCCTGGACTATGGGTCCATAGCAGTAGCTAGATGGTTGTCTTCTCCTCATTGTGCTTCATTGTTGGATCTTGTGAGCTGCCTAACATGATCAAGATCATCTATCGTAAATACTCTATGTTGTGTTTGTCGGGATCCGATGGATAGAGAATACCATGTTATGTTAATTATCAAGTTATTACATATGTGTTGTTTATGATCTTGCATGCTCTCCGTTATTAGTAGAGGCTCTGGCCAAGTTTTTACTCTTAACTCCAAGAGGGAGTATTTATGCTCGATAGTGGGTTCATGCCTGCATTGACACCTGGGACAGTGACAGAAAGTTCTAAGGTTGTGTTGTGCTGTTGCCACTAGGGATAAAACATTGGCGCTATGTCCGAGGATGTAGTTGTTGATTACATTACGCACCATACTTAATGCAATTGTCTGTTGCTTTGCAACTTAATACGGAGGGGGTTCGGACGATAACCTGAAGGTGGACTTTTTAGGCATAGATGCGGTTGGATGGCGGTCTATGTACTTTGTCGTAATGCCCAATTAAATCTCACTATACTTATCATGACATGTATGTGCATTGTTATGCCCTCTCTATTTGTCAATTGCCCGACTGTAATTTGTTCACCCAACATGCTTTTATCTTATGGGAGAGACACCTCTAGTGAACTGTGGACCCCGGTCCATTCTTTTAATACTGAAATACAAATCTGCTGCAATACTTGTTTTACTGTTTTCTCTGCAAACAATCATCTTCCACAATACGGTTAACCCTTTGTTACAGAAAGCGGTGAGATTGACAACCTCACTGTTTCGTTGGGGCAAAGTACTTTGGTTGTGTTGTGCAGGTTCCACGTTGGCGCCGGAATCTCTGTGTTGCGCCGCACTACATCCCGCCGCCATCAACCTTCAACGTGCTTCTTGGCTCCTCCTGGTTCGATAAACCTTGGTTTCTTTCTGAGGGAAAACTTGCTGCTGTGCGCATCATACCTTCCTCTTGGGGTTCCCAACGAACGTGTGAAATACACGCCATCGGTGACGATGTCAGCGGTGGAGATGGCGGTGATGATGGTGGAGATGATGATGATGGTGATGGAGATGATGTCCAGCTCGATGGCGGTGACGATGGCGTCGATTTCCCCCTCCGGGAGGGAATTTCCCCGGCGGATTCCTGCCCGGGAGCTCTTTTCTCTCTGGTGTTCTCCGCCCCGCAGAGGCGGCTGTAACCCTTCGTGAGGATTCCTCTGTGGCTTAGGTCTTCGGGACGAAGGGTTTCGCGAAGAAAAGGAGGCGAAAGAGGCCGAGGGGCTCCACACCACATGGTGGCGCGGCCAGCCATGGGCCGCGCCGCCCTATGGTGTGGGCCCACCTTGGGTCCACCTGGCTCCCCCTTCTGGCTTCCTTCGTCATCTGGAAAAATAGGATTTTTGGTAAAACTTCCTTCCACAGTTGATCTTCCGAAATATTGCATCCTGACGGTGCTTTTTCCAGCAGAATCCTGGCTCCGGTGCTCGATCTCCAAATAATCATGAAACATGCAAAATAGATGAAATAACATAAGTATTGTGTCCCAATATGAAATATATCAATGAATAACAGCAAATTATGATATAAAATAGTGATGCAAATTGGACGTATCACATAGCTTTATTTGCAAGTTCACTTGGATTGATATTGTTCGCTGCAAATTCTCCATCATGGGTAAACCTCGCGATACTAAAGTCGCCATATTACCATCCACTACAAGAAAAGGTACAACTCTGAGTACCTCTGCTGCTCTTGATTCACCATCTGTGATAAGTCAACTTGTTTCACCACCACAAGCTTCACGTGTTGGTACTTCTGCTGAAACTGAAAATTCCTCTGATAATTTTGATGATGCTTCTACTGTGCTTGATGATGATGGTTCGTTAGGATCTTTTCTAGATGCTACAATTGCTAGGTCTAGACAAATTGAAAATACTGAAACTCCTAATGAAAATATTGTTACACCTGTTAATTCACCTGAGTCTGAATACTCTAGTGATGATCTTGATGAAGATTATGTGGAACTTGATGATGATTTTATTAATAAATGCAATGCTACTACTGATGCAAGTAATATTAAAAAGCTTCTTGCACAACGTGCTGTTAGATATAAACTGTCTCCTGATCCTAAATTTGCCACATCTCCTATAAACATTAAGGATAAGGATTATGATTTTTCTCTTGATTTATCTCATATATCTATTGTTGAGAAAACACCTTTTTGTGGTACTGAAAAATAAAGTGTTGTAGAGCACATGAATGAGCTTTCTACTTTGAGTAGCTTGTTTTCTGATGATATTAAGATGCGTACTTATTTTGTTGCTAAAATTTTTCCTTTCTCATTAAAAGATGATGCTAAAATTTGGTATAATAGTTTGCCTCCTGATTCTATTGATAGTCCAAGTTGTTTGCTTGATGTTTTCTTTCGGAAATACTTTCCTGCTAGTGCTCAACATATTGCTTTATAGAAAATTTATAGTTTTGACCAGGAAGATGGAGAGAAATTGCCTGAAGCATGGGCAAGGTTTTGCTCTCTTATCAGAGCTCAGCCTGGACTTGATTTGGAAAAGCATGACCTACTTGATATATTTTATAGTGGACTAACTATTGAGTCTAGAGCATACTGATGTCTACGCACGCTTCTATTCCTGTAGACAGTGTTGGGCCTCCAAGAGCAGAGGTTTGTAGAACAGCAGCAAGTTTCCCTTAAGTGAATCACCCAAGGTTTATCGAACTCGGGGAGGTAGAGGTCAAAGATATCCCTCTCAAGCAACCCTGCAATTACGATACAAGAAGTCTCTTGTGTCCCCAACACACCTAATACACTTGTCGGATGTATAGGTGCACCAGTTCGGCGAAGAGATATTAAAACGCAGGTGGTATAGATGGTGATAAACGGTAATTGCGATCTGAAGTAAATATTGCAGGAAGTAAAGATGCGGTAAAACAGTAAATAAGCGATGTTTGCAGTATTTGGAAACAAGGCCTAGGGATCCTACTTTCACTAGTGGACACTCTCAAAATTGCAATCATAATTGAATATAAATATAAGCACTTCATCATACTACTCTCCTGTTGAATAAAGAACTCAAATTCATTGGGCAAGTGTGCAAAAGCACACCTCAAAGGCGTTTCCCAAGTACTAGTAAACACCCCACTGTCACCGTGAGCATTCATAGGAGGTACTAACACACCACAATTCATAAGGGAGTTACACACGGCGCACACACTGTCACCATTACACCGAGGTCACAGTAACTCCAAAGTTCACATAATAAAACACTTGAATAGCATATGACATCTAGATTGCAAAGCCTATGATCACATAGATGAACAAATAAATGCTACTCTCAAACACTCTCTTGTTGGATAACAAACACCATTCATTGTGTAGGGCTACAAGAGCTCCCTCAAGCCGGAGTAAACAAGCTCCACAACATCCGGAGTTCATATTAAAGTAACCTCTAGAGTGCATAATAGACAAGAGTAACATCTACATATTCATAAAGATCACACCATGGGAGAGAGAGATGAACCACATAGCTACCGGTAGAGCCCTCGGCCTCGGGGGAGAACTACTCCCTCCTCATCATGGGAGACAGCAACGGCGATGAAGATGGCGGTGGTGTCGATGGAGATGACTCGGGGGCAATTCCCCGTCCGGCGGCGTGCGGAACAGAGACTTGTCCCCGGAGTTTCGCGATGGCGGTGGCGCCCCTGGAGTCTTTCTGGAATATGATGGATTGTTTTAGGGTTTTCGCGATGGAGAGAATATATAGGCGGAAGGGCGGCCTCGGAGGAGCCAGGGGTGCCCACACCACATGGCGGCGCGGCCAGGGGTGGGCCCGTGCCCCACTATGGTGTGGGTCCCCTGCTGGCCGCCTCCGACTCTCCTTCGATGTTCTGGAACCCTCCGTGGAAAATAGGGCCGTGGGCTTTTGTTTCGTCCAATTCCGAGAATATTTCCTGTGTAGGATTTCTGAAACCAAAAACAGAAAACAGGAACTGGCGCTTCGACATCTTGTTAATAGGTTAGTCCCGGAAAATGCATCAAAATGATATAAAGTATGAATAAATCATGTAGGTATTGTCATAAAACTAGCATGGAACATCAGAAATTATAGATACGTTGGAGACGTATCACCTATAGTTGTGCTGGTGTGTTTTACGAACGCTGAAGAATTATTGGCTAGAATAGGCCGAAATCATGATGATTGGACTACACCTGAACCAACCCCAACACCAATATTGAAGAAGAGGGGTATGATTAAATTAAATGATGAAGATATGAGGGAAGCCAAGAAATCTCTTAAGGAGAAAGGTATTAAATCTGAAGATGTGAAGAATTTACCTCCCATAGAAGATTTATGTAAGATAACTCCCCCTTCATCCATGATTGAGGTACATTCTCTTCAACGCTTTAGTAGGGAAGATATTCCGTACTCAAAACCTCCTGATCAATGTTTAGATGAGTTTGATAATTATATTGTTAAGCAAGATAATTTTAATATGAGAGTAGAGAATCATTTAATGGAAAATTCTCAAGCTATTAGTAAATTGCATGATATTGTGGAGAGAACCTCCAATGATGTTAAGATGCTTGTTAAACATTTTCATATGGTTCAAACTCAAATTGATCAACTCACTAAAGTGCAAAATGACTTGTTAAAAATAGTTCTAAAGAAAAACATGCTTATGAAGTAACAACTAGAGGTGGTGTTTCTACTCAGGATCCTCTATATCCTGAAGGGCATCCCAAAAGAGTTGAACAAGATTCTCAACGAACTGAAACTAGTGCTCCTTCTAAGAAAAAGAAGAAGAAACATAAAACTGTTGTAGAATCCTCTGAGCCTGTTAATGATCCTAATAGTATTTCTATTTCTGATGCTGAAACTGAAAGTGGTAATGAACATGATAAAGATAATGATAAGAATGATGCTTCTGATAAAGAAGAGGTTGAAGATGAACCTGAAAAGCATGCTAAAAATAAAAAGTATACTAAAGAAGATTTTATTGCTAAGAAACATGGTAATGAAAGAGAACCTTGGGTTCAAAAGCAAATGCCTTTTCCTGCTAAGAAACTAAAATCAAAGGAAGAAGAACACTATAATAAATTTTGTGATTGGATGAAACCTTTGTTCTTGCAAATCCCTTTGACTGATGCTATTAAATTGCCTCCTTATTCAAAGTATATGAAAGATATTGTCTCTAACAAAAGGAAAATTCCTAATGAGGAGATTTCCACTATGCTTGCTAATTACTCTTTCAATGGCAAAGTTCCAAAGAAGTTGGGCGACCCAGGTATACCGACTATTCCTTGTTCCATCAAGAATAATTATGTTAGAACTGCTCTATGTGATTTGGGAGCAGGTGTTAGTGTTATGCCTTTTTCCCTTTACAGGAGACTTGATCTAAATAAGTTGATACCAACTGATATATCTTTGCAAATGGCTGATAAATCTACTGCTGTTCCTGTTAGTATATGTGAGGATGTTCCTGTTCAAGTTACTCAAAATTGCTTAATATTAACTGATTTTGTTGTATTGGAAATGCCTGAAGATGATAACATGTCTATTATTCTTGGAAGACCTTTTCTTAATACTGCAGGGGCTGTTATTGATTGCAATAAAGGAAAAGTCACTTTCAATGTTGATGACAAGGAACATACTGTTTATTTTCCCAAGAGGATTGATAAAGTATATGGAGTTAATACAATTTCTAATTTGAGATCTATCAAAGTGGGAGATATTGATTGTCCAATATATGAGCCTAAAGAAGGATATCAAACTCTTGTGATTGGATCCATATCAATACAATATAAGGTAACATGATTGATTTGAGGTTTATTTCTTCTTATGACATGTAAAAATTATTTGGTGGCAAGACTTGATCAACCTTGTTAACAAGTATATTTTATATGCATAGAAGAGCTAAACAACATTTCTTTCTTTCTCCACTTGTTTTACTTGCTGTAGCACTACTTGTTTTGCAAGATGCTTTAGTTGTTTAGAGGTTTGAAAAATCTTTTTCTGCCCTGTAATAATAATTTTAACACCCAGAAATGTGCAATTTTCGAAGTTCTCAAAAATTTACAAAAATTATACCGTTTGTCTTATTTTTCGAATGCAACCTCGGAGTGCCTGGGGCTGACCAGTGGGGCACCCCAGGGCTGGAGCCGGCGCGGCCAAGGAGGGGGCGCCACCCTGTGGTGTGGGCCCCTCCTTGCCCCACTAAGTCATCTCTTCCTCCCATTCTACTCTCTCTCCCGAAAAAACTCGTACCAACTTTCTCTCACTCGCATTTTTGCTCAAGAGCTCAGGATTCTTCGATCTCTTTGCTCAGCCCAGATTTCTGTCTGAAATTTGGCACATTTGCTCTCCGATGTGACTCCAAATAGAATTTTGTTTCGTTAAGTATATCTTGAGTATTTTGCTGCTGTAGGTAACATGTTAAGTGATCTTGCATGCTTGTTCTAAGTTGTAAAAATTAGTTTTGATGCATGTTTAGTACTCTACCAAGTTCCTATAGTAGTTTCCCTCATTTATATGTCTCCAAATCAACTTTTATAATGATTGTTGAAAAATTTCAGAAAATGGAGTGGAATAGGCACCAACTGAACCAACAAGAATTGGAGGTGCAAGAAGTTATGAGAGTTCACCGCGAAGAGGGAGTATACCCCTCCTATTACCCATGCACTGATTTTATGAGGAGTGCAGGAATCTTGCAAGATGTTCAAAATCTGATTTCCAATGCAGGGTTGGAAAGTTTTGTTGTTGGTGAACCTTACCAATATGCAAAACTAACCATGTCAGTGGTGCAGGATTTTGAATTCCATTGGTCCCAACCTAACCCCATGGTTCGATATAAAATTTATAATAAAACTATCGACTTGCCCTTTGATGATTTTTGTGCAGCTATTAGAGTGCCACAATGGGGCTCATGCGAGAAGGTTAGGGGACTGCCGCAGGAGCTCTTGAGTCTATACAAGATGATCTGTCAAGGGAGAAGCTTCTCGGATGAGAGTGGTAAAATTCGTAGTATTCAACTCCCAGCTATTCGCTACTTTGCTTACTTCATCACCAAGTGCGTTCTTGCTAGAAAGAATGCAAATAAGTTATCTATCCAGGATTTGGCTTTCCTAGCTGCTGCATTGCAATGTGATAGGACTTATAATTTGGGTGCTTTGATAGCCTTTAGACTTGCTACTAACCGTGATAAAGGAGGAATTTGTGGAGGTCTCATCGCCTCTCGTTTGCTAGCTATGCATGGTGTAGAACCTCACCCTCTTGATGTTCAGCTCTCCATAGAGAAACTTGATATTGTTTCCATGATAAAACATGACTTTGTTTCTGATTGGTCTAATTTGAGTAACCTGTCTTATAAGATAACATTTTACAAGAAAAATTGGAGAACAACTAAAAAAACTGAAAGGCTAGTAGGATTGCCTGCACCTGCTTTGTTTAACCTTGATTCCAGGAAAAATTGGTCGGTCACGGAAGATGAACTAAATGCATACATAGAGGGGGATGGCCATCATGCAGGGGACGGCACGGAGGAGGCCGAGGAACACCTCGACTTGTCATCCGATGCAGCGAGCTCTTCACATCAACATTTTGGTCATGTGGAGCCTTCACCCTTTTCTTCTGCACAGGGACCTTATTATGACCACACCATGTATGATCCACCGGCGTGGAACCCTGACCCTCGCTGGGGTTGATCTCCACTTAGGCCAAAAGCCTAAGCTTGGGGGGAGGTATACCGGCATCACTCATTCATTGCATATTACAATTGCCGGATACTTGTACATACTTGTTTAGCTTCTTAAGGTGGTTTCTAATAAGAGGGAGATGATATTTGGGGAAGTGCTGTTTGAAAACAGATTCTGGACTGATACCAAAAAAATTCCCAAAAACAGCCAGAACGTTATTTTGCGAAGCCAATTTTTGTGCATGTTCCCCAGGTTATTATCTAACTTTCATTAGTTGAGCACTTTTCGAGTTGAGCAGCGGAAGATTTTCGTAAAAATAGATTACTGTACTGCTGTCAAGTTTGACGAATTTCTGCTACTTTGTGTTTATGTGACTCTTTTAGTTTTCATTTTCTTGTTTTTGCTTTGTTTCTTTCCTAAAACACAAAAAGACCAAACATATTTCTGTTGTTTCTCTTTACCATTTGTTTATTTTGGTTTCTTGTTCCTATTTTGCTTTATTTGCTATCGTTGGTTTGCTATGAGAAAATCCAATAAGATTTTGCTTTGTTTGCTTGTTTCCTTTTGTTCTTGTTTCCAATTTGAAAACACCAAAAATATTTGTTGTTCTTCTTTGGTTTTGTAAAGTTCATTATGGAGTTCAGCGGTCTCCGGTGGCTGGAGCTTGGTTTTCATTCCATATTATTCAAGCTACACAAGTGAAAGGCAATAATGACGATCTACGACAATCTGATTGTGGTGAGAGGCTGGTATGAACTCTATTTGTTTTCATTTTTGTACATATACTCATCCATGTGAGCATGCTTAGTTGGTTCATGTGAGGTATATGTTTAGAAAGTCTAGTAGTTCATGATCTCTCATGTTTAGCTCCAATTAATATGAGTAGCATATCATAACTATTTGCTTGCGTTGTTTTATTCATAGATAGGTATGACATTGTGGTATCCTCCTCTGAATAATTCACTTGAATCGACTTGGCATATGCTCACGCATGCATATGACTGAACAAAAGTCAATTAAGTCTCGATGATTTACTTTGCCTCAGAGTTCTTGTATCACTTTTATGCCTCTGTTAATTTATTTTGTCGCAAGCATGATTATGACATTTATTGCTCTCTTGATTGTCGCTTCCCAGTCTATTGCTAGCCTTCACTTGTACTGAGCGGGAACGCTGCTCGTGCTTCCAAACCCCTGAAAACCAAGTTATTCCAAAGTGTCCACCATAAATACCTATGCATGGCATTTCAAACCATTCCAAGTAAATTCTCATGTGCTACCTTTAAACCTTCAAAATACTTCTCAATTTGTGTCGATGTTTTATAGCTCATGAGGAAGTATGTGGTGTTTTATCTTTCAACCTTGTCATTTACTCCTGACAGACTTTCATCAATGGACTAGTGGCACATCCGCTTATCCAATAATTTTGCAAAAAGAGCTGGCAACGGGGTTCCCAGCCCCAATTAATTAACTTTCATCAATAATTCTCTTCACATGTTTTGCCCTGATTTATCAGTAAGCAACTTAATTTGCAAATAGACACTCCTCCATGGTATGTGAATGTTGGAAGGCACCCAAGGATTCGGTTAGCCATGGATTGTGTAAGCAAAGGTTGGGGGGAGTGTCATCCATAATAAAACTAAAGTACGTGTGTAAACAAAAGAGAAGAGGGATGATTTACCTTGCTGGTAGAGATAACGTCCTTCATGGGAGCTGCTCTTGAAAGTCTGGTTGATGAGGTAGAGTGAGTGCCCACTACCATTCGTTGACAACAACAAACACCTCTCAAAATAATTTTACTCTGTTTTAAAAATGAAAAGCTCTAGCGCATGTTAATCCCTGCTTCCCTCTGCGAAGGGCCAATCTTTTACTTTTACATTGAGTCACCATCCTTTCTTTGAGCACTTTCTTGAGAGCACAACTGTCATTCTTAGTATAATATGCTTGTCCCAAAATGTGATTAACTGTGGTATAACTTTGATGCTTTTATCTTTGATAATCTCTACTTCCAGTCTTTCCATGAACTTCAAGGTGCCCGGGCATTTATGTTTTGCTGTACAAATACGGGCAAGCGAGATACCACTTTATCATATCCTTTTATGAACATTGCAATCTTGCTGATAGACATGATTCATGATGCTTATTATTAATTTGTTGGTACCTTTTCCATGATTGACATAGCTATTAGATGACTTTATTTGCATGTATCTTATTATGAATTGCCTAAGTACTTGTCCATATCATGAGAATATTTACATCATATGAACAAATGTGTTCGTGAAAGTTCTTTTATCGCACTCAGTTGTTAACTGAATTGCTTGAGGACAAGCAATAAGCTAAGCTTGGGGGAGTTGATACGTCCAAACGTATCTACTTTCCCGAACACTTTTGCTATTGTTTTGCCTCTAATTTGTGTATTTTGGATACAACTAACACGGACTAACGCTGTTTTCAGCAGAATTGCCCTGGTGTCTTGTTTTTGTGCAGAAACTCAACTTTCAGGAAAATCCCCGGGATTAATTCCAATGGGCCTATTTTCACAGAAGATGGACGGAGCCAGAAGACGAGATAGAGGGGGGGCCACGAGGCGCCCACCCCACAAGGCGGCGCGGTGGGCCCCTGGGCCGCGCCGGCCTATGGTGGCGGCGCCTCGGCCAGCCTCCGACGCCCCCCTTTCGACTACTTAAGGGTTTCGACCTAAAAACGCACGGGGGTTCGACCATATTTCCAGAAGACATCCAGAACTCCGCCGCCATCGCGAAACTCCGTCTCGGGACCAGAAACTCCGTTCTGGCACCCTGCCGGGACGGGGAATTGGAGGAGATCATCGCCATCATCACCACCGACGCCTCTCCATCAACCAGCCATGCTTCCCCCATCCATGTGTGAGTAATTCCCCCACTGTAGGCTGAAGGGGATGGTAGGGATTGGATGAGATTGGTCATGTAATAGCATAAGATTGTTAGGGCATAGTGCCTAGTATCCGTAATTGGTACTTTTATGATATTGTTGCAACTTGTTATGCTTAATGCTTGTCACTAGGGCCCGAGTGCCATGATCTCAGATCTGAACATGTTATCAATTCATGATGATATTCATTGCTTTATGATCTTACCTGCAAGTTGTATACACATATTGCTGTCCGGAACCCGAGGCCCCAAAGTGACAGAAATGGGACAACCGGAGGAAGGCGGTGATATGAGGATCACATGTGTTCACGGAGTGTTAATGCTTTGCTCCGGTGCTCTATTAAAAGGAGTACCTTAATTACCAGTAGATTCCCTAGAGGCTCGGCTGCCACCGGCTGGTAGGACAAAAGATGTTGTGCAAGTTTCTCATTGCGAGCACGTACGACTATATATGGAACACATGCCTATGGTTGTTTAGTACTTGGATACTGTTTTATTACTATCTGCAAATGCCCTACCTTGATTGTTACATGAGTTCTTTCATCCATGCAGTGCCCGTTCATCCATCCCTGTGCCTACAGTATTTTAATCTGTTGTTTACTATAATCACTCTGCTGTCTTTGTTACACCTTGCTTATATTTCACTACTGCTACTGCTATAAAACTGTTACTACTGATAAACTCTTGCGAGCAAGTCTGTTTCCAGGTGCAGCTGAATTGACAACTCCGCTGTTAAGGCTTACAAATATTCTTTGGCTCCCCTTGTGTCGAATAAATAAATTGGGTTTTACTTCCCTCGAAGACTGTTGCGATCCCCTATACTTGTGGGTCATCAATGTCCTCCATAAACACTACCATGACACTTACTCAATATTTCTTGTTGCTCATATTCGGGGACACATCTTCGCATAATGCCATCCACTCCTTCTTTATATAAGTGTGGGTCATCCCAAAAATAATGCCTCAAGTCATAAAAGAATTTCCTCCTTTGCTGAGCTGAAAAGGTTGGAGGCAAGTACTTGGAAACAATAAAGTTAGCATAATCAGCATACCAAGGACTATCTCGCGAGCTCACCTTTATTACAGCCAATTGTTCATTTGGAAAACTATCATTAACAGGAACAGGATCATAAGCAATATTTTCCAATCTAGACAAATTATCAGCAACAGGATTATCAGCACCTTTCCTATCTATAATATGTAAATCAAATTCTTGCAAAAGAAGCACCCATCTAATAAGCCTTGGCTTAGCATCTTTCTTTTCCATAAGGTACCTAATTGCAGCATGATCAGTATGAATTGTGACTTTTGAATCAACAATATAAGGTCTAAACTTATCACAAGCAAAAACTACAGCTAATAATTCTTTTTCAGTTGTAGCATAATTTCTTTGAGCAGCATCAAGAGTTTTACTAGCATAATGAATAACATTCAATTTCTTATCTACTCGTTGTCCAAGAACAGCACCTACAGCAAAATCACTAGCATCACACATAATTTCAAAAGGTAAATTCCAATCACTAGCTTTCTTTAGAGTTTCAAAAGCTTCCTTACAATCATCATCAAAAACAAAAGGTACATCTTTTTGAAGAAGATTCATAAGAGGCTTTGAAATTTTAGAGAAATATTTAATAAATCTCCTATAAAAACCAGCATGACCAAGAACACTACGAATACCTTTAACATCCCTAGGATAGGGCATCTTCTCAATTGCTTCAACTTTAGCTCTATCAACTTCAATACCTCTTTCAGAAATTTTATGTCCCAATACAATTCCTTTATTAACCATAAAGTGGCATTTCTCCCAATTAAGGACAAGGTTAGTTTCTTCACATCTCTGCAAAACTTTATCAAGGTTTCGCAAACAATCATCAAAAGAATTCCCATAGACAAAAAAATCATCCATGAATACCTCCACAATCTTTTCACAAAAGCCATGAAAAATAGCAGACATGCATCTTTGAAAAGTAGCAGGAGCATTACATAAACCAAAAGGCATACGCCTATAAGCATAAGTTCCATAGGGACAAGTGAAAGTGGTTTTCTCTTGATCTTTAGTTCTAACAGCAATTTGTGAAAACCCAGAATAACCATCAAGAAAACAGAAATGAGTATTTTTAGATAACCTTTCTAGCATTTGATCAATAAAAGGTAAAGGATAATGATCTTTCTTAGTAACTTTATTAACCTTACGAAAATCAATGCACATTCTATACCCTACAACTACTCTTTGAGGGATGAGCTCATCATTATCATTAGGTACAACAGTTATTCCTCCTTTCTTAGGAACACAATGCACAGGACTAACCCATCTACTATCAGCAATAGGATATATAATACCAGCTTCAAGAAGTTTCAATACCTCATTCCTTACCACATCCTTCATCTTAGGAATTAGACGACGCTGATGTTCAACAACAGGCTTTGCATCATCTTCCATGTTGATGGCATGTTGGCAAATAGAGGGAGAAATCCCCTTCAAGTCATCAAGAGTGTAACCAATAGCTCCTCGGTGTTTCTTCAATATTTCCAATAATCTTTCTTCCTCAAAATCTGAAAGCTTAGCACTAATAATAACAGGATATGTTTTCTTATCATCAATATAAGCATACTTAAGATTATCAGGCAATGGTTTCAAATCAAAAACAGGATCTTCCTTTGGTGGTGGTGTTGTACCTAGATCTTCAACCGGTAAGTCATGTTTAAGAATAGGTTGACGAAGGAAAATTTCATCAAGCTCATTCCTTTCTTCCCTAAAGACTTCACTCTCATGATCCTCCAAATGTTGCTGCAAAGGATTACTAGGAGCAAGAGCAATAGATGCAAGCTGTTCAACTCTAAAATCATTATTAGGCAATTCAGCTTTATAAGGAACTTTGGCAAATTTAGAGAAATTAAACTCATAAGATTCACCAGCAAATTTAGTCACAATTTTCTCTTTCTTGCAATCTATAATAGCTCCACAAGTATTTAGAAAAGGTCTACCAAAAATGATAGGACAAGTCTTACTAGCAGCAGAACCAAGTACCAAAAAGTCAGCGGGATATTTAATCTTACCACATAGAACTTCCACATCTCGAACAATACCAATAGGAGAGATAGTTTCTCTATTAGCTAGCCGAATAACCACATCAATATCTTCAAGTTCACAAGAACCAATTTCATGCATGATTTCCTTGTAAAGCTCATAAGGAATGGCACTAATACTTGCACCAATATCGCATAAGCCATAATAACAATGATCACCAATTCTAACAGAGAGCATAGGAACACTAGCTTTCCTAGACTTACTAGGATGTGAAACAATATTAGAAGCATCTTCACAGAAAATGATGTGACCGTCTTCTACATTTTCAGTCACAAGATCTTTAACTATTGCAATAGCAGGTTCAACATTTATTTGCTCCTCAGGTTCTATAGGTTTCTTTGCACTTTTATTAACCACACTAGTTATAACATAATACTCCTTCATTTTAGCAGGGAAAGGAGTTTTTTCAATATAAGCTTCAGGAAGAATATGATCAACAGTTTTAATTTCAACACATTTACCTATAGGTGAATCAGTTTTATCTTTATAAGGTTCATGATACTTATTAAAGTTCTTCCTAGGCAATTCAAAATGAGAGGCAAAAGCTTTATAAAAATTTGCAACAACTTGAGAGTCAAGACCATAAGTAGCACTCATATTACGAAATTTATCAGTATCCATAAAAGTTTCAATGCATTCGTAATCATAATTTATACCTGACTCTCTACCTTTGTCGTTCTCCCATCCTTCAGTATTCTCCTGAATCCGATCAAGAAGGTCCCATTTAAACTCTTCTTTGTTGTGCGTGAATGATCCAGAACAAGAAGTATCCAGCAAGGTTTTATCTTGAAAAGAAAGTCTTGCATAGAAATTATCAATGATGATATTACCAGGAAGCTCATGAATGGGGCATTTGAGCATTAAAGACTTCAATCTCCCCCATGCTTGGGCAATACTCTCTCCATCATGAGGCCAGAAATTATATATGCGGTTTCGGTCTTTATGAATTTCACTTGGAGGATAGAATTTAGAATAAAATAGAGGCACAATATCCTTCCAATCAAGAGAGTTCCCATTCTTCAGCAATTTATACCAATGCGCCGCTTTACCAGATAGCGACATAGAGAATAGTTTCTTCCTAACTTCATCCATTGAAATACCTGCACACTTGAATAACCCGCATAATTCATGTAGAAACAATAAATGATCTCCAGGATGAACAGTTCCATCCCCTTCATAGCGGTTATCCACAACACGTTAATTTTCATATTTTATATGGAATCTCTTTCTCACCTGGCGCCTCATCCACTACCGTTGCAGTAGTAGTAGATTTTCCAAATAGGAATTCAAGAGAAGATCTCTCCATAATGAATTATAGCAGCAGGCAGAAATAAAAACAGCACGTACAGTAAAAGTTTTCCTTACCAATTCCACTTACCAATAGCGCTTCACTCCCCGGCAACGGCGTCAGAAAATAGTCTTGATGACCCACAAGTATAGGGGGTGTATCATAGTACTTTTGATAAATAAGAGTGTCGAACCCAACGAGGAGCAGAAGGTGTTGACAAGCAGTTTCGATGAAGGATTCAGTAAATGCTCACGGAGACAAGTTTTCAGGGGGGTTTGATATAGCAGATAAATAAAGTACAAGTAAGTAAAATGCGAGAATAATAATTGCAGCGAGTGGCCCAATCCTTTTAGCACAAAGGACAAGCCGGTTTGTTTACTTATGATGACCAAACGTTCTTGAGGACACACGGGAATTTAGTCTAGTGCTTTCGCTTCATATAGTTGATTAATCTTCATTGTTTTGATAAGTGTTGTGTGGGTGAACCTATGCTAATGCACCGCCCTTCCTAGGACTAATACATACTTGTGATTAAACCCCTTGCAAGCATCCGCAAATACAAGAAAGTAATTAAGATAAATCTAACCACAACCTTAAACTCGAGATCCTGCTATCCCTCATGCATCGATATACCAACGGGGTTCAGGTTGCTGTCACTCCGGCAACCCCACAATTAGCAAACGAATACAAGATGCATTCACCTAGGCCCATAAAGGTGAAGTATCATGTAGTCGACGTTCACATGACACCACTAGAAGAATAACACCACAACTTAAATATCAAACCATTAAATATTACTCAACATAGTTCACTACTAACATTTAGACTTCACCCATGTCCTCAAGAACTAAACGAACTACTCACAAGACATCATATGGAACATGATCAGAGGTGATATGATGATGAATAACAATCTGAACATAAACCTTGGTTCAATGGTTTCACTCAATAGCATCAATAACAAGGAGTAATCAATACCGGGAGAGTTTCCCCTATGAAATAATCAAGATTCAACCCTAGATGTTACAGCGGA
This sequence comes from Lolium multiflorum, assembly GCA_030979885.1. Classification (NCBI taxonomy): domain Eukaryota; kingdom Viridiplantae; phylum Streptophyta; class Magnoliopsida; order Poales; family Poaceae; genus Lolium; species Lolium multiflorum. The sequence continues at coordinate 313,322,320 of CM061748.1, read as the reverse complement.
GACGAGGTGCAGCGGCGGAGATGATGGTGTCGGCGGTGGAGATGATGGTGATGATGATCCCGATGAAGTCCAGCTCGATGGTGGTGACGATGGCGACGATTTCCCCCTCCGGGAGGGAATTTCCCCGACAGATTTCAGCCTGCCGGAGAGCTCTTTTCTCTGGTGTTTTCCGCGCGAGGCGGCTGTGTCTATTCTCGATGTCCCCCTCCACCTTAGGGTTCTCTGGAGATGAAGTACGCGAATGAGAGATGGCGGAGGGGGGTTGTGGGCCCCCTCCCCACATGGCGGCGCGACCAGGGTGGAGCCCGCGCCGGCCTATGGGGGCCCATGGCGGCCCTCCTCGGCCTCCCCTTTTGGCTTTGTCCGTCTTCTGGAATAATAAGAGCTTCGGTATATTTTCCGTCAATTGTTGATCTTCGAAATACGCCTATCGGTGCTTTTTCCAGCAAAATCCTGACTCCGGTGAGTAATTCTCCAATAATCATGAAACATGCAAAATAGGTGAAATAGCATAAGTATCATCTCTAAATATGAAATATATCAATGAATAACAGTAAATTATGATATAAAATAGTGATGCAAAATGAACGTATCAGTCCCCCAAGCCCTCATCCTCCGAGAGGTCCTCCTCGTCCCCCCTCCTCCTCCTCGTCCTCCCCACCCTCATGCTGCTTCTGGTCCTTCCCAGCCCCGTGCTGCTCCTGGTCCTCTTCACTCCCATCCTCCACCTCCTCATCATCATCGGCTGCGGGAGGGGGGCTAGGACTAGGAGTGAGTACCCGTGTCGCATTCTTCCTACGCGGCCGCCCTGTGGGAGCGACAGGAGGGGGGCTAGGAGGGGGGTAGTAGCTCGGCCCCGCCTCGAAGTCCCTACACCTACCAAGTCCTTGAGCTTCTTTTTAAGACCGCCACCCCTTTTTTTGGCGGCATGTTTCAATCACCTGCAAACACAAATGAAGAGAGTGGTTTATTAGTATGCAATGTAAAGAGATGAATATTAGTGAAAGCAACAAAGATATAAGTAGATGAACATTACTGAAAGCAACAATAATGCAAATAGATGAACATTAATTAGTGGAAGCAACAAATAGCTAGCATAGAGTTCTCTCAAACATAGCACGGAGTTCTTACAAATAACCTAGCTGGACAATCACTATTACACAGAGTTATTACAAATAGGCTAGCCTCACAATTACTACTACATAGATCAGTAGCCTGTGTCGCCATCCGTGATTGGACCGCGTGTCTCGTCATCGTCATCAGGCTCGGCGAACCAATAATCATCAATGAAACCTGGAGGTGGTCCATCTGCATCGAGGTCAATCCCTGCTCTGAACGCCTCGAGCAAACTCAGGTCTTCCGGGGCACAAACATCCTCAGCTTCATCTTCTGCATTGTCTCCATCCATGCCCGCATCTTCTTGTTCATCGTCTACGACCATGTCATCGACAGCCGGCAAGCCGATTGTGAAATGGCCGGGGAGCCCTTCTTCCTGATAAAACTCGACATTCTTTGCTGAGGGGTCTACGCGGCTGACACCAGAGCTGCAAAACCCTGCATCATAAACCCTAACCCTAAACCCTAAACCTATACCTAACCATAAATCCTTACCTCGACCGTAAACCCTAGCCCTAACCCTAAAGCTAACCCTAACCAGTAGATCAGGCACACCCTCGATTGTGTGATAATGGCTCTAGCTGCGGGTATATGTGCCAAAGGGTCCCAATATTGGTTCTCAATGTGTATATGTCCTAAACAAACCTAAAATAATGAAAAAGTACATTGTTGCACCCTCGCGCGGAGAAATCTAGGGGGGTAGACCCGCCGGGGCACACATACCGTTGTTTTTGGGGGAGGAGAGAAGACGCCGGAGCACCGGAAGCCCATCAAATCTTGCATGTGGACCTATGATATGTGTGAAAGTGTGGTGGAAGGTGTAATGGTGCAAAAGTAGCTCCCCTAAACCCTAAACTGGGGAGGCTTCAAGCCCTAAACCCCTAGACCCTAAACCATTAACTACACGTGCTGACACCGGAGCTGCAAAACCCTGCATCATAAACCCTAACCTAACCCAGAACCCTAAACCTATACCTAACCATAAATCCTTACCTCGACCGTAAACCCTAGCCCTAACCCTAAAGCTAACCCTAACCAGTAGATCAGGCACACCCTCGATCGTGTGATAATGGCTCTAGCTGCGGGTATATGTGCCAAATGGTCCCAATCTTGGTTCTCAATGTGTATATGTCCTAAAAAAACCTAAAATAATGAAAAAGTACATTGGTGCACCCTCGCGCGGAGAAATCTAGGGGGTAGACCCGCCGGGGCACACATACCGCTGTTTTTGGGGGGAGAGGGAGAACGACCGCCGGAGCACCGGAAGCCCACCAAATCTTGCATGTGGACCTATGATATGTGTGAAAGTGTGGTGGAAGGTGTAATGGTGCAAAATTAGCTCCCCTAAACCCTAAACCCTAAACTGGGGAGGCTTCGAGCCCTAAACCCCTAGACCCTAAACCATTAACTACACGTGCTGACACCGGAGCTGCAAAACCATGCATCATAAACCCTAACCCTAACCCTAAACCCTAAACCTATACCTAACCATAAATCCTTACCTTGACCCTAAACCCTAGCCCTACCCCTAAACCCTAGCCCTAACCCTAAAGCTAACCCTAACCAGTAGATCAGGCACACCCTCGATCGTGTGATAATGGCTCTAGCTGCGGGTATATGTGCCAAAGGGTCCCAATCTTGGTTCTCAATGTGTATATGTCCTAAAAAACCTAAAAGAATGAAAAATTACATTGGTGCACCCTCGCGCGGAGAAATCTAGGGGGAGTAGACCCGTCGGGGCACACGCAATTTTTGAGGGGAGGAGGGGGAGAATGACCGCCGGAGCACCGGAAGCCCACCAAATATTGCATGTGGACCTATGATATGTGTGAAAGTGTGGTGGAAGGTGTAATGGTGCAAAAGTAGCTCCCCTAAACCCTAAATCCCTAAGCTAGGAGGCTTCGAGACCTAAACCCCTAGACCCTAGATCATTAACAACACGTGCTGACACCGGAGCTGCAAAACCCTGCATAATAAACCCTAACCCTAACCCTAAACCCTAAACCTATACCTAACCATAAATCCTTACCTCGACCGTAAACCCTAGCCCTAACCCTAAAGCTAACCCTAACCAGTAGATCAGGCACACCCTCGATCGTGTGATAATGGCTCTAGCTGCGGGTATATGTGCCAAAGGGTCCCAATCTTGGTTCTCAATGTGTATATGTCCTAAAAAAACCTAAAACAATGAAAAAGTACATTGGTGCACCCTCGCGCGGAGAAATCTAGGGGGTAGACCCGCCGGGGCACACGTTCCGTTGTTTTAGGGGGAGGAGGAAGAGAATGACCGTCGGAGCACCGGAACCCACCAAATCTTGCATGTGGACCTATGATATGTGTGAAAGTGTGGTGGAAGGTGTAATGGTGCAAAAGTATCTCCCCTAAACCCTAAACCCTAAACTGGTGAGGCTTCAAGCCCTAAACCCCTAGACCCTAGACCATTAACTACACGTGCTGACACCGGAGCTGCAAAACCCTGCATCATAAACCCTAACCCTAACCCTAAACCCTAATCCTATACCTAACCATAAATCCTTACCTTGACCCTAAACCCTAGCCCTACCCCTAAACCCTAGCCCTAACCCTAAAGCTAACCCTAACCAGTAGATCAGGCACACCCTCGATCGTGTGATAATGGCTCTAGCTGCGGGTATATGTGCCAAGGGTCCCAATCTTGGTTCTCAATGTATATGTATATGTCCTAAAAAAACCTAAAACAATGAAAAAGTACATTGGTGCACCCTCGCGGAGAAATCAAGGGGGTAGACCCGCCGGGGCACACATACCGCTTTTTTGGGGGGAGGAGGGGGAGACGACCGCCGGAGCACCGGAAGCCCACCAAATCGGCATGTGGACCTATGATATGTGTGAAAGTGTGGTGGAAGGTGCAATGGTGCAAAAGTAGCTCCCTAAACCTAAACCCTAAACCCTAAGGGCTTCGCCTAAACCCCTAGACCCTAGACCATTAACTACACGTGCTGACACCGGAGCTGCAAAATCCTACATCATAAAACCTAAACCCAAAACCTATACCTAACCATAAATCCTTACCTTGACCCTAAACCCTAGCCCTAACCCTAAACCCTAGCCCTAACCCTAAAGCTAACCCTAACCAGTAGATCAGGCACACCCTCGATCGTGTGATAATGGCTCTAGCTGCGGGTATATGTGCCAAAGGGTCCCAATCTTGGTTCTCAATGTGTATATGTCCTAAACAAACCTAAAATAATGAAAAAGTACATTGGTGCACCCTCGCGAAGAAATCTAGGGGGTAGACCCGGCACACATACCATTGTTTTGGGGAGGAGGGGGAGAACGACCGCCGGAGCACCGGAAGCCCACCAAATCTTGAATGTGGACCTATGATATGTGTGAAAGTGTGGTGGAAGGTGCAATGGTGATAAAAGTAGCTCCCCTAAACCCTAAACCCTAAACTAGGGAGGCTTCGAGCCCTAAACCCCTAGACCCTAGACCATTAACTACATGTCTGACACGAGTGCAAAACCTGCATCATAAACCTAACCCTAACCGTAAACCCTAAACCTATACCTAACCATAAATCCACCCTAAACTCTAGCCCTACCCCTAAACCCTAGCCCTAACCCTAAAGCTAACCCTAACTAGTAGATCAGGCACACCCTCGATCGTGTGATAATGGCTCTAGTTGCGGGTATATGTGCCAAAGGGTCCCAATCTTAGTTCTCAATGTGTATATGTCCTAAAAAACTAAATTAATGAAAAAAGTACATTGCTGCACCCTCGCGCGGAGAAATCTAGGGGTAGACCCGTCGGGGCACACATACCGTTGTTTTTGGGGGGAGGAGGGGGAGAACGACCGCCGGAGCACCGGAAGCCCACCAAATCTGGCATGTGGACCTATGATATGTGTGAAAGTTTGGTGGAAGGTGCAATGGTGCAAAAGTAGCTCCCATAAACCCTAAACCCTAAACCCTAAACTGGGGAGGCTTCGAGCCCTAAACCCCTAGACCCTAGACCATTAACTACACGTGCTGACACCGGAGCTGCAAAACCCTGCATCATAAACCCTAACCTAACCGTAAACCCTAAACCTATACCTAACCATAAATCCACCTAAACTCCTAGCCCTACCCTAAACCCTAGCCCTAACCCTAAAGCTAACCCTAACTAGTAGATCGGGCACACCCTCGATCGTGTGATAATGGCTCTAGTTGCGGGTATATGTGCCAAAGGGTCCCAATCTTGGTTCTCAATGTGTATATGTCCTAAAAAACCTAAAAGAATGAAAAAGTACATTGGTGCACCCTCGCGCGGAGAAATCTAGGGGGTAGACCCGTCGGGGCACACATACAGCTTGTTTTTGGGGGAGGAGGGAGAACGACCGCACACGGAAGCCCACCAAATCTTTCATGTGGACCTATGATATGTGTGAAAGTGTGGTGGAAGGTGTAATGGTTCAAAAGTAGCTCCCCGGTGTGACCTTCCTCATATTTGGGCGATAACACTTAGCAGATTTTCCGAAGAGCGGATTGCTCCGAAACCCTGATATATGTGGGGGATGAACATGGAGAGTAATTTTGTATTGCACATTGTCTTAAGTAACACTAAAAAGAGTCAACAAAAAGTAAAACTAATTAAAAAAATAAATATAAGTATTAGATGAAATAAAATAGAATGGAAAACAAATAAAATGTTTGTTGCCGCACGGCAAAGAGAGGAACGCACGGCAAAGGCCCATTTGCCGTGCAACTGGTCTGCCCGCACAGCAAAGCCAGCGCCACGGCAACGTCCAGAGCCTTTGCCGTGCAGCAATTCTTTATCGTGCGGTGTGTAGGGTCTTTGTCGTCGTTGTTTCTTTGCCGTGCGCTTTGGTTGGTCTTTGCCGTTCGTAGGGTCGTTGTCGTGCGCCACTGGTGACTTTGCCGTGCAGGTATTCTTTGCCGTGCGCTGCTCTCAGACTTTGCCGTGCAGGTAGTCTTTGCCGTGCGTGCTACTTGCTGCGCATGGCAAAGATGTCTTTGCCGTGCAGCGGTCCACGGCAATGATTGGTTGCACAGCAATGCCCTTTTTTGCCGTAGTGACTGTGTTTATTATTTGGCCATACTAAATGAATAATGCATACATTATTTTTATAATAACTAGGAAATTTGCCCGTGCGTTGCCTGGCCTGAGAAGCATGGCTAAGGACACCCCCAGTCCATCTCCCCTATTTCAACACGGTTATCTATCAGTGTAGCCGCTTATCATCTCTTCCCACCGTCGTCACAGTTGATATTCAGTAGATGCTAGTTGGGAAAATCCCTCACGAAAGTAAATAGTCATAGTTAGTATTGAAAATGTCACCGCCGTTGAGCAAAAGACATGTAAAGATTTGGATACCGTTTTTAGAACTGAAAACTTCAAAATTGATACTACACCTGATATATTGAGCTATTGCATTTTATTACCAAGGTCGTACACACCTGGAGTGTCATGTGAGCATGCGCTCTAAGTGGACGGGTAAGCCATGTCAGGATGAGGTTCACAGTGTGAGTAGCAAAGACACACCCTGCTGAAGATCATCGTTAACTGCTAGAGATTTGTAGTCATTTGATTATTCAGTGAAACATGGTTCAGCATTGAAGACCTGGGACGGTTCCGGAGTAGTAGTTGTCATGCTCGTAACTGAGCCGCAGGTCAAATTTGCCAACTGAATTTATTTTCAGATTGGCATTACATGATCAAGCACCAACCCAAATTGATGGGGTGAATTCCTAAACAGACCTAGTGTATCTGCCATCAATCAATAAAAACCAAGTGCTAATGAATGATATTTTCACTATATAGGATCAGACCAATTGGCACAAAGATGTAGATGGAAAGTTGGATCTGCACATCGTCTTCTCAGTTATCAGGCCTTTTAGTATTTGCTTTTGTTCATAGACAAATTCTGAACCAATAAAGCAATCTGGATCTGAGAAAAAAAATCATTGAATTGTGGAGAATCAGAATGTATGCTCGCTGCTGCTGTCCAGAGAGTCACGACGGTATCGGCCATGATGAGTTGATGACATGAGATCCACCGGGTTAGATTTAGATAAATTACATTGGATGGGGAAAATACGGACGGTCGCCGAAAAAATATGTTGTTTAGTCGCTCCTTGCTCACGCGATCTCGGAGCACGCCACCGAGGTGAGAGGATATTTTTAGACTGCTCATAGTGGGAGTAACATAGCAAGTAACATCACACATCTCAAGACATTTTGGTGACATGGCATGCTAATAAATGAAGAAAGAGAGTGAGGTGCTAACTAGCCATGTTACCTTAACATCACACACCTCAAGGCAAGATGAGTCTACAATATAATAAATGTTGTATTGTGATCCAAATTCATATACTAAGGAAGGGGCCGGCAGCCCCCCGCGGTACGGTACGGATCGTTGGCACCGCCTATATATACATCTTGTAAGCCGCCGGCTAGGGTTTTATCAGATTATAAGATAACCCACGGCGTTTGTAAACACCTCCCGATATAGTGAAGTTTTGCTGGCTGGCGCCCGTGGTTTTTCCCCTTCTGTGTTGGAAGGGGTTTTCCACGTTAAATCTCGTGTCTCCGCTGCGTTTTCCTTTATCGTTCTTCGTTATTTGCTTGTCGCTTTTATAACAAGTGGTATCAGAGCCCGTGTTTCAATCTAGGGTTTTGCGACATGTCTTCCTTGAAGTTCGATCTACCGCAGCTGGATTATACCACGAGATTTTCTCTGTGGCAAGTGAAGATGAGGGCGATCCTTACCCAATCTTCTGATCTGGATGAAGCTCTTGATGGATTTGGCAAGAAAGATGCCAAGACCTGGACCGACGATGAAAAGAGGAAAGACCGTAAGGCTTTTTCATTAATTCAGCTTCATCTATCCAATAATATCTTGCAGGAAGTGCTGGCTGAGAAATCCGCAGCGGCGCTGTGGTTGAAACTGGAATCGATCTGCATGTCCAAAGATCTAACCAGTAAGATGCACGTGAAGATGAAGTTGTTCTCGCACAAGCTGCAAGAAGGTGCGTCAATGATGAATCACCTATCGATCTTTAAAGAGATCGTTTCTGATTTGCTATCCATGGAGGTAAAGTATGATGATGAGGATCTCGCTCTTATACTGTTAGTCTCGTTGCCTAATTCTTTTGCGAATTTTCGAGACACCTTGTTATACAGTCGTGATGAACTAACCCTTGCCGAAGTTTATGAGGCCCTCCAGCAGAGGGAAAAGATGAAATCTATGGTGCAGGCAGAGGGTTCGTCATCTAAGGCAGAAGCACTGCAGGTCCGAGGCAGGACCGAGAACAGAAACAACAACTACAACAGAGATAAGAGCAAGACCGACAGAGGTCGCTCAAAGTCCAAGGGACGAGATGGTAAGTTCTGCAAGTATTGTAAGAAAACTAGCCACAATATTGATGATTGTTGGAAGTTGCAGAACAAAGAGAAAAGAAACGGTACTTACCAACCGAAAAACAAATCTGAGGGTGATGGTAAGGCTGTTGTTGTTTCCAGTGATAATTCTGATGGCGATTGCCTAGTTGTGTTTGCTGGTTGTGTTTCTGGTAATGATGAGTGGATCCTTGATTCTGCATGTTCGTTTCATATTTGTTGTAACAAAGACTGGTTCAGTTCTTATGAGTTTGTGCAGAGTGGAGATGTTGTGCGTATGGGAGATAACAACCCACGTGAGATCGTGGGCATTGGCTCCGTTCAGATCAAGATGCATGATGGCATGACACGCACTCTGACAGATGTGAGACACATACCTGGCATGGCCAGAAATCTGATCTCTCTCAGTACCCTTGATGTTGACGGGTACAAACACTCCGGTTCTCGCGGAGTTCTGAAGGTATCAAAAGGTTCTCTCGTTCACATGATTGGTGATATGAATTCTGCAAAATTATATGTTCTTAGAGGTAGCACTTTGTCTGGTATTGCTGCTGCTGTTATTCCTGATGAACCTGGTAAAACTAATATGTGGCATATGCGTCTTGGACATATGAGTGAACATGGCATGGCAGAATTGCACAGGAGAGACCTGCTAGATGGCTGCAATTTGAGTAAGTTTGAGTTCTGTGAGCACTGCATTTTTGGTAAGCATAAAAGAGTTAAATTCAATGCTTCCGTTCATACCACTAAAGGGATTCTAGATTATGTGCATGCTGATGTGTGGGGACCTTCCCGCAAGACTTCTCTTGGTGGTGCAAATTACATGCTTACTATCATAGATGATTACTCCAGAAAAGTGTGGCCTTTCTTTCTGAAACATAAATCTGATGTGTTTGATGCTTTTAGAAAGTGGAAAGTTATGGTAGAGAAGCAAACAGAAAAGAAAGTTAAATTGCTTCGTACTGACAATGGCATGGAGTTTTGTTCTACTGTTTTCAATGATTATTGCAGCGACGAAGGCATTGTCAGGCACCACACCATCCCATATACTCCTCAGCAGAATGGTGTGGCGGAGAGGATGAACAGAACCATCATCTCCAAGGCTCGTTGCATGTTGTCAATGCTGGTATGCATAGACATTTCTGGGTTGAAGAAGCCTCCACCGCTTGTTACTTGATAAACAGGTCACCTTGCATTCCGCTTGATAAGAAAACTCCTATTGAGGTATGGTCTGGTTCACCTGCTGATTATTCACAGTTGAGAGTTTTCGGTTGCACTGCTTATGCTCATGTTGATAATGGAAAGCTAGAGCCTAGGGCTGTTAAGTGTGTGTTTCTTGGTTATGGTTCAGGAGTTAAGGCATATAAGTTATGAAATCCTGAAACTAAGAAAGTTTTGCATAGCAGGAATGTTGTCTTTAATGAGGCTGTCATGTTTTATAAGAGTTTATCTACAGATGTTACTGATGCTGTTGATTTTTCTGATAATTCTGATGATGAGCAACAGAGGATCAGCGTGCAGGTGGAGCACGTGGAGGAGAAAGAAAATGATGTTGCTGAAATTGATAACATTGTTGTTCAGCACTCACCACCTGTTTTGCAGCAAACAAATAGTTCCATTGTTGCTGATAGACCGAGGCGTAACAAAGGTCCACGTCCTCGTTTGATTGAAGAATGTAATCTTGTTCACCATGCTTTGAGTTGTGCTGAACAGGTGGAGCATGATACTGAACCTGCTACATATGTTGAGGCCGTTGCATCCGTTGACCGCGTGAAGTGGATTTCTGCTATGCAAGAGGAGATGCAATCGCTTGACAAGAATGGCACATGGGATGTTGTGCCCTTGCCTAAACAAAAGAAGGTTGTCCGTTGTAAGTGGATATTTAAAAGAAAGGAAGGTTTGTCTCCTAATGTGCCTCTGAGGTTTAAGGCAAAGTTAGTAGCAAAAGGTTTCAGCCAAAGTCCAGGTATCTTTCTATTCTTAATAGTTGATCCCATTTTCCTATCCATACAGCCTTCCACGTCACCAAATTTGCGCCCAAGCATTCTCAGCCGTCCACTTCCCCCGTTAAGCACGACATCGTCACGATTCATTCCACTTCGGAGCGACATGGGCTGATTGGTTGGTCCACTTCTGAACAGCGTGGGCTAGAAGACACGCTTCAGACTGACATGGGCTCCGTTGTTCCAATCGCAAATGGGCTAGAAGATCTCGCTCGACTTGATCGACGTTCCTCCTTAAAAAAATGAAACGAGACACGGCTGTTCGTGGTCCTCCTTCACCGCCCCCATCTCTTCCCCTCCCCACGAACTTGAAGCGGTGATTTAATACTCATGAAGTCACCTCACAATCGGAGCATTCAGCAGTGAAAGCGCCAATGGAGCTCACCCGCCGCCGTTTCCCCCGGCTTAAAATGCAGGCCGTGGTGGTACCATCCGCCTCCACTTCAATCAGGGTAGCTGCTCACGCCGCCACCACGCCCAACCACTCTCCGTCCTAATTTATCCTTCCTTCTTTTACAATCCCTAAATCCCTCAATATATCTTTCCAATCTAACAAGTTCATCACTAATCATGCAGGTTGATCTCACGTGGAACTGCTCGACGTTGGACAAGCACCCGATTAATTCCATTGGATTTTGCTGCTGCTACCTCGGGACATCCGGATTCTTTGGATTTCTTGGCTTCTGGTCGCATTCTCGGCTAGATGTGTGGTACTGTATTATATATTCACATCCCCTTCCGATATCTCCCGTTCGTCTCCTTGACCGTTCCTCCTATATATATATATACACCCTTCCCCTGTATTGTTCATTTCATTTTGTTTTTGTTTTGTTTTTGTTATCGATCACCATGTTGTCTTTATTCTCGAATTCAGGTTGGCCTTCTTCCCCATTGCCAAGCACCATCTCCTGAGCTGTGCCCGGAATTGGATTGCATAGTACCTATGGTGGCTGATTATTTGGTGCATTAATGTCGCATCCATCGAGGTGTCATGCCTGGTTGTCCCAGCATGTACGCAATGGCCATTCAATTTACTTAGCGTTTGGTTATGGTTGTGCATCTCTTAGCCAGGTTAGATTGCATTTTATTTATCTTCTAGGTGAAGTTCGGGGAAAGATGAAAAGTTAATTAGTGTAGCTTTTAGGCAGATAATTTGGAACTTATTCACATGTCTGTCTAATTTCTAGAAGCAACGAAATTGAATCCATAATGGGGATCACAATCTTGCATGGATTCATGTAAAAAAAATACTGCATGGATTACACGCCTCGGTTATTTATGTTCCAATTGCCGGCTACATATTTTCTTAGCCAGGCTGAAGTATAGTAACTTACAAGCTATGGTATGTACTGAATTGGGCGGTAGAAGACATTGCCGAGAGATTGCATCTTGTCGAGGATGCATCTATAACTCAATGTATAGAGCATGGAACGTACATACCTATGTAAAATTCTGGTAATTTGTGTTAAGTCTCATTCTTTAAGGATAATTTCAAACTAACATCCCTACTTGGTGCTAGCAACAGAAACGACCCAACTTGGTCCCTAGCACCGGAGTAGAGGTTTGTAATATAAATGTATAATATAGATAGAGCAGCAATATGTTGTTATAGTTACATTCAAATTCTCAGAATTATTATCCATCTTAAATATGTATTTGTTTAACTTTATGTGTGATATTTCTTCGCGTAAAAGACCATGCTTGGTGACCTCAATTCTTACGACAAATTTTTTCATTTTCTTATAAGATGAAAAATGGCACAATATTATATCTAATAGACTTAAATGTCCTTGGATATAAATACAGTTTTCTTCCCAAGAACTATTTCCGATTGTTCTTTCTTTGAGCAAAATATCCACTACCAATTTCCGCAGCACCGCGCGGGGTATCATCTAGTTGATTATAATGATGTATTCTCTCCGGTTGTGAAGCATAGTTCCATTCGTGCATTCTTTGGTATTGTGGCTATGCATGATCTTGAGCTTGAGCAGTTAGATGTGAAGACTGCTTTTCTGCATGGTGAGCTTGAGGAGGAGATATACATGGACCAACCTGAAGGTTTTGTTGTGCCTGGTAAGGAGGATCTTGTTTGCAAGTTGAAGAGGTCCCTTTATGGTTTGAAACAGTCTCCAAGACAGTGGTATAAAAGGTTTGATTCATTTATGATTGCACATAAGTTTAAGCGATCTCAGTATGATAGTTGTTTTATATCAAGTTTGTTAATGGATCACCAATATACTTGCTATTATATGTTGATGATATGTTGATTGCTGCCAAGAGCAAGAAAGAGATCACTACTTTAAAGTCACAATTAAGTAGTGAGTTTGAGATGAAGGATCTTGGTGCTGCTAAGAAAATACTAGGTATGGAAATTACAAGAGACAGAAAATCTAGTGTGTTATTTCTTAGTCAGCAAAATTACATTCAGAAAGTTCTTCATCGTTTTAATATGCATGATGCAAAGTCTGTTAGTACACCAATTGCTTCTCACTTCAAATTGTCAGCATTGCAATGTCCTAGTACTGATGAAGATATTGAGTACATGTCTCGAGTTCCATATTCTAGTGCTGTTGGTTCCTTGATGTATGCCATGGTTTGTTCTCGCCCTGATTTGTCATATGCTATGAGTTTGGTTAGTCGATACATGGCTAATCCTGGTAAAGAACATTGGAAAGCTGTTCAGTGGATTTTCAGGTACCTTCGTGGCACATCCAAAGCTTGCTTGAAGTTTGGCAAGATCGGTGAGGGACTCGTAGGCTATGTGGATTCAGATTTTGCTGCCGATTTGGATAAGAGAAGATCCCTCACAGGTTATGTGTTCACTGTTGGTGGATGCGTTGTGAGTTGGAAGGCAACGTTACAATCTGTTGTTGCCCAATCTACGACCGAAGCAGAATATATAGCAATTAATGAAGCTTGCAAAGAGTCTGTTTGGTTGAAAGGTTTGTATGCTGAGCTTTGTGGAGATGATTCTTGCATTAACTTGTTTTCTGATAGTCAAAGTGCAATATACCTTACTAAAGATCAAATGTTCCATGAGAGGACAAAGCACATTGATATCAAGTACCATTATGTTCGCGACATTGTTGCTCAAGGTAAATTGAATGTATGCAAGATAAGTACTCATGATAATCCTGCTGATATGATGACAAAGCCAGTTCCTGTTTTCAAGTTTGAGCTTTGCTCGAGCTTGGTTGGTATAACTGTTTAGCCCAAGTGGCTGTTGGCGCCAGCAAGTGTTTTTCTTTGTTGTTCAGGAGATTGTTGAAGTTCATGCTACAAGATGGAATTTGTCTCAAGGTGGAGTTTGTTGTATTGTGATCCAAATTCATATACTAAAGGGAGGCTAACTTCTGACGAGCGAGCGAGGCCCGTCGCCGGTAGGCTTGGGCCGAAGCGTAGCGGAATCTAAAGTTAGCCCATACGTCGTTCCCTGTGAGGGGGGTGCGGGGGGCGGCAGCCCCCCGCGGTACGGTACGGATCGTTGGCACCGCCTATATATACATCTTGTAAGCCGCCGGCTAGGGTTTATCAGATTATAAGATAACCCACGGCGTTTGTAAACACTCCTCGATATAGTGAAGTTTTGCTGGCTGGCGCCCGTGGTTTTTTCCTTCTGTGTTGGAAGGGGTTTTCCACGTTAAATCTCGTGTCTCCGCTGCGTTTTCCCTTATCCTTCTTCGTTATTTGCTTGTCGCTTTTATAACAATAAATAATACAATACATGACACCACATATAAGTTACTACCCACTATGAAGATAGTAACCTAGACTAGTAACATGGTATTTGTTACTAGTCTAAGTTACTCCCCACTATGACCAGCCTTAGAGCAGGTGCGCTCTGCGCACGCACATCCAAACCACCATCTCCTTGCATGGTGTTCTTGAGATTCGGGTTAAACTGAGCGCGAGACAGCAGGCTCAACAGTGCTAAACCAGATGCACTTTTCGGAGGTCCTGGAGTGAGATCAGGTGACATGCACCTTTTGCATGTCACCGTGTGACATGCGGCCTAAATCCAAATTTAAATATTGCGAAAAAATCTGAAAAAACCTATATTCCACGACACATATTAAGATAATTTCTAAAAATTTCAGATCAAAATTCGAAACATACAAACAAAAAAGAGAAACTCAGATGTGAATAGTCTACAGAGAAACTCAGATTTGAATTCGGGAACTATTCATGAAAGATTTCTCTTTTTTTGTTTCTCGATGTATATTTCGAATTTTGATCTGAAATTTTTAGGGGTTATCTTAATATGTGCTGAACATGTGATTTTTCAAATTTTTTCGCAATGTTTAAATTTGGATTTAGGCCGCATGTCACGGTGACATGCAAAAGGTCTGATCTCCTCATCTGGACATACTCGGGGCATCTCCGGCGCGGCATAAACGGTCGACTGCGACCGTTTTCGTCGCCGTGACCGGAAATGCGTCGGGCCTGTTCCAGTGGGGCGACGCAAAGTGACTGGGCCGTCCGCGGAGACGCAAACCAGGCCCAAATATGCGCCGGTCCTCGCACGGGCCCTCCTGGCAGCGGCACAACTGCTTCGTCTTCCGCGGCATTACTTCCGGGCGGCGCGCTGCAGCCTTTGCAGGGCCGCGTTAATGGCGTGCCTCGGCTTCCGCGAGCGTGCGCAGCGTCGATGCGTCTTCTCCGCCAGTACTGGCACCGAGGCGTCGCTTCGGCAGTCTGCGGCCGCGTTAATGGCGATGCCTCGCGTGGCGCGCGGCCGTCGCCTACCTCTGCGCACGTAGTAATGGCGATGCCACGCGTGGCGCGGCCGTCGCCCTGCCTCCGACCTATATATACAGGGGCGCGAGCATCTCATCTCCTCCCCACAAACCCTAGCCGCCGCTGCCGTAGCGCCGCTTCCTCTCAAGCAGATCCACCATGAGCAGCGCCGGACGCGGCCAGGCTGCCGCGCCTCCACCTCCACCTTCACCTCCCACTCCACCTCCCCCGGCCTCGAGCTCCAGCGACGGCACCGACCTCCTCACCCCGACGCCGCGGCCCTGGCTGTCGGGAGAAGAAGCAGAGGAGGAGCGGGCGGCCCATGCGGCTGTCGACGCCGAGCTGGAACAGCGCAGGCTGGCGGCCGCCGCTGCAGCCGAGGACTCTGACTCGGAGATTTCTTGGTCATCCGATGTAGCACCCTACCTTTTAATAAAGGCAAGATACATGTGTATAGTGCTATTCCCGGGATCACTGATAGCACACACATTACAAAATATAGTAATCATTGCAATAGTATCAAATTACTACATCGTTGATCCAGAGGGTACAATAAAACCTTACAAATTGCATAGTCACATGGACTAGCTCAGAATAAACACAGCGGAAAGTAAATCAGCAATGAGCCTTCATCATCTTCATGTGCCACAGGCAGTCATGTTGGAATGTAGACTCGAGATCCTACCACGTACTTCTCCTCAGAAAATCCTGCACGTTTGAATATGCAGCCCCACGAATGGAGGTCAGTACAATGATGTACTGGCAAATGACACTTATATGGTGGCAGTTTTGGGCATGACTATCTACATGATATTTGGCAAGTGGAGTTTAGGCAAATTTGCATAAAGCCAATTTTATCCTACATTTTATTTCAAAACAAAACATTTTACAAAACTCATAATGATGTCATAAACAGTATCATGGTTACATCTCCCATGTACTATCCGACAGTTGCTACTCAAATTTTAACTTATTCAGAAAAGGTGATGAGATTCTTCCGTACATTCCCTGCCTAGAAAGCTCAAATTGTCCATAACCGGGGACACGGCTAAGATCTTAGGTTTACTCTCGAGAGGTTGTGCACTTTCACCTTACGACCCACCCTTCCCAAGAGAAGAAATGAGACAAGATCTTTCAGAAGGAGGCTTCAACCATAACCAGCTAGACCCGTTCCCGTTTGGTTGCAAGCCACATCATCATGTCTAGCAACAAGTTTGACCTCACAACTTACTTAATCCCGGCAGAGCCCATAATACCATAAGGCTGCACTGGAAGCTAACTAAAACATGGATGACATAGTAATCTCTTTAATCCTGGGTGGCCATCCACAAGTGAAACTCACAGGCTTAAAACCATTAAAGATAATAAACCCCCGCACGATCCCCTGGTGAAAACCAGAGGTGCAGTCTAGGGCAACCACTATTCAACTGCGCACTCTCAGGCACCCACCTGCCACTGGTTACTCCAGGGTCGGAGCCCTGAGCAGCCGCCCACCACACAACCAATCCACCCAGGTGATTCATTAAGGTTGTTAATTTTAATTCTCAATACTCACAATCCAGATTAATCGAAATCAGCAGTGGCACTTTGTTATTGCTAGGCATACTAAGAATCCTAGTAAGGGTTCATGGATGGCTACACACTACTAGGATTGATAAGCATAGCATAATTTTCGAAAACAAAATCCTACCATGCATACTAGCTGAAAACACTAATGCATAATAAAATAGGTAGGAATTGAATGTCACTTGCCTTTTGGTAGTTGAAGCGCGTTCACTTCTCTTAATCAAAATACGTGCCTCTCCGTACGAACTATAATATAAAATATAGCACAACATAAACACACCATTCAACAACAACATCATAATCAAACAAGACAACAATCGGAAATCGCTCTATGGTACTAAGGTGTGGCATGAGGTTTGGCTTGCAAGATATGGCGGTGAGAGTTTGGACGGAAAGTCACATGATTAGAAAGAATTGGATAATCTAAGATATAAATGAAGAATATTTATGCTTTACAAAAGCATGAAAAGAATTCGGAACGGCTTATGTGAATTGAATCACATAAGTGACAAATAGTGCAACAACAATACTATTGAATAAGTGTGACAACAATTACTCAAAATAGTATGAACTACACATAGGTTTGGGTATGAACCAATGATATATGAATTACTCAATTTACTCATTTGTAAGTTGAATAGCCCAAGCTTAATAAATATGATCGAATGGCATGAGATTGGATAGACATTAATGGTATTCAAGATGTGGATCAAAGATTCTAAAGGATGTCAAGGTTTCAACACATGTGTAGAGTGTCTCCACAACATTTGCACAGGGAAAATCTATAAATAAGATTTGTCACAATTTACTCAAATAACTCATGTGTAGTTTGAATATTGTGAACTAGGAAAATATAATTAGGATAGATATGATCTTGGACATGATGAAAATATCTAAATGATTTTGGCAGATGGGTATGATCATATGATTCACTTTTGCACAATGGGATTATGAGTTTAAGCTTCAAATGATGAAATGTGTGCGTTAAAACATTGGTGAGTTTTCTATAGATACCGAGATTAATATAAAACTATAGGGAAAAGATATGTATCAAAGGGTTAAGGATGGCGTGATATGACATATAGAAGGATACAACTTCAATTGTAAATCCATGTGAAGTGAATATGATCAACTAATTTGAACAGGAGTGATACTGGATGGAGAGTTCAAATATAATTCATTTGCAAAAGGAATCATCTTAAAGGGTTTATAGAATTTAAGTTATGTCAAAATACTCAAATTCTCATATTTGAATTTAAAAGTCAAGTTTTATTATACCAATATGGTGTTCATATTATTATTTTTGAGTTCAAAGATATAACTTTTGCACGATTTGGGTAAACATATCGAAAGATATTGATATTACGAGATTAAATATGTCACGGTTATTTTGATGTTGTACAAAAAGTTGTCAGAAAAAGTTCTCGGATAGAAAACTTTCTACATGAAAGTGGTAGATAATTTAATTAAAAACTCAACGCAAGAAACGTCACCTAAAGCCGAGCTATAGATAAATTGATATGGAATTTTGAAGTTAGACATAAGATATGAGCTAGACATATCTGCTTGATCAATCTGTGTACGGATCAATCTGTGTACGGTTGAACCAGTTCAGTTATCTGGACTAACGTAGGCTTTCAGATTTAGATCTAACGTTAGGGGCAGATTTGACTTAATCTAAGTCAAACTGTACATGAAAGATTTAACTAATAAGCTGCGGGCTACTTACAATGGCAGAAGTCCGACGTTGTTGTCGATGTGGCAGAGGGAAAATAGACTCCGGGTGCTGCTCGATGTGGGGAACTCGAGAGCGTGTTCATCGCGCTGGTGCTCTTCCTTCAACGGCGAGCAGAGGCGGCCGGAGTCACATGGCGCGATGGCGGCCAGGTTCATACGACGACGGTGATATCAGTGTCGTTGACGAATTCGTCGTTTTGCTGCGCAATAAAACAAACCAGGAGGCTCAGATGATGCGCGAGTTCACAAGAACAAGGTTGGATCAAGATTGGGCGGCGGGGCTTACGAATTTTCATCGGAATCCACGAAATACTGCGGCGGTAGGCGGGGCTCCGGCGGCGAAATTGAGCGGCCTGGCGGCATCAAAATTAGGGTTTCGGAGGGGCACAAACAGAGGAGATATGTGGGTATTTATAGGGATTTTATTTCGTGCGAAACGGATCAAAACCGAACTAGAACCGGAGATTTTGGTGGTCAGTTTTGGAGACGAACTCGTACAGTTCGTGGCCTGTGCTGGAGCTAGGGGACGACCTGGCAAGTGGGCCCACCGGTCAGAGAAAAAAAAGGGAAACGCGGGCGTGCGACCCGTCGCTGCGCTGCTGTGTTGCTTGCACGAGCGGGCATGTACATGTGTTGCGTGCGTGGCTGGCTAGGCTGCCCTGGCCGGTCAGTTTTTCTTCTATTTTCTTTCCTTCTTTTATTTATTATAAATCGCTTTAGGTCACTAAATTGATTCAAACAACTTTGTAAATTTTGTAATCCGTCCAGTATGATTTTCGGACACTAAGAATTACTCTATCAGTTTAGAATAAAAATACAAGAGGTATATTTTTACACACTTGCCTTATATGCTATTTAGGAAAACTAAAAAATTTATTTAAATCAAGCGATTAAAATATTTTTCAAAACTTAAACCTTTCACAGGTTTTATTTCAACATGGATTTTGATATTGAAGTCGAAACGACTCAAATAACTTTATAAAACTAATATTGGTCAAAACCAATTACAAAATATTATTATGCATATAACACTTTATATGGTTACTTGGGCATTGATATTTCAAAATAAGGTTTGGGCCTTTTGTCTCAAAATAAAATCTTATATGATTTCAAAACCATAAAATAGAAATAGGTTTGGTTTGGAAATACTTTGAAAGCAAATCTTTGTGAAAACTTATTTTGGAAGGGCTTTTAAATAAAACTCAAAAAGTTTTAATTTCTTGTGAAATTTCAACAAAGACAAACAATTCAATCACTAAATTTATTTATTTTTACATTCCAAAATTATGAGAATTTTGGGATGTTACAGACTACCACCCTTAAAAGGAATCTCGTCCTCGAGATTCGAGAAAGGCTAGAAAGAAAGATGGGTTTGGGATATGTTGGGGTGGGCTACCACCCTTAAAAGAAACTTTTGTAGGTAGTCTTAGGTCTTGGGTTTAGGCTAAGCTCATCTTGGGTATGACTTGACAAAGTCGTCTTTTGCTCTATGGCTTCTGAGTTAATATCCAATAGGCGAATGTTTATTCACATATAGTGAACAACATATCTCTTTAAAGTGACTTGAGTAGGCTTTTCCTCATGTTGGGCTTCTAATCCATATGGGATGGTGGTTGAACTAATTTCTACAGGGGGCACTCTTTGGGTCAAACAGAAGACCAAAATGAGAGGACTTCACGACATCCTTCATCCTCTTACTTATTAGTGTCATCGACGGTCTTCCACTTTCTTCATCTTGTAGTTGGATGTTCATTCTCATTGTAGTCCTACGCTTGGCAGCACTTGCCTACTATAAGGGTATAATATTTATCCACCCTAGGGTTTAGGCTTATCATAACGTATGATACGTCTTCGACGTATCGATAATTTCTTATGTTCTATGCCATATTATTGATGATACCTACATGTTTTATACACTTTATGTCATATTCGTGCATTTTGGAACTAACCTATTAACAAGATGCGAAGTGCCGGTTCTGTTTTTGTTTGGTTTCAGAAATCCTAGTAACGAAATATTCTCGGAATTGGATGAAACGAAGACCCAGCCGTTTCGCCACGAACCTTCCGGAAGACCGAAGAGCATACGAAGTGGGGCCACGGGTGGCCAAACCACAAGGTGGCCAAACCACAAGCGGCGCGGCCAAGGGGGCCAGCGCCGCTGTGGTGTGGGCCCTCGTCGACCCGGGCTCTGCCCCGCCTACTTAAAGCCTCCGTCGCGAAACCCCGATGCGAAAAACCACGATACGGAAAACCTTCCGAGGCCGCCGCCGATCCCATCTCGGGGGATTAAGGAGATCTCCTCGGCACCTGCGGGAGGAGAGTTCATCTCGGGAGGACTCTACACCGCCATGGTCGCCTCGGAGTGATGAGTGAGTAGTTCACCCCTGGACTATGGGTCCATAGCAGTAGCTAGATGGTTGTCTTCTCCTCATTGTGCTTCATTGTTGGATCTTGTGAGCTGCCTAACATGATCAAGATCATCTATCTGTAATACTCTATGTTGTGTTTGTCGGGATCGATGGATAGAGAATACCATGTTATGTTAATTATCAAGTTATTACATATGTGTTGTTTATGATCTTGCATGCTCTTCGTTACTAGTAGAGGCTCTGGCCAAGTTTTTGCTTTTAACTCCAAGAGGGAGTATTTATGCTCGATAGTGGGTTCATGCATTGACACAGTGACAGAAAGTTCTAAGGTTGTGTTGTGTTGTTGCCACTAGGGATAAAACATTGGCGCTATGTCCGAGGATGTAGTTGTTGATTACATTACGCACCATACTTAATGCAATTATGTGTTGTTTACAACTTAATGGAAGGGGTTCGGAGATAACTGAAGGTGGACTTTTTAGGCATAGATGCGTTGGATGGCGGTCTATGTACTTTGTCGTAATGCCCAATTAAATCTCACTATACTTATCATGCCATGTATGTGCATTGTTATGCCCTCTCTATTTGTCAATTGCCCGACTGTAATTTGTTCACCCAACATGCTTTTATCTTATGGGAGAGACACCTCTAGTGAACTGTGGACCCCGGTCCATTCTTTAATACTGAAATACAAATCTGCTGCAATACTTGTTTTTACTGTTTTCTCTGCAAACAATCATCTTCCACACAATACGGTTAATCCTTTGTTACAGCAAGCCGGTGAGATTGACAACCTCACTATTTCGTTGGGGCAAAGTACTTTGGTTGTGTTGTGCGGGTTCACGTTGGCGGCGGAATCTCGGTGCGCCGCACTACATCCCGCCATCAACCTTCAACGTGCTTCTTGGCTCCTCTTCGATAAACCTTGGTTTCTTTATGAGGGAAAACTTGCTGTGCGCATCATACCTTCCTCTTGGGGTTGCCCAATGAACGTGTGAAATACACGCCATCAAGCTCTTTTTCTGGCGCTTGCGGGAGATCAAGACACGCTGCAAGGGAGTCTCCACTTCTCAATCTCTTTACTTTGTTTTGTCTTGCTTTATTTTATTTACTACTTTGTTTGCTGCACTTATATCAAAACACACAAAAATTAGTTGCTAGTTTTACTTTATTTCATTGTCTTGCACTCTATATCAAAAACACAAAAAATTAGTTTACTTGCATTTCTGTATCTAGTTTGCTTTATTTACTCTGCTAAAATGGGTACCCAGAAAATACTAAGTTGTGTGACTTCACTAGCACAAATAATAATGATTTCCTATGCACACCTATTGCTCCACCTGCTACTACAGCGGAATTCTTTGAAATTAAACCTGCTTTACTGAATCTTGTTATGCGAGAGCAATTTTCTGGTATTAGTTCTGATGATGCTGTGATGTCTACGGGAGCTTCTATTCTTGTAGACAGTGTTGGGCCTCCAAGAGCAGAGGTTTGTAGAACAACAACAAGTTTCCCTTAAGTGGATCACCCAAGGTTTATCGAACTCAGGGAGGAAGAGGTCAAAGATATCCCTCTCATGCAACCACAAAGCAAGAAGTCTCTTGTGTCCCCAACACACCTAATAGGTGCACTAGTTCGAGCGAAGAGATAGTGAAATACGGGTGGTATGAATAAATATGACAATGGCACCGAGAAAAGTGCTTTGCCCGGACGGTAAACAAGCAATAGCTTAGCATTAGTAGCAACGATGAAAACGATAAACAAGCAGCAATAGCAGTATCTAGGAACAAGACCTAGGGATTACACTTTCACTAGTGGACACTCTCAACATTGATCACATAACGGAATAGATAAATGCATACTCTACACTTTTGTTGGATGATGAACACATTGCGTAGGATTACACGAACCCTCAATGCCGGAGTTAACAAGCTCCATAATAATGCTCATATTTTAGTAACCTTTAGTGTAAGATAGATCAAAAGACTAAACCAAGTACTAGCATAGCATGCACACTGTCACCTTCATGCATATGTAGGAGAATAGATCACATCAATATTATCATAGCAATAGTTAACTTCGCAATCTACAAGAGATCGTGATCATAGCATAAACCAAGTACTAACACGGTGCACACACTGTCACCTTTGCACACGGGGAGGAATAAAACTACTTTAATAACACATCACTAGAGTAGCACATAGATAAATTGTGATACAAACACATTGCAATCATAAAGAGATATAAATAAGCACCTCACTATGCCATTCAACGGTGAATAAGTATTAGTGAAATATAGCCTAAGAGACCCACACGGTGTCACCTTTACACACGTGGGACAAGGAGTCTCCGGAGATCACAGTAAAACTCACTTGACTAGCATAATGACATCTAGATTACAAGCATCATCTTATGAATCTCAATCATGTAAGCAGCTCATGAGATTATTGTATTGAAGTACATAGGAGAGAGATGAACCACATAGCTACCGGTACAGCCCCGAGCCTCGATGGAGAACTACTCCCTCCTCATGGGAGCAGCGGCGGTGATGAAGATGGCGGTGGAGATGGCGCGATGTCGATGGAGAAGCCTTACGGGGGCACTTCCCTGCTCCGGCAGGGTGCCGGAACGAGACTCTGTCCCCCAGATCTTGGCGATGGCGGCGGCTACGGAAGGTTTCCCGTATCGTGGTTTCGCATCAGGGTTTTCGACGGAGGCTTTAAATAGGCGAAAGGCGGCGCGGGAGGGTCGAAGGGGTGGCCACACCATGGCGGCGCGCAGGGCCTGGGCGCGCGGCCTATGGTGCAGGGGCCAGTGCCCCCTCTGGTCCTTCCGGGTGTTACGGATGCTTCGGTGAAAATAGGAACACAGGTCTTGATTTCGTCCGATTGAGAATATTTCGTTACTAGGATTTCTGAAACCAAAAACGTGACGGAAGGCACTCGGCATCTTGTTAATAGGTTAGTTCGAGAAAATGCCCGAATATGACATAAAGTGTGCATAAAACATGTAGGTATCATCAATAATATGGCATGGAACATAAGAAATTATCGATACGTCGGACACGTATCAAGCATCCCCAAGCTTAGTTCTGCTCGTCCCGAGCAGGTAAAGCGATAACAAAGATAATTTAAAGTGACATGCCATCATAAACTTGATCATATTGTAAACATATGTAATGAATGCAGCGATCAAAACAATGGTAATGACATGAGTAAACAACTGAATCATAAAGCAATGACTTTTCATGAATATCACTTTCAAGACAGGCATCAATAAGTCTTGCATAAGAGTTAACTCATAAAGCAATAATTTAAAGTAAAGATATTGAAGCAACACAATGGAAGATAAAGTTTCAGCAATTGCTTTCAACTTGTAACATGTATATCTCAATGATAGTTTGTCAACATAGAGTAATATAACAAGTGCAATATGCAAGTATGTAGGAATCAATGCACAGTTCACACAAGTGTTTGCTTCTTGAGGTGGAGAGAGATAGGTGAACTGACTCAACATAAAAAGTAAAAGAAAGGTCCTTCAAAGAGGAAAAGCATCGATTGCTATATTTGTGCTAGAGCTTTGGTTTTGAAAACATAAAGAGAGCATAAAAGTAAAGTTTTGAGAGGTGTTTGTTGTTGTCAACGAATGGTAGTGGGCACTCTAACTACCTCATCAACCAGACTTTCAAGAGCGGCTCCCATGAAGGACGTTATCTCTACCAGCAAGGTAGATCATCCCCTTCTCTTTTGTTTACACATGTACTTTAGTTTAGTTTTTCTTTATTTATGGATGACACTCCTCCCAACCTTTTGCTTACACAAGCCATGGCTAACCGATCTCGGGTGCCTTCCAGCAATCACATACATGAAGGAGTGTCTATTTGCAAATTAAGTTGTCTTACTGATGAATCGAGCAAAACATGTGAAGAGAATTATTAATGCAAGTTAATTAATCGGTGGGAACCCCATTGCCAGCTCTTTTTGCAAAATTATTGGATAAGCGGATGTGCCACTAGTCCATTGTGAAAGTCTGGAGTAAATGACAAGATCGAAAGATAAAACACCACATACTTCCTCATGAGCTATAAAACATTGACACAAATCAGAGGTGATAAATTTTGAATTATTTAAAGGTAGCACTCAAGCAATTTACTTTGGAACGGAGAAATACCATGTAGTAGGTAGGTATTGTGGACACAAATGGCATAGTAGTTGGCTCAAGTTTTTGGATGCATGAGAAGTATTCCCTCTCGATACAAGGTTTAGGCTAGCAAGGTTGTTTGAAACAAACACAATGAACCGGTGCAGCAAAACTCACATAAAAGACATATTGTAAACATTATAAGACTCTACACCGTCTTCCTTGTTGTTCAAAACTCAATACTAGAAATTATCTAAACTTTAGAGAGACCAATTATGCAAAACCAAATTTTAGCAAGCTCTATGTATTTCTTCATTAATAGGTGCAAAGCATATGATGCAAGAGCTTAAACATGAGCACAACAATTTCCAAGTATCGCATTATCCAAGACATTATAGCAATTTACTACATGTATCATTTTCCAATTCCAACCATATAACAAATTAACGAAGAGAGACTTCGCCATGAATATTATGAGCTAAGAACACATGTGTTCATATGAACCAGCGGAGCGTGTCTCTCTCCCACACAAGCATGATGTAATCCAATTTATTCAAACACAAACAAAAATAAAAACAAACAAACAGACGCTCCAAGTAAAGTACATAAGATGTGTGGATAAAAATATAGTTTCGGGGAGGAACCTGATAATGTTGTCGATGAAGAAGGGGATACCTTGGGCATCCCCAAGCGACACTTGAGTCTTCTTGAAATATGCAGGGGTGAACCAGGGGGCATCCCCACTTAAACTTTCACTCTCCTTGATCATAGTATATCATCCTCCTCTCTTGACCCTTGAAAACTTCTTCCACACCAAACTTTAAGCAAACTCATTAGAGGGTTAGTGCATAATCAAAAACTCACATGTTCAGAGGTGACACAATCATTCTTAACACTTCTGGACATTGCTCAAAGCTACTGGAAGGTAATGGAACAAAGAAATCCACCCAACACAGTGAAAAAAGCAATGCGAAATAAAAGGCAGAATCTGTCAAAAACAGAACAGTCCGTAAAGACGAATTTTAAAATGGCACCAGACTTGCTCAAATGGAAAAACTCAAAACTAATGAAAGTTGCGTACATATCTGAGGATCACTCTGAAATTGGCATAATTTTCTGAGTTACCTACAGAGAATTAGACCCAGATTCGTGACAGACAGCAATGCTGTTTCTGCGCAGCAATCCAAATCTAGCATCAACTTTACCATAGAGACTTTACTTGGCACAAAAACATGATAAGGAGAGGTTGCTACAGTAGTAAACAACTTCCAAGACACAAATATAAAACAAAGTACTGTAGCAAAATAACACATGGGTTATCTCCCAAGAAGTTCTTTCTTTATAGCCGTTAAGATGGGCTCAGCAGTTTTAATGATGCACTCGCAAGAAATAGTAGTTAAAGCAAAAGAGAGCATTAAGAGGCAAATTCAAAACAATTTAAGTCTAACATGCTTCCTATGCATAGGAATCTTGTAAATAAACAAGTTCATGAAGAGCAAAGTAACAAGCATAGGAAGATAAAACAAGTGTAGCTTCAAAAATTTCAGCACATAGAGAGGCATTTTAGTAACATGAAAATTTCTACAACCATATTTTCCTCTCTCATAATAACTTTCAGTAGCATCATGAGCAAACTCAACAATATAACTATCACATAAAGCATTCTTATCATGAGTCTCATGCATAAAATTATTACTCTCCACATAGGCATAATCAATTTTATTAGTTGTAGTGGGGGCAAATTCAACAAAGTAGCTATCATTATTATTCTCATCATCAAATATAGGAGGCATATTGTAATCATAATTAAACTTATCCTCCATAGTAGGTGGCACAAAAAGACCAATATCATCATAAATAGGAGGCAAAGTATCATCAAAGTAAATTTTCTCCTCAATGCTTGGGGGACTAAAAATATCATGCTCATCAAAGCCAGCTTCCCCAAGCTTAGAATTTTCCATATCATTAGCAACATTGGTGTTCAAAGCGTTCATACTAATATTACTACCAGCATGCAAATAAGATTTCATAGGTTTTTTAATTTTCGCATCAAACAATCCATGTTTTAAATCAGGAAATAGAATAAGAAGCTCATTGTTGTCCATTATGCCAAACTAGTGTAAACAAGAAACAAAAAGATGCAATTACAGGATCTAAAGGAAATAGCTTCGAGCACAAACACAATGGCGCCAGAAAAGTACTGTTACCTGGAACCGGAGTATGAGTGCCTTTTTACCTTTCCTCCCGGCAACGGCGCCAGAAAAGTACTTGGCGCGTAGTTGACGAGGGAGGAAAAGTGCTTAGTTGCCGGGCTTGCCAATGTGTGAGTGCCGTTTACCTTCCCTCCCCGGCAACGGCGCCAGAAAAAGTGCTTGATGTCTACGGGAGCTTCTATTCTTGTAGACAGTGTTGGGCCTCAAGAGCAGAGGTTTGTAGAACAGCAGGAAGTTTCCCTTAAGTGGATCACCCAAGGTTTATCGAACTCGGGGAGGAAGAGGTCAAAGATATCCCTCTCATGCAACCCTGCAACCACAAAGCAAGAAGTCTCTTGTGTCCCAACACACCTAATAGGTGCACTAGTTCGAGCGAAGAGATAGTGAAATACGGGTGGTATGAATAAGCGGTAACGCGGCACCGAGAAAAGTGCTTTGCCCGGGACGATAAACAAATGAGTAACACTTGTGTGGTATAGTAAACGATAAACAACGACAATAGCGGTATCTGAGAACAAGACAGGGATTACACTTTCACTAGTGGACACTCTCAACATTGATCACATAACAGAATAGATAAATGCATACTCTACACTTTTGTTGGATGATGAACACATTCCGTAGGATTACACGAACCCTCAATGCCGGAGTTAACAAGCTCCACAATAATGCTCATATTTTAGTAACCTTTAGTGTAAGATAGATCAAAAGACTAAACCAAGTACTAGCATAGCATGCACACTGTCACCTTCATGCATATGTAGGAGGAATAGATCACATCAATATTATCATAGCAATAGTTAACTTCGCAATCTACAAGAGATCGTGATCATAGCATAAACCAAGTACTAACACGGTGCACACACTGTCACCTTTACACACGTGCAGGAGGAATAAAACTACTTTAATAACACATCACTAGAGTAGCACATAGATAAATTGTGATACAAACACATTGCAATCATAAAGAGAGATATAAATAAGCACCTCACTATGCCATTCAACGGTGAATAAGTATTCTGTGAAATATAGCCTAAGAGACCCACACGGTGCACACACTGTCACCTTTACACACGTGGACAAGGAGTCTCCGGAATCACATAAGTAAAACTCACTTGACTAGCATAATGACATCTAGATTACAAGCATCATCATATGAATCTCAATCATGTAAGGCAGCTCATGAGATTATTGTATTGAAGTACATAGGAGAGATGAACCACATAGCTACCGGTATAGCCCCGAGCCTTGATGGAGAACTACTCCCTCCTCATGGGAGAGCGGTGATGAAGATGGCGGTGGAGATGGCGGCGGTGTCGATGGAGAAGCCTTAGGCACTTCACTGCTCCGGCGGGTGCGGAGCAGGACTCCTGTCCCCGATCTTGGCTTCGCGATAGGCGGCGGCTCTGGAAGGTTTTCCGTATCGTGGTTTTCGCATCAGGGTTTTCTCGACGGAGGCTTTAAATAGGCGAAGAGGCGGCGCGGGAGGGTCGAAGGGGTGGCCACACCATTGTGGCGGCGCGGCCGGGGCACAGGCGCGCCGGCCTATGGTGCAGGGACGGTGCCCCCTACGGGTCCTTCCGTGTACGGATGCTTAGGTGTGAAAATAGGAACACTGGGTCTTGATTTCGTCCGATTAAGAAATATTTCGTTACTAGGATTTCTGAAACCAAAAACAGCAGAAAACTGGCGCTTCGGCATCTTGTTAATAGGTTAGTTCCAGAAAATGCACGAATATGACATAAAGTGTGCATAAAACATGTAGGTATCATCAATAATATGGCATGGAACATAAGAAATTATCGATACGTCGGAGACGTATCAAGCATCCCCAAGCTTAGTTATGCTCGTCCCGAGCAGGTAAAACGATAACAAAGATAATTTCTGAAGTGACATGCCATCATAAACTTGATCATATTGTAAACATATGTAATGAATGCAGCGATCAAAACAATGGTAATGACATGAGTAAACAACTGAATCATAAAGCAATGACTTTTCATGAATATCACTTTCAAGACAGGCATCAATAAGTCTTGCATAAGAGTTAACTCATAAAGCAATAATTTAAAGTAAAGATATTGAAGCAACACAATGGAAGATAAAGTTTCAGCAATTGCTTTCAACTTGTAACATGTATATCTCAATGATAGTTTGTCAACATAGAGTAATATAACAAGTGCAATATGCAAGTATGTAGGAATCAATGCACAGTTCACACAAGTGTTTGCTTCTTGAGGTGGAGAAAGATAGGTGAACTGATAAAAGTAAAAGAAAGGTCCTTCAAAGAGGAAAAGCATCGATTGCTATATTTGTGCTAGAGCTTTGGTTTTTGAAAACATAAAGAGAGCATAAAAGTAAAGTTTTGAGAGGTGTTTGTTGTTGTCAACGAATGGTAGTGGGCACTCTAACTACCTCATCAACCAGACTTTCAAGAGCGGCTCCCATGAAGGACGTTATCTCTACCAGCAAGGTAGATCATCCCTCTTCTCTTTTGTTTACACATGTACTTTAGTTTAGTTTTTCTTTATTTATGGATGACACTCCTCCCAACCTTTTGCTTACACAAGCCATGGCTAACCGAATCCTCGGGTGCCTTCCAACAATCACATACCATGAAGGAGTGTCTATTTGCAAAATTAAGTTGCTTGCTGATGAATCAGAGCAAAACATGTGAAGAGAATTATTAATGCAAGTTAATTAATCGGGGGAACCCCATTGCCAGCTCTTTTTGCAAAATTATTGGATAAGCGGATGTGCCACTAGTCCATTGTGAAAGTCTGTGTCAGAAGTAAATGACAAGATCGAAAGATAAAACACCACATACTTCCTCATGAGCTATAAAACATTGACACAAATCAGAGGTGATAAATTTTGAATTATTTAAAGGTAGCACTCAAGCAATTTACTTTGGAATGGCGGAAAATACCATGTAGTAGGTAGGTATTGTGGACACAAATGGCATAGTAGTTGGCTCAAGGATTTTGGATGCATGAGAAGTATTCCCTCTCGATACAAGGTTTAGGCTAGCAAGGTTGTTTGAAACAAACACAAGGATGAACCGGTGCAACAAAACTCACATAAAAGACATATTGTAAACATTATAAGACTCTACACCGTCTTCCTTGTTGTTCAAAACTCAATACTAGAAATTATCTAAACTTTAGAGAGACCAATTATGCAAACCAAATTTTAGCAAGCTCTATGTATTTCTTCATTAATAGGTGCAAAGCATATGATGCAAGAGCTTAAACATGAGCACAACAATTTCCAAGTATCGCATTATCCAAGACATTATAGCAATTTACTACATGTATCATTTTCCAATTCCAACCATATAACAAATTAACGAAGAGGAAACTTCGCCATGAATATTATGAGCTAAGAACACATGTGTTCATATGAACCAGCGGAGCGTGTCTCTCTCCCACACAAGCATGATGTAATCCAATTTATTCAAACACAAACAAAAATAGAAACAAACAAATAGACGCTCCAAGTAAAGTACATAAGATGTGACGGAATAAAAATATAGTTTCGGGGGAGGAACTTGATAATGTTGTCGATGAAGAAGGGGATGCCTTGGGCATCCCCAAGCTTAGACACTTGAGTCTTCTTGAAATATGCAGGGGTGAACCAGGGGCATCCCCAAGCTTAGAACTTTCACTCTCCTTGATCATAGTATATCATCCTCCTCTCTTGACCCTTGAAAACTTCTTCCACACCAAACTTTAAGCAAACTCATTAGAGGTTAGTGCATAATCAAAAACTCACATATTCAGAGGTGACACAATCATTCTTAACACTTCTGGACATTGCTCAAAGCTACTGGAAGGTAATGGAACAAAGAAATCCACCCAACATAGCAAAAGAGGCAATGCGAATAAAAGGCAGAATCTGTCAAAAACAGAACAGTCCGTAAAGACGAATTTTAAAATGGCACCAGACTTGCTCAAATGGAAAAACTCAAAACTAATGAAAGTTGCGTACATATCTGAGGATCACTCACGCAAATTGGCATAATTTTCTGAGTTACCTACAGAGAATTAGACCCAGATTCGTGACAGACAGCAATGCTGTTTCTGCGCAGCAATCCAAATCAGCATCAACTTTACCATAAAGACTTTACTTGGCACAAAAACATGATAAGGAGAGGTTGCTACAGTAGTAAACAACTTCCAAGACACAAATATAAAACAAAGTACTGTAGCAAAATAACACATGGGTTATCTCCCAAGAAGTTCTTTCTTTATAGCCGTTAAGATGGGCTTAGCAGTTTTAATGATGCACTCGCAAGAAATAGTAGTTAAAGCAAAAGAGAGCATCAAAAGGCAAATTCAAAACAACTTTAAGTCTAACATGCTTCCTATGCATAGGAATCTTGTAAATAAACAAGTTCATGAAGAGCAAAGTAACAAGCATAGGAAGATAAAACAAGTGTAGCTTCAAAATTTCAGCACATAGAGAGGCATTTTAGTAACATGAAAATTTCTACAACCATATTTTCCTCTCTCATAATAACTTTCAGTAGCATCATGAGCAAACTCAACAATATAACTATCACATAAAGCATTCTTATCATGAGTCTCATGCATAAAATTATTACTCTCCACATAGGCATAATCAATTTTATTAGTTGTAGTGGGAGCAAATTCAACAAAGTAGCTATCATTATTATTCTCATCATCAAATATAGGAGGCATATTGTAATCATAATTAAACTTATCCTCCATAGTAGGTGGCACTAAAAAGACCAATATCATCATAAATAGGAGGCAAAGTATCATCAAAGTAAATTTTCTCCTCAATGCTTGGGGGACTAAAAATATCATGCTCATCAAAACCGGCTTCCCCAAGCTTAGAATTTTCCATATCATTAGCAACATTGGTGTTCAAAGCGTTCATACTAATATTACTACCAGCATGCAAATAAGATTTCATAGGTTTTTTAATTTTCGCATCAAACAATCCATGTTTTAAATCAGGAAATAGAATAAGAAGCTCATTGTTGTCCATTATGCCAAACTAGTGTAAACAAGAAACAAAAAGATGCAATTGCGGGATCTAAAGGAAATAGCTTCGAGCACAAACACAATGGCGCCAGAAAAGTACCTGGAACCGGAGTATGAGTGCCTTTTACCTTTCCTCCCCGGCAACGGCGCCAGAAAAGTACTTGGCGCGTAGTTGACGAGGGAGGAAAAGTGCTGGTTGTCGGGCTTGCCAATGTGTGAGTGCCGTTTACCTCCTCCCGACAACGAGCGCCGAGAAAAAGTGCTTGATGTCTACGGGAGCTTCTATTCTTGTAGGCAGTGTTGGGCCTCCAAGAGCAGAGGTTTGTAGAACAGCAGCAAGTTTCCCTTAAGTGGATCACCCAAGGTTTATCGAACTCGGGAGGAAGAGGTCAAAGATATCCCTCTCATGCAACCACAAAGCAACCACAAAGCAGAAGTCTCTTGTGTCCCCAACACACCTAATAGGTGCACTAGTTCGCGAAGAGATAGTGAAATACGGGTGGTATGAATAACGGTAGCAACGGCACCAGAAAAGTGCTTTGCCAGGACGATAAACAAGCGGTAGTAACGCAGCGGTAGTAACGCGGTAAAACGATAAACAAGCGACAATAGCGGTATCTAGGAACAAGACCTAGGGATTACACTTTCACTAGTGGACACTCTCAACATTGATCACATAAGAGAATAGATAAATGCATACTCTACACTTTTGTTGGATGATGAACACATTGCGTAGGATTACGCGAACCCTCAATGCCGGAGTTAACAAGCTCCACAATAATGCTCATATTTTAGTAACCTTTAGTGTAAGATAGATCAAAAGACTAAACCAAGTACTAGCATAGCATGCACACTGTCACCTTCATGCATATGTAGGAGGAATAGATCACATCAATATTATCATAGCAATAGTTAACTTCGCAATCTACAAGAGATCATGATCATAGCATAAACCAAGTACTAACACGGTGCACACACTGTCACCTTTGCACACGTGCAGGAGGAATAAAACTACTTTAATAACACATCACTAGAGTAGCACATAGATAAATTGTGATACAAACACATTGCAATCATAAAGAGATATAAATAAGCACCTCACTATGCCATTCAACGGTGAATAAGTATTCTGTGAAATATAGCCTAAGAGACCCACACGGTGCACACACTGTCACCTTTACACACGTGGGACAAGGAGTCTCCGGAGATCACATAAGTAAAACTCACTTGACTAGCATAATGACATCTAGATTACAAGCATCATCATATGAATCTCAATCATGTAAGGCAGCTCATGAGATTATTGTATTGGAAGTACATAGGAGAGATGAACACACAGCCACGGGTGACCCCGAGCCTTGATGGAGACTACTCCTCATGGGAGCAGCGGCGGTGATGAAGATGGCGGTGGAGATGGCAGCGGTGTCGATGGAGAAGCCTTCGGGGGCACTTCCCCGCTCCGGCGGGGTGCCGGAACAGAGACTCCTGTCCCCGGATCTTGGCTTCGCGATGGCGGCGGCTACGGAAGGTTTTCGTATCGTGGTTTTTCGCACAGGGTTTTCTCGACGGAGGCTTTAAATAGGCGAAGAGGCGGCGCGGAGGGTCGAAGAGGTGGCCACACCATATGGCGGCGCGGCCGGGGCACAGGCGCGCCGGCCTATGGTGCAGGGGCCAGTGCCCCCCTGGTCCTTCGGGTGTTACGGATGCTTAGGTGAAAATAGGAACCTGGGTCTTGATTTCGTCCGATTCGGGAATATTTCGTTACTAGGATTTACGAAACCAAAAACAGCGAGACCCCAGCACTTCGGCATCTTGTTAATAGGTTAGTTCCAGAAAAATGCACGAATATGACATAAAGTGTGCATAAAACATGTAGGTATCATCAATAATATGGCATGGAACATAAGAAATTATCGATACGTCGGAGACGTATCATGCTGCTGCCCATCTCAATAATTTTGTTGAACTATGTGAAATGCAAAAATATAAAGATGTAGATGGTGACATTATAAAATTAAAATTGTTTCCTTTCTCATTAAGAGGAAGAGCTAAAGATTGGTTGCTATCTTTGCCTAAGAATAGTATTGATTCATGGACTAAATGCAAGGATGCTTTTATTGGTAGATATTATCCCCTGCTAAAATTATATCTTTGAGGAGTAGCATAATGAATTTTAAACAATTGGATAATGAACATATTGCTCAAGCTTGGGAAAGAATGAAATCTTTTTGCCGGTAGCGGGACTCATGGCGAAATGAGCGACTGGCGGCATCAAAATTAGGGTTTCGGAGGGCACAAACGAGAGGAGATATGTGGGTATTTATAGGGATTTTTATTTCGTGCGAAACGGATCAAAACCGAACTAGAACCGGAGATTTTGGTGGTCGGTTTGGAGACAGAACTCGTACGGTTCGTGGCACAGTCTTTGGAGCTAGGGACGACCTGGCAAGTGGGCCCACCGGTCGAGAAAAAAAAGGGAAACGCGGGCGTGCGACCCGTCGCTGCGCTGCTTTGTGTTGCTTGCACGGCGGGCATGTACATGTGTTGCGTGCGTGGCTGGCTATTGGCTGCCCTGGCCGGTCAGTTTTTCTTCTATTTTCTTTCCTTCTTTTATCTTATTATAAATCGCTTTAGGTCACTAAATTGATTCAAACAACTTTGTAAATTTTGTAATCCGTCCAGTATGATTTTCGGACACTAAGAATTACTCTATCAGTTTAGAATAAAAATACAAGAGGTATATTTTTACACACTTGCCTTATATGCTATTTAGGAAAACTAAAAAATTTATTTAAATCAAGCGATTAAAATATTTTTCAAAACTTAAACCTTTCACAGGTTTTATTTCAACATGGATTTTGATACTGAAGTCGAAACGACTCAAATAACTTTATAAAACTAATATTGGTCAAAACCAATTTACAAAATAGTATTATGCATATAACACTTTATATGGTTACATGGGTATTGATATTTCAAAATAAGGTTTGGGCCTTTTGTCTCAAAATATGATTTCAAAACCATAAAATAGAAATAGGTTTGGTTTGGTAATACTTGAAAGCAAATCTTTGTGAAAACTTATTTTGTAAGGGTTTTTAGATAAAACTCAAAAAGTTTTAATTTCTTGTGAAATTTCAACAAAGACAAACAATTCAATCACTAAATTTATTTATTTTTACATTCCAAAATTTGAAAATTTTGGGATGTTACAGACTACCACCCTTAAAAGGAATCTCGTCCTCGAGATTCGAGAAAAGCTAGCAAGAAAGATGGGTTTGGGTATGTTGGGGTGGGCTACCACCCTTAAAAGAAAAAAAAAAGGTAGTCTTAAGTCTTGAGTTTAGGCTAAGCTAATCTTGGGTATGACTTGACACCAAGTCGTCTTTTGAACCATCTATGGCTTCTGAGTTAATATCCAATAGGCGAATGTTTATTCACATATAGTGAACAACATATCTCTTTAAGGTGACTTGAGTAGGCTTTTCCTCATAGTTGGGCTTCTAATCCATATGGGATGGTGGTTGAACTAATTTTACACTGAGGGGTCACTCTTTGGGTCAATCAGGAGACCAAAAATGAGAGGACTTCACGACATCCTTCATCCTCTTACTTATTAGTGTCATCGACGGTCTTCCACTTTCTTCATCTTGTAGTTGGATGTTCATTCTCATTGTAGTCCTACGCTTGGCAGCACTTGCCTACTATAAGGGTATAATATTTATCCACCCTAGGGTTTAGGCTTATTCGCCGACATCGTCTCCGACGTGTCGATAATTTCTTATGTTCTATGCCATATTATTGATGATACCTACATGTTTTATGCACACTTTATGTCATATTCGTGCATTTTCTGGAACTAACCTATTAACAAGATGCCGAAGTGCCAGTTCCTGTTTTCTGCTGTTTTTGGTTTCGAAATCCTAGTAACGAAATATTCTCGGAATTGGACGAAACGAAGACCAGGGGCCTATTTCGCCACGAACCTTCCAGACGACCGAAGAGCATACGAAGTGGGGCCACGAGGTGGCCAAACCACAAGGCGGCGCGGCCAAGGGGGCCGCGCGCCTGTGGTGTGGGCCTCGTCAGCTTGACTACTGCCCTTCCGCCTAAAGCCTCCGTCGCGAAACCACGATGCGAAAAACCACGATACGGAAAACCTTGAGACACCGCCGCCGATCCCATCTCGGGGGATTACGGGGTCTCCTCGGCACCTGCCGGGAGAGGGTTCATCTCCGGAGGACTCTACACCGCCATGGTCGCCTCGGGAGTGATGAGTGAGTAGTTCACCCTGGACTATGGGTCCATAGTAGCTAGATGGTTGTCTTCTCCTCATTGTGCTTCATTGTTGGATCTTGTGAGCTGCCTAACATGATCAAGATCATCTATCTGTAATACTCTATGTTGTGTTTGTCGGGATCCGATGGATAGAGAATACCATGTTATGTTAATTATCAAGTTATTACATATGTGTTGTTTATGATCTTGCATGCTCTCCGTTACTAGTAGAGGCTCTGGCCAAGTTTTTGCTCTTAACTCCAAGAGGGAGTATTTATGCTCGATAGTGGGTTCATGCCTCCATTGACTGGGACAGTGACAGAAAGTTCTAAGGTTGTGTTGTGTTGTTGCCACTAGGGATAAAACATTGGCGCTATGTCCAGGATGTAGTTGTTGATTACATTACGCACCATACTTAATGCAATTGTCTGTTGCTTTGCAACTTAATACTGGAAGGGGTTCGGACGATAACCTGAAGGTGGACTTTTTAGGCATAGATGCAGTTGGATGGCGGTCTATGTACTTTGTCGTAATGCCCAATTAAATCTCACTATACTTATCATGCCATGTATGTGCATTGTTATGCCCTCTCTGTTTGTCAATTGCCCAACTGTAATTTGTTCACCCAACATGCTTTTATCTTATGGGAGAGACACCTCTAGTGAACTGTGGACCCCGGTCCATTCTTTATACTGAAATACAAATCTGCTGCAATACT
This sequence comes from Lolium multiflorum, assembly GCA_030979885.1. Lineage (NCBI taxonomy): Eukaryota > Viridiplantae > Streptophyta > Magnoliopsida > Poales > Poaceae > Lolium > Lolium multiflorum. Next base: position 313,285,051 of record CM061748.1, on the reverse strand, counting down.
TGTTCTACTGTTTTCTGCAAACAATCATCTTCCACACAATACGGTTAATCCTTTGTTACAGCAAGCCGGTGAGATTGACAACCTCACTGTTTCGTTGGGGCAAAGTACTTTGGTTGTGTTGTGCAGGTTCCACGTTGGCGCCGGATCTACGGTGTTGCGCCGCACTACATCCGCCATCCAACCTTCAACGTGCTTCTTGGCTCCTCCTGGTTCGATAAACCTTGGTTTCTTTGAGGGAAAACTTGCTGTCGCATCATACCTTCCTCTTGGGGTTGCCCAACGAACGTGTGAAATACACGTCATCAAGCTCTTTTACGCGGCGTTCTTGCAGATCAAGACACGCTGCAAGGGGAGTCTCCACTTCTCAATCTCTTTACTTTGTTTTTGTCTTGCTTTATTTTATTTACTACTTTGTTTGCTGCACTTATATCAAAACACAAAAAAATTAGTTGCTAGTTTTACTTTATTATTGTCTTGCACTCTATATCAAAAACACAAAAAAATTAGTTTACTTGCATTTACTTTATCTAGTTTGCTTTATTTACTACTGCTAAAATGGCCACCCCAGAAAATACTAAGTTGTGTGACTTCACTAGCACAAATAATAATGATTTCCTATGCACACCTATTGCTCCACCTGCTACTACAGGAATTCTTTGAAATTAAACCTGCTTTACTTGAATCTTGTTATGCGAGAGCAATTTTCTAGTGTTAGTTCTGATGATGCTGCTGCCATCTCAATAATTTTGTTGAACTATGTGAAATGCAAAAATATAAAGATGTAGATGGTGACATTATAAAATTAAAATTGTTTCCTTTCTCATTAAGAGGAAGAGCTAAAGATTAGTTGCTATCTCTGCCTAAGAATAGTATTGATTCATGGACTAAATGCAAGGATGCTTTTATTGGTAGATATTATCCCCCTGCTAAAATTATATCTTTGAGGAGTAGCATAATGAATTTTAAACAATTGGATAATGAACATGTTGCTCAAGCTTGGGAAAGAATGAAATCTGGTTAAAAATTGCCCAACCCATGGACCGACTACTTGGATGATCATCCAAACCTTCACGGAGACTAAATTTTTCTTGCGGAATTTATTGGATTTGCTGGAGGTACCTTTATCCATCACTCTTGAAGCAAAAAGCTTCTTGATAATATGATGGTTAATTACTCTGAATGGCACACTGAAAAAGGCTCCACAAGGTAAGAAGGTAAATTCTGTTGAAGAATCCTCTTCCTTGAATGATAAGGTTGATGCTATTATGTCTATGCTTGCGAATGATAGGACTAATTTTGATCCTAATAATGTTCCATTAGCTTCATTGGTTGCCCAAGAAGAACATGTTGATGTAAACTTCATTAAAAATAATAATTTCAACAACAATGCTTATCGGAACAATTCTAGTAATAACTATAGGCCATATCCTTATAATAATGGTAACGGTTATGCTAATTCTTATGGGAATTCTTACAACAATAATAGGAATACACCCTGGACTTGAAGCTATGCTTAAAGAATTTATTAGTACACAAACTGCCTTTAATAAATCTGTTGAGGAAAAGCTCAATAAAATTGATATTCTTGCTTCTAGAGTTGATAGTCTTGCCTCTGATGTTAATCTTTTGAAATCGAAAGTTATGCCTAATAGGGATATTGAAAATAAAATTGTTACTACAGCAAATGCCATCCAAGTTAGAATTAATGAGAATATAAGATTAATGGCTGAACTGCGGTGGGATAGAGAAGAAAATGAAAAACTAGCTAAAAAGGAAAATGTAGCTAAAGTTTGGACTATTACCACCACTAGCAATGCTAATGATTCACATGTTGCTGCACCTCCTACTATCAATGGTAAAATAATTGGTGTTGGCAATGCTTCTACTCCTAGTGCAAAGCGCGCAAAATTACCTGAAACTGCTAAAACTGCTTGTGATAAAACTGCTGAAATTTTTTCCAACCTTGGGGATGATAATCCCATTGCTTTAGATTGTAATGATTTAGATTTTGATGATTGCCACATCTCTGAAGTTATAAAGTTCTTACAAAAACTTGCTAAGAGTCCTAATGCTAGCGCTGTAAACTTGGCTTTCACAAAACATATCACAAATGCTCTCATAAAAGCTAGAGAAGAGAAACTAAAACTTGAAACTTCTATTCCTAGAAAGCTAGAGGATGGTTGGGAGCCCATCATTAAAATGAGAGTCAAAGATTTTGATTGTAATGCTTTATGTGATCTTGGTGCAAGTATTTATGTTATAAAAAGTCTATGATATGCTTGACTTGCCACCATTGAAAAATTGTTATTTGGATGTTAATCTTGATAATGCTAAAAAGAAACCTTTGGGGAGAGTTGATAATGTTCATATTATGGTTAACAATAACCTTGTCCCGTGATTTTGTTGTCTTGGATATTGAATGCAATGCATCTTGCCCATTATATTGGAAGACCTTTTCTTGAACCGGGTGGTGCTACTATTGATATGAAGGAAGGTAATATTAATATCAATTTCCTCTCAAGAAAGGTATGGAACACTTCCCTAGAAAGAGAATGAAGTTACCTTATGATTCTATTATTAGAACAAATTATGGTGTTGATGCTTCATCTTTCGATGTTACTTGATATACACTTTCTGCGCCTAGCTGAAAGGCGTTAAAGAAAAGCGCTTATGGGAGACAACCCATGTTTTTACTACAGTATTTTTTGTTTTATATTTGTGTCTTGGAAGTTGTTTACTACTGTAGCAACCTCTCCTTATCTTAGTTTTAGTTTTGTTGTGCCAAGTAAAGTCTTTGATAGTAAAGTAAGTACTAGATTTGGATTACTGCGCAGTTCCAGATTTCTTTGCTGTCACGAATCTGGGTCTACCTCCCTGTAGGTAGCTCAGAAAATTAAGCCAATTTACGTGCATGATCCTCAGATATGTACGCAACTTTCATTCAATTTGGGCATTTTCATTTGAGCAAGTCTGGTGCCCTAATAAAATCCATCTTTACGGACTGTTCTGTTTTGACAGATTCTGTCTTTTATTTCGCATTGCCTCTTTTGCTATGTTGGATGAATTTCTTTGATCCATTAATGTCCAGTAGCTTTATGCAATGTCCAGAAGTGTTAAGAATGATTGTGTCACCTCTGAACATGTTAATTTTTATTATGCACTAACCCTTTAATGAGTTGTTTCGAGTTTGGTGTGGAGGAAGTTTTCAAGGATCAAGAGAGGAGTATGATGCAATATGATCAAGGAGAGTGGAAGCTCTAAGCTTGGGGATGCCCCGGTGGTTCACCCCTGCATATTTAAGAATCAAGCGTCTAAGCTTGGGGATGCCCAAGGCATCCCCTTCTTCATCGACAACATTATCGGGTTCCTCCCCTGAAACTATATTTTTATTCCGTCACATCTTATGCACTTTGCTTGGAGCGTCGGTTTGTTTTTGTTTTTGTTTTGTTTGAATAAAATGGATCCTAGCATTCACTTTATGGGAGAGAGACACGCTCCGCTGTAGCATATGGACAAATATGTCCTTAGGCTCTACTCATAGTATTCATGGCGAAGTTTCATCTTCGTTAAATTGTTATATGGTTGGAATTGGAAAATGCTACATGTAGTAATTCTAAAATGTCTTGGATAATTTGATACTTGGCAATTGTTGTGCTCATGTCTAAGCTCTTGCATCATATACTTTGCACCCATTAATGAAGAAACACTTAGAGCTTGCTAATTTGGTTTGCATATTTGGTTTCTCTAGAGTCTAGATAATATCTAGTATTGAGTTTTGAACAACAAGGAAGACGGTATGGAGTCTTATAATGTTTACAATATGTCTTTTATGTGAGTTTTGCTGTACCGTTCATCCTTGTGTTTGTTTCAAATAACCTTGCTAGCCTAAACCTTGTATCGAGAGGGAATACTTCTCATGCATCCAAAATCCTTGAGCCAACCACTATGCCATTTGTGTCCACCATACCTACCTACTACATGGTATTTATCCGCCATTCCAAAGTAAATTGCTTGAGTGCTACCTTTAAAATTCCATCATTCACCTTTGCAATATATAGCTCATGGGACAAATAGCTTAAAAACTATTGTGGTATTGAATATGTACTTATGCACTTTATCTCTTATTAAGTTGCTTGTTGTGCGATAACCATGTTTTCGGGGACGCCATCAACTATTCTTTGTTGAATATCATGTGAGTTGCTATGCATGTCCGTCTTGTATGAAGTAAGAGAGATCTACCACCTTAATGGTTGGAGCATGCATATTGTTAGAGAAGAACATTGGGCCGCTAACTAAAGCCATGAATCATGGTGGAAGTTTCAGTTTTGGACATATATCCTCAATCTCATATGAGAATAATAATTGTTGCCACATGCTTATGCATTAAGAGGTCCATTATCCGTTGTCCATGTTGTCCCGGTATGGATGTCTAAGTTGAGAATAATCAAAAGCGAGAAATCCAAAATGCGAGCTTTCTCCTTAGACCTTTGTACAGGCGGCATGGAGGTACCCCATTGTGACACTTGGTTAAAACATGTGCATTGCAAAGATCCGGTAGTCCAAACTAATTAGGACAAGGTGCGGGCACTATTAGTATACTATGCATGAGGCTTGCAACTTGTAAGATATAATTTACATAACTCATATGCTTTATTACTACCGTTGACAAAATTGTTTCATGTTTTCAAAATAAAAGCTCTAGCACAAATATAGCAATCGATGCTTTCCTCTTTGAAGGACCATTCTCTTTACTTTTATGTTGAGTCAGTTCACCTATCTCTCTCCACCTCAAGAAGCAAACACTTGTGTGAACTGTGCATTGATTCCTACATACTTGCATATTGCACTTGTTATATTACTCTATGTTGACAATTATCCATGAGATATACATGTTACAAGTTGAAAGCAACCGCTGAAACTTAATCTTCCTTTGTGTTGCTTCAATGCCTTTACTTTGATTTATTGCTTTATGAGTTAACTCTTATGCAAGACTTATTGATACTTGTCTTGAAGTACTATTCATGAAAAGTCTTTGCTTTATGATTCACTTGTTTACTCATGTCATTACCATTGTTTTGATCACTGCATCCACTACATATGTTTACAAATAGTATGATCAAGGTTATGATGGCATATCACTTCAGAAATTATCTTTGTTATCGTTTTACTTGCTCGGGACGAGAACTAAGCTTAGGGATGCTTGATACGTCTCCGCGTATCGATAATTTCTTATGTTCTATGCCATATTATTGATGATACCTACATGTTTTATGCACACTTTATGTCATATTCGTGCATTTTCTAGGAACTAACCTATTAACAAGATGCCGAAGTGCCGTTCTGTTTTCTGCTTTTTTTGGTTTCAGAAATCCTAGTAACGAAATATTCTCGGAATTGGACGAAAGAAGACCCAGGGGCCTATTTCGCCACGAACCTTCGAAGACCGAAGAGCATACGAGTGGGGCCACGAGGTGGCCAAACCACAAAGGCGGCGCGGCCAGGGGGCGCGCCGCCAGTGTGGGCCTCGTCGGCCCCCGCTGCCCCCTTCCGCCTACTTAAAGCCTCCGTCGCGAAACCACGATGCGAAAAACCACGATACGGAAAACCTTGCAGAGACGCCGCCGCCGATCCCATCTCGGGGATTCGGAGATCTCCTCAGGCGCCTGGGAGGGGATTCATCTCCGGAGGACTCTACACCGCCATGGTCGCCTCGGGAGTGATGAGTGAGTAGTTCCCCCCTGGACTATGGGTCCATAGCAGTAGCTAGATGGTTGTCTTCTCCTCATTGTGCTTCATTGTTGGATCTTGTGAGCTGCCTAACATGATCAAGATCATCTATCTGTAATACTCTATGTTGTGTTTGTCGGGATCCGATGGATAGAGAATACCATGTTATGTTAATTATCAAGTTATTACATATGTGTTGTTTATGATCTTGCATGCTCTTCGTTACTAGTAGAGGCTCTGGCCAAGTTTTTGCTTTTAACTCCAAGAGGGAGTATTTATGCTCGATAGTGGGTTCATGCACATTGACACCTGGGACAGTGACAGAAAGTAAGGTTGTGTTGTCTTGTTGCCACTAGGGATAAAACATTGGCGCTATGTCCGAGGGATGTAGTTGTTGATTACATTACGCACCATACTTAATGCAATTGTCTGTTGCTTTGCAACTTAATCTTGGAAGGGGTTCGGACGATAACCTGAAGGTGGACTTTTTAGGCATAGATGCGGTTGGATGGCGGTCTATGTACTTTGTCGTAATGCCCAATTAAATCTCACTATACTTATCATGCCATGTATGTGCATTGTTATGCCTCTCTATTTGTCAATTGCCCGACTGTAATTTGTTCACCCAACATGCTTTTATCTTATGGGAGAGACACCTCTAGTGAACTGTGGACCCGGTCCATTCTTTAATCTGAAATACAATCTGCTGCAATACTTGTTCTCTGTTTCTCTGCAAACAATCATCTTCCACACAATACGGTTAATCCTTTGTTACACCAAGCCGGTGAGATTGACAACCTCCTCTTGTTTCGTTGGGGCAAAGTACTTTAGTTGTGTTGTGCAGGTTCCACGTTGGCGCCGGAATCTCTGGTGTTGCCGCACTACATCCGCCGCCATCAACCTTCAACGTGCTTCTTGGCTCCTGGTTCGATAAACCTTGGTTTCTTTATGAAAAACTTGCTGCTGTGCGCATCATACCTTCCTCTTGGGGTTGCCCAATGAACGTGTGAAATACACGCCATCAAGCTCTTTTTCTGGCGCCGTTGGGAGATCAAGACACGCTGCAAGGGGAGTCTCCACTTCTCAATCTCTTTACTTTGTTTTTGTCTTGCTTTATTTTATTTACTACTTTGTTTGCTGCACTTATATCAAAACACAAAAAAATTAGTTGCTAGTTTTACTTTATTTACTGTCTTGTACTCTATATCAAAAACACAAAAAAATTAGTTTACTTGCATTTACTGTATCTAGTTTGCTTTATTTACTACTGCTAAAATGGCCAACCCTGAAAATACTAAGTTGTGTGACTTCACTAGCACAAATAATAATGATTTCCTATGCACACCTATTGCTCCACCTGCTACTACAAGAATTCTTTGAAATTAAACATGCTTTACTTGAATCTTGTTATGCGAGAGCAATTTTCTGTGTTAGTTCTGATGATGCTGCCCATCTCAATAATTTTGTTGAACTATGTGAAATGCAAAAATATAAAGATGTAGATGGTGACATTATAAAATTAAAATTGTTTCCTTTCTCATTAAGAGGAAGAGCTAAAGATTGGTTGCTATCTTTGCCTAAGAATAGTATTGATTCTTGGACTAAATGCAAGGATGCTTTTATTGGTAGATATTATCCCCCTGCTAAAATTATATCTTTGAGGAGTAGCATAATGAATTTTAAACAATTGGATAATGAACATGTTGCTCAAGCTTGGGAAAGAATGAAATACTGCGGCGGTAGGCGGGGCTCCGGCGGCGAAATTGAGCGGCCTGGCGGCATCAAAATTAGGGTTTCGGAGGGGCACAAACAGAGGAGATATGTGGGTATTTATAGGGATTTTATTTCGTGCGAAACGGATCAAAACCGAACTAGAACCGGAGATTTTGGTGGTCAGTTTTGGAGACGAACTCGTACAGTTCGTGGCCTGTGCTGGAGCTAGGGGACGACCTGGCAAGTGGGCCCACCGGTCAGAGAAAAAAAAGGGAAACGCGGGCGTGCGACCCGTCGCTGCGCTGCTGTGTTGCTTGCACGAGCGGGCATGTACATGTGTTGCGTGCGTGGCTGGCTAGGCTGCCCTGGCCGGTCAGTTTTTCTTCTATTTTCTTTCCTTCTTTTATTTATTATAAATCGCTTTAGGTCACTAAATTGATTCAAACAACTTTGTAAATTTTGTAATCCGTCCAGTATGATTTTCGGACACTAAGAATTACTCTATCAGTTTAGAATAAAAATACAAGAGGTATATTTTTACACACTTGCCTTATATGCTATTTAGGAAAACTAAAAAATTTATTTAAATCAAGCGATTAAAATATTTTTCAAAACTTAAAGCTTTCGTAAGTTTTATTTCAACATGGATTTTGATATTGAAGTCGAAACGACTCAAATAACTTTATAAAACTAATATTGGTCAAAACCAATTTACAAAATAGTATTATGCATATAACACTTTATATGGTTACATGGGTATTGATATTTCAAAATAAGGTTTGGGCCTTTTGTCTCAAAATATGATTTCAAAACCATAAAATAGAAATAGGTTTGGTTTGGTAATACTTTGAAAGCAAATCTTTGTGAAAACTTATTTTGGAAAGGTTTTTAGATAAAACTCAAAAAGTTTTAATTTCTTGTGAAATTTCAACAAAGACAAACAATTCAATCACTAAATTTATTTATTTTTACATTCCAAAATTATGAGAATTTTGGGATGTTACAGACTACCACCCTTAAAAGGAATCTCGTCCTCGAGATTCGAGAAAAGCTAGCAAGAAAGATGGGTTTGGGTATGTTGGGGTGGGCTACCACCCTTAAAAGAAAAAAAAAGGTAGTCTTAAGTCTTGAGTTTAGGCTAAGCTAATCTTGGGTATGACTTGACACCAAGTCGTCTTTTGAACCATCTATGGCTTCAGAGTTAATATCCAATAGGCGAATGTTTATTTACATATAGTGAACAACATATCTCTTCAAAGTGACTTGGGTATGCTTTTCCTCATGCTTGGGCTTCTAATCCATATGGGATGGTGGTTGAACTAATTTCTACACTAGGGGTTACTCTTTGGGTCAAACAGGAGACCAAAATGAGAGGACTTCACGACATCCTTCATCCTCTTACTTATTAGTGTCATCGACGGTCTTCCACTTTCTTCATCTTGTAGTTGGATGTTCATTCTCATTGTAGTCCTACGCTTGGCAGCACTTGCCTACTATAAGGGTATAATATTTATCCACCCTAGGGTTTAGGCTTATCATAACGTATTGATACGTCTCCGACGTATCGATAATTTCTTATGTTCTATGCCATATTATTGATGATACCTACATGTTTTATGCACACTTTATGTCATATTCGTGCATTTTCTGGAACTAACCTATTAACAAGATGCCGAAGTGCCGTTCCTGTTTTCTGCTGTTTTTGGTTTCAGAAATCCTAACGAAATATTCTCGGAATTGGAAACGAAGACCCGGGGCCTATTTCGCCACGACCTTCCGGAAGACCGAAGAGCATACGAAGTGGGGCCACGAGGTGGCCAAACCACAAGGCGGCGCGGCCAAGGGGCCGGCCGCCTGTGGTGTGGGCCCCTCGTCGCCCCACTGCCCTTCCGCCTACTTAAAGCCTCCGTCGCGAAACCCCGATGCGAAAACCACGATACGGAAAACCTTCAGAGACAGCCGCCGCCATCCCATCTCGGGGGATTCGGAGATCTCCTCCGGCCCTGCCGGAGAGGGGATTCATCTCCTGGAGGACTCTACCATGGTCGCCTCCGGAGTGATGAGTGAGTAGTTCACCCCTGGACTATGGGTCCATAGCGGTAGCTAGATGGTTGTCTTCTCCTCATTGTGCTTCATTGTTGGATCTTGTGAGCTGCCTAACATGATCAAGATCATCTATCTGTAATACTCTATGTTGTGTTTGTCGGGATCCGATGGATAGAGAATACCATGTTATGTTAATTATCAAGTTATTACATATGTGTTGTTTATGATCTTGCATGCTCTCGGTTGCTAGTAGAGGCTCTGGCCAAGTTTTTGCTTTTAACTCCAAGAGGGAGTATTTATGCTCGATAGTGGGTTCATGCTGCATTGACACTGGGACAGTGAGAAAGTTCTAAGGTTGTGTTGTGCTGTTGCCACTAGGGATAAAACATTGGCGCTATGTCCGGGATGTAGTTGTTGATTACATTACGCACCATACTTAATGCAATTGTCTGTTGTTTGCAACTTAATCTTTGGAAGGGGTTCGGACGATAACTTTGAAGGTGGACTTTTTAGGCATAGATGCGGTTGGATGGCGGTCTATGTACTTTGTCGTAATGCCCAATTAAATCTCACTATACTTATCATGCCATGTATGTGCATTGTTATGCCCTCTCTATTTGTCAATTCCCGACTGTAATTTGTTCACCCAACATGCTTTTATCTTATGGGAGAGACACCTCTAGTGAACTGTGGACCCCGGTCCATTCTTTAATACTGAAATACAAATCTCTGCAATACTTGTTCTACTGTTTTCTCTTGCAAACAATCATCTTCCACACAATACGGTTAATCCTTTGTTACAACAAGCCGGTGAGATTGACAACCTCAGCATTTCGTTGGGGCAAATACTTTGGTTGTGTTGTGCGGGTTCACGTTGGCGCCAGAATCACGGTGTTGCGCGCACTACATCCCGCCGCATCAACCTTCAACGTGCTTCTTGGCTCCTCCTGGTTCGATAAACCTTGGTTTCTTTCTGAGGGAAAACTTGCTGCTGTGCGCATCATACCTTCCTCTTGGGGTTGCCCAACGAACGTGTGAAATACACGTCATCAAGCTCTTTTTCTGGCGCCGTTGCTGAGATCAAGACACGCTGCAAGGGAGTCTCCACTTCTCAATCTCTTTACTTTGTTTTTGTCTTGCTTTATTTTATTTACTACTTTGTTTGCTGCACTTATATCAAAACACAAAAAAATTAGTTGCTAGTTTTACTTTATTTACTGTCTTGCACTCTATATCAAAAACACAAAAAAATTAGTTTACTTGCATTTACTTTATCTAGTTTGCTTTATTTACTACTGCTAAAATGGCCACCCTGAAAATACTAAGTTGTGTGAGTTCACTAGCACAAATAATAATGATTTCCTATGCACACCTATTGCTCCACCTGCTACTACAGCGGAATTCTTTGAAATTAAACCTGCTTTACTGAATCTTGTTATGCGAGAGCAATTTTCAGTGTTAGTTGATGATCTTCTTGCCCATCTCAATAATTTTGTTGAACTATGTGAAATGCAAAAATATAAAGATGTAGATGGTGACATTATAAAATTAAAATTGTTTCCTTTCTCATTAAGAGGAAGAGCTAAAGATTGGTTGCTATCTCTGCCTAAGAATAGTATTGATTCATGGACTAAATGCAAGGATGCTTTTATTGGTAGATATTATCCCCTGCTAAAATTATATCTTTGAGGAGTAGCATAATGAATTTTAAACAATTGGATAATGAACATGTTGCTCAAGCTTGGGAAAGAATGAAATCTCTGGTTAAAAATTGCCCAACCCATGGACTGACTACTTGGATGATCATCCAAACCTTCTATGCGGGACTAAATTTTTCTTCGCGGAATTTATTGGATTCAGCTGCTGGAGGTACCTTTATGTCCATCACTCTTGGTGAAGCAACAAAGCTTCTTGATAATATGATGGTTAATTACTCTGAATGGCACACGGAAAGAGCTCCACAAGGTAAAAGGTAAATTCTGTTGAAGAATCCTCTTCCTTGAATGATAAGGTTGATGCTATTATGTCTATGCTTGTGAATGATAGGACTAATTTTGATCCTAATAATGTTCCATTAGCTTCATTGGTTGCCCAAGAAGAACATGTTGATGTAAACTTCATTAAAAATAATAATTTCAACAACAATGCTTATCGGAACAATTCTAGTAATAACTATAGGCCATATCCTTATAATAATGGTAACGGTTATGCTAATTCTTATGGGAATTCTTACAACAATAATAGGAATACACCCCCTGGACTTGAAGCTATGCTTAAAGAATTTATTAGTACACAAACTGCTTTTAACAAATCTGTTGAGGAAAAGCTCAATAAAATTGATATTCTTGCTTCTAGAGTTGATAGTCTTGCCTCTGTTAATCTTTTGAAATCGAAAGTTATGCCTAATAGGGATATTGAAAATAAAATTGTTACTACATCAAATGCCATCCAAGTTAGAATTAATGAGAATATAAGATTAATGGCTGAATTGCGTGCTAGGTGGGATAGAGAAGAAAATGAAAAACTAGCTAAAAAGGAAAATGTAGCTAAAGTTTGGACTATTACCACCACTAGCAATGCTAATGATTCATGTTGCTGCACCTCCTACTATCAATGGTAAAATAATTGGTGTTGGCAATGCTTCTACTCCTAGTGCAAAGCGCCAAATTAAAATTGCTAAAACTGCTGAAACTGTTTGTGATAAAACTGCTGAAATTTTTTCCAACCTTGGGGATGATAATCCCATTGCTTTAGATTGTAATGATTTAGATTTTGATGATTGCCACATCTCTGAAGTTATAAAGTTCTTACAAAAACTTGCTAAGAGTCCTAATGCTAGCGCTGTAAACTTGGCTTTCACAAAACATATCACAAATGCTCTCATAAAAGCTAGAGAAGAGAAACTAAAACTTGAAACTTCTATTCCTAGAAAGCTAGAGGATGGTTGGGAGCCCATCATTAAAATGAGAGTCAAAGATTTTGATTGTAATGCTTTATGTGATCTTGGTGCAAGTATTTCTGTTATGCCTAAAAAAGTCTATGATATGCTTGACTTGCCACCATTGAAAAATTGTTATTTGGATGTTAACCTCGCTGATAATGCTAAAAAGAAACCTTTGGGGAGAGTTGATAATGTTCATATTATGGTTAACAATAACCTTGTCCCGTTGATTTTGTTGTCTTGGATATTGAATGCAATGCATCTTGCCCCATTATATTGGGAAGACCTTTTCTTCGAACCGTTGGTGCTACTATTGATATGAAGGAAGGTAATATTAAATATCAATTTCCTCTCAAGAAAGGTATGGAACACTTCCCTAGAAAGAGAATGAAGTTACCTTATGATTCTATTATTAGAACAAATTATGGTGTTGATGCTTCATCTTTCGATGTTACTTGATACACTTTCTGCGCCTAGCTGAAAGGCGTTAAAGAAAAGCGCTTATGGGAGACAACCCATGTTTTACTCCAGTATTTTTGTTTTATATTTGTGTCTTGGAAGTTGTTTACTACTGTAGCAACCTCTCCTTATCTTAGTTTTAAGTTTTGTTGTGCCAAGTAAAGTCTTTGATAGTAAAGTAAGTACTAGATTTGGATTACTGCGCAGTTCCAGATTTCTTTCTGTCACGAATCTGGGTCTACCTCCCTGTAGGTAGCTCAGAAAATTAAGCCAATTTACATGCATGATCCTCAGATATGTACGCAACTTTCATTCAATTTGGGCATTTTCATTTGAGCAAGTCTGGTGCCCTAATAAAATCCATCTTTACGGACTGTTCTGTTTTGACAGATTCTGTCTTTTATTTCGCATTGCCTCTTTTGCTATGTTGGATGAATTTCTTTGATCCATTAATGTCCAGTAGCTTTATGCAATGTCCAGAAGTGTTAAGAATGATTGTGTCACCTCTGAACATGTTAATTTTTATTATGCACTAACCCTCTAATGAGTTGTTTCGAGTTTGGTGTGGAGGAAGTTTTCAAGGATCAAGAGAGGAGTATGATGCAATATGATCAAGGAGAGTGGAAGCTCTAAGCTTGGGGATGCCCCGGTGGTTCACCCCTGCATATTTTAAGAAGACTCAAGCGTCTAAGCTTGGGATGCCCAAGGCATCCCCTTCTTCATCGACAACATTATCGGGTTCCTCCCTGAAACTATATTTTTATTAAGTCACATCTTATGCACTTTGCTTGGAGCGTCGGTTTGTTTTTGTTTTTGTTTTGTTTGAATAAAATGGATCCTAGCATTCACTTTATGGGAGAGAGACACGCTCCGCTGTAGCATATGGACAAATATGTCCTTAGGCTCTACTCATAGTATTCATGGCGAAGTTTCATCTTCGTTAAATTGTTATATGGTTGGAATTGGAAAATGCTACATGTAGTAATTCTAAAATGTCTTGGATAATTTGATACTTGGCAATTGTTGTGCTCATGTCTAAGCTCTTGCATCATATACTTTGCACCCATTAATGAAGAAACACTTAGAGCTTGCTAATTTGGTTTGCATATTTGGTTTCTCTAGAGTCTAGATAATATCTAGTATTGAGTTTTGAACAACAAGGAAGACGGTATGGAGTCTTATAATGTTTACAATATGTCTTTTATGTGAGTTTTGCTGTACCGTTCATCCTTGTGTTTGTTTCAAATAACCTTGCTAGCCTAAACCTTGTATCGAGAGGAATACTTCTCATGCATCCAAAATCCTTGAGCCAACCACTATGCCATTTGTGTCCACCATACCTACCTACTACATGGTATTTATCTGCCATTCCAAAGTAAATTGCTTGAGTGCTACCTTTAAAATTCCATCATTCACCTTTGCAATATATAGCTCATGGGACAAATAGCTTAAAAACTATTGTGGTATTGAATATGTACTTATGCACTTTATCTCTTATTAAGTTGCTTGTTGTGCGATAACCATGTTTCTGGGACGCCATCAACTATTCTTTGTTGAATATCATGTGAGTTGCTATGCATGTCCGTCTTGTCTGAAGTAAGAGAGATCTACCACCTTAATGGTTGGAGCATGCATGTTGTTAGAGAAGAACATTGGGCCGCTAACTAAAGCCATGAATCATGGTGGAAGTTTCATTTTGGACATATATCCTCAATCTCATATGAGAATAATAATTGTTGCCACATGCTTATGCATTAAAGAGGAGTCCATTATCTGTTGTCCATGTTGTCCCGGTATGGATGTCTAAGTTGAGAATAATCAAAAGCGAGAAGTCCAAAATGCGAGCTTTCTCCTTATACCTTTGTACAGGCGGCATGGAGGTACCCCATTGTGACACTTGGTTAAAACATGTGCATTGCAAAGATCCGGTAGTCCAAACTAATTAGGACAAGGTGCGGGCACTATTAGTATACTATGCATGAGGCTTGCAACTTGTAAGATATAATTTACATAACTCATATGCTTTATTACTACCGTTGACAAAATTGTTTCATGTTTTCAAAATAAAAGCTCTAGCACAAATATAGCAATCGATGCTTTCCTCTTTGAAGGACCATTCTCTTTACTTTTATGTTGAGTCAGTTCACCTATCTCTCTCCACCTCAAGAAGCAAACACTTGTGTGTGCATTGATTCCTACATACTTGCATATTGCACTTGTTATATTACTCTATGTTGACAATTATCCATGAGATATACATGTTACAAGTTGAAAGCAACCGCTGAAACTTAATCTTCCTTTGTGTTGCTTCAATGCCTTTACTTTGATTTATTGCTTTATGAGTTAACTCTTATGCAAGACTTATTGATACTTGTCTTGAAGTACTATTCATGAAAAGTCTTTGCTTTATGATTCACTTGTTTACTCATGTCATTACCATTGTTTTGATCGCTGCATCCACTACATATGTTTACAATTAGTATGATCAAGGTTATGATGGCATATCACTTCAGAAATTATCTTTGTTATCGTTTTACCTGCTCGGGACGAGCAGAACTAAGCTTAGGGATGCTTGATACGTCTCAGATGTATCGATAATTTCTTATGTTCTATGCCATATTATTGATGATACCTACATGTTTTATGCACACTTTATGTCATATTCGTGCATTTCTGGAACTAACCTATTAACAAGATGCGAAGTGCCGGTTCTGTTTCTGCTGTTTTTGGTTTGAAATCCTAGTAACGAAATATTCTCGGAATTGGACGAAACGAAGACCCAGGGGCCTATTTCGCCACGAACCTTCCAAAAGACCGAAGAGCATACGGTGGGGCCACGAGGTGGCCAAACCACAAGGCGGCGGCCAAGGGGGCCGCGCCGCCGCTGTGTGTGGGCCCTCGTCGGCCCGACTCTGCCCTTCGCCTACTTAAAGCCTCCGTCGCGAAGCCCCCGATGCGAAAAACCACGATACGGAAAACCTTGCGAGGCGCGCCGCCGCCGATCCCATCTCGGGGGATTACGGAGATCTCCTCCGGCCGAGAGGGGAGGATTCATCTCCGGAGGACTCTACACCGCCATGGTCGCCTCCGGAGTGATGAGTGAGTAGTTCACCCTGGACTATGGGTCCATAGCAGGTAGCTAGATGGTTGTCTTCTCCTCATTGTGCTTCAATGTTGGATCTTGTGAGCTGCCTAACATGATCAAGATCATCTATATAATACTCTATGTTGTGTTTGTCGGGATCCGATGGATAGAGAATACCATGTTATGTTAATTATCAAGTTATTACATATGTGTTGTTTATGATCTTGCATGCTCTCCGTTACTAGTAGAGGCTCGGCCAAGTTTTTTCTTTTAACTCCAAGAGGGAGTATTTATGCTCGATAGTGGGTTCATGCTGCATTGACACAGGACGATGACGAGAAAGTTCTAAGGTTGTGTTGTCTTTGTTGCCACTAGGGATAAAACATTGGCGCTATGTCAGGGATGTAGTTGTTGATTACATTACGCACCATACTTAATGCAATTGTGTGTTGTTTGCAACTTAATACTGGAAGGGGTTCGGATGATAACTGAAGGTGGACTTTTTAGGCATAGATGCGGTTGGATGGCGGTCTATGTACTTTGTCGTAATGCCCAATTAAATCTCACTATACTTATCATGCCATGTATGTGCATTGTTATGCCCTCTCTATTTGTCAATTGCATTGTAATTTGTTCACCCAACATGCTTTTATCTTATGGGAGAGACACCTCTAGTGAGCTGTGGACCCCGTCCATTCTTTAATCTGAAATACAAATCTCTGCAATACTTGTTCTCTACTGTTTTCTCTGCAAACAATCATCTTCCACACAATACGGTTAATCCTTTGTTACGGCAAGCCGGTGAGATTGACAACCTCCTTTGTTTCGTTGGGGCAAAGTACTTTGGTTGTGTTGTGCAGGTTCACGTTGGCGCCGGAATCTGGTGTTGCGCCGCACTACATCCGCGCCGCCATCAACCTTCAACGTGCTTCTTGGCTCCTCCTGGTTCGATAAACCTTGGTTTCTTTCTGAGGGAAAACTTGCTGCTGTGCGCATCATACCTTCCTCTTGGGGTTGCCCAACGAACGTGTGAAATACACGCCATCACGTATCTTTTGTAGGTATATCTCTCTAGATTCGCAAAGTCAATATTACAAAAGCGAATAATAAGAGTAGTAGGAATGGTGATCAATCCATCCTGCACCCAGATCATTACTCCGTATTTGATTTATTGAATCTCGTATTCTAACACTTGGTCAACCTCACAATTTTGATAAAATTTCTATGGAGAGTTGAATCAATATTGCAGTCCCCATTATTGAATTGTTTTGAAAACACTTCTATCGATCCTTAACTACGGTTTTGTGTATCTCACACTCTCCGGTTCTTCATCTTGATCGGGAACATCAGGGTTGGTTTCACTACTGTTGTCTTCATGGCGAGTTGCCGAGAGAACATTCTATGGGTTGGGTATATACGAGAATAGATAGAAAGATCTAAAGAAGATTTCCTACCCAAACACATCAGATCAAGGCAATTCGGCAAACAACAATCATCTAACAAGCATCAAGCAATATGTTTCACACAAACAAACTAGCATGGTCATACCTCAATTTGGTAAGATCAATACTTTGTAATGCTAGCGTTGTTTCAATAAAAGAGAGTAATGGTGGTCTGGTCTATTTCTGCTTGGATGTTCAAGTTTCTATTCTACTCCTTCGGTGTATCTTCGTGTGTTGCGTAGTCTGCATCGAAGTCTTTCTTCAAGTTCTTCATTGGTCTCCCATACAACACTTCTAGCAAGGTCGAAGAATGTCACATGAAGCAGCAGTCCCTCACTTCAGGCACAGGGTCATCATCGGTCCTTGTCGATAGTTTGATAAAGGGGTCATCTAAATTGAGAGGAAAACAATTTTGAAGATGGAATAGATGAGAATACTAGAAGTTTACAAAGCAAACATCTTTTTGATTGAAATAGGATTAGACAAAAATTTCATCCTGGGGTCTTCCTATTTCTAATCCAAACCTAGGGTCTCGATCCTACAGGCAACACTATGCTCTGATACCATTCTGTAGCACCCTACCTTTTAATAAAGGCAAGATACATGTGTATAGTGCTATTCCCGGGATCACTGATAGCACACACATTACAAAATATAGTAATCATTGCAATAGTATCAAATTACTACATCGTTGATCCAGAGGGTACAATAAAACCTTACAAATTGCATAGTCACATGGACTAGCTCAGAATAAACACAGCGGAAAGTAAATTAGCAATGAGCCTTCATCATCTTCATGTGCCACAGGCAGTCATGTTGGAATGTAGACTCGAGATCCTACCACGTACTTCTCCTCAGAAAATCCTGCACGTTTGAATATGCAGCCCCACGAATGGAGGTCAGTACAATGATGTACTGGCAAATGACACTTATATGGTGGCAGTTTTGGGCATGACTATCTACATGATATTTGGCAAGTGGAGTTTAGGCAAATTTGCATAAAGCCAATTTTATCCTACATTTTATTTCAAAACAAAACATTTTACAAAACTCATAATGATGTCATAAACAGTATCATGGTTACATCTCCCATGTACTATCCGATAGTTGCTACTCAAATTTTAACTTATTCAGAAAAGGTGATGAGATTCTTCCGTACATTCCCTGCCTAGAAAGCTCAAATTGTCCATAACCGGGGACACGGCTAAGATCTTAGGTTTACTCTCGAGAGGTTGTGCACTTTCACCTTACGACCCACCCTTCCCAAGAGAAGAAATGAGACAAGATCTTTCAGAAGGAGGCTTCAACCATAACCAGCTAGACCCGTTCCCGTTTGGTTGCAAGCCACATCATCATGTCTAGCAACAAGTTTGACCTCACAACTTACTTAATCCCGGCAGAGCCCATAATACCATAAGGCTGCACTGAAAGCTAACTAAAACATGGATGACATAGTAATCTCTTTAATCCTGGGTGGCCATCCACAAGTGAAACTCACAGGCTTAAAACCATTAAAGATAATAAACCCCCGCACGATCCCCTGGTGAAAACCAGAGGTGCAGTCTAGGGCAACCACTATTCAAATGCGCACTCTCAGGTACCCACCTGCCACTGGTTACTCCAGGGTCGGAGCCCTGAGCAGCCGCCCACCACACAACCAATCCACCCAGGTGATTCATTAAGGTTGTTAATTTTAATTCACAATACTCACAATCCAGATTAATCGAAATCAGCAGTGGCACTTTGTTATTGCTAGGCATAATAAGAATACTAGCAAGGGTTCATGGTGGCTACACACTACTAGGATTGATAAGCATAGCATAATTTTCGAAAACAAAATCCTACCATGCATACTAGTTGGAAAACACTAATGCATAATAAAATAGGTAGGAATTGAATGTCACTTGCCTTTTGGTAGTTGAAGCGCGTTCACTTCTCTTAATCAAAATACGTGCCTCTCCGTACGAACTATAATATAAAATATAGCACAACATAAACACACCATTCAACATCAACAACAACATCATAATCAAACAAGACAACAATCGGAAATCGCTCTATGGTACTAAGGTGTGGCATGAGGTTTGGCTTGCAAGATATGGCGGTGAGAGTTTGGACGGAAAGTCACATGATTAGAAAGAATTGGATAATCTAAGATATAAATGAAGAATATTTATGCTTTACAAAAGCATGAAAAGAATTCGGAACGGCTTATGTGAATTGAATCACATAAGTGATAAATAGTGCAACAACAATACTATTTAATAAGTGTGACAACAATTACTCAAAATAGTATGAACTATACATAGACTTGGGTGTAAACAAGTGATATATAGAATTACTCAATTTACTCATTTGTAAGTTGAATAGCCCAAGCTTAATAAATATGATCGATTTACATGAGATTGGATAGACATGAATGGTATTCAAGATGTGGATCAAAGATTCTAAAGGATGTCAAGGTTTCAACACATGTGTAGAGTGTCTCCACAACATTTGCACAGGGAAAATCTATAAATAAGATTTGTCACAATTTACTCAAATAACTCATGTGTAGTTTGAATATTGTGAACTAGGAAAATATAATTAGGATAGATATGATCTTGGACATGATGAAAATATCTAAATGATTTTGGTAGATGGGTATGATCATATGATTCACTTTGGCAAAATGGAATTATGAGTTTAATCTTCAACCTCAATGTTTACGTTAAAACATTGGTGAGTTTTCTATAGATACCGATGATTAATATAAAACTATAGGGAAAAGATATGTATCAAAGGGTTAAGGATGGCGTGATATGACATATAGAAGGATACAACTTCAATTGTAAATCCATGTGAACTGAATATGATCAACTAATTTGAACAGGAGTGATACTGGATGGAGAGTTCAAATATAATTCATTTGCAAAAAGGAATACCTAAATTGGGTTCATATAATTTGAACTATATCCAAAATACTCAAATTCACATATTTTGCAATAGTTTAAAAGTCAAGTTTTATTATACCAATATGGTGTTCATATTATTATTTTTGAGTTCAAAGATATAACTTTTGCACGATTTGGGTAAACATATCGAAAGATATTGATATTACGAGATTAAATATGTCACGGTTAGATTTTGATGTTGTACAAAAAGTTGTCAGAAAAAGTTCCTCGGATAGAAAACTTTCTACATGAAAGTGGTAGATAATTTAATTAAAAACTCAACGCAAGAAACGTCACCTAAAACCGAGCTATAGATAAATTGATATGGAATTTTGAAGTTAGACATAAGATATGAGCTAGCACATATCTGCACTTGATCAATCTGTGTACGGATCAATCTGTGTATGGTTGAAACAGTTCAGTTATCTAGACTAACGTAGGCTTTCAGATTTAGATCTAACGTTAGGGGCAGATTTGACTTAATCTAAGTCAAACTGTACATGAAAGATTTAACTAATAAGCTGCGGGCTACTTACAATGGCATAAGTCCGACGTTGTTGTCGATGTGGCAGAGGGAAAATAGACTCCGGGTGCTGCTCGATGTGGGGAACTCGAGAGCGTGTTCATCGCGCTGGTGCTCTTCCTTCAACGGCGAGCAGAGGCGGCCGGAGTCACATGGCGCGATGGCGGCCGGAGTCACATGGCGCGATGGCGGCCAGGTTCATACGACGACGGTGATATCAGTGTCGTTGACGAATTCGTCGTTTTGCTGCGCAATAAAACAAACCAGGAGGCTCAGATGATGCGCGAGTTCACAAGAACAAGGTTGGATCAAGATTGGGCGGCGGGGCTTACGAATTTTCATCGGAATCCACGAAATACTGCGGCGGTAGGCGGGGCTCCGGCGGCGAAATTGAGCGGCCTGGCGGCATCAAAATTAGGGTTTCGGAGGGGCACAAACAGAGGAGATATGTGGGTATTTATAGGGATTTTATTTCGTGCGAAACGGATCAAAACCGAACTAGAACCGGAGATTTTGGTGGTCAGTTTTGGAGACGAACTCGTACAGTTCGTGGCCTGTGCTGGAGCTAGGGGACGACCTGGCAAGTGGGCCCACCGGTCAGAGAAAAAAAAGGGAAACGCGGGCGTGCGACCCGTCGCTGCGCTGCTGTGTTGCTTGCACGAGCGGGCATGTACATGTGTTGCGTGCGTGGCTGGCTAGGCTGCCCTGGCCGGTCAGTTTTTCTTCTATTTTCTTTCCTTCTTTTATTTATTATAAATCGCTTTAGGTCACTAAATTGATTCAAACAACTTTGTAAATTTTGTAATCCGTCCAGTATGATTTTCGGACACTAAGAATTACTCTATCAGTTTAGAATAAAAATACAAGAGGTATATTTTTACACACTTGCCTTATATGCTATTTAGGAAAACTAAAAAATTTATTTAAATCAAGCGATTAAAATATTTTTCAAAACTTAAACCTTTCACAGGTTTTATTTCAACATGGATTTTGATACTGAAGTCGAAACGACTCAAATAACTTTATAAAACTAATATTGGTCAAAACCAATTTACAAAATAGTATTATGCATATAACACTTTATATGGTTACATGGGTATTGATATTTCAAAATAAGGTTTGGGCCTTTTGTCTCAAAATATGATTTCAAAACCATAAAATAGAAATAGGTTTGGTTTGGTATTGAAAGCAAATCTTTGTGAAAACTTATTTTGTAAGGGTTTTTAGATAAAACTCAAAAAGTTTTAATTTCTTGTGAAATTTCAACAAAGACAAACAATTCAATCACTAAATTTATTTATTTTTACATTCCAAAATTATGAGAATTTTGGGATGTTACAGACTACCACCCTTAAAAGGAATCTCGTCCTCGAGATTCGAGAAAAGCTAGCAAGAAAGATGGGTTTGGGTATGTTGGGGTGGGCTACCACCCTTAAAAGAAAATTTTGTAGGTAGTCTTAAGTCTTGAGTTTAGGCTAAGCTAATCTTGGGTATGACTTGACACCAAGTCGTCTTTTGAACCATCTATGGCTTCAGAGTTAATATCCAATAGGCGAATGTTTATTTACATATAGTGAACAACATATTTCTTTAAAGTTACTTGAGTAGGCTTTTCCTCATGCTTGGGCTTCTAATCCATATGGGATGGTGGTTGAACTAATTTCTACACTAGGGGGCACTCTTTGGGTCAAACAGAAGACCAAGAATGAGAGGACTTCACGACATCCTTCATCCTCTTACTTATTAGTGTCATCGACGGTCTTCCACTTTCTTCATCTTGTAGTTGGATGTTCATTCTCATTGTAGTCCTACGCTTGGCAGCACTTGCCTACTATAAGGGTATAATATTTATCCACCCTAGGGTTTAGGCTTATCATAACGTATCTTTTGTAGGTATATCTCTCTAGATTCGCAAAGTCAATATTACGAAAGCGAATAATAAGAGTAGTAGGAATGGTGATCAATCCATCCTGCACCCAGATCATTACTCTGTATTTGATTTATTGAATCTCGTATTCTAACACTTGGTCAACCTCACAATTTTGATAAAATTTCTATGGAGAGTTGAATCAATGTTTCAATCCCCATTATTGAATTGTTTTGAAAACACTTCTATCGATCCTTAACTACGGTTTTGTGTATCTCACACTCTCCGGTTCTTCATCTTGATCGGGAACATCAGGGTTGGTTTCACTACTGTTGTCTTCATGGTGAGTTGCCGAGAGAACATTCTATGGGTTGGGTATATACGAGAATAGATAGAAAGATCTAAAGAAGATTTCCTACCCAAACACATCAGATCAAGGCAATTCGGCAAACAACAATCATCTAACAAGCATCAAGCAATATGTTTCACACAAACAAACTAGCATGGTCATACCTCAATTTGGTAAGATCAATACTTTGTAATGCTAGCGTTGTTTCAATAAAAGAGAGTAATGGTGGTCTGGTCTATTTTTGCTTGGATTTCAAGTTTCTATTCCACTCCTTCGGTGTATCTTCAGGTGTTGCTTAGTCTGCATCGAAGTTTTTCTTCCAGTTCTTCATTGGTCTCCCATACAACACTTCTAGCAAGGTCGACGAATGTCACCTGAAGCAGCAGTCCCTCACTTCAGGCACAGGGTCATCATCGGTCCTTGTCGATAGTTTGATAAAGTGGTCATCTAAATTGAGAGGAAAACAATTTTGAAGATGGAATAGATGAGAATACCAGAAGTTTAAAATCCAAACATCTTTTTGATTGAAATAGGATTAGACAAAAATTTCATCCTGGGGTCTTCCTATTTCTAATCCAAACCTAGGGTCTCGATCCTACAGGCAACACTATGCTCTGATACCATTCTGTAGCACCCTACCTTTTAATAAAGGCAAGATACATGTGTATAGTGCTATTCCCGGGATCACTGATAGCACACACATTACAAAATATAGTAATCATTGCAATAGTATCAAATTACTACATCGTTGATCCAGAGGGTACAATAAAACCTTACAAATTGCATAGTCACATGGACTAGCTCAGAATAAACACAGCGGAAAGTAAATCAGCAATGAGCCTTCATCATCTTCATGTGCCACAGGCAGTCATGTTGGAATGTAGACTCGAGATCCTACCACGTACTTCTCCTCAGAAAATCCTGCACGTTTGAATATGCAGCCCCACGAATGGAGGTCAGTACAATGATGTACTGGCAAATGACACTTATATGGTGGCAGTTTTGGGCATGACTATCTACATGATATTTGGCAAGTGGAGTTTAGGCAAATTTGCATAAAGCCAATTTTATCCTACATTTTATTTCAAAACAAAACATTTTACAAAACTCATAATGATGTCATAAACAGTATCATGGTTACATCTCCCATGTACTATCCGACAGTTGCTACTCAAATTTTAACTTATTCAGAAAAGGTGATGAGATTCTTCCGTACATTCCCTGCCTAGAAAGCTCAAATTGTCCATAACCGGGGACACGGCTAAGATCTTAGGTTTACTCTCGAGAGGTTGTGCACTTTCACCTTACGACCCACCCTTCCCAAGAGAATAAATGAGACAAGATCTTTCAGAAGGAGGCTTCAACCATAACCAGCTAGACCCGTTCCTGTTTGGTTGCAAGCCACATCATCATGTTTAGCAACAAGTTTGACCTCACAACTTACTTAATCCCGGCAGAGCCCATAATACCATAAGGCTGCATTGGAAGCTAACTAAAACATGGATGACATAGTAATCTCTTTAATCCTGGGTGGCCATCCACAAGTGAAACTCACAGGCTTAAAACCATTAAAGATAATAAACCCCCGCACGATCCCCTGGTGAAAACCAGAGGTGCAGTCTAGGGCAACCACTATTCAAATGCGCACTCTCAGGTACCCACCTGCCACTGGTTACTCCAGGGTCGGAGCCCTGAGCAGCCGCCCACCACACAACCAATCCACCCAGGTGATTCATTAAGGTTGTTAATTTTAATTCACAATACTCACAATCCAGATTAATCAAAACAGCAGTGGCACTTTGTTATTGCTAGGCATAATAAGAATACTAGCAAGGGTTCATGGTGGCTACACACTACTAGGATTGATAAGCATAGCATAATTTTCGAAAACAAAATCCTACCATGCATACTAGTTGGAAAACACTAATGCATAATAAAATAGGTAGGAATTGAATGTCACTTGCCTTTTGGTAGTTGAAGCGCGTTCACTTCTCTTAATCAAAATACGTGCCTCTCCGTACGAACTATAATATAAAATATTCACTTCTCTTAATCAAAATACGTGCCTCTCCGTACGAACTATAATATAAAATATAGCACAACATAAACACACCATTCAACATCAACAACAACATCATAATCAAACAAGACAACAATCGGAAATCGCTCTATGGTACTAAGGTGTGGCATGAGGTTTGGCTTGCAAGATATGGCGGTGAGAGTTTGGACGGAAAGTCACATGATTAGAAAGAATTGGATAATCTAAGATATAAATGAAGAATATTTATGCTTTACAAAAGCATGAAAAGAATTCGGAACGGCTTATGTGAATTGAATCACATAAGTGACAAATAGTGCAACAACAATACTATTTAATAAGTGTGACAACAATTACTCAAAATAGTATGAACTATACATAGACTTGGGTGTAAACAAGTGATATATAGAATTACTCAATTTACTCATTTGTAAGTTGAATAGCCCAAGCTTAATAAATATGATCGATTTACATGCGATTGGATAGACATGAATGGTAATCAAGATGTGGATCAAAGATTCTAAAGGATATCAAGGTTTGAATACATGTGTAGAGTGTCTCCACAACATTTGCACAGGGAAAATCTATAAATAAGATTTGTCACAATTTACTCAAATAACTCATGTGTAGTTTGAATATTGTGAACTAGGAAAATATAATTAGGATAGATATGATCTTGGACATGATGAAAATATCTAAATGATTTGGTTAGATGGGTATGATCATATGATTCACTTTTGCACAATGGGATTATGAGTTTAAGCTTCAAATGATGAAATGTGTGCGTTAAAACATTGGTGAGTTTTCTATAGATACCGAGATTAATATAAAACTATAGGGAAAAGATATGTATCAAAGGGTTAAGGATGGCGTGATATGACATATAGAAGGATACAACTTCAATTGTAAATCCATGTGAACTGAATATGATCAACTAATTTGAACAGGAGTGATACTGGATGGAGAGTTCAAATATAATTCATTTGCAAAAAGGAATACCTAAATTGGGTTCATATAATTTGAACTATATCCAAAATACTCAAATTCACATATTTTGCAATAGTTTAAAAGTCAAGTTTTATTATACCAATATGGTGTTCATATTATTATTTTTGAGTTCAAAGATATAACTTTTGCACGATTTGGGTAAACATATCGAAAGATATTGATATTACGAGATTAAATATGTCACGGTTAGATTTTGATGTTGTACAAAAAGTTGTCAGAAAAAGTTCCTCGGATAGAAAACTTTCTACATGAAAGTGGTAGATAATTTAATTAAAAACTCAACGCAAGAAACGTCACCTAAAACCGAGCTATAGATAAATTGATATGGAATTTTGAAGTTAGACATAAGATATGAGCTAGCACATATCTGCACTTGATCAATCTGTGTACGGATCAATCTGTGTACGGTTGAACCAGTTCAGTTATCTAGACTAACGTAGGCTTTCAGATTTAGATCTAACGTTAGGGGCAGATTTGACTTAATCTAAGTCAAACTGTACATGAAAGATTTAACTAATAAGCTGCCGGCTACTTACAATGGCAGAAGTCCGACGTTGTTGTCGATGTGGCAGAGGGAAAATAGACTCCGGGTGCTGCTCGATGTGGGGAACTCGAGAGCGTGTTCATCGCGCTGGTGCTCTTCCTTCAACGGCGAGCAGAGGCGGCCGGAGTCACATGGCGCGATGGCGGCCAGGTTCATACGACGACGGTGATATCAGTGTCGTTGACGAATTCGTCGTTTTGCTGCGCAATAAAACAAACCAGGAGGCTCAGATGATGCGCGAGTTCACAAGAACAAGGTTGGATCAAGATTGGGCGGCGGGGCTTACGAATTTTCATCGGAATCCACGAAATACTGCGGCGGTAGGCGGGGCTCCGGCGGCGAAATTGAGCGGCCTGGCGGCATCAAAATTAGGGTTTCGGAGGGGCACAAACAGAGGAGATATGTGGGTATTTATAGGGATTTTATTTCGTGCGAAACGGATCAAAACCGAACTAGAACCGGAGATTTTGGTGGTCAGTTTTGGAGACGAACTCGTACAGTTCGTGGCCTGTGCTGGAGCTAGGGGACGACCTGGCAAGTGGGCCCACCGGTCAGAGAAAAAAAAGGGAAACGCGGGCGTGCGACCCGTCGCTGCGCTGCTGTGTTGCTTGCACGAGCGGGCATGTACATGTGTTGCGTGCGTGGCTGGCTAGGCTGCCCTGGCCGGTCAGTTTTTCTTCTATTTTTTTTCCTTCTTTTATTTATTATAAATCGCTTTAGGTCACTAAATTGATTCAAACAACTTTGTAAACTAGATGATTCCCCGCGCGTTGCGGCGGGAATTTCTCATAAAATGCTTTCACGGAAGGAAGTTCAGAATATTGTGAAGATGTTAAGAAGACTCATCATCACTGTGAACAACAATTGTTCCATTATGGCATACTGAAATGAAGTATCAACGTGGTTTGGAAGTAGGATTCACATGATGCAATGTTTTCTTTTTTCGTAAACTACTAAGTGCATATATTTTGTTAGACGTTTTGAGAATAACATACTGGAACATCGTGTGACAAAACATTAATATAACAGATATGTTAGTAAGGAAAGTGGAATGAGGCAGAAGCTGAAAGCCAATGGTTCTCTTCGACTCTTGTTTTTAGCAAGTTCCCAACTGACAAAATCTATGATTAGAGCAACTACTAAATATTTAGCAGTATGATGCTTATTATATATATTCTTCAGAATAAGCTGGCATATTGCATGAAACGAAAAGTAATCGTAACAAAAAAGATTTACTCACATATCATAATCTTTCCAATCTATCCCCTTTGTACAGATTGGTTGATTATGATTTAAAATTATTTTGCAAAGTTTAAGAAGTTACCTAACACGGAGGCAGCAATGCAGAGGAAGTGGTGAAACTCGTCGCACCTGATTGATCCTTTATAGCACTCCTTGTGCAGATCACTGCTGGACCACCGGATGGGTCATGTAATCATATTCCCCTTGATTCCTCCACCTTGTCCCTTTGTCTTCTTACTTTGATCTTGATCTGTCACCACCTGATCTTGTGCATCAGTAAGAGATATGGATGACCATGTTTGAGTCGTCTCTCACGCGCCGCCATCTATACATTACAACAACTCCAGTTCCTCGTAGCCGAAAAGTATTGAGAGCCATGCCCGGCGCACACTGTCGCTTGGTGTTGTGCGGGGCAACAGCTGACCCAAGATGCGTCTTACGCACATTCATCACTCGGCATCAGAAGCTGCAGACCGAGGCCGCGCCCAAGAAACACCCGACGCCATGGAAGCAAGGCTGGACGTGCCCAGGCAGCCACGCCGCACCATGCTGGTCGACGTTTCATCGAGGGCACGAAACGATGCTAGGCTCACCGTCTCACAGGCCCATTCCACCAATCGGACACCGGCGGTAGGCTGCACAGCCGTTTCCAGGATTGAGAATTGAGGTCATCAGATCGCACCTTAAATCGCCGGTCATTAAACTTGAGGCTGCCGGCTGTGGACGCTAATCTACGATATAGCGCCCTATTGTGGTGTGGAGGATGTCTGCAATGGATTCACTCGTAGCAGGACCAATCAATTTAAAAGGCGTGGAAGAGAGATAACGGAAAATTAATTGCATGCAGCCCACTCATCAGTTCGTGCAGCAGTTACAGCTGTAATTAGCGGAGGAGAGTAGCTGAACGGGAGGAAGTGCATCCGGTGCTGCCTATTACTCTCGCCAGCGATACCGATTCCAAATGGGATGACGTGTGAAAATTTGGTGACGTGGAGGCTTGATGAGGTGGAGTGCTTGCATGTGCAGGAAAATCATATAGTGGGGTGCTCCTATTTAGAGATAGAAGATTTTGTAATCCGTCCAGTATGATTTTCGGACACTAAGAATTACTCTATCAGTTTAGAATAAAAATACAAGAGGTATATTTTTACACACTTGCCTTATATGCTATTTAGGAAAACTAAAAATTTTATTTAAATCAAGCGATTAAAATATTTTTCAAAACTTAAACCTTTCACAGGTTTTATTTCAACATGGATTTTGATACTGAAGTCGAAACGACTCAAATAACTTTATAAAACTAATATTGGTCAAAACCAATTTACAAAATAGTATTATGCATATAACACTTTATATGGTTACATGGGTATTGATATTTCAAAATAAGGTTTGGGCCTTTTGTCTCAAAATATCTTATATGATTTCAAAACCATAAAATAGAAATAGGTTTGGTTTGGAAATACTTTGAAAGCAAATCTTTGTGAAAACTTATTTTGTAAAGGGTTTTTAGATAAAACTCAAAAAGTTTTAATTTCTTGTGAAATTTCAACAAAGACAAACAATTCAATCACTAAATTTATTTATTTTTACATTCCAAAATTATGAGAATTTTGGGATGTTACAGACTACCACCCTTAAAAGGAATCTCGTCCTCGAGATTCGAGAAGGCTAGAAGGAGGGCGCGCCGAGGAGGGAGGAGCAGCACTGCAAGAGGACGCGCGGCGCACCGAGCCATGCGGCCGCGCGGGAGAAGCGACGGAGAAGCAGGCGACGAGACGCACGCCGCGTCAGGAAGCAAGTAGTCTAGGCTTATAGATCTACTTTGTATAGTTTTTATGCATTTTTATGTACTACTTTCAATGTTTCTACTATGTAGCAATTCAAAAAAATGGGCCGCCCGGTGGGAACACCCAGACAAAACGGACGGCGGACAAAATATGTCCACGAAGCGCCAAACGGACTTTACCGCTTTTAGGCGTCCGAAACGTGCAGCCATGGAGATGCCCTCAAAGCAGCTCAGACTTGCTCGTGCATACAAACCACCCCACCAAGAATACGACAACAGCATGCAGATTTATGAAACTATTTTTATACCAACACGATGGGCACTTGGAACTTCAAATCTTGATGGCATGCACCTCGGCTGCCTATGCTGAGCAAAAGACAAAAGATTCAAAGTGGGTTGGACTGTGCAGTGACGCAGTGTGCACATCGTGTCTGGTAGGAGACAAAAATAAGGTGTAAGTCAACTGTATGCTACAGTGAACTGAGCTTAGGGATGCCACTGTACTAATCATGTGCATAGTGCTGAACTTCTGCAGCGTCGGGTGTAGCTCACGAATCTTGTGAAAACAATGGACGCCTGGATACGAGTGCGCGCGCACCACGCAGGTGCTCCACTGCACTTTTCCCCACCGAGGTACACCGTCCTTGCCGCTCGCTGTAAACGCACGCTAGCTGCTCCTCGACATAAGCCCCCCGTGGCCCACGGTCCGCCCCTCAGCCGGTTCCCTACCGACCAGCCGAGCCACGCGGGCGCCGCCGGAGAGGACTTCGAACCCCCACAAAGTGGCGAGCTCGGCCGCCTAGGCCACAACCCATCTACGGGGCAAAAGCTTCTTCCAAACCTCCTGTTCACGAAATCTTCTTCCGAATCATCGATCTTGACTGAATCCCGACCACGGCGGCGGCGAATCGTGTCCTGGCCTCAACGCGGAGGAGGGACGACAACATCTTGATGGTCATGGTCACTGCGCCATCATCTTCTCCTTGTTGCCCATGGTGCTGATATGCGCTGGATTTTTCGGGCCGGAGTTGTCCAGGAGATTGGGTTCTGTGGGATTGGAGTTGACGGGAGCAATAATTTTATGGGAGAGCACGGGCGTTTGGAGATAGAGTTCGACTTGGACTCATAGTGTGGTATCGATGGAGTCGGCCCATATGTAGGAACGAAGAAAGAAAGAACGAACGAAACGTTTTTTCACATAACCGGTGGCAATAGATGTAATTTCTACAGAAATATAGGGCAAGAAAAAACGGACCAACAAGAAGACTTATTTTCTTTATTATTATTATTATTATAGATTATAGATATAGATTTATATATATATATAATAAAATCAAAAAAATTCTCCCTTGATCATTCGTCTAATTCAAAACCATGTCCTAAAAGTTGGTACAAATTACCCAACACTGTCACCCGTAAGTTAAAATCGTTTAACCGATTTGGTCCGTTCCTCCGTCGTGTCTGCCGTGAAATTTTCGTCCGCCTAGATCGGTTGTAAATTTGGTCTCTTTTGTTTCTCCTATATCTGACACGGATGTGTCCAGGTGACCGTGTCTCAATCGACTTCATCCTACCACCTCTTGGGTCCAATAAACATCGAGCGGGCGTGAAACCTCGAAACCTCTCCCTCGGTCCATGTGCCATCGTAACACGTCTGGCGTGATGCCTCCTGCAATCCTTTGCCACACCTTCTGAGTTTAGAAAAAGTGTTCCTGCATATATTTGCCCCTTCCAAATCCGTGGCCCTCCCGTCCGCCGGTCGCCACTAACTCCTGAGGGCGCAACAAATTCCTGAATCCACGTGTACACTCCGATGCAACAGAAATACTCCATGGGGAACTCAAGCACGCTTGGAAACGGCTCTAATAAGTGTGGTCCGGTTTGTTGGCTATAAGCGAGGTGCCATGTCATCTATAGCCAACTTGTGTGTGGCGGTGTCTACGGGTGCTTATTCTTATGAAGCAGGTGTTGGGCCTCCAAACCGGTTTGTGAAACGACGGCCCGAGGTTTCCCTTAGAAAGTGGATCACCAAGGTTTATCGAACTCGGGGGAGGAAGAGGTCAAAGATATCCCTCTCATGTAACCACAAAGCAAGAGTCTCTTGTGTCCCCAACACACCTAATAGGTGCACTAGTTACGCGAAGAGATAGTGAAATACAAGTGGTATGAATGAATGGCTTCGATGTACGAGCGCAGAAAAGTGCTTGCTGGCACGATGGATTGATGGTAGTAATGTTGCGGAAGTAAACATGCGGTGGAAGCAGGTAAACAAGCAACGATTTCAGTATTTGGAAACAAGGCCTAGGGATCATACTTTCACTAGTGGACACTCTCAACATTGATCACATAGCAAGAATAAATAGATAGATGCTAGACTCTACACCTCTTGTTGGATGATGAACACCACTAAGTGTGTAGGATTACACGAACCCTCAATGCGGGTTAACAAGCTCATATTCAATGTTCATATTTAAATAACCTTAGAGTGCATGTGAGATCAACATAACCAAACCAAGTACTAACATAGCATGCCCACATTGTCACCTTCACACTACGAAAGGAGGAATAGATCCCATCAATACTATCATAGCAATAGTTAACTTCCTATCTACAAGAGATCAAAATCATAGCCTACGCCATTACACGATGCACACTGCTCTGTCACCATTACACCGTGCGGGAGGAATAAACTACTTTAATAACATCACTAGGGTAGCACACAGATATATTGTGATACAAAACACATTGCAGCCATAAAGAGATATAAATAAGCACTTCACTATGCCATTCCTAACAGTGAATAGTATTCTGTGAATATAGCCTAAGAGACCCACCCGGTGCACACATTGTCACCTTTACACACGTGGGACAAGGAGTCTCAGGAGATCACATAAATAAAATCCTTGACTAGCATAATGACATCTAGATTACAAGCATCATCATATGAATCTCAATCATGTAGGCAGCTCATGAGATTATTGTATTGAAGTACATAGGAGAGAGATTATCCACATAGCTACCGGTACAGCCCGAGCCTCGATGGGAAACTACTCCTCCTCATAGGAGCAGGCGGTGATGAAGATGGCGGTGGTGTTGATGGAGAAACCTTGAGGGCACTTCCACGTCCCGTCGACGTCTTGCAGAGCAGAGACTCCTGTCCCCAGGATCTTGGCTTCACACGATGGCGGCGGCTCTGGAAGATTTCTCGTACTACCGTGGCTTTTCTGTATCGAAGATTTAGGTCAGGGACCTTTATATAGGCGACGAGGCGGCGTCAGAAGGTCGACGGGCGGTGACACAACGGGCGCGGGCCCCCCTTGGTCGCGCCCGACCCCTCTTTGTTTGGTGGGCTTTGTGGCCCCCTACGCGGCTCTCGGGTGTTGGAAAGCTTCATGCAATCCTAAGATCTTTGGGCGTTGATTTCGTCGATTAGAATATTTCCTTACTAGAGTTTCTAAAACAAAAAGCAGTGACTTGACAAGCGGCCCCTTCGGCATCTAAGTCAATAGGTTAGTTCAGGAAAACGCATAAATGTGACATAAAGTATGCATAAAAACATGTAGATATCATCAATAATGTGGCATGGAACATAGAAGTGCTCGATCGTCGGAACGTGTCGAAAGCATCTAGCTTAGTTCATGCTGCGTCCCGAGCGGAGGTAAACGATAACAAAGATAATTTATGAAGTGACTGCCATCACAACCTTGATCATACTATTGTAAGCATATGTAATGAATCCAGCGATTCGAAACAATGATGAAGATAATGAGTAAACAAATGAATCATATAGCAAAGACTTTTCATGAATAATACTTTCAAAACAAGCATCAATAAGACTTGCATAAGAGTTAACTCATAAGCAATATTCTTAGTAGAAGGCATTGAGCAACACAAAGGATGATTAAGTTTCAGCAATTGCTTTCAACTTGTAACATGTATATCTCATGGATAGTTGTCAACATAAAGCAATATAACAAGTGCAATGAGTAAATATGTAAGAATCAATGCACACCGTTGACACAAGTGTTTTGCTTCTAAGATAGAAAGAAGTAGTAGGTGAACTGACTCAACAATAAAGTAGAAGAATGGCCCTTCGAGAGGGAAGCGGGGATTAAATCATGTGCTAGAGCTTTTTTAAGTTTTGAAATCATATAGAGAGCATAAAGCTAAAGTTTTGAGAGGTGTTTGTTGTTGTCAACGAATAGTAATGGGTACTCTAACTACCTTATCAACCGGACTTTCAAGAGCCGCTCCCATGAAGGACGTTATCTCTGCAGTAAGGTAGATCATCCCTCTTCTCTTTTCTTTACACATGTACTTTAGTTTAGTTTTTATTTTTTTATTTTAGATGACACTCCTCCCAACCTTTGCTTTCTCAAGCCATGGCTAGCCGCCTCTGGTGCCTTCCAACAATCTCATACCATGAAGGGGTGCCTTTTTATTTAAGTTAAGTTTGCTTACTCTTGATAGATCGGGGCAAAACATGTGAAGAAATTATTAATGCAAGTTAATTAATCGGGGCTAGGAACCCATTGCAAGCTCTTTTTGCAAAATTATTGGATAAAGCGGATGAAGCCACTAGTCCATTGTGAAAGTCGGCGGAAGTAAATGACAAGATCGAAAAGATAAACACCACATACTTCCTCATGAGCTATAAACATTGACACAAATAAGAGATAGTAGCTTTGAATTGTTTAAAGGTAGCACATGAATTATTTGCTTGGAATGGCAGAGAAATACCATGTGGTAGGTAGGTATGGTGGACACAAATGGCATAGTTTTTGGCTCAAAGATTTGGATGCACGAAGAATTCCTCTCAATGCAAGGCTAGGCTAGCAAAGTTGTTTGAAGCAAACTCAAGTATTAAATGGTGCAACAAGACTCACATATAAACATATTGTAAGCATTATAAGACTTTACATAGATCTCCTTGTTGTTCAAACACCCTCAACCGGAAAATATCTATGAACTTAGAGAGACCAAGCATGCAGACCAAATTTTAACAAGCTCTATGTAGTTCTTCATTAATAGGTGCAAAGTACATGATGCAAGAGCTTAAACATGATATATATGAGCACAACAATTTCCAAGTATCAAATTCAAGACATATACCAATTACTACATGTAGCATTTCCCGTTTCCAACCATATAACAATTAACAAAGCAGTTTCAACCTTCACCATGAACATTAAAAGCTAAAGAACACATGTGTTCATATGAGCCAGCGGGAGCGTGTCTCTCTCCACACAAGCATTTATTCAAACAAAAACAAAAACAAACGGACGCTCAAGTAAAGTACATAAGATGTGACCGAATAAAATATAGTTTCAAGAGAAGAAACACGATAAGTTGTCGATGAAGAAGGGGATGCCTTGGGCATCCCCAAGCTTAGATGTTTGAGTCTTCTTGAAATATGCAGGGATGAACCACGGGGCATCCCCAAGATTAAACTTTCACTCTTCTTGATCATAGTATATCATCCTCTTGACCCTTGAAAACTTCCTCCACACCAAACTCAGAAACAAACTCATTAGAGAGTTAGTGCATAATCAAAAAAATTCCACATGTTCGGGCAGCAATCATTCTACACTTCTGGACATTGCCCAAAGCTACTTGAAGTTAATGGAACAAAGAAATTCACCCAACATAAAAGAGGCAATGCGAAATAAAGGCAGAATACATCCAAAACGAGAACGATAAAATGAAACGAATTTTAAGTGGCACCGAGACTTGCCTCGAGATGAAAATTCCAAATTGAATGAAAGTTACGTACATATACGGGATCACGCACGTAAATTGTGGTGCACGAGTTACCTACGAGAGAATTCTGCCCAGATTAATCCTGAGGCAATCTGTTTACGCGCGATAATCAAATCTAGTATGAACCTTGCTATCAAAGACTTTACTTGGCACAACAATGCAATAAAATGAAGATAAGGAGAGGTTGCTACAGTAGTAACAACTTCCAAGACTCAAATATAAAACAAAAAATACCTGTATTAAAATAAACACATGGTTATCTCCCAGAAGTTCTTTCTTTATAGCCATTAAGATAGGCTTTCAGCGATTTTAATGATGCTCACATAAGGATGATAGTTGAAGCAAAAGAGAGCATCAAGAAGCAAATTCAAAACAAATTTAAGCCTAACATGCTTCCTATACATAGGAATCTTGTAAATAAACAAGTTCATGAAGCATAATGCAACAAGCATAGAAAGATAAAACAAGTATAGCTTTATAGAGAAGTGTTTTAGTAACATGAAAATTTCTACAACCATATTTTCCTCTCTCATAATAATTTTAAGAGGCATCATGAACAAACTCAACAATATAGCTATCACATAAAGCATTCTTATTCACATGCATAAAAGTATCATTACTCTCCACATAAGCATAATCAATTTTATTAGTTGTAGTGGGAGCAAATTCAACAAAGTAGCTATCATTATTATTCTCATCATCAAATATAGGAGGAATATTATAAACTTTATCCTCCATAGTAGGCGGCACCAAAAGACCACTATCATTATAATCATCGTATATGGGAGGCATATCATAATCAACATAAACTTTCTCCTCAATAGTAGGTGGACTAAAGAGATCATTTTCATCAAAACCGACCTCCCCAAGCTTAAATTCTTCCATAGCATTAGCAACAATGGTGTTGAAAGCATTCATACTAATAACATTCCCATTAGCATGCATAAGTTCCATGGGTTTTTAATTTTCTCTTCAAACACATCATGTCCTAATTCAAGATAAAGTTCATAAAAATCTCTCATTTTGTTGTTGTCTTCCATTAAGCCTTACTAGTGTAAAACAAGAGACAAAAGATGCAATTGCGGGATCTAAACAGGAAATAACCCGGCGCTTACACACAACGGCAATGAAAAGTACTTAGTTACACAGGACCGGAGTATGAGTGTCTTTTACCTTTCTCACAAACAGCGAGCGCCAGAAAATTAGCCCGTTGCGGGATCGTTAATAATGATGCCGTTTACCTTTCCTCTGACAACGGCGCCAGGAAAAGTGCTTGATGTCTACGGGTGCTTCTATTCTTGTAGGCAGTGTTGGGCCTCCAAGAGCGGAGGTTTGTAGAACAGCAGCGAGTTTCCCTTAAGTGGATCACCCCAGGTTTATCGAACTCAGGATTTTATAATATACCACACTTTTCTTTGATTCTCTATTATTTTGCCCATGACCACCACTGTCATTGTCAACGACATATGGTGGTCACTTAATAAATAATAAATCAAAGAAAAATGTGGTATCTTATAAAATATCCCAATAAAATAAAGCAGCATGTGAAAGGAGATATCTTCACAAATGGAAATACAAAAAAAATCATACAGAGATATGACGGCCTGGTATATATAGGATGAGAAAAGAAAATCCACTGATGACTAACCAATGCATCGTCCCAGCAACTTTCCTCTCTCTCTAATCTGTTGCGGGATGTGCACCTTGATACGTCTCCGACGTATCGATAATTTCTTATGTTCCATGCCATATTATTGATGATACTACATGTTTTATGCTTTATGTTATATTCGTGCATTTTAAGGTTAACCTATTAACAAAATGCGAAGTACCGATTCTTTGTTCTGTTTGTTTGGTTTGAAATCTGATAACGAAATATTCTCGGTGGGCGAAATCAAGACCAGGGGTCCCTATTTTGAACCTTCGAGCCAAGAAAGGGATACGAAGTGGAAGCGACGAGCGCCACCACAGAACGTAGCGGCCAATGGGGGGCGCGCCTATGGTGTGGGCCCTCGTCGGCCCTCGCGACTCGGCCCTTCCCGCCTGCCAAAGCCTCGAGTCGCGGAGAACCCCCGGGAAGAAAACCACGTCCGGAAAACCTTCGAGGCAACGCAGCCAGAAATCCCATCTCGGGGTTACCAGAGATCTCCTCGGCCTTACTGCCGGAGAGGGGATTCTCTCTAGGAGGACTCTACACCATGTGGTAGCCTCAGAATGATGGTGGAGATATGGTTACCTGGACTATGGGTCCATAGCATTAGCTAGATGGTTGTCTTCTCCTCATTGTGCTTCATTTGTTGGATCTTGTGAGCTGCCTAACATGATCAAGATCATCTATTTGTAATACTCTATGTTGTGTTTGTCGGGATCCGATGGATAGAGAATACCATGTCATGTTAATTATCAAGTTATTACATATGTGTTGTTTATGATCTTGCATGCTCTCCGTTATTAGTAGAGGCTCTGGCCAAGTTTTGCTCTTAACTCCAAGAGGGAGTATTTATGCTCGATAGTGAGTTCATGCCTGCATTGAATCTGGGACAGTGACGGAAAGTTCTAAGGTTGTGTTGTCTTTGTTACCACTATAGGATAAAACATTAGCGCTATCAGAAAGGATGTGGTTATTGTTGATTATTCACATGCACCATACTTAATGCAATTATGCATTTGCTTTGCAACTTAATGCGGAGGGGTTCGGATACGATAACTTTGAAGGTGGACTTTAGGCATAGATACGATTGGATGGCCCGGTCTATGTACTTTGTCGTAATGCCCAATTAAATCTCACTATACTTATCATGACATGTATGTGCATTATTATGCCCTCTCTATTTGTCAATTGCCAGTATAATTTGTTCACCCAACATGTTTTTATCTTATGGGAGAGACACCTCTAGTGAGCATGGACCCGGTCCATTCTTTTACATCTTAAATACAATCTACTGCAAATACTTGTTTTACTGTTTTTTTGCAAACAATCATCTTCCACACCATACGTTTAATCTTTATTCTGACAAGCCGGTGAGATTGACAACCTCAGTGCTGTTTCGTTGGAGCAAAGTACTTTGGATTGTGTTGTGCGCGCAGGTTCCACGTTGGCGCCGGGATCTCCTGGTGTTGCGCCGCACCACATCCCGCACCGTCAACCTTCAACGTGCTTCTTGGCTCCTCCTGGTTCGATAAACCTTGGTTTCTTTCTGAGGAAAACTTGCTGCTGTGCATCACACCTTCCTCTTAGGGTTCCCAGGCGATGTGAGTTACTGCGCCATCACACCTCACGATGAGAACATGACCACAAGAACGCTGCTGGATGGATGTGGTTTCTCACCAAGCAGCCTATGCATGTCAACCCAGCTCCAAGACTCGGATCACACATCTGGAGCTCCAAGGTGCCCAAAAAGGTCAAGGTGTTTGGGTGGTTGCTTCACCTAAATAGGATCAACACAAGGGCAAACTTGTTGCACAAACATGTCATCGCATCACAAGAATGCCCCGAGGTGCCTTTGTCGAAGGCAACAGGGCAGCCTATTCTTCATGTGCGCAGCCTCGGCAACGATATGGAGGCGGCTGGGCATAGCCTCAAATGGCCATATCTTCTCAGACATCTGGTCCACACCACTACCTCATAACCTGCCCTCCCCGATATGGAACTCCGTCGCGCTCACTATACTTTGGAAGATTTGGGATGCCAGAAATGCCAAAGTCTTCAGAGCTGTTGATCAGCCACCGGCGACGACACTTAGAAATATAATCTCGGACTTCACACTTTGGTCTCACCGCTTCAAGCAAGCGGACATGAGGGTACACGCCGATATGTGGCATGACTACCTCTCTCTCTGTAACGAACAAAACAATCTCTCTCTGTAGCGAAGAACAGATCCAGTGATGGAGAAGAGATGTGAAATTAGATTGGGAGAAGGGGAGATGATAGTGCAAGATCGGCTTGCTATATATAGTATGCGTTCATCAGTTTCCTTCTTAGTGCACTTAATTGTTGCATCCGTTTGTTTGTCCACTTAATTCTGGTGGAGGTTTTGATTGGGGAAGAGGAAGAGGAATTGGCAATGGCGTGGTTACACATGTCGATGGAGAAAAACATGTTAATGGGTCGCCTCTTTGCAGGACTTCATTGCTTGCGGCTTGAAGTGGGTCAGATGGTAGAGTAACTCCTAGCGAATACGCTCAACAAAACTGGTGATGTGGATTCTTAAGGACATGTTCCCTAACCTTTTCAGAACATGCGACAACCAGCAACTCTCTGTTGCCTCGGCCTGTGCAGCTACTTCTGGCCTCCGCTTCGGCGCTTCCTAGAACCTTCGACCTACAGGCCAGGGAAGAATGGGCCCACTTGCAACTCATCCTCCAGGAGACCAATCTTGAACCTGGAGCCGACAATACCGTCTGGAACCTCGATTCCACGGGCTGTTATTCAGTGTCGTCATCCATGTATAGGAAGTTGTCCGAGGGAGCGTCAGTTGCGCACGCAAGGGAAGTGTGGGCAGCCAAACTCCCCCTTAAGATACGTATTTCAATTGGAAACTTATCCTTGACAGTCTTCCCTCCAGCCAATTAGTGGCATCCAGATTTGGTCCGGCAATAGGGAGATGTGCCCTGTGTGATGCGCCGGAGGATGCCAACCATATCTTCTTTACGTGTTCGTTGGCCAGATTCATGTGGAGTGTGGTGAGACAAATCCTCGAGTGTCGCTGGTCTCCCACCTCTTTTGCTCAGTTCTACTGCAGTGACTTTCATTTTTTGGACGTCGCCTCGACTTATTTGGACTTTATTTGCGGCTCAAAGTTGGGCGCTTTGGCATGTTCGTAACAAGCACGTTTTTGAATTTAGGGTGATCTCTAAACCTTCTAACCTGTTAAATAAAACCATTGTGATTCTGCAGCTATGGACGCCCCTCGCAAAGGCACAAGACAAGGAAAATCTCTCGGAGTTGACAAGACAACTAAAACTTATGCATCCGGGACTGGTGGCAAATGATCAGTAAGGAACCTTGATGGCGCTCGCGACTTCATCCTCAAGACGGTGTTCATCCCCTCGAGCGCGTTTGGGCATACTTCTCCTCTTTATATTGGTGCTTTGTTAGCTTTTCTTGGCTCATTGCTTTACCAAACATTGTTTCCCTACTTTGTTTAGGAACCTTGAGGAGCTTCTATTAATTCAAGTCGAACTTCTAGATGCCTTTTATCTAAAAAATGTGGATTCACAGGAGAGGAGAGAAATAAGGTAGTGGGGGACTCCTATTGAGAGATAAAAGATCACTTAGAATTATGTTATTAATCTTTGAAAAATATTAAAGAGAATAATATACTTTCTCTCAAATTATCGTTGAGTATTAATAAGAAAAGGGAATGCATGTTCAAGTTCTATGACAAGCCTCTGACGATAATCAAATTGTTCTTTTCATATCTTCACCCTTCATAAGTAATTCTTTATAGTAGTTAAAAATATGGTAAACCCGGAATATACTAGTTATTATTCCAAGCCCAAATCATCCATCAAAAAACATGTTGTTGAAGTTACTACTTAACTTTAAGATTTCTTTAACAAGAGTATTGTGTAAAAGTGCTAAAAATAATATGAACCATTAAGCCAACTATATAAGAAACCCTAATTCCAATTGTGCAACTACTAAGAAATGCAACTCTAAACCCTATAAAACCTTTAACTAACAAATGAAGTACATGTTCGTATCCTAATAGGACTTCACAATTCCCAAATACATATAAAATGGTTATTTCATGTATTCATTCTTAATAGTCCATGTGATCAACAAATAAAAGATACGCATGAACCCTAAGCATTTCATCACTTTAATCGCACTCCTTGGTGTAACATAACTAGTATCAATCATAATAACAAACATATTGAGTAATTGCAATGTACTTTATCTTGGATAATCATGCTCAACATAGCTATATGCATGTACCTAAAGAATCTTCCCTTGTTATTTTATATTACCTCTTATGCCTACCTAGATATCAATTGAGAATAATAGTAAACCCTAAAGCAACTAACCCTTATTAGAAATACTTATTCTTCATTAAGAAATATGTTCTTGAAAAGTTATTCTTTTGAAGTTTATAACAAGAAAACTTAAAAACATCTCCGTGTTAAGAGTATGGCAAGTATAAGAAATTGTGTGATATTATATAGTTATGCTTTACTATTCAAGCTATATAACATTTCCAAGTTAACCAAAACCAAAACAATAAACTGCTTGAAACCAGTCTAAAAGTGCAACACACCTTAAAGAAGTCATTACAACTCACTAATCCTAAATCATCGAAGTTAGGTTACGCTCAGAGTGATTGCATCTCATACTTATGCAGTATAGCATAAGTGTCACTTCTTTAAACATTGTCCTTATCAGACAATGATGTTATTCCAAAATTTGGAGCTCTCACGTATCGAAGTTTTTGCATGATCTTGCAGTCAACAAAGGCAATTTCATCACTTGCTCATGCCATTTTATTATTTTTATCAAATAAGAGCGAAGTTCTATTCGTGTCTTTCCTCCATTTAATAGCAAAGTATTACTTTTGCAATTATGAACATAGCTGTGTGGTAGGCGTTGGAACCATGGTACGACTATGGTGGAGGTTCCATTGCACTAGGTTATATATTTTTCACATAGGACTAACAACAAATATCGTCCAGTGGTTCTTGCATCATAAAAAATCGTGTTAACCATATAATCTGGA
Source organism: Lolium multiflorum (assembly GCA_030979885.1). NCBI lineage: Eukaryota > Viridiplantae > Streptophyta > Magnoliopsida > Poales > Poaceae > Lolium > Lolium multiflorum. Next base: position 313,242,872 of record CM061748.1, on the reverse strand, counting down.
GTGGGACATAGAGTTCAGTTGTATCTTCTTCCTTTCGCATATCAATGGATGCATTATAGCGTAGCTACTTGTGCATCTCTGATGTCACTGATGGTGGCAGCGAATTATTCTGGTACTTGTGGTCTTTGATGTGTTGTAGGTGTGTTTGGGGGTTGAGCATGGCAGAGGGTGGCGAAAAAAGGTAGATGGAAACTACATAGTGCAGCTGAAATCGGGTGTTTGTGTGGGGAATTAAATGAGTAAGCGTTAGTTAGGTGGATCTTATACTAGTCCCACACTGACAAGGTATTAACTTATCAATGCCTATGGATTTAGACTAGAGTTTAGTTGGAAGTAGAGGGCAAGTAGATCTCGAAGGTTTCAACCGAAAAGTACTCAACGATTATGAAAACTAGGGTTTGTGAACAATGATTCGATGATCTCTTCGTCCCTCGACTCCCCCTTTATATAAGAGGTGGAGCCGAGGGTTTCGTTGTACAAATTCTGATCGGACGGTTTCTAACTCATCCGCAGGATTACAAATTCCTATTACAACTCTAACTTTCCTTAATATATCTTGAGCTCCTAGAACCTTCTTATTCTTCGAGGTAGTGGGCCTTCTATTAAACTGGTGCTATCTTTGGCAGGCATTTGGGATGCCTATGTCGGTAACCCCGAGATTTTGCTTGAATCGCGAGTCGGGAAAATCTCCACCTTTATTTGTTAAACCAACTCTAAACTTTATCCCCCACATATCTTTTGTATCACAATTTCTATATTATCTGAGGGATATGGTAGTTAGGGCTAGTTCATCTGACGGGATCTGGTACTAGTTAACTGCTCTAGTGGCAATCCAGAAAAAACCTACTTCAAGATCACGTCCCTGGACGCCGTCAAGGATCTTGATGCAAACCCGTGAGTGCGCTTAGAATCTTACCATTACCTTCCGAGTCCAGTCAAATTTATCAAGTACCTAATGGCGATAAGTTGATTTTTCTGTCGTGTCTGTTGATACAGGATAATGTAAACGATCTTAAGCGATGCCTTGACCAAACGGATTGGGGTCTTACCTTCGCAAATTTGCGGCATTTAGAAATTGATCGCAACTTTAGCGTTCTGAGAATATATTGTCGAGTGCTTTTTTCACCTTTGGAATAGCACATTTTATCGAGTCAAATATGACTTATATTGTTCTCCGATGGAATTGTATGAGTTAATTATAACTCAGAAATATACTCTCTTAACACTATCTCTCTCTTTTTTTCTTTTTAATTACGCCAGACGCGAGCAGAAGCGTTCGGAGTAGAATAGCACCAATTCTGACCAAGAACTTGTGCTTGGTTGTAGGCTCAACATTTTAGTCCACCTTGCTATATTGTCATTATCTCCCGATATAATCTTCTTTTCATCTCTCAAAGATGTGACGGTATCAAATGGGAAGCCCGAGGCTACGATAAGAACTTGTGTGTGCTTGGTTGCGGGAAACCCACAATTCTATATTGCCATAGTCGAAATTTTACTTTTATCGGCGATGACTAGAGCATTTGGGCAAAAGCATGTGTGACCAAAGGCTCTCGGTAAATGAAATAACTTCTCCCTTCGACAATCTTCTTCTTCTTTTTTTTTATTTTTCGTGTCGGCCTGCGCTCCTTAGTCAAATTCACTTCATCTCTATTAATAGTCGGGATTTTTCTGCCTTGTGGGTCCATTGTTTCCACCACGTTGACACGTCGTGCAAGTGGGGGACACACGTCCTCTTTCACAGCGCACGTACGGTACGCCTGTTCCATTCCATCTCAGTAAAAATACCTTTTTACCCTTTATCTACAAGATCCTTTTTCACCGCACGATTTCTTCATCCAACGGTGCATTGCTTGATTCCTATATAAACCTTTCTTCAACCTCGGCTCAGCCCAACACATGCTTTATACCATTCCTCTTTGCAAAGATTTCCCCTAGCCCAACTCTTTCGATCTTCCTTGCCCTTACGAACGTTGCTTCTCAGGATTGCCATTGATGCCACCAGCGCACGCGACTCACTCGCCCACGGTACTCCCGGAGAATCCAAGATGGCATTTGAAGATCTTGAGTGGGAGAGATCTAAAATCTCCAACCAAGACGTCAATATCTTGAAGGGCTTGGCACGATGAAGAAGGAGGGACGCCATCCGCTTTCTGGCGAGGCTACCAAACCCTCCAATGGAGTGCGGGTTGGTTCGTTGATCACCTCATCCCATGACCTTTGACCCAATTCATGATTTCCTCATGACCTTCTCTTTGTCTATGGGATTCAACTGCACCATTGACCCCCAATTCCATCCTTCATATTTCCATCTTTATCACGGCTGATGCGATGCTTTGTGGAATCCCTCCTAAGCTGGGTTTGTGGAAACGCATTTTACTGCCTCCCGCCGCAATGGCTCCCACAACGCCACCTATAACATAGGCGGTGTTGTTATGTCTGTGTCCGGCCCCGATGTTGATTATGACGTCAAATTCACGATTCTGGCTCCAAGGATGGCGCAAGGTGGCTCTACATGAGAAAGAAAGTGCCAATTAAATGGAACACAACATAGTCCTTTTGACGGAAGTGCCAAAATTCAACGCCGCCGCTCCTGGGATGCTGAGGCTCGAAGAAGAGAAAAAGGCGACAGAAGCACTTATGTCTCGTATTCATCAGCTTCAAAATACTCGAGGCAAAGAGCTATCTGGTGTTCAAATCACTGCCTACTTTCTTAGAATTCGGTGCGGCCTCTTCGAGCTCGCAAAAATCCCCTTTGGACGTATGCCGGTGAAAATGACGCCAATAGGCTCTCCAATGATCTTTCTGTGAAGGACTTGGAAAAGCTTATTCGAAGAATTTCCTCGCTGAGCAAGAGGGATCCTATTCCCTCCTCTTGCCGCGTGGAACCATACAGCTCCGCCAATCCTCTCCCCAAGGTATTTTGTCTTCTCGAATTTTTATCTTGTTCCGAACTTTCCCTGCATCTCATTGTATTGATATCTCTCTAATTTTTCTTTTGTCGCTATTTTTCTGCAGAAACATCCTACTATGACTTCCCTTCCTCCTCTTCCTGAAGGTGGAGATGTCGAGGAAAGGGCCGTTGTTGCCGATGACAACCAGGAGGCCCCCTCTTTTGTGAATGAACCCGCAGATTCCCGAAAATCTGCGGGATCTATTGAAAAGGATGCTGCCTCTGAAGGTACTGCATCAGCACAATCTCCTCCTCCTGTTGTTTCTCCAAAGAACAAAAGGAAAAGGAGTGATGTCGAAGATTCCGGCACCTCCAAAGCCGAAGAAGCTGTTCCTTCACATCAGAAGGCAGCTTATGATCCATACCTTGAGGCCCTCATCAGTTCGTAAGTCACTTTTTTTTTATTTTTGTACTCGAAGATTTTTGTCTATCTTGCTTTTTATGTTGCCACCTTTTCCACGGTGATGATGATGAAGAAACACCAACTTTGGATGTGGCTGCTCGAAGAACGAGTACGTCACATACTCTAGTTATTTCGGAAAAGCCGATTGAAGGAGGAAAGTCCTCGCCTCCTCAACAAAACGTCGGCGCGTCTACTCCTCCTTCGAGCCCCCTTGTCCCTTCGCCAAAAAGGGCAAGGACTGAAGCAATTCCGGAGCCGAGTCTCCAATTGAGTAGCTCTTCTAACCCTCTCTTGGATGATGTAAGTTCTCCATACTCTTGTCACTGTCTGTACTTCCTCTGTTTGCTTCTGAATGCCATTATATTTTTCTCATACCGAAATTTTCTTGCTTTGTCCCTTTCTTTTCTTAACAGCCCATGATCAAAGAGCTTATTCGCATCGGTGCTCAATTCATTGGGTATCGTGAATATGCCAACAAAACTGAAGGTGATGCCTTGCTGCTTTCTTTTTTACCATTACTCTGTTACTCCGTTGTTGTCGATATTTTAACGAAATTTTAATCTTTATTGGCAGAAAAATTGGCGGCTATCAACGAGCGTGCCAATGCACTTGCTCAAAAATTAGAGCAAAGTGAAGAGGCTCGTAAGAAGGCCGAATTAGATGCTGTTCAAGCTAGAGCAGAGGCTGACAAGGCCAAGACTGAAGCTGCTAGTGTCGAAGATCTTAGGAAAAGACTTCATACTGCCGAGACTTCACTGAGCGAGCACAATCTGCTCGCGAGGAGGCGATCCTTAAGCGTATAAGGACGCAAGTACGCAGCTTTCTTAGTAAGTATCGGAGCCACTTCATATCAATTGTATTTTCTTCTCTTGCACTCGTTTATTCCAACTCAATAAGTTTCTTCCTTGTGGATAGAACAGCTCAGAGTTTGAACTTGGGAATCCAGAGCAATGATCCTCTTCTTGACGCCCTTTCATTCCTCGAGTTTCATGGGTCAGAGGCACGAGGCATTGATCAAGCTAAAGCAGGGCTGTCGCGGCTCTTTCCCTATTTCTTTCCAAAGAAAGAGACCACCTTTCCTTGACCAAGTGCTTCAATCCACAGGAATCTTGCAGTACGAAGGCCGTCATGAGAATATATGAAAGGTCGCCGTTAGCTCTTTATTGCCTTGGTTCAAATGGCGGCAAACTATGTTTGGGCGAAAGTTGGCGACCTTTGGCTTGAGATAGAGACAATGCGGTGAAGTCGTTGATCAAGCTAAGTATGCAGAAAAATCTGGCCTATCTCGAGGAATCAGAAAGCCGTCTTCAACTCCTAACTCATCAAGGCGGAGGTTTAGTTGAATACCTATTTTCTTTTTAGCGTATCTCTTTCTTTTGGCATTATTTACGTAGTGTTCTTAAATGGAAGATAACTGCTTGATGGAGTCTCTAAGGGTCCTTCTTTTGTAATAGACATGTATATATTATGAGAATGAATGGAAATCTATCTTTGCTCAATGATTGATGTCGAAATATTTCTTTTTTCCAGTTAATTTTTGACAATTATACGCCAGCTCCTGGTCCTTCCAATATTTCGCCTTCTTCTTCTCGCTCAAGGAGAGCTCTTGCTGATACTACACCTGTCGAAGATTCCTTGCCGCAAGAAATTGGATGAACTTCGGCAGCAACTTCAGTATGCGAAGAAGCAAACACTTGTGATGATGGAAAAGTCTCATAAGTCATCTGAAGCCGAAAAAGTTGCACTTCAACAAGCTCGCGAGGCCGTGGCTGCTAGGGAATTGCTGCTTCCGAGGCTGAAAAGGCGGCTACTCGAGAAAATTTCATGCTCGAGTTAATGAATGAAGCCAGTGCGGATATGTCGGGTATGCTTGTTCCATCCTTGATATCTTCCGTCTTCGTGCTATGTCTCTTAAAATTTTCTGCTCCTTTGTGTTAATAGGTTCCTTTATTGATGCTGTTGCCGAAGAGGAGAAGGTAAATACTAGGACAAACCTCCTTGTTAACCTTTCGCTTGATCATGGTTCTCTGTTTTGGGCTACCCCAGAGAGGACCCGTCAGATTGTCAGATTTCAGGATCGCGTCTCTCAAACTCGCGACTTCCTTGACTTCTGTACCAAGACCTTGTCCATGGTTTATAATTCCATGTTTCCTCGGAACGTTCAACCAAAAAGTCTTCCCGAGTTAATGGAGAAATTTAAGGATGCCCACAGGATCCATGACTTTGTCAAAGCTCAACTGGTAGCTGGCGCCAGATTTGCCCTTATCATGCTTCAGATCTGTCCTCAAAGCTTGACCTGACCCAAGTTGTTGCGAAAGTTCACGCGAAGGTGCGGCGTCGAAGAGTTGGTGTCGATCGTATTAATACAAAGGTTTCGCCTATAGCTGAAGAAATGATTGAAGACCTTCTTCGGATGGATGCCGACTTTTTTGCAGATGGTCATTATGCTGATTTTCTTGGCGCTGCTCCTGAAGAAAACAGAGTTACCCTTGATGATATACTGAATCATGACTAATTATTTTCCTTTGGTAGACAATTCTCTCTTGTAAATCATGATTGTGATTATATTGTGAAGCGAACATCATATTTCTATATTTGTCTAGCCCCCGAGTGTTTTCGGTGGCTATTCACTGTATTTGTATAATGCGAGGTTTTGAACCAAGGCATTTATTCAATATGTAGTTTTGGCGAATATCAGCCCCCGAGCTTCTTTATTGAGTACTATTTTGTATTTTTATTGACTCACGAGGTATTTTAATACCAAGGCAAGGCTTTTCTTTTTTCGAGGAACTATATTGAAATTCGTCGGGTTGGGGATTTTGAGCATGTCGATAAAGAAAAAATATTGACACTATCTTTATTATATTGCAGCACCGCAGGCCCGCCTCATTAAAAACCTTTCCCGGCCCCACTCGGTGCCCTGAAAAAGGAAAAGAGCGTCTGAAAACTAGCGGGCGTTTCAGTACATTGAAGTTTTACAAGGACTATATTTTAGCTCTAGGCGTAGAACCGCCTGAGTTGCGCCACGTTCCAGGGTTTTGCTCCTCCACCCCTGTCTTCTTGTCCTTTATCCTGTATGCTCCTCCTCCGATTACTTCCGTGACAATGTAAGGGCCAAGCCATGGTGACTCGAGTTTTCACGCAGCTTTTGCGTGAGCCGAACTAGGTCTCCCACGAAAAAGATCTTGGCCATAAACGTCGTTTGTGGTAATTCTTCAAGTCTGGTAGTGTTGGTTACCCTTGATAATAACCGTCTCGAGCTTCGTCGGTGCGTCTCGTCGTCTTCCAATGCTATCTGCAGAGTTTCTTCATTCTCTCTGTGACTCTAGGGGAGTGTGCTCTATTTCTATCGTTAGTCTGCCTACTGCTCCATGGACCGGGAAAAAGCAGGGTCTCCTGGTAGCCATTGTGTTGGTGTTGTTCGGATGCTCCACAACACACTTGGTAGTTCTTCGGGCCAGGTCGAGCTTTTTCCAATGGTCCTAACAAGCGTTTCTTGATGCCATTGCAGATGATGCCATTGGCTTTCGACTTGCCCATTGGTTTGAGGATGTGCAACTGACGCAAAGTGCAACTTGATACCCACTTCTTTGCAATAATCTTTGAATTCATGGGATGTGAAGTTGCTGCCATTGTCCGTGACGATGCTATGGGGCACTCCAAACCTGAAGACGAGGCCTTTTATGAATTTTACTGCGGATGCTCCGTCTGGCGAATTTATCGGCTTTGCTTCTATCCACTTTGTAAATTTGTCGACGGCTACTAGCATGTATTCTTTTCCTCCTGGCCACGATTTGTGTAACTTGCCCACCATGTCGAGTCCCCATTGTGCGAAGGGCCACGACAGTGGTATTGGTGTTAGTTACACTCTTCAGAGAGTGAGGATTTTACGGCAAACCTTTGGCATGCATTCGCAAGTCCTTACTATTTCTTCCCGTCTCGTTAACTTTGTCAACTTGATGGGAATACTGCCCAGCAGCTGCGATGGCTGAGCTACTCGCGTGGCGGCCGCATGTTCATCGTGTACATCCTTCGAATTATTCTTCCTTCTTCGGGTGTGACACACATACAAACGCACAGAAGCTCACTTCGTTTGTACTATTCTCCTTTGATCAGTGAAGGCTTTAGAGCGTCGTTACTCGCACCTCAGGCAGATCATCGGGTATTTCTTTCTTTAGGATGTATGATATGTACTTGCATCCAAGGAACCTGTACCATCATCACAAGCTCTTGTTCCTCTTCATCCTCCGTGGTTTCTGTGAGGGGTGTGAAGTTTTTTCTTTTTTCTGCACCTTTTTTGGCTTCGTAGATCTCTCCGCTATTTCTTCCCAAAATACTCCTGGCGGGATTGGGAGGCATTGCGACCCGATATTTGAGAACGTCGGCTTCATCGTTGCTCAATCTACTGATGTGATTTACCTCGCATCCATCGAATAGCTCTCGAGTTCATTGTACACCTCCTTGTATGCCATCATATCATTGATTGCGTCACATTGGTTCATAACCTGCTGAGCACCAATTGCGAATCGCCAAAGATTTTTAATCGGGTTGCACCAAAGCTTTCGCCATCTTCATCCCATGTATGAGGGCTTCATATTAACTTCATTGTTAGATACGTTTGGGAACGTCATCCGTAAGACATACTTCAATTTATCGCCTTCGGGTGATATAAGTACTACTCTCCGGCTCCTTCTACTCTTTTGGACCGTCAGAAATTCATGGTCCGGGTTCTCGACAAGTCTGGGGGTCCCGTGTTTTGGAGCTCCATCCACTCTGCAATGAAGTCTGCAGAACTTGCGACTTGATTGCTTTCCTTTTTTCATCGTGATATCCAGGGAAAGTTCTATTCCCCAAAGGGAGACACGACCATAGCTTCTGGATTGTTTAGTATATTTGACAAGGAGCTTCATTGACCACTATGATCGGGTGTGCCCCGAAAAATAGTGGCGCAATTTTACGTCTTTATTGTAGACTTATAGCATGCTAACTTTTGGTACTGAGGGTACCTTTGTTTTGATGGCGATAAAACTTCACTGATGAAGTATTACTGGCCTCTGTACTCCGTGGAGTTTTCCTTCTTCTTCTCTTTCAACAACTAGCACCGTGCTCACCACTTGGGGCGTGGCTGCGATATATAGCAGGAGAGGTTCCTTTTCCTTCGGCGCCACCAAAATTGGTGGTGTCGAGATTTTGCGCTTCAAATCTTCGAAGGCTCTGTCGGCCTCTTCGTTCCACTGGAATTTGTCTCCTTGCTTTATCAGAGCATAGAATGGTAACGCTTTTTCTCCCAGACGAATCTGCTCAAAACACGCTCGCCCGATTAGGCTGTTGTATTTCTTTCAACTTTGTTGGCTTTCTCATTATTACGATAGCTTGTATTTATAAGGTTTGTAGCCCGATCCCTCTTGAGACTAGAAACCCAGGAGTTCTACTCCTGCTTGGGGCGTAAAAGGAACACTTAAATGGGAGTTCAACTTGAGGCGAGAACTTGTTGAGGTTGTCAAAGGTTTCCTTGAGATCCTCGATCAGTGTTGTCCCCTTTTTTGATGTTATGGCGGCGTGACCGATATATGCTTGCGTTTTCTATGTTGCTAGGCACTTCTGCATCATCCGCCGATATGTTGCTCCCGCGTTTTTTAGACCAAAGGGCATTGTTCTCCCCGTAACAAAACAGCAAGTATGGTGTAATAAGCGACATCTTCACTTCATCTTCTTCTTTTAATCGGATCTGGTTATAACGAGAATATGCGTCGAGGAAGGAAAGGCGTTCGCATCCTGCCGTGGAGTCGATAATTTGATCGATCTCGGGAGGGAAAGTGATCCTTTGGACAATGTTTATTGAGACACGTAAAGTTGACGCACATGCGAAGGACCTTAGTGTTTTCTTTGCAGCACCATCACGAGTTTGCCACCATGTGAAACACGCGAATATCTCCTTGATAAAACCCGACTTCTTGAAGTCGATTGATTTACGACAGCATAGCTTTGCGGTTTGGTTCAGACGCCGCAAAGGTTGTTTGATTGGTCTCGCTAGTGGATCCAAGTTTAGGTGGTGCTCGGCAAGTTCCCTGGGTACTCCTGGCATGTCAGCTGGACACCATGCGAAGATTTTCCAGTTCTCACGGAGGAACTCGACGAGCGCGCTTTCCTATGCGATATCCATGTTGTTTGCGATAGATGTCGTCTTTTTTGGATCTGTCGGGTGAATCTGCACCTCCTTAGAATTTTTCTCGGTATTGAAAGTTGATTCTTTATTTGGCCTTCCAACGTCTGGCAGATCGTAATGTCAGTCATACTTTTTGACGCCAAATACTCAGCTTGCATCCCGAAAGTTTCTGATAACCGATGAAAATCCTTGTCGCACTTATCGGCTAAGGCGAAGCTTCCTTTGACTGTGATTGGTCCCTTTGGTCCAGGCAATCTCCACAACAGGTATGTATAGTGTGGTGCCATAAACCTAGCATATGCTGGTCGTCCCAACAAAGCGTGGTATTGCGATGGAAAATCCACGACTTCAAATTCCAGCTCTCGATTCTATAATTCTCTCGAGTTCCAAACTGAACGTCGAGATTATCTTCCCCAATGGATAACTTGGTTTCTCCGGTGTGATGCCGTGGAACCTTGTGTCTGTTGGCTTCAAGTTTGCTAAGGATATGTTCATCTTCCTCAATGTATCTGCATACATAAGGTTTAAGCTGCTGCCACCATCTATGAACACTCGAGAAACATCAAATCCCGCAATAACTGCTGGCAGAATAAGTGCTGACTGCCCTGGTCGAGGAACTTGCTGCGGATGATCCGCTATGGTGAAGCCGATGTCTTGCCCTGACCAATTGAGGTACTCAACTGTTGGTGGAGGCATTTTCTCTGCCATGAACACCTGTCTCGAGATTACTTTTTGAGTTCTGTTGGACGGCCTTCCTTTCTGAATCATCGACACCGCTCCGTTTGAGTTAGGATCGACATAAGGTGGTGGTGGTGGTGCTGCCGCAATTCTGAGCTGATGCCGATTGTCGTCTGTAATCGCGGGAGGTGGTGGCAGGTGAACCTCGCTCCTGGGCTCCCGGAGATTTCTGTCTGCTCGGCGTGAGCGTTCTCGCATATCTGAACATTGCCTAAAAATTTCGATAGTCTTTGCGAGTTCCACATTTTGTCTTTTTCCATTGCTGTCGATGAAAAAATGCATCGGCATGGTCCGTTCATCATTTCTTCGGGGACACGAAAGGCCTTGGGAACCTAGGCCCGCTATTTTGCCTGTTGCGAGAGTCGTCCCTGTTATCGCCTCGCTGCTCACTGCTTCTCTGATAATCATCTCTGTTGTTTCCTCCTGTGTTTGCCCGAAAACCTGCCGAAATTTGCCCTGGAGCGTCATAGTTCGGGTACTGCCGAGGAAATCGTCGCCTCGGTTGGTAATTTCGACCACGGTCCTCCTCTGGCGACCTGTGCCGTTTGTTGTGGACAGCATCTTCTCCATCTGCCCATCTGTTTGCTATCTCCATTAACGCGGATACTGTCTTTGGATTGGTCCTTCCCAAGTCCTCGACAAAATCTCCACGCCTAATTCCTGCGACAAACGCATCTATTGCTCTCTCGTCAGATATATTTTCTGCCGAGTTTTTGATGATATTCCACCTTTGGATGTACTTTCTCATTGGCTCATCTGGCTTTTGTCGACATGCTCTCAACTCCTCTAACGACGCAGGTTTTTTGCACGTGGATCTGAAGTTCTTGACGAACACGTCCTCGAAACTTTCCCAGCTGTCGATGGATCCTGGAGGAAGCTTCTTGATCCAAGATCGTGGCTCCACTTAAGTGCATGAATACTTTGCATGGCTGTTGCCCTAGTCCCTCCAGTTAACTTCACCGTCTCGAGGTAATCAACTAGCCAATCCTCTGGATCTTGGCCGTCGAATTTTTGTGATGGGCAACTTAAATCCCGAAGGGACTCGAGTTTTTCGGTACTCTCCTTGTGAAGCCAAACCGCACATATCCTCGTCGTTTAGTTCTGGGGACTGCCGATGTTCCCTTCTGCTGTCTACCTTGTTTACCCTTGCTGTATCTCTTGCTCCACTTGTTCCTTCAACATTTCTGCTGCTGCTGCTGTAGGTCGTGGACTATTTTGCCTTGCTCGGCGGTGTTGATACAAACGCCCCATGGCTCCAACTCCTGCTACCGCCATATTGTTGTGCTTCCCTTGGATCTCCTGGAGGTGGTTGGATGCAAGGATAAAGCTTGTGTCGCCATATACCCGCTTGGTGTTTTAGGGATAATATTCCCTCTTGTGTCTATCGACATAAAGGACATGTCGAGGTTTTGGACCAGTACTCTCTTTCTCTTCGGGTATGTGTTGCAACCGGATCTTCTGTTCCGAGCTTCTCTATGACTATCTCCCGAGTTTCTAGATTGTCGACTTAGATCTGCCCTTCTCTATTTGATGCGAAGCTGCCTCCTTTCTCTGTTCAACTCAGCTTTGTCTGTTTTTCAATTCTGCGGCAGCTCGTGCGAGCCTATATTGAGCTTGCGGTTCTTGGACTGCATTGTCGTCATTGCTCCGAACCATCTAAAGCTTTTGCGCTCTATCCCAGGCTGTTTGTGGAAGTTGAACTCTGACGCGTGGTGTGGGCCCGACATATTTAGTGCCCATACCTCTCCTTAGATCTGAGGGATCGACATAGGGATTACCCAAATCGTCGAAAGCCTCTGATGTTTCCTCTTGATCGCGACTTGCCTCTCCAATGGCATAAACTTGGTGATATTTTGGAGTTTTCACTTTGCTTGGTTTGGTGACACCATCATAGAGATTGGTGAAGACCTTCCCAATAGAGGTGGATTTGTCGATGAAGTTGAAGCTGTCGGTGTCGCTTGAATCATCGCTTATATAAGAGTCCGCAGATGACTCGAAGGACATGTCGTTGAAGATCTTGGCGAGTTTTCCTTGCCTGGTGTCGATGAAGCGTGGCGAAGAAATCTCCTCTCCTGGACTCGACGGATGATAGTTAAAAATCGGAACCACCGGAAAATCCCGACGAGATCGGAACTTCGAACGATACGATCCTTCCTTCACGACGCGAAAGAACCTTCCGAACGTCATCTCCATGGGCTCCGCCAGATACGCATATGCATCCAAACGGGAGGGTGGGTGAGGAACAAAATCAACAAGACCAGCAGCGATCTGTTTACCTCGATCCATCGCTGACGAAGTCGACGATCTTGAACGTGCCATCGAGATCAGCTCCTTGTCGCCTCTAATTCCCACAGACGGCGCCAATTGACAAGGTATTAACTTATCAATGCCTATGGATTATAGGCTAGGGTTTAGTTGGAAGTAGAGGGCAAGTAGATCTCGAAGGTTTCAGCCGAAAAGTAACTCGACGATTATGAAAACTAGGGTTTGTGAACAATGATTCGATGATCTCTTCGTCCCTCGACTCCCCCTTTATATAAGAGGTGGAGCCGAGGGTTTCGTTTGTACACAATTCAGACGGTTTCTAACTCATCCCGCCAGATTACAAATAACACTTCCTATTACAACTCTACTTTCCTTAATATATCTTGGGCTCCCGAACCTTCTTATTCTTCGGGTAGTGGGCCTTCATTAAACCCCGGGTACTATCTTCGGCAGGCCCATTTGGGATGCCTATGTCACACACCAAGGATGCGTGGACGAGCTCATGACTCAGATGTGCAACAAGGATAATATTTCTTATGGGAAAAGCAACACACCTTTGTAGAGTGTATTGAATTGTAGCTTGTCACTCCTTGCTTCTGGTGTGGAACTGTGAGCGTTGCAGGAAAGGAGGTCCATGAAATTCTAAACACCATGTGTAGGCTGGCCGACATAGCTTTCAGGACAAAGTCAATCTTTTGAAAAAATGATTACGGAAACTTGCATCTGCCAATGACCTTCCTCGTCCATGGCTGTAGTTATTACATGAAACACCTATTTATGTTATTTAACTTCTCGAGTATGCTCGTACTCACACTTTCCCTCTTGAACCCCTTGCCTAGATTGAGAGTCCTCAAAGAAGAAGCTACCATGAAACTCGAAGATGGTGGAGTCAATTACTACAAGGAGCAGGAACCAGCTAGTGGAGTGAACAACATTTATTTCAACATACCATGGTGGAAACCTAAATTAGGAGTAGAAGGGAACCACATCCCAATACTAGCACCTAAGTAGCTAGAGTTCAGTCATAGTTCTTTAGCAATCCAAGTATCTCTATAGTTAGAGTTTGTAATAAGTTAGTCTAGGACTTGTTATTTTGGAGCTTTCTTTGAAGTTTACATCATTGAAAATTAAGAGGCTGTTTTGATCTTTTGTAAAGAGTTTGTGTTGTAATTCTATAGACATGCTTCGACCCACAATGTTTATGTTTAACCACTCTGAGGGATGTAATAATAGTGGAACGGTGTTTTATTATTGTTATATCAACAGCTTGCATACTACCACATGAAGTGGTATGATGGATCACCACAGAGGTTGGCTGGCCTAGTTGCTTGTATATCCATCTCAGGGCAGACCGCCTCAATGTAAAATTGATCAAGACTTTCCCAATCATTTTGGGTAATTTTGGTGACTAACAATTTTTATAAGAAACACCCCTCTTTTTTTGTTAAAAAAAGGAGAAACACCCTTTTTTAGTGGAGTGTTAGGAAAACACAACTACTCTCTCCATCCCATGAAATATGTCAAACATTTATCAAAATTTCAGTAGTGCAGATCGGGCGGCCATACACAGCTGTGAAACGACATATCTCACACGATAAATCTAGGGATTTCTATTTTCGTGCCCCTGGTTCGTTAGTTGTACTCAGTTTTCCCCAGTCCCTTAGTTTTTCCTCAGTTTTCCCTCCTCTAGTTTAAAACACGCACAAGTCTTTGGGCGGCCGGTGGCCGTCAGGTCAGGAGGCCTTGACCGTTGAGTCGACCGGGTGGGGCCGCACGGGGCAGCTCCTCCCTGACCGTCTCGTGCTGACGGGTAGGGTCAGGAGACACGTCGGAGCAGCCATCCATCTATCGCTGACGTGTGGGCCGTTTTATTTCATGATTTTATACGCGGTGCTGCCAATGACAAATGGGGCCGCTCTATAGGGCTGCCGCAGCCAATGGTGGGGTCGTCTATTTTTCAGGAAAAGACATATATTGCCGCTCTGTGGGGCTGCCGCAGCCAATGACCAGTGGGGTCGTCTATTTATTAGAGAAACTCATATATTGCCGCTCTGTGGGGCCTCCGCAGCCAATGACCAGTGGGGTCGTCTATTTTTCAGGAAAAGACATATATTGCCGCTCTGTGGGGCTGCCGCAGCCAATGACCAGTGGGGTCGTCTATTTATTTAGAGAAAATCATATATTGCCGCTCTGTGGGGCCTCCGCAGCCAATGACCAGTGGGGTCGTCTATTTTTCAGGAAAAGACACATATTGCCGCTCTGTGGGGCTGCCGCAGCCAATGACCAGTGGGGTCGTCTATTTATTTAGAGAGAAAAAATCATATATTGCCGCTCTGTGGGGCCTGCGCAGCCAATGACCAGTGGGTCGTCTATTTTTCAGGAAAACTCACATATTGCCGCTCTGATATATGTCTTTAGAGAATATCATAGAGAGAAGCAACAAGTTCGCTAATTAATTATTCTTAAGCTAGACCGGAGAACCGCTGGCAGCTCGTTCCCCACCGTCGGACGGAGCAGCCATCGCCGGCGCCTCGTCGCGCCGCCGGCTCTGTCCCCCGGCGGCGTGATACGTCCCCGACGTATCCATAATTTCTATCGTTCCATGCTTGTTTTATGACAATACTTACATGTTTTGCTTGCACTTTATGATGATTTCATTTTTCGAACTAACCTATTAACAAGATGCCACGGTGCCAGTTCCTGTTTTCTGCTTGTTTTGGTTCCAGAAAGTGTTAAATATTCTCGGAATTGGGCGAAATCAACGCCAAACCTCTATTTTCTCCGGAAGGCTCCAGAACACCGAAGAAGAGTCGGAGAGGGGCCAGGGGGCCACCACACCACATGGCGGCGCGGGCCAGGCCTAGGCCGCGCCGGCCTAGGTGTGGCGCCCCAGTGCCCCCCGGCGCCTCTTCGCCTATATAATCCTTTCCAAACGCATCACCAATTGACGAAACTCGAGAAAGACTCCGGGGGCGCCGCCACCGTCGCGAAACTCCAATTCGGGACGAACTCGTCCCGGCACCTGCCGGGACGGGGAAGTGCCCCCGGAAGCCATCTCCATCAACGCCATCGCCTCCATCATGCTCCGTGAGTAGTTCCCCCATGGACTACGGGTTCTAGCTGTAGCTAGTTGGTATTCTCTCCCCCATGTACTTCAATACAATGGTCTCATGAGCTGCCTTACATGATTGAGATTCATCTGATGTAATCGGTGTTGTGTTTGTTGGGATCCGATGGATGATACATTATGATTAGTCTATCTATAAAGTTTGTGAAGTTATTGTTGCTGCAATCTTGTTATTCTTAATGCTTGTCACTAGGGCCCGAGTGCCATGATCTTAGATTTGAGCTCTATACTTATTGCTTAGATTGTATCTACAAGTTGTATGCACATGTCACTGTCCGGAACCAATGGCCCCGAAGTGACAGAAATCGGGACAACCGGAGGGGATGGTAGTGATGTGAGGATCACATTTTCACGGAGTGTTAATGCTTTGCTCCGGTGCTCTATTAAAAGGAGTACCTTAATATCCAGTAGTTTCCCTAGAGGCCCGGCTGCCACCGGCTGGTAGGACAAAAGATGTTGTGCAAGTTTCTCATTGCGAGCACGTACGACTATATACGGAAAACATGCCTACATGATTAATGAATTGATGTTCTTTCTTAATGCTTTATCAATCCTATCAATTGCCCAACTGTAATTTGTTCACCCAACACTTGTTATTGGAGAGTTACCACTAGTGTAGATCGCTGGGAACCCCGGTCCATCTCTCATCATAATATACTTGTTCTACATGTCATTGGAAGTAGTATCAACTATCTTCTCGTGCCATTGCTCTCATATTGCTATTACTGCTGCTGTGTTACTGTTACTACTGCTCTCATATTACTGCTACTTTCACATCACCCCTGTTGCTAGTGCTTTTCCAGGTGCAGCTGAATTGACAACTCAGTTGTTAAGGCTTATAAGTATTCTTTACCTCCCCTTGTGTCGAATCAATAAATTTGGGTTATACTACCCTCGAAGCTGCGATCCCCTATACTTATGGGTTATCAAGACTATTTTAAGGCCGTGCCGGGAGGCATAGCTCTACTCATAAGTTCACCTGTACACTCTACCTCTCTCTGTTTTTGTTTTATTTTGTTTTGCTTAGTTTACTTTTGCCTAGTTTATTTGTGCTTAGTTTATTTCTGTCTAGTATTAGTTTGCGTAGTTTACTTTTGCTTAGTTTATTTTTGTCTTGTTTTATTTGTCTCATATACCCAAAAATCCATAAAAATTTGAAAAACCAAAAAATTAAAAACTGTTGTTATGGGAGAACCTACAACCTACTTGGAGCTTATAGAATGCTATAATAATTATAGAGAATCAAGAACTGGTAAAATAATGAGTGCTATGATAGAAAAATTGAATACAATGGCTAGAATCTTGCTTAGACGCCATGATATAAACTGTTGCTCTCAACAGGATAAACATCTTAAATTTCAATGTGGCTCTAGTGAGGAATTTTTAATTAAGAACTATAATCGGAATTGCTATATTCATTATGGGTTCGAAGAGGTAGAACAATTTGTCTTATTTATGGGAGCCTCCGAGATAGAATCCTTCATGGTTGAGAATTATGAAACTTGTGCTATTTGTAAGGACCTTAAAGATTATGTCTCTACTATCCTTAATTCTTGCATAGAATGCTACAGTAGGAATCCTTATATCCTTGATTATAAAGAGAGACACATTAATGCACAAGAATGCACTCACAATTTGCAGGAACCGGTGGAAGAAGAAATTGATGAACCTGAAAGCTCATTGGATGAAAAAGAGGAGAAATTGATGAAAGCTCATTGGATGAAAAAGAAGAGGAGAGCGACGAACAAAAGGGGGAAGAATGGATTAGCTACCCATGCCAACCTTCTAATGAGAGTAACTCTTTATCTCTTACACTATTTGATTGTCCTCCATGCTTACCGGAAGAGGTTGAATGTTATGTTCCTGTGGATTCTCTTGAAATAGTACCTATGAGTAATACTTGTGAGAATAATTATGCTACTGTTATTTATGATAATCCATGCTATTTTGATAAATCTTATGATAATGCTTTGTTTGTGCCTGATGTCGAAATGCATGGTACTAAAGAATTTTGCTTGGCAAATGTTTATGATAAAGCTCTAGATGATGGTCCTATGTTACTTGATAATATTAATTGTACTACTAATGAAAATGGGATTGGAGAAGTTTTGACTTATTCTATGAGTCCCATATCTCTTGAGATTGATCAACTACCTTGTTATATTATTAATAAAAGTAAGTTTGAAAGTTTTAATTCCACTATTCTTGAACTTGATAAAAATTATGTGTTTGGAAATCATGAAAAGTATGCTGCATGTGATAGTTATATTGTTGAGTTTGTTCATAGAGCTACTGAAAATTATTATGAGAGAGGAAAATATGGTTGTAGAAATTTGCATGGTACTAATACACCTCTCTATATGCTTAAAATTTTGAAGTTACACTTGTTCTATCTTCCTATGCTTGTTACTTTGCTTTTCATGAACTTGTTTATTTACAAGATTCCTTTGCATAGGAAGCATGTTAGGCTTAAATGTGTTTTGAATTTGCCTCTTGATGCTCTCTTTTGCTTCAAATACTATTTCTTGCGAGTGCATCATTAAAACTGCTGAGCCCATCTTAATGGCTATAAAGAAAGCAACTTCTTGGGAGATAACCCATGTGTTATTTTGCTACAGTACTTTGTTTTATATTTTTGTCTTGGAAGTTGTTTACTACTGTAGCAACCTCTCCTTATCTTAGTTTTGTGTTTTGTTGTGCCAAGTGAAGCCTCTAATCGAAGGTTGATACTAGATTTGGATTTCTGCGCAGAAACAGATTTCTTTGCTGTCACGAATCTGGGCAAAATTCTCTGTAGGTAACTCAGAAAATTATGCCAATTTACGTGAGTGATCCTCAGATATGTACACAACTTTCATTAGTTTTGAGTTTTCTGATTTGAGCAACGGAAGTATTTTATTAAAATTCGTCTTTACTGGCTGTTCTGTTTTGGCAGATTCTGTCTCTGTTTTTTGCATTGTCTCTTGTGGACTTTAAGCGAGGTTTTCTAGACGTGGAGAGCTGTAGCTAATGTTTTATTGAGTTCTTGCAATGTGTCACTACAGGACCAAGGTGGATTCAAATTTTTTGAGTACTAACCCCTCTAATGAAGTTTATGAGAAGTTTGTTGTGAAGGAAGTTTTCAAGGGTCAAGAGAGGAGGATGATATATGATCAAGAAGAGTGAAAAGTCTAAGCTTGGGGATGCCCCCGTGATTTATCCCTGCATATTTCAAGAAGACTCAAGCGTCTAAGCTTGGGGATGCCCAAGGCATCCCCTTCTTCATCAACTTATCAGGTTCCTCCCCTGAAACTATATTTTTATTCAGTCACATCATATGTGCTTTACTTGGAGCGTCTGTGTGTGTTTATTTTCGTTTTGTTTGTGTTTGAATAAGATCGGATCCTAGCAATCCTTGATTGGGAGAGATACACGCTCCGCTTTTTCATATGAACACTTGTTCTTCGTTTTACTTTTAATGTTCAATGATAAAAGTTGGAAGCTACAATACTTATCTTTATTTGGTTGGAAAAGGAAAATGCCTCATATGTCTTGGATAATTTGACACTTGGCAATTGTTTTGAGCTCTCAAGTGGATCATAAGTTTTTGCATGTAGTTTAAACCTATTAGTGGAGAACTACCGTAAAGCTTGTTAAAATTGGTTTGCATAATTGATCTCTCTTAAGGTCTAGATATTTTCTGGTAAAAGTGTTTGAGCAACAAGGAAGACAGTGTAGAGTATTATAATGCTTGCGATATGTTCTTATGTAAGTTTTGCTGTACCGGTTCATACTTGTGTTTGCTTCAAACAACCTTGCTAGCCTAAGCCTTGTATCGAGAGGGAATACTTCTCATGCATCCAAAATCCTTGAGCCAACCACTATGCCAATTGTGTCCACCATACCTACCTACTATGTGGTATTTCCTGCCATTCCAAAGTAAATTGCTTGAGTGCTACCTTTAAACAATTCAAAATTTATTACCTCTGATTTGTGTTAATGTTTTATAGCTCATGAGGAAGTATGTGGTGTTTAGCTTTCTGTAGGATAACGTTGCATAGAAAACAAAAATTTTCCTACCGCGAACACGCAATCCAAGCCAAGATGCAATCTAGAAGACGGTAGCAACGAGGGGATGATCAAGACTAACCCTTGAAGAGATTCCAAAGCCTATAAGAGTAGGCTCTTATTGCTGCGGTAGACGATCACTTGCCGCTTGCAAAAGCGCGTAGAAGATCTTGATCACACGATCGCTTAGGCGCCACGAACGGGCAGCACCTCCGTACTCGGTCACACGTTCGGTTGTTGATGAAGACGACGTCCACCTCCCCGTTCCAGCGGGCAGCGGAAGTAGTAGCTCCTCTTGAATCCGACAGCACGACGGCGTGGTGTCGGTGGTGGTGGAGAAGTCCGGCGGAGCTTCGCTAAGCGTGCGGGAACTATAGAGGAGAGAGGGGGCGGCTAGGGTTTGGGAGGGGGGTGCCGGCCATCTAGTGGTGCGGCCACCTTGTGGTGCTTGGGGTGGCCGGCCCCCTCCCCTTGCCCTCATTATATAGGTGGATCCCCAAGAGTTGGTCTCCAAGTCTTCGAATAAGACCCGAACCAAAAACCTTCCATAGGAGGGGGAAACCTAGCCCAACTAGGACTCCCACCCAAAGGTGGGATTTCCACCTCCCATGTGGGGGGTGGCCGGCCCCCTATGGTGGAGTCCACTTGGGACTCCACCCCATCTAGGGCTGGCCGGCCATGGAGGTGGAGTCCCATGTGGACTCCACCTTCCTTGGTGGTTTCTTCCGGACTTTTCTAGAACCTTCTAGAACCTTCCATAGAACCTTCCGCGACATTTTATTCACATAAAATGACATCCTATATATGAATCTTATTCTCCGGACCATTCCGGAACTCCTCGTGATGTCCGGGATCTCATCCGGGACTCCGAACAAATATTCGAACTCCATTCCATATTTCAAGTTCTACCATTTCAACATCCAACTTTAAGTGTGTCACCCTACGGTTCGTGAACTATGCGGACATGGTTGAGTACTCACTCCGACCAATAACCAATAGCGGGATCTGGAGATCCATAATGGCTCCCACATATTCAACGATGACTTTAGTGATCGAATGAACCATTCACATACAATACCAATTCCCTTTGTCACGCGATATTTTACTTGTCCGAGGTTTGATCTTCGGTATCACTCTATACCTTGTTCAACCTCGTCTCCTGACAAGTACTCTTTACTCGTACCGTGGTATGTGGTCTCTTATGAACTTATTCATATGCTTGCAAGACATTAGACGACATTCCACCGAGAGGGCCCAGAGTATATCTATCCGTCATCGGGATGGACAAATCCCATTGTTGATCCATATGCCTCAACTCATACTTTCCGGATACTTAATCCCACCTTTATAACCACCCATTTACGCAGTGGCGTTTGGTGTAATCAAAGTACCTTTCCAGTATAAGTGATTTACATGATCTCATGGTCATAAGGACTAGGTAACTATGTATCGAAAGCTAGCAAATAACTTAATGACGAGATCTTATGCTACGCTTAATTGGGTGTGTCCATTACATCATTCATACAATGATATAACCTTGTTATTAATAACATCCAATGTTCATGATTATGAAACTAATCATCCATTAATCAACAAGCTAGTTAAGAGGCATACTAGGGACTCTTTGTTTGTCTACATATCACACATGTACTAATGTTTCGGTTAATACAATTATAGCATGATATATAAACATTTATCATAAACATAAAGATATAAATAATAACAACTTTATTATTGCCTCTAGGGCATATCTCCTTCAGTCTCCCACTTGCACTAGAGTCAATAATCTAGTTTACATTTGTAAAGATATAACACCTTGGCCTTATGGTGCTTTATCATGTATTGCTCACGGGAGAGGTTTTAGTCAACGGATCTGACACGCTCAGAAACGTATGTATTTTGTAATTCATTTGCGTCTCAACGCATCACTCATTTTCAAATGAGTCGGCATTAAATATGTTTGATCTTCTGGTGGAACCTTAATTCCGCTGTCTGAAATATGTCACTAATATTGTCACACACAATATAGCTTCAAAGTTCTGACTCTGTCGGAACTTCACCAAGTTCTCAAAGAACCTCTTGACTTAACATCTTTTGTCATTATCAAAATAATGACATACTCTGCCTTCTTTTGTAGAATCCGTCACAATATTTAGAACTCTTCTAAATCTAGCATAGACAACTTCTAGCTCATTGTGCTACCTTTTAAACAACACTTAGTCTAATTTGAGATTGAAATTATATTTTATATGTGACAAAACCAATATCGGTGTAACACCTTACAGCGATTTGTTTGTCATTTCTTCATATAAATTATATATATATATATATCCTTAGTTCTTCTAAAGTACTCAAGGATATTCTTACTGTCGTCCAATGATCATCATATGAATCATTCTGGTATATGCTCATAACACTTTATAGCACATGATATCTGATTGTGTACATATTATTCGTGATCTATAATCACTCATGTGTTTTTACTCATTGAGTGTCAGATACACTCAAGTCTTGTTAAACCTTCACATGACAAGAACATTTTCTTAATATTTCTATATTGAACTACTTCAATATCCATCATATGTACTTTGACTTAAACTTATTTATGTGTTTCAATCTATCTTCATAGATCTTGACACTAAATATGTTTCAGTCCATATCCTTTCATTGAAGTTAATTTTCAATGAAACCTTTTAATCAAGTATATAATTACATCATTTATAACCAACTATATGTCATCTACATAAGTATTATAAATATGTCTCAGCGCTCCCACTTAATTTCTTGCAAATGCAAGCCTCTTCATCGTCTTTGATGAAATCAAAAATTCTTTGACTATTTCATCTGGTGAAGATTCAACTCCTCGATACTTACTTCATCCAATTGAAGTTCGTATACCTATCTAGTATTCCACGGACCAGCAAAACTCTTGGTTGTATCTTGTATACATACTTCTGTTAAGTAGTGTATTTTGCCATCCTACTAGCATATCTCATAAAAGAAATATGTAGTGATTACTAGAATAATCCACATAGACTATAAGCATTGCTACGGAAGATCTAATCTTATCGTATTCAACTCTTTGAACTTTGTCGTAAACAATTTTTCGACAAGTCGAGCTTCTTTAAGGATATTCCATCCAAGTCCATCAATTTTATAGATCCATTTACTTTCAAAAAGTATTTATCTATCTTGGATTTCATGGCGTATAGCCATTTTAACGTCAGGGCCCATCATAACTTATTTGTTTGTAGTTGGTTTATCATTGTTCAAAATCAATCCTTTGTTCACAAATCATTTATTTGATCACAAAGTAAACCATACCTACAAGGTTCAATATGTACTTCGATCTCCATGGCTAAAACACTTTGTAGTCATGGGAGCCATGATCGTCGTGGCCGCTTCCGAAACCAATTCCGATGCTGCGCTACTCTGATCATTATGCTCAGGTTCATAAACCTTATCAAATTATATTGTCCTCCCACTCAAATACTTCACTAGAAACAATTTCTTGGAAATAAGAAACATTGACAAACACTTTTGTCTTTGTCTTGTGGGAAGAATTCCCAATTAAATCTCTGGGATAACCAACAAAGACATTCATCCGATTTTGGTTGTAAACTCTTAGACCAAAATTTAAAGAAAAGACTATTAGGGTTTATACCCATGTCATAACTTGTATGATGTCATTTCATCGGATCATGATGATGCTCTATTCAGTGTAAAAGCGGTAGTCACTAAAGCATAATCCACAAAAATATAATGGCATCAATATTTTATCTCATCATTGATCCAACAAGGTTTGGATACATATCTCGGATACTATATCATCATTATGATACTCCAAGAAATGTGAGTTGTAGAACAATTTCATAACTCTCTTAGATGTTCGCTAAAACTCGTAATTCAAATATTTCCACCATGATCCAATCATAGATATTTGACTTTTCTATTACGATGATTTCCACTTCATGTTGAAATTTATTTGAATCCATTCAAATGTTTCAAACTTCTTCCTTATCGAATATATCCATATATATATACTCAATTCATTGTTGAAAGTTTTCATGAAGTAGAAGAATCTCCCGCACACAACTATGCTCAGTGAACCATATACATCATTATGTATTTTTCCACTAAGTTTGTTGCCCGTTCAACTCTTGGCCTATGAACGGTATTTTAATCATTCTCTTTAGAAAAGATTTGCAAGCGCCAAATGATTCAAAAATCAAATGACTCCAAAAATCCATTTGCATGGAGTTCCTTCATGCGTTCCTTTCTAACATGATCTAAATGGCGGTTCCACAAATAAGTGGAATTCAAATCATTTGCCTTATGGCATTTTAGCGTCAGTTTTATGTATGTGTGTTTCACCATTAAGATTTATAATAACTTATCCATCGTACATGGAGTAATGTCATAATTTGAACAACTCATTGTTTTCATTTGACCAGAGCAAAATAACAATTATTAAGTTCTTTATTATAAATTCTAAGGGCTAGATAGAATGCCAACGACGAACATAATAACACTTTATTTTTGTTCCAGACGTGCATTTCTATCATATTCCTTGTCAGTCACTTAGGCCATTGTATTCTTGTATTGCGTTGTTTTGTATGACACTTCATACCAACCAATATAGTACTAATACCCAAGAATTTCATAGTGTGACCTAACTAGGAATACAACCATAACATGTATATCATTTATATACACCTGAGCTAGACTTTCTAGTCTTTTCTTTCTTTCTGCCAAAATATCTTTTGCAGTTTCTCTTTTAGCTTTCCTCATTATTCAGAAAAACACTTCAACATTAATAACTTCTAGGTTTGTTGGTCTAATACCAATAACCTTGAGGTTCTTATTTTGAAGTTGATCATCATATGACAAGTGTTCTAGATTTCACTATTAGTAACTTTGTAATATGATGAACAATTTCACTCATAATTTTATCCATCAATTCATGACAACTTTCTGAGACCATGTCTGTACATGCTAGGCTCATAAAGTTTAACCTTAGTATTTGCATGTGCAAATCTGGCTTGCACCCGTTGTAAGCACACGTAGAATCTATAACACCCGATCATCACGTGATGCTTCGAAACGACGAGTCTTAGCAACGGTGCATACTAAGGATGATAACTTCATGGATATGCGAATATCATTAGTGCCCCAATAGTTGGAGGATTGTGACGCCTGGCGTCTTCAACCTTCATACATTCCCATAAAACTTATGAGTTTATGTAGTCTCACCAAATTTATATTCTATCATCTTGTAATAAGGTCTTAGATATCACATATATCTCATACCTTGATTATTTCTGAAAACTAAATTTTCAGCTCCTTACTTTTCAAACAAATTTGAACTTCAAGTTTGACGGAGACAAGATAACTTTAGGTACTAATTGAAACCTTAGCTCTTTGAATCAACAATGTGAGGTTTACTAAAAGTTTGCAATAGGACTTAATCAATTCTTGATTCTTTAACAATACGGTACCAATCCGTAAAGTTTCTTGTCAGATTTTAACAGTATTTCTATCTCAATAACAAGACTAGCGCATAGTAGAAAAACGGATGCCAATACTACAAAATTAATTCAAAATACTACTCAGACTATGTTTATGATAATAAGTTCATGTTTTAATCTAATTACTAATGAACTCCCACTTAATACAACATCCCTCATAGTTGTTAAGTGGTACACGATCCAAATCCACTACACCAAAACCGATCATCACGTGAGATGATGTAGCTTCAATGGTGAACATCAACATGTTGATCATATCATCCATATGACTCGTGTTCAACCTTTCGGTTTCCGTTGTCCCGAGGCCATGTCTGTACATGCTAGGCTCGTCAAGCAAACCCAAGTATTCCGCGTGTGCAACATGGCTTACACCCGTTGTATGTGAATCGTTGAATCTATCACATCCGATCATCACGAGATGCTTTGAAACGACGAACTGTTACAACGGTGCATACGAGGGGAGAACACTTTATTATCTTGATATTAATGTGAGGGATCATCTTATAATGCTACCGTCGCGATCTAAGCAAAATAAGATGCATAAAGGATTAACATCACATGCAGTTCATATGTGATATGATATGGCCCTTTTGTCTTTGCGCCTTTGATCTTCATCTCCAAAGCACGGACATGATCTCCATCATCTTCGGGCATGATCTCCATCATCGTCGGTGTAGCGTCAAGGTTCATGGCGCCGGCTTCATGGTTGTTCACCTCATGTAGCAACTATTACAACTACTTTGAAATACTACTCAACATGAAAATTAAAGACAACCATAAGGCTCCTGCCGGTTGCCACAATACAATAATGATCATCTCATACATATTCATCATCACATTATGGCCATATCACATCACCAAACCCTGCAAAAACAAGTTAGACGCTCTCTAATTTGGTTTGCATATTTTACGTGGTTTAGGGTTTTCGATATAGATCTAATCTACCTACGAACATGAACCACAACGTTGATACTAATGTTGTCAATAGAAGAGTAAATTGAATCTTTACTATAGTAGGAGAGACAGACACCCGCAAAGCCTCTTATGCAATACAAGTTGCATGTCGAACGAGGAACAAGTCTCATGAACGCGGTCATGTAAAGTTAGTCCGAGCCGCTTCATCCCACTATGCCACAAAGATGCAAAGTACTCAAACTAAAGATAACAAGAGCATCAACGCCCACAAAACCATTGTGTTCTACTCGTGCAACCATCTATGCATAGACACGGCTCTGATACCACTGTAGGATAACGTTGCATAGAAAACAAAAATTTTCCTACCGCGAACACGCAATCCAAGCCAAGATGCAATCTAGAAGACGGTAGCAACGAGGGGATGATCAAGACTAACCCTTGAAGAGATTCCAAAGCCTATAAGAGTAGGCTCTTATTGCTGCGGTAGACGATCACTTGCCGCTTGCAAAAGCGCGTAGAAGATCTTGATCACGATCGCTTCCGGCGCCACGAACGGGCAGCACCTCCGTACTCGGTCACACGTTCGGTTGTTGATGAAGACGACGTCCACCTCCCGTTCCAGCGGGCAGCGGAAGTAGTAGCTCCTCTTGAATCCGACAGCACGACGGCGTGGTGTCGGTGGTGGTGGAGAAGTCCGGCGGAGCTTCGCTAAGCGTGCGGGAACTATAGAGGAGAGAGGGGGCGGCTAGGGTTTGGGAGGGGGGCGCCGGCCATCTAGTGGTGCGGCCACCTTGTGGTGCTTGGGGTGGCCGGCCCCCTCCCCTTGGCCCTCATTATATAGGTGGAACCCCAAGAGTTGGTCTCCAAGTCTTCGAATAAGACCCGAACCAAAAACCTTCCATAGGAGGGGGAAACCTAGCCCAACTAGGACTCCCACCCAAAGGTGGGATTTCCACCTCCCATGTGGGGGGTGGCCGGCCCCCTATGGTGGAGTCCACTTGGGACTCCACCCCATCTAGGGCTGGCCGGCCATGGAGGTGGAGTCCCATGTGGACTCCACCTTCCTTGGTGGTTTCTTCCGGACTTTTCTAGAACCTTCTAGAACCTTCCATAGAACCTTCCGCGACATTTTATTTCACATAAAATGACATCCTATATATGAATCTTATTCTCCGGACCATTCCGGAACTCCTCGTGATGTCCGGGATCTCATCCGGGACTCCGAACAAATATTCGAACTCCATTCCATATTTCAAGTTCTACCATTTCAACATCCAACTTTAAGTGTGTCACCCTACGGTTCGTGAACTATGCGGACATGGTTGAGTACTCACTCCGACCAATAACCAATAGCGGGATCTGGAGATCCATAATGGCTCCCACATATTCAACGATGACTTTAGTGATCGAATGAACCATTCACATACAATACCAATTCCCTTTGTCACGCGATATTTTACTTGTCCGAGGTTTGATCTTCGGTATCACTCTATACCTTGTTCAACCTCGTCTCCTGACAAGTACTCTTTACTCGTACCGTGGTATGTGGTCTCTTATGAACTTATTCATATGCTTGCAAGACATTAGACGACATTCCACCGAGAGGGCCCAGAGTATATCTATCCGTCATCGGGATGGACAAATCCCACTGTTGATCCATATGCCTCAACTCATACTTTCCGGATACTTAATCCCACCTTTATAACCACCCATTTACGCAGTGGCGTTTGGTGTAATCAAAGTACCTTTCCGGTATAAGTGATTTACATGATCTCATGGTCATAAGGACTAGGTAACTATGTATCGAAAGCTTATAGCAAATAACTTAATGACGAGATCTTATGCTACGCTTAATTGGGTGTGTCCATTACATCATTCATACAATGATATAACCTTGTTATTAATAACATCCAATGTTCATGATTATGAAACTAATCATCCATTAATCAACAAGCTAGTTAAGAGGCATACTAGGGACTCTTTGTTTGTCTACATATCACACATGTACTAATGTTTCGGTTAATACAATTATAGCATGATATATAAACATTTATCATAAACATAAAGATATAAATAATAACAACTTTATTATTGCCTCTAGGGCATATCTCCTTCACTTTCAACCTTGTCATTTACTTTTGACGGACTCTCATATGGACTAGTGGCACATCCGCTTATCCAATAATTTTGCAAAAAGAGCTGGCAATGGGATTCCCAGTCCCAAATTAATTAACAAAAATAGACACTCCTCCATGGTTTGTGATTGTTGGACGGCACCCGAAGGATTCGGTTAGCCATGGCTTGTGTAAGCAAAGGTTGGGGGGAGTGTCATCATCATAATAAAACTAAAATAAAAAGGCACTCCTTCATGGTATGAGATTGTTGGCAGGCACCCGAGGATTCGGTTAGCCATGGTTTGTGAAAGAAAGGTTGGAAGGAGTGCCACCCAAAAATAAAAATTCATGGGAGCCGCTCTTGAAAGTCCGGTTGGCGAGGTAGTTAGTGTACCCATTACCATTCGTTGACAACAACAAACACCTCTCAAAATTTTACTTTTATGCTCTCTATATGTTTTCAAAACCAAAGCTCTAGCACAAATATAGCAATCGATGCTTTCCTCTTTGAAGGGCCATTCTTTTACTTTTATGTTGAGTCAGTTACCTAATTCCTCCCACCTTAGAAGCAAACACTTGTGTCAACTGTGCATTGATTCTTACATACTTGCATATTTGCATTCATCATATTACTTTGTGTTGACAATATCCATGAGATATGCATGTTGAAAGTTGAAAGCAACCGCTGAAACTTATATCTTCCTTTGTGTTGCTTCGATGCCTTTACTTTGAATCTATTGCTTTATGAGTTAACTCTTATGCAAGAATTTTGATGCTTGTCTTGAAAGTACTATTCATGAAAAGTTTTGCTATATGTTATCTATTTGTTAGCAACTATAGATCATTGCCTTGAGTCACTTCATTCATTTCATATGCTTTGTAATAGTATGATCAAGGTTATGTAAGTAGCATGTCACTACAGAAATTATTCTTTTTATCGTTTACGACGACGAGGAACTAAGCAGGGATGCTGATACGTCCCCGACGTATCCATAATTTCTGTCGTTCCATGCTTGTTTTATGACAATACTTACATGTTTTGCTTGCACTTTATGATGATTTCATGCGTTTTCCGGAACTAACCTATTAACAAGATGCCACAGTGCCAGTTCTGTTTTCTGTTGTTTTTGGTTCCAGAAAGGCTGTTCGGGCAATATTCTCGGAATTGGACGAAATCAACGCCAAACCTCCTATTTTCTCCGGAAGGCTCCAGAACACCGAAGAAGAGTCGGAGAGGGGCCAGGGGGCCACCACACCACATGGCGGCGCGGGCCAGGCCTAGGCCGCGCCGGCCTAGGGTGTGGCGCCCCCAGGTGCCCCCCTGCGCCGCCTCTTCGCCTATATAATCCCTTTCGACCTAAAAACGCATCACCAATTGACGAAACTCGAGAAAGACTCCGGGGCGCCGCAGAAACTCCAATTCGGGGGACAGAACTCTGTCCCGGCACCCTGGGGACGTGCCCGGAAGCCATCTCCATCAACGCCATCGCCTCCATCATGCTCCGTGAGTAGTTCCCCCATGGACTACGGGTTCTAGCAGTAGCTAGTTGGTATTCTCTCCCCCATGTACTTCAATACAATGGTCTCATGAGCTGCCTTACATGATTGAGATTCATCTGATGTAATCGGTGTTGTGTTTGTTGGGATCCGATGGATGATACATTATGATTAGTCTATCTATAAAGTTTGTGAAGTTATTGTTGCTGCAATCTTGTTATTCTTAATGCTTGTCACTAGGGCCCGAGTGCCATGATCTTAGATTTGAGCTCTATACTTATTGCTTAGATTGTATCTACAAGTTGTATGCACATGTCACTGTCCGGAACCAATGGCCCCGAAGTGACAGAAATCGGGACAACCGGAGGGGATGGTAGTGATGTGAGGATCACATGTTTTCACGGAGTGTTAATGCTTTGCTCCGGTGCTCTATTAAAAGGAGTACCTTAATATCCAGTAGTTTCCCTTGAGGCCCGGCTGCCACCGGCTGGTAGGACAAAAGATGTTGTGCAAGTTTCTCATTGCGAGCACGTACGACTATATACGGAAAACATGCCTACATGATTAATGAATTGATGTTCTTTCTTAATGCTTTATCAATCCTATCAATTGCCCAACTGTAATTTGTTCACCCAACACTTGTTATTGGAGAGTTACCACTAGTGTAGATCGCTGGGAACCCCGGTCCATCTCTCATCATAATATACTTGTTCTACATGTCATTGGAAGTAGTATCAACTATCTTCTCGTGCCATTGCTCTCATATTGCTATTACTGCTGCTGTGTTACTGTTACTACTGCTCTCATATTACTGCTACTTTCACATCACCCCTGTTGCTAGTGCTTTTCCAGGTGCAGCTGAATTGACAACTCAGTTGTTAAGGCTTATAAGTATTCTTTACCTCCCCTTGTGTCGAATCAATAAATTTGGGTTATACTACCCTCGAAGACTGCCGCGATCCCCTATACTT
This sequence comes from Lolium multiflorum, assembly GCA_030979885.1. Lineage (NCBI taxonomy): Eukaryota > Viridiplantae > Streptophyta > Magnoliopsida > Poales > Poaceae > Lolium > Lolium multiflorum. The sequence continues at coordinate 313,212,148 of CM061748.1, read as the reverse complement.
GTGGGTTATCACGGCGTCGGACGAACTGCGGCGCTGCACGTCAACCACGGCTCCAGCACTTGTTTCGTCCGCACGCATTGTACCCACCGCAGGAAAGTCCGCCGCAAGCAGATCCGCCGCCCACGACGACCGGGATTTGTTCCGCGCACCAATTGGTATAGCTTGGTAAGACCTCCGCTTCTGCCTCCCCCGCCCCCTAATCGATTCGGTTCCCGTAATTTATTGGAGTTTGCAGGTACGAAATAGTCCTCAATGTCTGGTCGTAGCGGGTACACCGGCGAGGGTGGGGATTCGATCATGTCGTGGCCACGTTCTACTTCTCCTACCTCGTCGGAAGTGCAGGTATCTAGCTTCAGCTCTCTGTACTACCGTTGAATTTGAAGTTCCGCCATGGCTTGTTGGGGTGATTTCAGTTGTTCTTTTTTCCATTATTGTTACAGTTAGCCAGGCAAGCCGATGATCCATGGTACATTGCATACCAAGATGAATCAACCCAGTGGTGTAGCCAGAGGATGGATTTGGAGGAGAAGGTGGCCAATTTAGGTGATGAATTGGCCCGTAAAAACCTGATGATATTCGAGCTGAAGCGTATTGTGGAGGAAGAAAAGAAGAATTCAGAGCTTATTCGCAAGGAGAAGTTGAGAGTTGAGACAGATCTTGCCGTATTTGATCAAGTGGTAGAAAATCTAGAACATGAACTTAAAGTGATGGGAGAGGAGAAAAGTAGATTCATCTGTGCAGTTTTATTAGGTGTCATCCCTGTCCTAGCAGTTATGTGGTTCTGGTAGACGATTTAGTATAGAATTGTTATTCAGTAGATGGCTCTAACCACTGTATTTTGTTGTGGCTCTAAGCACTGTATTTTGGTGTACAATTTCCTACTTGTGCTAAGTAATGCGCACGATAATTTTAGAATGCATGAACATTTTATAAAAGTGAAGGGATCCCAAAAGTGAAAGCATGTACCAGCCTCCGGATCAAATACATATCAATATCTTCCCAATCAAGTTGGGATAGAATTCAAATCATACATACGGATGTACATGGACACATCAAGAACGTGGAGAAGCTTTTTTTGAGACGGAGGTAGTAGTTCGAACAATTTTATCCCATTTGGAAATTGAAAAATACAAATTTATCATAATTTATCCCAATTTGCGGCGTCGAACACGGTCATCTGCGCCATCAAACGTTGAAGCGATGTTATCGGCGATGGCTTCAATGTTCGTGGCATCGATGACCAGTGTCGGAACCGCCGCTGTCTTGGTGTACTTCATCAGCGACGGATCTGCGGAGGGCTGGATCGGCGGCTTTGCAGCGCGGTTGTAGACGATGGCTTCAATCGTCTTGGCATCGATTCGCACTCTCGGCACCGGAAGTGAGACATCAACAGGCTCCGACATTGAAGGCTGGGTCTGCGCCGTCGAAGCGATGTTGTAGGCGATGGCTTCAATGTTCGTGGCATCGATGACCACTGTCGGCACGGCCGCCGTCTTGGTGTTCTTCATCATTCAACAGATCTGAGAATAGAATCGAAAGTGAGACAGAGAGAGACATTTCAACTATTTCTGACGGTTAGATCCTCACCGGCACTCTTAGATCCACGGCGCACGCACGGTTAGATCCACGCCGCCGCCGCGCACGCACGTTAGATCCGCGCCGCCGCACGCCGCCGCACGCACGGTTAGATCCGCGCCGCCGCACGCCGCCGCACGCGCGGTTAGATCCGCGCCGCACGGTTAGATCCGCGCCGCCGCGACCGCCGTAGTAAGAGAGGAAATACGAGAGAGGAGGATGCGACTGGAATATGCGACTGCCAGGGTTGGTAGGTATGTGCTCTGCTCTTGTCTCCGTATGCGTCCATCGTGGTAGAGAGAGATACAGGCCGTCCGATCATAAATGATCGAACGGTGCAAGCGTTCGTTGAGCTTTCAACTAACCAAGATCCGTGTGACATACATCTCGACCAATCAGAGATCAGCCAGTGAGTACAAGTTAGGAAAACTGAGTAGAACTAAGAGGGGGAAAAGTGAGGAAATGTTTATCGGAAGGGCAAAACTGAGTATGACTGAGTAAAACAAGTGGGCCCGGAGGGGAAAACTGAGTAACACTAAGTAAAACAGGGGCACCCAAATAATAAACGGACTAAGGGAAATTGAAGCTTTTGGCATAAAAATTGTAAAATTGTGTTATTTGAACAATATATTACATTTTGGCCGACTAGATATTGTTTGCAACTCAAAGATACACAAGTGTGACGAATTTGGACTCATTTGGACAAAGTTTGTAAGCATAGTGGGTATTTGGGAGGTGTATTGAGCAGAAAGCCCTGCATCTTCATATCTAGTAGCTCATGGACTAGGAAGTGGTTTTGAAGCTTTTGGCATAAAAACTTCATATCTCTATATTTCCTTTTCCATTATTATTTCTCTAGGTTGTAGGTAACATAACAAGGCTCCATGGGAAGGTTCCACCATGTTTTGAATTATTTTGAATTGAACCCTAAAACCCTAAAACCCTAAAACCCTAAAATGATAAATGTGGCTTAAATGTGGCATACAAATTGTTCATACAAATTCAAATTGTTCAACACAAAGGGATCCCCAATACAAAGGGAACCACAATACAAATTGTTCATACAAATTCAAATTGTTCAACACAAAGGCATCCCCAATACAAATTGTTCAACACAAAGGGATCCCCAATACAAAGGGAACCCCAATACAAATTGTTCATACAAATTCAAATTAGTTGTTCAGAATAAAATCTTTCTCTTGCTCCTGGTGTGACTCGCCGGGGCCACCACCTTACTCCGGGTAACCCTACCAGGGATATTACCGGTGTCTACCTTCCTTTTGCCCTCTTTCTTGTTCTTCTTCTTCTGCAAAGCTTGTGCTTTTTCTTCTGCCATGTACTCTTCGAAGTTAGCTTCTATCATGGCCTTACTACTTTCGAGGCATTCTCGACTATACTGTTCCCTCTCCTCTAGACTCATCGGTTGAAGCCATTCTACATCCATCTGTTCCCTCTGCTCTCGATCCATCGGTTCAAGCAGCTCTACATCCATCTGTTCCCTCTGCTCTCGATCCATCGGTTCAATCTCCTCATGTTGAACTGCTGCTTCAATCTCCTCTGCATTTGCTGCTTCAATCTCCTCATGTTGAACTGCTGCTTCAATCTCCTCTGCATTTGCTGCTTCAATCACCTCATGTTGAACTGCTGCTTCAATCTCAAGTTGAATTGCTGCTTCATTCTCCTCTGCATTTTCTGCTCCCGCCTGATCTTCCATTCCAAAAGCTGGGTCAACTCCATTTTTACAAAGCCTAGCAATGTGTCCAGGGATTCCACAACGTTTGCACTTACGTTTTCGAATCGGTGCACCACCCTCTGCACTAGCTCTGATCCTATTCTTCCTCGGCCTACCTGCCGGTCTAGTCAATACTGGAGAGTACAGTTTGAAGCCTGGATCGACTTTCATCCATTGGTCTTTTCCCAACAAGGTAGGAACATTCATAGCATATGCAGCCCTAAATTTGGCAACAGAGAAATACTCTGACACATACTGATCAACTTCACCATCTTCACCCCCTATAACACTCATGAAAAACAATGCGTGTATGCAGGGTATCCCACGGATCTGCCATCCCCTACAATGGCATGTCCTATCAACCAAACTCACTGGATACCTCCACTGCCTGTTTTTACTGTCAGTGTAGGTTACCTCAGCCTCCATTCCTTTTCTGACGCATTGCATCCTCAATTGTTTTGCCCTGGCATGCAAAGACTTAATCAAAGATGGGAGCATGAGATGGCCAACATAATTTGTGGATGCAATTCTTTGACGCAGATCGATCTTTATCATGATCATCTGCCTAATCTTATCAAATATTTGCCACAGCATAAGCCCTTTCAATGACTTGACCTTTGAATTGAAACTCTCCGCAAGGTTACTTGTTACATAGTCTACCTTGCAAATTTCATTGAATTGGCTTCTTGACCACACCCTACCATGATGTTCATCCAAGTACTCCTTCACCCCAGGTTTTTGTTTATACAACACATCCAAATGAAACAGATGCTTCCTAGAGCTGCATGTGTATGAAGCTGGCCATAGGTTGTCAGTAAAAACTTTACCCTTGAATTTCTTTGTAAAATTCTGTACCAAGTGTCGCATACATTCCCTATGCTCCACTCCAGGGAATACTGCTTCTACCGCAGTCTCCAAACCTTTGCAAGCGTCTGTGTGGATAACAAGTCCTGGTGGATGACCTATAAGGTCGCGCAAATTCTGCAGAAACCAAGTCCAACTTTCCTGTGACTCAACCTCCAAAACCCCATAAGCAACAGGGAACATCCAATTATGTCCATCAACTGCAGTAGCAGCAACTAGCTGTCCTTTAAACCTGCCATGAAGAGCTGATGCATCCACGGCCAAATAAGGCCTGCAACCGTCCAAAAAGCCTTTCCAGCAAGCTTTGAAACAAACAAAAGCCCTTCTGAAACATTCCTTGTGCATTACCTTCCCGCTTTTCAATTTGTAGGGAACTGTATGCTTGTCTATCGCTACAACACTGCCTGGACTAGCCATCTCCACTTCAGCTTTGAAAGTGTAAAGCAACTGAAAGCTTTCATTCCATGGACCATTGATCTTGTCAAGAGCCATTTCCTTTGCATAGAACATCCTCATGTAAGGTACTTCCATTTTATACTTCTCAACCACCTTTTTTACGAGTGCTGTTGGACCAAGTGAAGGATCTTCTCTCAGCCAATCTAGGATTATATCTGCCAACCACCTAGTCTTCGCTAGCTTTGTTTTCAGCTCTGGCTCTCCCCCTAGAGGTGGACACCTATGGATCTCCTTATTCTTCTTTATCTGAAACATAATGATAAGGGATGTCAGTAATAGATAACAAATTTTACACCGTGATCTAAATACACAACTGGTTGGCGTAGTACCTGAACCAAGCTGCTTCTGCGCATTGTGGATGCATGCAGCCTAAACCTACACCTTGGGTATGGGCATTTAATTGTGAACCTACCTGGCTCACTTTTAATAACCTCAAAATTATTCTTAGTGAGAATGTGATATGTAGTAATTGCATTACGGCAGTCCATCATCGTTTGAAACACGGTGCCTTCTACAAGCTGGGGATTCTCCCTGTTCCACTCAATTGTTGGCAAGTCTTCACCTTCGTAATCGGCTAAAACGAGGCTGTCATCATTCTCATTCTTCTCTTCATCATCAGTGTCATCAAATCTGGCACCAAAAGCAATATCTTCCATGTATTGATCCTCCATTGCCTGCTTACTGCATCGATCTACCAATTCAGGAAACATCAACTCATCCTCATCATCTTGAGGAGGCTGATCCTCAATGTCTGCATCGTCCTCCACATCGACCGTACGAACGATCTGGCTACCACTAGCACTGGGGACAGATGGTGCTGCTGTGGACCTACAAGGAGCGCCACGGCGCACACTATTAGCAGAGGCAGCAGCAGTAGAGAGACATGATGCCCGACCACCTGATGATGCCCCAGCACCAGATGATGCCTGGCCCCTGTCCACATGGATACGAATTTTACCGAACCGGCAAGAAGCATTCAAAGCAAAAAGAATTCCCAGATCGTCGTCGGAAATTAGTGGAACAAATCTTCCCTCCGAGCTGTTGAAATATTCGAAATGAACTGCATCGAGAGAGCTCCAGGTGTAGTTATCGTAGATGTTAGCTTTGAAATCCGTTAACGAGATGGTGGTTGCAACCACCGCAGGGAAGTAAAACCCATTCTTACAGCGTTTAGAATCACGCGTAAAGCTAGAATCCAGCCTAACCACCAGCCGAAAAGCCAGCGCTGGATCCATCCTATTCGAAAAGCAACGCAGTTAGTTGAGCAACAACGATTGGCGCTCAAAAACTGCCTACTGTTAATTCACATAGGCAGACGATGCTTACCCAGATGGAATCCATGCGTTAGATCCCTCCGATTCCCAATCTTCTCCGCGGCTGACGGGAAGAGTCGGTACACCAGACGGAATTACAAAGAGGACAGGGGTAGATCCAGATCTGGTGGAGGCGGAGCCCGGGGGTGGTGGTGGGGGCGGGGCTGGCTCGGCGGCGGACGACGCCATAAGGTAGGTGGGCAGGATGGCGTGGCGGCGGAGGGGCTGTGTGTGACCTCCTCCAGTCTCGCACGGAGGGGAAAGCTTTTGGTCAGCTCTTCCAGTCAATAGTCAACACATTTCGAAAGCAACGGTCAAGTCAAAACCACCGCGGCTCCCTAGCCGTCACCGGTAACGGAAGGCCTCGACCAGGGCAGCAACCCTCCCGTCCGAGCCTGCGAAAGGGTTTCAAACTAGAGGGAGGGGAAAACTGAGGAAAAGTTAAGAGGCTGGGGAAAACTGAGTACAACTAACGAACCAGGGGCACGAAACTAGAAATCCCATAAATCTAACCGTCACTACGCAAGGGTAGGCGATCCGCCCCAACAACGCACACGGTTTACTAAGTCATGTGCGACGGGTTGTTCTATCGCAAATGGTTGATTGCAAGGAACCATGTGCGGTAGGACACACGGTGTGTTAAGCTTAACCGTCAGCAGACATGAAGATCACATACATTCTTTTTATTTAGGCGTATGCGTTCATCAGAGATGCCACTCGTTTGTGTAAGCCCGCCGTATGATTTCAACAAGCATCACGGATGGTGTACCTATGCAACAAGCATTACTCAGTTGTTCCTAGTGGCACATAACCAACATTGCATTCAAACGTATATATGACCAAATACACCAATAACGCACAATATGATATCAATTATATTGATTGCATAGTTTAGCCACCACTTATACAAGCATTTGGACAAGGTAACACTGCTATGCTAGCTATACAACAGACATACGAAGTAGATAATTAGAAGTCTTCTTGGTTGCATCTTTGCCCTTTGAGAGTTGTGCATTTCCTCAAGTGAAGCCTAGTGGTGAACTTCATCAAATGAGGAGTAGTGGTTAACTTTCTCAAGTGAAGTGTAACTCTTGACCATCAAGGGGCTCTTGAACATCAATAATCATCCATGTAAACATATAGAAACACAGAAAAGCTAAGAACAAATAAGCGCAACTCAAATGATTAGTGGACTTACCTATAAGTGTGAATGCAATTGTAGGGATTCGTTGCATAGAAAATAAAAAATTTCCTACCGCGAGAACGCAATCCAAGCCAAGATGCAATCTAGAAGACGGGAGCAACGAGGAGATGATCGAGACTCACCCTTGAAGATTTCCAAAGCCTACAAGATGAGGCTCTTGTTGCTGCGGTAGACGATCACTTGCCGCTTGCAAAAGCGCGTAGAAGATCTTGATCACGGTGCCACGATCGGGCAGCACCTCCGTACTCGGTCACACGTTCGGTGTTGATGAAGATGACGTCCTTCTCCCCGTTCCAGCGGGCAGCGGAAGTAGTAGCTCCTCCTTGACTCCGGCAGCACGACGGCGTGGTGGCGGTGGCGATGGAGAACTCCGGCGGAGCTTCGCTAAGCGTGCGGGAGAGGTGGAGGAGAGAGGGGGCGGCTAGGGTTTGGGAGAGGGGGTGGCCGGCCTCTATGGGGTGCGGCCAGCTTGGTGGCTTGTGGTGGCCGGCCCCCTCCCCTATGCCCCTCATTATATAGGTGGAACCCCCAAGTGTTGGACTACAAGTCTTCGAATAAGACCCCAACCCAAAACCTTCCATGTGTAGGGAAACCTACCCAAGGTGGGATTCCCACCTCAAGTGGGACTCCCACCCTTCCATGAGGGGGGTGGCCGGCCACCTTAGGTGGAGTCCACCTGGGACTCCACCCCTCTAGGGTTGGCCGGCCATGGGAGGTGGAGTCCCTTCGGGACTGCCTTCCAAAGTGATTTCTTCCGGACTTTTCTAGAACATTCTAGAACCTTCCATAAATGCACCGGATCATTTCCAAACTTGGAATATGACTTCCTATATATGAATCTTATTCTCCGGACCATTCCAGAACTCCTCGTGATGTCCGGGATCCCATCCGAGACTTCGAACAATACTTCGAACTCCATTCCATATTCAAGTTCTACTATTACAACATCAAACCTTAAGTGTGTCACCCTACGGTTCGCGAACTATGTAGACATGGTTGAGATCTCTCTCCGACCAATAACCAATAGCGGGATCTGGAGATCCATAATGGCTCCCACATATTCAACGATGACTTAGTGATCGAATGAACCATTCACATACGATACCAATTCCCTTTGTCACGCGATATTTTACTTGTCCGAGGTTTGATCATCGGTATCACTCTATACCTTGTTCAACCTCGTCTCCTGACAAGTACTCTTTACTCGTACCGTGGTATGTGGTCTCTTATGAACTTATTCATATGCTTGCAAGACATTAGACGACATTCCACCGAGAGGGCCCAGAGTATATCTATCCGTCATCGGGATGGACAAATCCCACTATTGATCCATATGCCTCAACTCATACTTTCCGGATACTTAATCCCACCTTTATAACCACCCATTTACGCAGTGGCGTTTGATGTAATCAAAGTACCTTTCCAGTATAAGTGATTTACATGATCTCATGGTCATAAGGACTAGGTAACTATGTATCGAAAGCTTATAGCAAATAACTTAATGACGTGATCTTATGCTACGCTTAAATGGGTGTGTCCATTACATCATTCATATAATGATATAACCTTGTTATTAATAACATCCAATGTTCATGATTATGAAACTAATCATCTATTAATCAACAAGCTAGTTAAGAGGCTTACTAGGGACTCATTGTTGTTTACATAACACACATGTATCAATGTTTCGGTTAATACAATTATAGCATGGTATATAAACATTTATCATAAACATAAAGATATATAATAACCACTTTTATTATTGCCTCTTGGGCATATCTCCAACAGTCTCCCACTTGCACTAGAGTCAATAATCTAGATTACATTGTAAGGTACCTAACACCCATGGCATTCTGGTGTTGGTCATGCTTTGCCCTAGGGAGAGCTTTAGTCAACGGATCTGCTACATTCAGATCAGTGTGTACTTTGCAAATCTTTACTTCTCCATCTTCGATGTACTCGCGAATCGAATGATAACGCAGCTTGATATGCTTCAGCCTCTTGTGTGACCTTGGTTCTTGTGCATTGGCGATGGCACCCATGTTGTCACAGTAGATGACTAGTGGGTCCAATGCACTAGGAACCACACCGAGCTCTACAATGAACCTCTTCATCCATACCGCTTCTGATGAAGCCTCTGAAGCCGCTATGTACTCCGATTCTGTTGATGACTTCGCCACCGTGCACTGCTTCGAGCTTGCCCAGCTTACTGCAGCACCATTCAATATAAACACGTACCCAGATTGTGACTTAGAGTCATCAGGATCAGTGTTCCAACTTGCATCGGTGTAACTTGTTACAACGAGCTCTTGGTCACCTCCATAACAAAGAAACATATCCTTAGTTCTTTTCAAGTACTTCAGGATATTCTTGACCGCTGTCCAGTGTTCCATTCCTGGATCACTTTGATATCTGCTAGTCAAACTAACAGCATGTGCTATATCCGGTCTAGTACATAGCATGGCATACATGATAGAGCCTACTGCCGAGGCATAGGGGATCTGACTCATCCTTTCTCTTTCTTCTGCCGTAGCCGGACCTTGAGTCTTACTCAAGACCTTGCCTGGTAACATAGGTAAGAATCCTTTCTTACTTTCGTCCATTCTAAACTTCTTTAGAATCTTGTCCAGGTATGTACTTTGTGATAGCCCTATTAGACGTCTTGATCTATCTCTATAAATCTTGATGCCTAATATATACGATGCTTCACCAAGGTCTTTCATTGAAAAACTATTATTCAAATAACCTTTTACACTGCTTAATAGTTCTATATCATTCCCAATCAATAATATGTCATCTACATATAATATCAGGAATGCTACAGAGCTCCCACTCACTTTCTTGTAAATACAGGCCTCTCCATGACACTGTATAAACCCGAAGTCTTTGATCACCTTATCAAAGCGTCGGTTCCAACTTCTCGATGCTTGCTTCAGTCCATAAATTGAACGCTGAAGTTTGCATACTTTGTTAGCATTTTTAGGATCGACAAAACCTTTGGGTTGTACCATATACAACTCTTCCTCAATGTCTCCATTAAGGAACGCCGTTTTGACATCCATCTGCCAAATCTCATAATCGAAAAATGCAGCTATTGCTAACAAAATCCTCACAGATTTTAGCTTCGCTACAGGTGAGAAAGTCTCATCGTAGTCAACACCTTGAATTTGTCGGAAACCCTTTGCGACAAGTCGAGCTTTATAGACAGTAATATTACCATCAGCATCTGTTTTTCTCTTGAAGATCCATTTATTCTCGACAGCCTTGCGGCTATCAGGTAAGTCTACCAAAGTCCACACTTTGTTATCATACATGGATCCCATTTTGGATTTCATGGCTTCTTGCCATTTGTTGGAATCTGGGCTCATCATCGCTTCTTCATACGTCGCAGGGTCTTCATCATTGTTGTCCACAATCATGACATTTAGACAAGGATCATACCAATCAGGAGTGGCACGTTCCCTTGTCGATCTGCGAGGTTCAGTAGCTATCTCGTTTGAAGTTTCATGATCATCATCATTAGCTTCCTCTGTTGAACGGTGTAGGCTGCACAGGAACATCTTCCGGTACTGCGCTACTCTGATCAATGAGTGAAGATTCATCAATCTCATCGAGTTCTACTTTTCTTCCAGTCACTTCTTTAGTGAGAAATTCTTTCTCAAGAAAGGTTCCGTTCTTAGCAACAAAGATCTTGCCTTCGGATCTGTGATAGAAAGTGTACCCTATAGTTTCCTTAGGGTATCCTATGAAGACGCATTTCTCCGCTTTGGGTTCTAGCTTGTCCGGTTGTAACTTTTTTACATAGGCTTCGCAACCCCAAACTTTTAGGAACGACAGCTTAGGTTTCTTATTAAACCATAATTCATACGGTGTCGTTTCAACGGATTTTGATGGTGCTCTATTTAAAGTGAATGCGGCTGTCTCTAATGCATAACTCCAAAATGATAACGGTAAATCAGTAAGAGACATCATAGAACGAACCATATCTAAGAGAGTTCGATTACGACGTTCGGACACACCATTTCGTTGTGGTGTTCCCGGCGGTGTCAATTGTGAAAGTATTCCGCATTTCTTTAAATGCATGCCAAACTCATAACTCAGATATTCACCTCCACGATCAGATCGTAGAAATTTAATCTTCTTGTTACGTTGATTTTCTACTTCACTTTGGAATTCCTTAAACTTCTCGAAAGTTTCGGATTTATGTTTCATGAAATAGATATACCCATATCTACTCAGATCATCTGTGAAGGTTAGAACATAACGATAACCACCGCGCGATGCTACACTCATTGGTCCGCACACATCGGTATGTATGATTTCCAATAAGTCAGTAGCTCGCTCCATAATACCAGAGAATGGAGTCTTAGTCATTTTTCCCATTAGACATGCTTCGCATCTATCAAGTGACTCAAAGTCAAGTGATTCAAGTAATCCATCAGTATGGAGTTTCTTCATGCGTTTCACTCCAATATGACCAAGACGACAGTGCCACATATAAGTAGAATTATCATTCAATTTAATTCGCTTAGCATCAATGTTATGAATATGTGTATCACTACTATCGAGATCTAACAGAAATAAACCATTCTTTTCAGGTGCTCGACCATAAAAGATATTATTCATAAAAATAGAACAACCATTATTCTCAGACTTGAATGAATAACCGTCTTGCATTAAACAAGATCCAGATATAATGTTCATGCTCAACGCGGGTACAAAATAACAATTATTGAGGTTTAAAACTAATCCCGAAGGTAGATGTAGAGGAAGTGTGCCGACAGCGATCACATCGACTTTGGATCCATTTCCAACGCGCATCGTCACTTCATCCTTCAATAGTCTTCGTTTATTCTTTAGTTCCTGTTTCGAGTTACAAATATGAGCAACCGAACCAGTATCAAATACCCAGGTACTAGTACGAGAACCAGTAAGATAAACATCTATAACATGTATATCAGATATACCTTCTTTCTTCTTCTTGACAAGGCCGCTCTTCAGATCCGCCAAATACTTGGAGCAATTACGCTTCCAGTGTCCCTTCTCCTTGCAGTAATAACACTCAGCATCAGGCTTAGGGCCAGTCTTAGGTTTCACAGGAGGCGTGGCAGCTTTCTTGCCACCCTTCTTGAATTTTCCCTTAGACTTGCCCTGTTTCTTGAAACTGGTGGTCTTGTTGACCATCAACACTTGGTGCTCTTTCTTGATCTCAATCTCAGCAGATTTCAGCATGGAGAAGAGTTCAGGTAACTCTTTGTTCATGTTCTGCATATTGTAGTTCATCACAAAGTTCTTGTAACTAGGTGGCAGTGATTGAAGGACACGATTAATCCCCAGTCGGTTAGGAATCACTATTCCCAAATCACTGAGTTTCTTCGCATGCCCGGTCATGGCGAGCATGTGCTCACTAACGGAGCTGCCTTCTTCCATCATGCAGCTGAAGAAGTGTTTCGATGCTTCATAGCATTCCACGGCCGCATGAGTTTCAAAGATAGTTTTCAACTCATTGACCAACTCATGAGGATCGTGGTGCTCAAAACGTTTTTGAAGATCGGCTTCCAGACTGCATAGGATGGCACACTGAACTTGAGAGTACCGAGTTTTCCGAGTCGCGTAAACATTCTTTACTTCATCGGTTTCAGTTTCTGCAGGAGGGTCACCTAGCGGTGCATCAAGCACATATTGCAGGTTTCCACCATTGAGGAAGATCCTCACATGACGGAACCAGTCGGTGAAGTTGCTACCGTTGCTCTTAAGCTTTTCTTTCTCTAGGAACTGGTTAAAATTGATTGGGGACGCCATATCTACAACATATATTTGCAATAGTTTAGACTAATGTTTATGACAAATTGAGTTCAAATTTTAATTCAACAAAATTAAAAACTAGGTGAACTCCCACTCAAAACAATATCCCTCGCATTGTCTTAGTGATCACACGAACCAAATCCACCACACCAAGTCCGATCATCACGAGACAAGATGTAACTTCAATGGCGAACACTCAAAGTGTTCATCATATCAATCATATGATTCATGCTCTACCTTTCGGTATCATGTGTTCCGAGACCATGTCTGTACATGCTAGGCTCGTCAAGGCCACCTTAGTATCCGCATGTGCAAAACTGGCTTGCACCCGTTGTATGCACTTGTTGAGTCTATCACACCCGATCATCACGAGATGCTTCGAAACGACAAGTCTTGGCAACGGTGCTACTAAGGATGAACACTTTATTATCTTGATATTTTAGTGAGAGGGATCATCTTATAATGCTACCGTCGCGATCTAAGCAAAATAAGATGCATAAAGGATTAACATCACATGCAGTTCATATGTGATATGATATGGCCCTTTTGTCTTTGCGCCTTTGATCTTCATCTCCAAAGCACGGACATGATCTCCATCATCAACGGGCATGATCTCCATCATCGTCGGCGTAGCGTCAAGGTCAATGGCGCCGTCTTCATGATTGTTCTCCCATGTAGCAACTATTACAACTTCTTTGAAATACTACTCAACATGAAATTTAAAGACAACCATAAGGCTCCTGCCGGTTGCCACAATACAATAATGATCATCTCATACATATTCATCATCACATTATGGCCATATCACATCACCAAACCCTGCAAAAACAAGTTAGACGTCTCTAATTTGGTTTGCATATTTTACGTGGTTTAGGGTTTTCGAGTAAGATCTAATCTACCTACGAACATGAACCACAACGGTGATACTAGTGTTGTCAATAGAAGAGTAAATTGAATCTTCACTATAGTAGGAGAGACAGACACCCGCAAAGCCACTTATGCAATACAAGTTGCATGTCGAGCGTGGAGCAAATCTCATGAACGCGGTCATGTAAAGTTAGCCCGAGCCGCTTCATCCCACTATGCCACAAAGATGCAAAGTACTCAAACTAAAGACAACATAAGCATCAACGCCCACAAAACCATTGTGTTCTACTCGTGCAACCATCTATGCATAGACACGGCTCTGATACCACTGTAGGGATTCGTTGCATAGAAAACAAAAAATTTCCTACCGCGAGAACGCAATCCAAGCCAAGATGCAATCTAGAAGACGGGAGCAACGAGGAGATGATCGAGACTCACCCTTGAAGATTTCCAAAGCCTACAAGATGAGGCTCTTGTTGCTGCGGTAGACGATCACTTGCCGCTTGCAAAAGCGCGTAGAAGATCTTGATCACGGTGCCACGATCGGGCAGCACCTCCGTACTCGGTCACACGTTCGGTGTTGATGAAGACGACGTCCTTCTCCCCGTTCCAGCGGGCAGCGGAAGTAGTAGCTCCTCCTTGAATCCGGCAGCACGACGGCGTGGTGGCGGTGGCGATGGAGAACTCCGGCGGAGCTTCGCTAAGCGTGCGGGAGAGGTGGAGGAGAGAGGGGGCGGCTAGGGTTTGGGAGAGGGGGTGGCCGGCCTCTATGGGGTGCGGCCAGCTTGGTGGCTTGTGGTGGCCGGCCCCCTCCCCTATGCCCCTCATTATATAGGTGGAACCCCAAGTGTTGGACTACAAGTCTTCGAATAAGACCCCAACCCAAAACCTTCCATGTGTAGGGAAACCTACCCAAGGTGGGATTCCCACCTCAAGTGGGACTCCCACCCTTCCATGAGGGGGGTGGCCGGCCACCTTAGGTGGAGTCCACCTGGGACTCCACCCCTCTAGGGTTGGCCGGCCATGGGAGGTGGAGTCCTGATGCGTGTAGTTGACACGTCCGTTGGGAACCCCAAGAGGAAGGTGTGATGCGCACAGTAGCAAGTTTCCCTCAGTAAGAAACCAAGGTTTAATCGAACCAGTAGGAGTCAAGAAGCACGTTGAAGGTTGATGGCGGCGAAGTGTAGTGCGGCGCAACACCAGGGATTCCGGCGCCAACGTGGAACCTGCACACAACCAAAGAACTTTGCCCCAACGTAACAGCGAGGTTGTCAATCTCACCGGCTTGCTGTAACAAAGGATTAACCGTATTGTGTGGAAGATGATTGTTTGCGAAGAAACAAAGAACAAGTATTGCATTAGATTGTATTTCAGATGTAAAGAATAGACCGGGGTCCACAGTTCACTAGCGGTGTCTCTCCCATAAGATAAATAGCATGTTGGGTGAACAAATTATAGTTGGGTGATTCGTCTCCGACGTATCGATAATTTCTTATGTTCCATGCCACATTATTGATGTTATCTACATGTTTTATGCACACTTTATGTCATATTCGTGCATTTTCTGGAACTAACCTATTAACAAGATGCCGAAGTGCCAGTTCTGTTTTCTGCTGTTTTGGTTTCAGAAATCCTAGTAAGGAAATATTCTCGGAATTGGACGAAATCAAAGCCCAGGGGCCTATTTTTCCACGAAGCTTCCAGAAGTCCGAAGACGAGACGAAGAGGGGCCACGGGGTGGCCAAACCCTAGGGCGGCGCGCCCCCACCCCTGGCCGCGCCGGCCTATGGTGTGGGCCCCCGTGCCGCCTCCTGACTTGCCCTTCCGCCTACTTAAAGCCTCCGTGCGAAACCCCGATGCAGAAACCACGATACGGAAAACCTTCCAGAGACGCCGTCGCCGCCGATCCCATCTCGGGGGATCCGGAGATCGCCTCGCACTGCCGGAGAGGAATCATCTCCGGAGGACTCTACGCCGCCATGGTCGCCTCCGGTGTGATGTGTGAGTAGTCTACCCCTGGACTATGGGTCCATAGCAGTAGCTAGATGGTTGTCTTCTCCCCATTGTGCTATCATTGTCGGATCTTGTGAGCTGCCTATCATGATCAAGATCATCTATCTGTAATTCTATATGTTGCGTTTGTTGGGATCCGATGAATAGAGAATACTTGTTATGTTGATTATCAAAGTTATGCTTATGTGTTTTTTATGATCTTGCATGCTCTCCGTTACTAGTAGATGCTCTGGCCAAGTAGATGCTTGTAACTCCAAGAGGGAGTACTTATGCTCGATAGTGGGTTCATGCCTGCATTGACACAGTGACAGAAAGTTCTAAGGTTGTGTTGTGCTGTTGCCACTAGGGATAAAACATTAGTGCTATGTTCAAGGATGTAGTCACTAGTTACATTACGCACCATACTTAATGCAATTGTCTGTTGCTTTGCAACTTAATACTGGAGGGGGTTCGGATGATAACCTGAAGGTGGACTTTTTAGGCATAGATGCAGTTGGATGGCGGTCTATGTACTTTGTCGTAATGCCCAATTAAATCTCACTATACTCATCATGATATGTATGTGCATTGTCATGCTCTCTTTATTTGTCAATTGCCCAACTGTAATTTGTTCACCCAACATGCTGTTCGTCTTATGGGAGAGACACCTCTAGTGAACTGTGGACCCCGGTCCAATTCTCTTTACTGAAATACAATCTACTGCAATACTTGTTTCTACTGTTTTCTCTGCAAACAATCATCTTCCACACAATACGGTTAATCCTTTGTTACAGCAAGCCGGTGAGATTGACAACCTCACTGTTTCGTTGGGGCAAAGTACTTTGGTTGTGTTGTGCAGGTTCCACGTTGGCGCCGGAATCCCTGGTGTTGCGCCGCACTACATCTCGCCGCCATCAACCTTCAACGTGCTTCTTGGCTCCTCCTGGTTCGATAAACCTTGGTTTCTTTCTGAGGGAAAACTTGCTGCTGTGCGCATCATACCTTCCTCTTGGGGTTGCCCAACGAACGTGTGAAATACACGCCATCAAGCATATTTTCTGGCGCCGTTGCCGGGGAGATCAAGACACGCTGCAAGGGGAGTCTCCACTTCTCAATCTCTTTACTTTGTTTTTGTCTTGCTTAGTTTTATTTACTACTTTGTTTGCTGCACTAAATCAAAATACAAAAAAATTAGTTGCTAGTTTTACTTTATTTGCTATCTTGTTTGCTATATCGAAAACACAAAAAAATTAGTTTACTTGCATTTACTTTATCTAGTTTGCTTTATTTACTGTTGCTAAAATGGCCAACGCTGAAAATACTAAGTTGTGTGACTTCACAACCACAAATAATAATGATTTCCTATGCACACCTATTGCTCCACCTGCTACTACAGCAGAATTCTTTGAAATTAAACCTGCTTTACTGAATCTTGTTATGAAAGATCAATTTTCTGGTGTTAGTTCTGATGATGTTGCTGCCCATCTCAATAATTTTGTTGAACTATGTGAAATGCAAAAGTATAAAGATGTAGATGGTGACATTATAAAATTAAAATTGTTCCCTTTCTCATTAAGAGGAAGAGCTAAAGATTGGTTGCTATCTCTGCCTAAGAATAGTATTGATTCATGGACTAAATGCAAGGATGCTTTTATTGGTAGATATTATCCCCCTGCTAAAATTATATCTTTGAGGAGTAGCATAATGAATTTCAAACAATTAGATACTGAACATGTTGCTCAAGCTTGGGAAAGAATGAAATCTCTAGTTAAAAATTGCCCAACCCATGGACTGACTACTTGGATGATCATCCAAACCTTCTATGCAGGACTAAATTTTTCTTCACGGAATTTATTGGATTCAGCTGCTGGAGGTACCTTTATGTCCATCACTCTTGGTGAAGCAACAAGGCTTCTTGATAATATGATGATCAACTACTCTGAATGGCACACGGAAAGAGCTCCACAAGGTAAGAAGGTAAATTCTGTTGAAGAATCCTCTTCCTTGAATGATAAGGTTGATGCTATTATGTCTATGCTTGTGAATGATAGGACTAATATTGATCCTAATAATGTTCCGTTAGCTTCATTGGTTGCACAAGAAGAACATGTTGATGTAAACTTCATTAAAAATAATAATTTCAACAACAATGCTTACCGGAACAATTCTAGTAACAACTATAGGCCATATCCTTATAATAATGGCAACGGCTATGGTAATTCTTATGGAAATTCTTACAACAATAATAGGAATTCACCCCCTGGACTTGAAGCCATGCTTAAAGAATTTATTAGTACACAAACTGCTTTTAACAAATCTGTTGAAGAAAAGCTTGGGAAAATTGATATACTTGCTTCTAAAGTCGATAGTCTTGCTGCTGATGTTGATCTTTTGAAATCAAAAGTTTTGCCTAATGAGAATTATCATAATAAAATTGTTACTACAGCAAATGCCATTCAAGTTAGAATTAATGAGAATATAAGATTAATGGCTGAACTGCGTGCTAGGTGGGATAGAGAAGAAAATGAAAAACTAGCTAAAGAGAAGAATATAGCTAAAGTTTGGACTATTACCACCACTAGTAATGCTAATGCTACACATGTTGCTGCACCTCCTACTCATACTAATAAAAGAATTGGTGTTAGCAATGTTTCCACTTCTAATGCAAAGCGCGAAAAACTGCCTGAAACTGCTAAAACTGCTGAAACTGCCTGTGATAAAGCTGCTGAAATTTTTTCCAACATTGGGGATGATGATCCCATTGCTTTAGATTATAATGGTTTGAATTTTGATGATTGCCACATCTCTGAAGTTATAAAGTTCTTGCAAAAACTTGCTAAAAGTCCTAATGCTAGTGCTATAAATTTGGCTTTCACGCATCATATTACAAATGCTCTCATAAAAGCTAGAGAAGAGAAACTAGAGCGCGAAGCCTCTATTCCTAAAAAGCTAGAGGATGGTTGGGAGCCCATCATTAAGATGAAGGTTAAAGATTTTGATTGTAATGCTTTATGTGATCTTGGTGCAAGTATTTCTGTTATGCCTAAGAAAATTTATAATATGCTTGACTTGCCACCATTGAAAAATTGTTATTTGGATGTTAATCTTGCTGATCATTCTACAAAGAAACCTTTGGGTAAAGTTGATAATGTTCGCATTACCGTTAACAATAATCTTGTTCCCGTTGATTTTGTTGTCTTGGATATTGAATGCAATGCATCTTGTCCCATTATATTGGGAAGACCTTTTCTTCGAACTGTTGGTGCTATTATTGATATGAGGGAAGGTAATATAAAATATCAATTTCCTCTCAAGAAAGGTATGGAACACTTCCCTAGAAAGAGAATAAAGGTACCTTATGATTCTATTATTAGAACAAATTATGATGTTGATGCTTCATCTCTCGATGTTACTTGATACACACTTTCTGCGCCTAGCTGAAAGGCGTTAAAGAAAAGCGCTTATGGGAGACAACCCATGTTTTTACTCCAGTATTTTGTTTTTATTTTGTGTCTTGGAAGTTGTTTACTACTGTAGCAACCTCTCCTTATCTTAGTTTTGTGTTTTGTTGTGCCAAGTTAAGCCGTTGATAGAAAAGTAAGTACTAGATTTGGATTACTGCGCAGTTCCAGATTTCTTTGCTGTCACGAATCTGGGTCCACCTCCCTGTAGGTAGCTCAGAAAATTATGCCAATTTACGTGCATGATCCTCAGATATGTACACAACTTTCATTCAATTTGAGCATTTTCATTTGAGCAAGTCTGGTGCCATTTTAAAATTCGTCAATACGAACTGTTCTGTTTTGACAGATTCTGCCTTTTATTTCGCATTGCCTCTTTCGCTATGTTGGATGAATTTCTTTGATCCACTAATGTCCAGTAGCATTATGCAATGTCCAGAAGTGTTAAGAATGATTGTGTCACCTCTGAATATGTCAATTTATATTGTGCACTAACCCTCTAATGAGTTGTTTCGAGTTTGGTGTGGAGGAAGTTTTCAAGGATCAAGAGAGGAGTATGATGCAACATGATTAAGGAGAGTGAAAGCTCTAAGCTTGGGGATGCGGTGGTTCACCCCTGCATATATCAAGAAGACTCAAGCGTCTAAGCTTGGGGATGCCCAAGGCATCCCCTTCTTCATCGACAACATTATCAGGTTCCTCCCCTGAAACTATATTTTTATTCCATCACATCTTATGTGCTTTTTCTTGGAGCGTCGGTTTGTTTTTGTTTTTGTTTTGTTTGAATAAAATGGATCCTAGCATTCACTTTATGGGAGAGATACACGCTCCGCTGTAGCATATGGACAAGTATGTCCTTGGTTTCTACTCATAGTATTCATGGCGAAGTTTCTCCTTCGTTAAATTGTTATATGGTTGGAATTGGAAAATGATACATGTAGTAATTGCTATAAATGTCTTGGGTAATGTGATACTTGGCAATTGTTGTGCTCATGTTTAAGCTCTTGCATCATATGCTTTGCACCCATTAATGAAGAAATACATAGAGCATGCTAAAATTTGGTTTGCATATTTGGTTTCTCTAAGGTCTAGATAATTTCTAGTATTGAGTTTGAACAACAAGGAAGACGGTGTAGAGTCTTATAATGTTTACAATATGTCTTTTATGTGAGTTTTGCTGCACCGGTTCATCCTTGTGTTTGTTTCAAATAAGCCTTGCTAGCCTAAACCTTGTATCGAGAGGGAATACTTCTCATGCATCCAAAATACTTGAGCCAACCACTATGCCATTTGTGTCCACCATACCTACCTATACTACATGGTATTTTCCCGCCATTCCAAAGTAAATTGCTTGAGTGCTACCTTTAAAATTCCATCATTCACCTTTGCAATATATAGCTCATGGGACAAATAGCTTAAAAACTATTGTGGTATTGAATATGTAATTATGCACTTTATCTCTTATTAAGTTGCTTGTTGTGCGATAACCATGTTCCTGGGGACGCCATCAACTCATTGTTGAAT
The DNA here is from genome assembly GCA_030979885.1 of Lolium multiflorum. Lineage (NCBI taxonomy): Eukaryota > Viridiplantae > Streptophyta > Magnoliopsida > Poales > Poaceae > Lolium > Lolium multiflorum. Next base: position 313,191,355 of record CM061748.1, on the reverse strand, counting down.
TTCATGTGAGTTGCTATGCATGTTCGTCTTGTCTGAAGTAAGAGCGATCTACACTGAGTTGAATGGTTTGAGCATGCATATTGTGAGAGAAGAACATTGGGCCGCTAACTAAAGCCATGATTCATGGTGGAAGTTTCAGTTTTGGACAAACATCCTCAAATCTCTAATGAGAAAAGAATTAATTGTTGTCAAATGCTTAAAGCATTCAAAGAGGAGTCCATTATCTGTTGTCTATGTTGTCCCGGTATGGATGTCTAAGTTGAGAATAATCAAAAGCGAGAAATCCAAATGCGAGCTTTCTCCTTAGACCTTTGTACAGGCGGCATAGAGGTACCCCTTTGTGAAACTTGGTTAAAGCATATGTATTGCGGTGATAATCCAGGTAGTCCAAGCTAATTAGGACAAGGTGCGGGCACTATTGGTACACTATGCATGAGGCTTGCAACTTATAAGATATAATTTACATGATGCATATGCTTTATTACTACCGTTGACAAAATTGTTTCATGTTTTCAAAATCAAAGCTCTAGCACAAATATAGCAATCGATGCTTTTCCTCTATGGAGGACCATTCTTTTACTTTCAATGTTGAGTCAGTTCACCTATTTCTCTCCACCTCAAGAAGCAAACACTTGTGTGAACTGTGCATTGATTCCTACATACTTGCTTATTGCACTTATTATATTACTCTATGTTGACAATATCCATGAGATATACATGTTACAAGTTGAAAGCAACCGCTGAAACTTAATCTTCTTTTGTGTTGCTTCAATACCTTTACTTTGAATTATTGCTTTATGAGTTAACTCTTATGCAAGACTTATTGATGCTTGTCTTGAAGTGCTATTCATGAAAAGTCTTTGCTTTATGATTCACTTGTTTACTCATGTCATACACATTGTTTTGATCGCTGCATTCACTACATATGCTTTACAAATAGTATGATCAAGATTATGATGGCATGTCACTCCAGAAATTATCGTGTTTATCGTTTTACCTCGGGACGCAGAACTAAGCTTGGGGATGCGATACGTCTCCGATATCGATAATTTCTTATGTTCCATGCCACATTATTGATGTTATCTACATGTTTTATGCACACTTTATGTCATATTCGTGCATTTTCTGGAACTAACCTATTAACAAGATGCCGAAGTGCCAGTTCTTGTTTCTGCTGTTTTTGGTTTCAGAAATCCTAGTAAGGATATTCTCGGAATTGGACGAAATCAAAGCCCAGGGGCCTATTTTTCCACGAAGCTTCGAAGTCCGAAGGCGAGACGAAGAGGGGCCACGGGGTGGCCAAACCCTAGGGCGGCGCGGCCCACCCCTGGCCGCGCCGGCCTATGGTGTGGGCCCCCGTGCCGCCTCTTGACTTGCCCTTCCGCCTACTTAAAGCCTCCGTGCGAAACCCCCAGTACCGAGAGACACGATACGGAAAACCTTCCAGGAGATGCGTCGCCGCCGATCCCATCTCGGGGGATCCGGAGATCGCCTCCGGCACCCTGCCGGAGAGGGGAATCATCTCCCGGAGGACTCTACGCCGCCATGGTCGCCTCCGGTGTGATGTGTGAGTAGTCTACCCCTGGACTATGGGTCCATAGCAGTAGCTAGATGGTTGTCTTCTCCCCATTGTGCTATCATTGTCGGATCTTGTGAGCTGCCTATCATGATCAAGATCATCTATATGTAATTCTATATGTTGCGTTTGTTGGGATCCGATGAATAGAGAATACTTGTTATGTTGATTATCAAAGTTATGCTTATGTGTTGTTTATGATCTTGCATGCTCTCCGTTACTAGTAGATGCTCTGGCCAAGTAGATGCTTGTAACTCCAAGAGGGAGTACTTATGCTCGATAGTGGGTTCATGCTGCATTGACACAGGGACAGTGGATTCTAAGGTTGTGTTGTGCTGTTGCCACTAGGGATAAAACATTAGTGCTATGTTCAAGGATGTAGTCACTAGTTACATTACGCACCATACTTAATGCAATTGTCTGTTGCTTTGCAACTTAATACTGGAGGGGGTTCGGATGATAACCGAAGGTGGACTTTTTAGGCATAGATGCAGTTGGATGGCGGTCTATGTACTTTGTCGTAATGCCCAATTAAATCTCACTATACTCATCATGATATGTATGTGCATTGTCATGCTCTCTTTATTTGTCAATTGCCCAACTGTAATTTGTTCACCCAACATGCTGTTCGTCTTATGGGAGAGACACCTCTAGTGAACTGTGGACCCCGGTCCAATTCTCTGAAATACAATCTCTGCAATACTTGTTTTACTGTTTTCTCTGCAAACAATCATCTTCCACACAATACGGTTAATCCTTTGTTACAGCAAGCCGGTGAGATTGACAACCTCACTGTTTCGTTGGGGCAAAGTACTTTGGTTGTGTTGTGCAGGTTCCACGTTGGCGCCGGAATCCCTGGTGTTGCGCCGCACTACATCTCGCCGCCATCAACCTTCAACGTGCTTCTTGGCTCCTCCTGGTTCGATAAACCTTGGTTTCTTTCTGAGGGAAAACTTGCTGCTGTGCGCATCATACCTTCCTCTTGGGGTTGCCCAACGAACGTGTGAAATACACGCCATCATTGGGCAATTGACAAATAAAGAAGGCATAACAATGCACATACATATATCTTGATGAGTACTATGAGATTTAATCAGGGCATTACGACAAAGTACATAGACCGCCATCCAGCATGCATCTATGCCTAAAAATTCCACCTTCAGGTTATCATCCGAACCCCTTCCAGTATTAAGTTGCAAACAGGACAATTGCATTAAGTATGGTGCGTAATGTAATCAACACAAATATCCTTAGACAAAGCATCGATGTTTTATCCCTAGTGGCAACAACACATCCACAACCTTAGAACTTTCTGTCACCCAGATTTAATGGAGGCATGAACCCACTATCGAGCATAAATACTCCCTCTTGGAGTCACAAGTATCAACTTGGCCAGAGCCTCTACTAGCAACGGAGAGCATGCAAGAACATAAACGACATATATGATAGATTGATAATCAACTTGACATAGTATTCAATATCCATCGGATCCCAACAAACACAACATGTAGGATTACAAAGAAACGATCTTGATCATGATAGGCAGCTCACAAGATCGAGCATGATAGCACAATTAGGAGAAGACGACCATCTAGCTACTGCTATGGACCCATGGTCCAGGGGTGAACTACTCACACATCAATCCGGAGGCGATCATGGCGATGAAGAGACCTCCGGGAGATGATTCCCCTCTCCGGCAGGGTGCCGGAGGCGATCTCCTGAATCCCCGAGATGGGATTGGCGGCGGCTGCGTCTCTGGAAGGTTTTCCGTATCGTGGCTCTCGATCTGGGGGTTTCGCGACGAAGGCTTTAAGTAGGCGGAAGGGTAGGTCAAGGGCGTCACGAGGGCCCACACGCAAGGGCCGCGCGCCGGCCTGGGCGCCGCACTATGTGTGGCCACCTCGTGGCCCCAATTCTTATCCTCTTCGGTCTTCTGGTAGCTTCGTGCAAAAATAGGACCCTGGGCGTTGATTTCGTCCAATTCCGAGAATATTTTTTTACTAGGATTTCTGAAACCAAAAACAACAGAAAACAGCAACTGGCTCTTCGGCATCTCGTCAATAGGTTAGTGCCGGAAAATGCATAATAACGACATGTAATGTGTATAAAACATGTGAGTATCATCATAAAAGTAGCATGGAACATAAGAAATTATAGATACGTTTGGACGTATCAAGCATCCCCAAGCTTAGTTCCTACTCGCCCTCGAGTAGGTAAACGATAACAAAGATAATTTCTGAAGTGACATGCTATCATAATCTTGATCAATACTATTGTAAAGCACATGAGATGAATGCAGCGATTCGAAGCAATGATGAAGATAATGAGTAAACAAATGAATCATATAGCAAAGACTTTTCATGAATAATACTTTCAAGACAAGCATCAATAAGACTTGCATAACAGTTAACTCATAAGCAATAAATTCTTAGTAGAAAGCTTTGAAACAACACAAAGGAAGATATAAGTTTCAGCGGTTGCTTTCAACTTTAACATGTATATCTCATGGATAATTGTCAACACAAAGTAATATAACAAGTGCAATAGGTAAACATGTAAGAATCAATGCACACAACACAAGTGTTTGCTTCTAGGATAGAAAGAATAGGTAGACTGACTCAACAATAAAGTAGAAGATAGGCCCTTCGCAGAGGGAAGCATTGATTACTATTTTTGTGCTAGAGCTTTTCATTTTGAAAACAAGAAACAATTTTGTCAACGGTAGTAATAAAACATATGAGTTATGTATAAGACATCTTATAAGTTGCAAGCCTCATGCATAGTATACTAATAGTGCTCGCACCTTGTCCTAATTAGCTTGGGTTAACACGGATTATCATTGCATAACATATGTTTCAACCAAGTGTCACAAAGGGGTACCTCTATGTACAAGGGTCTAAGGAGAAGGTTCGCATTGGATTTCTCGCTTTTGATCATTCTCAACTTAGACACCATACCGGGACAACATAGACAACATATAATGGACTCCTCTTTTAATGCTTAAGCATTCAACAACAGATAATATTCTCATAAGAGATTGAGGTTTTATGTCCAAACTGAAACTTCCACCATGATTCATGGCTTTAGTTAGCGGCCCAATGTTCTTCTCTAACAGTATGCATACTCAAACCATTTGATTGTGAAAACCGCCACTTCAGACAAGACGAACATGCATAGCAACTCACATGATATTCAACAAAGGTAAAAGTTGATGGCGTCCCCAGAAACATGGTTACCGCACAACAAGCAACTTACTAAGAAATAAGACACATAAGTACATATTCTTCACCACGATAGTTTTTAAGCTATTTTGTCCCATGAGCTATATATTGTAAAGGTAAAGAATAGAAATTTTAAAGGTAGCACTCAAGTAATGTACTTTGGAATGGCGGAGAAATACCATGTGGTAGGTATGTATGGTGGACACAAATGGCATGGTTATTGGCTCAAGAATTTGGATGCACGAGAAGAATTCCTCTCAATACAAGGCTAGGCTAGCAAGGTTGTTTGAAGCAAACTCAAGTATAAAATGGTGCAGCAAGACTCACATATAAACATATTGTAAGCATTATAAGACTTTACATCGTCTCCTTGTTGTTCAAACACCTTAACCAGAAAATATCTAGACTTAGAGAGAACAATCATGCAAACCAAATTTTAACATGCTCTATGTAGTTATTCATTAATGGGTACAAGGTACATGATGCAAGAGCTTAAACAAGATCTATATGAGCACAACAATTGCCAAGTATCACATTATTCAAGACATTATACCATTTACCACATGCGGCATTTTCCGTTTCCAACCATATATCAATGAATGAGGTAGTTCAACTTTCGCAATGAACATTAAAGATAAAGCTAAGAACACATGTGTTCATACGAAACAGCGGAGCGTAATATCTCCAATATAAAGGATTGTGGGATCCGACTTTATTCAAACAAAACAAAAATAAAAACAAACAGACGCTCCAAGCAAAGCACATAAGATGTGACTGAATAAAAATATAGTTTCACTAGAGGAACCTGATAATGTTATCGATGAAGGGGATGCCTTGGGCATCCCCAAGCTTAGACGCTTGAGTCTTCCTAAAATATGCAGGGATGAACCACGGGGGCATCCCCAAGCTTAGACTTTTCACTCTTCTTGATCATATTGTATCATCCTCCTCTCTTGACCCTTGAAAACTTCCTCCACACCAAAAAACAAACTCATTAGAGGGTCAGTGCATAATTCATATATTCAGAGGTGACATAATAATTCTTAACACTTCTGGACATTGCACAAAGCTACTGAAAGTTAATGGAACAAAGAAATCCATCAAACATAGCAAAACAGGCAATGCGAAATAAAAGGTAGAATCTGTCAAACAGAACAGTCCGTAAAGACGAATTTTAAAATGGCACCAGACTTGCTCAGATGAAAATGCCCAAATTGAATGAAAGTTGCGTACATATCTGAGGATCACGCACGTAAATTGGCAGATTTTTCTGAGTTACCTACAGAGAATTCTGCCCAGATTCGTGACAGCAAGAAATCTGTTTCTGCGCAGTAATCCAAATCTAGTATTGACTTTACTATCAAAGACTTTACTTGGCACAACAATGCAATAAAATAAAGATAAGGAGAGGTTGCTACAGTAGTAAACAACTTTCCAAGACTCAAATATAAAACAAAGTACTGTAGTAAAAACATGGGTTGTCTCCCATAATCGCTTTTCTTTAACGCCTTTCAGCTAGGCGCAGAAAGTGTGAATCAAGTATTATCAAGAGATGAAGCATTCTTACCAGGGGTGTTGGGAGTTGCCTCAACAATGCATTGTATCTGGTCTATATAAGTAACTCCTCTTTGTATGCTTTTAGGCTTACTATTCTCATCAAACAAATTTTCAGGAACAAGCCAAGCATAATTATTTTCTAGAGCTTCATGCATTCCTAGGAGCTTACTAGGTATCGGTGCTTTAATTTCCTTACCATCATTAACATTACTAGTGTACCTTATTCTATCCATGTCCATCTTTTCAAGTGTTCTTTTAAAATCAGGGAAGAAACCAAGCCTCTTATGCTTAATAAAAACTTTTCTAGCTTCTTTAACTATATCCTCAAATTCTCTAACAAGGACTTTTAAAACAAAATTTCTCTTTTCTCCCATCTCCATATCCGAAAGTGTAAGAAACATATGTTGTATTATTGGATTGAGATTAACAAATCTAGTTTCTAACATGTGTACTAAACAAGCAGAAGCACTTTCATAAGTAGGAGCAACTTTTAATAATGGTATATCTTCAAAATCTTCATCCATACTAACATGGGTGAAAAATTCTTCTATATTATCTCTTCCAATGATAGACCCTTGTCCTACCGGTATTTTTTTCAGAGTGAACTTAGGAGGAAGCATGATGAAATAAACAAAAAGTAAATAAAGTAAGTGCGAGTAACTAATTTTTTTGTGTTTTTGATATAAAGAGCAAGACAGTAAATAAAGTAAAGCTAGCAACTAATTTTTTGTGTTTTGTTTAAGTGCAGCAAACAAAGTAGTAAATAAAGTAAAGCAAGACAAAAACAAAGTAAAGAGATTGGAAGTGGAGACTCCCCTTGCATCGTGTCTTGATCTCCCCGGCAACGGCGCTAGAAATTTGCTTGATGCGTGTAGTTGACACGTCCGTTGGGAACCCCAAGAGGAAGATGTGATGCGCACAGTAGCAAGTTTCCCTCAGTAAGAAACCAAGGTTTAATCGAACCAGTAGGAGTCAAGAAGCACGTTGAAGGTTGATGGCGGCGAAGTGTAGTGCGGCGCAACACCAGGGATTCCGGCGCCAACATGGAACCTGCACAACACAACCAAAGAACTTTGCCCCAACGTAACAGCGAGGTTGTCAATCTCACCGGCTTGCTGTAAACAAAGGATTAACCGTATTGTGTGGAAGATGATTGTTTGCGAAGAACAGTAAAGAACAAGTATTGCAGTAGATTGTATTTCAGATGTAAAGAATGAATGGGGTCCACAGTTCACTAGCGGTGTCTCTCCCATAAGATAAATAACATGTTGGGTGAACAAATTACAGTTGGGCAATTGACAAATAAAGAAGGCATAACAATGCACATACATATATCATGATGAGTACTATGAGATTTAATCAGGGCATTACGACAAAGTACATAGACCGCCATCCAGCATGCATCTATGCCTAAAAAGTCCACTTTCAGGTTATCATCCGAACCCCTTCCGGTATTAAGTTGCAAGCAACAGACAATTGCATTAAGTATGGTGCGTAATGTAATCAACACAAATATCCTTAGACAAAACATCGATGTTTTATCCCTAGTGGCAAGAGCACATCCACAACCTTAGAACTTTCTGTCACTGTCCCAGATTTAATGGAGGCATGAACCCACTATCGAGCATAAATACTCCCTCTTGGAGTCACAAGTATCAACTTGGCCAGAGCCTCTACTAGCAACGGAGAGCATGCAAGAACATAAACAACATATATGATAGATTGATAATCAACTTGACATAGTATTCAATATCCATCGGATCCCAACAAACACAACATGTAGGATTACAAAGAAACGATCTTGATCATGATAGGCAGCTCACAAGATCGAGCATGATAGCACAATTAGGAGAAGACGACCATCTAGCTACTGCTATGGACCCATGGTCCAGGGGTGAACTACTCACACATCAATCCGGAGCGATCATGGCGATGAAGAGACCTTCGGGAGATGATTCCCCTCTCCGGCAGGGTGCCGGAGGCGATCTCTGAATCCCCGAGATGGGATTGGCGGCGGGTGCGTCTCTGGAAGGTTTTCCGTATCGTGGCTCTCGGTACTGGGGGTTCGCGACGAAGGCTTTAAGTAGGCGGAAGGGTAGGTCGGGCGTCACGAGGGCCACACGCTAGGGCGCGGCCCGGCCACCAGGCCGCGCCGCCTGTTGTGTGGCCACCTCGTGGCCCCACTTCTTATCCTCTTCGGTCTTCTGGAAGCTTCAAAAAATAGGACCACTGGCGTTGATTTCGTCCAATTACGAGAATATTTCCTTACTAGGATTTCTGAAACCAAAAAAGCAGAAAACAAGCGGCTCTTCGGCATCTCGTCAATAGGTTAGTGCCGGAAAATGCATAATAACGACATGTAATGTGTATAAAACATGTGAGTATCATCATAAAAGTAGCATGGAACATAAGAAATTATAGATACGTTTGGGACGTATCAAGTCCCTTCGGGACTCTGCCTTCCAAAGTGATTTCTTCCGGACTTTTCTAGAACATTCTAGAACCTTCCATAAATGCACTGGATCATTTCCAAACTTGGAATATGACTTCCTATATATGAATCTTATTCTCCGGACCATTCCGGAACTCCTCGTGATGTCCGGGATCCCATCCGGGACTTCGAACAATACTTCGAACTCCATTCTATATTCAAGTTCTACTATTACAACATCAAACCTTAAGTGTGTCACCCTACTATTCGCGAACTATGTAGACATGGTTGAGATCTCTCTCCGACTAATAACCAATAGCGGGATCTGGAGATCCATAATGGCTCCCACATATTCAACGATGACTTAGTGATCGAATGAACCATTCACATACGATACCAATTCCCTTTGTCACGCGATATTTTACTTGTCCGAGGTTTGATCTTCGGTATCACTCTATACCTTGTTCAACCTCGTTTCCTGACAAGTACTCTTTACTCGTACCGTGGTATGTGATCTCTTATGAACTTATTCATATGCTTGCAAGACATTAGACGACATTCCACCGAGAGGGCCCAGAGTATATCTATCCGTCATCGGGATGGACAAATCCCACTATTGATCCATATGCCTCAACTCATACTTTCCGGATACTTAATCCCACCTTTATAACCACTCATTTACGCAGGTGGCGTTTGATGTAATCAAAGTACCTTTCCGGTGTAAGTGATTTACATGATCTCATGGTCATAAGGACTAGGTAACTATGTATCGAAAGCTTAATGACGTGATCTTATGCTACGCTTAAATGGGTGTGTCCATTACATCATTCATATAATGATATAACCTTGTTATTAATAACATCCAATGTTCATGATTATGAAACTAATCATCTATTAATCAACAAGCTAGTTAAGAGGCTTACTAGGGACTCATTGTTGTTTACATAACACACATGTATCAATGTTTCGGTTAATACAATTATAGCATGGTATATAAACATTTATCATAAACATAAAGATATATAATAACCACTTTTATTATTGCCTCTTGGGCATATCTCCAACAGCAATTGCATGAAGTAGAGATCGCCAGCTACGTCGGGATGCGGACTAGCAAGAAAAAATGTTGGGAGGCAACCGTCCCCTTCGCTCCAATTTTTCCCTGAAAGATCCATAGAATCAGTGACAAGTAATTTGGAGCGAAGGGAGAGGAAAGCCTCACAAGCCATCACTCTTGGTTATGTCTTTATCTATACACTATTAGCATATGCTTATAACATGACTAAATATCAGTAACCAGACCTTCTTATGAAGTGTCACCAAAATTGTACTCCTATTATTATACAAAATAGTACAATATCAATTGTGAAGAAATAATCAACTTGTCCCACGTATGCAAAGATCTGGTGTATATTCTACCACATAAAAACTTCAAACAACTTCAAACACATGGTGTAACATATATATTCGGTATTTTTTTTGAATAAACACAAATCTAGTCACAAATACAGGCTATCTAACACATATACGCATATCAACTTGTCCGAGATATGCGCAGATATGGTCGCAAATACAAGATATCTAACACATTTATATAGACTTGGTAATCATTTTCTACATCTGGTCAAACCCATTAAGATACAAGATGTACAACAGATCCGAACCATACATAGGAGTTAAAAGTTTGGTATGTATGTATACCTTCTCAATGGAGACCATACAGCTGTTGTTGGCCACGGTGGAGGGCGCTGATGAGCCGGGATGAACGGTGTTTGACCGCTGATACGTCTCCAACGTATCGATAATTTCTTATGTTCCATGCCACATTATTGATGTTATCTACATGTTTTACGCACACTTTATGTCATATTCGTGCATTTTGTGGAACTAACCTATTAACAAGATGCCGAAAGGCCAGTTGCTGTTTTCTGCTGTTTTTGGTTCCAGAAAGGCTGTTCGGGCAATATTCTCGGAATTGGACGAAATCAACGCCAAACCTCCTATTTTTCCCGGAAGGCTCCAGAACACCGAAGAAGAGTCGGAGAGGGGCCAGGGCCCCACACCATAGGGCCGCGCGGGCTGGCCTCTGGCCGCGCCGGCCTATGGTGGGGCCACCCTGCCAGCCCTCCTGCGCCGCCTCTTCGCCTATATAACCCCTTTCGACCTAAAAACGCAGTACCAATTGACGAAACTCCAGAAAAGTTACTGTGGCGCCGCCGCCATCGCGAAACTCCAATTCGGGGGACAGAACTCTGTTCCGGCACCCTGCCGGAGCGGGGAAGTGCCCCGGAAGCTTCTCCACACACCGCTGCCATCTCCCACCGCCATCTTCATCACCATGCTGCTCCCATGAGGGAGGTAGTTCTCCATCGAGGCTCGGGGCTGTCCGGTAGCTATGTGGTTCATCTCTCTTCCATGTACTTCAATACAATGATCTCATGAGCTGCTTTACATGATTGAGATTCATATGAGTTTTGTATCACAATTCATCTATGTGCTACTCTAGTGATGTTATTAAAGTAGTTCTATTCCTCCTGCACGTGTGTAAAGGTGACTAGTGCGTGCACCGTGTGGTTCTTGTCGTAGGCTATGATCATGATCTCTTGTAGATTGTGGAGTTAATTATCATTATGATATTATTGATGTGATCTATTCCTCCTACATATGCATGAAGGTTACAAGTGTGCATGCTATGCTAGTACTTGGTTTAGTAGCGTTGATCTATCTTACACTAAAGGTTACTTAAACATGAGCATTATTGTGGAGCTTGTTAACTCCGGCATTGAGGGTTCGTGTAATCCTACGCAATGTGTTCATCATCCAACAAAGTGTAGAGTATGCATTTATCTATTCTGTTATGTGATCAATGTTGAGAGTGTCCACTAGTGAAAGTGTAATCCCTAGGCCTTGTTCCTAAATGCTTGAGTTACTACTGCTTGTTTACTTTTTACTGTTACTACTGCTGCAAATACCACCACCATCAACTACACGCCAAGCACTTTTCTGGCACCGTTGCTACTGCTCATACTTATTCATACCACCTGTATTTCACTATCTCTTCGCCGAACTAGTGCACCTATTAGGTGTGTTGGGGACACAAGAGACTTCTTGCTTTGTGGTTGCGGGGTTGCATGAGAGGGATATCTTTGACCTCTTCCTCCCTGAGTTCGATAAACCTTGGGTATCCACTTAAGGGAAACTTGCTGCTGTTCTACAAACCTCTGCACTTGGAGGCCCAACACTTTCTACAAGAATAGAAGCTCCCGTAGACATCAAGCACTTTTCTGGCGCCGTTGCCGGGGAAAGGTAAAAGGCTCTCATACTACGGTCCCAGGTAAAGTATTTTTCGTGCCGTGTGTGTGCTCGAAGCTATTTCCTTTAGATCTGCAATTGCATCTTTTTGTTTCTTGTTTACACTAGTTAGGCATAATGGAAAACAACAAAAAATTTAGTGAGCTTTTTAATCTTTTTCCTGATTTAGAATTGTTTGATGCGAAAATTAAAAAACCTATGGAACCTTATTTGCATGCTAGTAGCGATGTTATTAGTATGAATGCAATTACTGCTAATGCTATGAAGAAGTCTAAGCTTGGGGAAGCTAGTTTTTGTGGTCTTTTTAGCTTCCCATCTTTAGGGGAGAAAATTTGTTCTGATAATGCTTTATCTCCCATATGCGATAACTCTAATAATGCTTCTGATATTTTAAATCCACCTGCTGAAAGTATTCCTTATAAAATACCCATGAAAATTATTGAACGTGTTATGGACAACCACTATAAAGGGGATGGAACTGTCCATCCTAGAGATCATTTACTGTTTTTGCACGAATTATGTGGGTTATTCAAGTGTGCAGGTATCTCTATGGATGAAGTGAGGAAGAAGCTATTCTCTGTTTCGCTGTCTGGTAAAGCGGCGCATTGGTATAAATTGTTGGAGAATAGGCATTCTCTTGGTTGGGAGGAAATTGCATCTCTCTTTTATTCTAAATTTTATCCTCCGCATGAAGTGCATATTGATAGGAATTATATTTATAACTTTTATCCTCGTGATGGAGAGAATATTTCTCAAGCGTGGGGGAGATTGAAATCACTAATGCTCAAATGTCCCATTCATGAGCTCCCCCGTAATGTTATTGTTAACAATTTTTATGCGAGGCTTTCAGGACAACACAAGGACTATCTGGATGCGTGTTCGGAGGGATCTTTCACAAGCAAGGAGGTTGAAGCTAGGTGGGATCTCCTTGATCGGATTGAGGACAACGCTGAAGGATGGGAGAACAATGAAGGTAAAGAGTCAGGTTATGCGGACGAGCCACCCTTCAAACCTCTTCCTCCTGAAGAAGGGAACGAGGAGAAGAAGAAGAAGAAGAAGAAGAAGAAGAAGAAGAAGAAGAAGAAGAAGAAGAAGAAGAAGGAGAATAAAAAGAAAGAGGTAACATCATATCCCCGCGTATATGAGATAACAATAGGTAACCGTAAGTATGTTGCTCCTAATGATTATTGTGATAATGAATCTGAATACGATGATCTTCCTATGCCCTTTACATACATTAGCGATCATGATTTGAATGAGCACACTACTTTTGATATTACAAATCTCTGGGAAACTAATTCTGAAAATGATGATAATAATTGCCATAGTGTCAGTGCTATCCATGCTTCCTCCCATAATGATATAGAAAGCTCTAAGCTTGGGGAAGAGGTGTTTGAAAATCCTTTTGCTACTGGTCATTATGTTCTTGATACATCTCCTTCTAATAACAATGATGGTATGGACACAGATAAACCGACTGTGAAAGATAACTATTCTATTTCTTATGATGACACTGTGCCTCCGATCTTTGATGATTATTATAAAGAATGCTATGATATAGGTTATAACTATCCTTATGAAACTTGTCATAGTCATGATTGGGTTACCAAAAACAATTCCCTTAATATGCAACTTGTTTACCATGTTCAAATTCTTGATAATAATCCTGCTCCAATTACTATTAATGAGAATAACTCTTCTTATGCCAAATTTAATGATACTTCTATGCATATGAACCATGATAAGAATGTTTTAAGTGATGGGTATATTGTGGATTTCATCAATGATGCTACTGAAAGTTATTATGAGAGAGGGAAATATGGTTATATGCATCTTAATAATATTAAGTTTCCCCTCTTTATGTTGAGAATCTTGAAGTTACTCATGTTTTATCCTCTTATGCTTGTCACTTTGTTCTTCATGAATTCATTTGTGTACAAGATTCCTCTTCATAGGAAGCATGTTAGACTTAAATGTGTTTTGAATTTGTCTCTTGATGCTCTCTTTTGCTCCGAATACAATTTCTTGCGAGTGCATCATTAAAACTGTTGAGCCCATCTTAATGGCTATAAAGAAAAGAACTTCTTGGGAGATAACCCATGTGTTATTTTGCTACAGTACTTTGTTTTATATTTGTGTCTTGGAAGTTGTTTACTACTGTAGCAACCTCTCCTTATCTTAGTTTTATGTTTTGTTGTGCCAAGTAAAGTCTTTGATAGAAAAGTAAGTACTAGATTTGGATTACTGCGCAGTTCCAGATTTCTTTGCTGTCACGAATCTGAGCCCACTGCCCTGCAGGAAGCTCAGAAAATTATGCCAATTTACGTGCATGATCCTCAGATATGTACGCAACTTTCATTCAATTTGAGCATTTTCATTTGAGCAAGTCTGGTGGCCTAATAAAATCCATCTTTACGGACTGTTCTGTTTTGACAGATTCTGCCTTTTATTTCGCATTGCCTCTTTTGCTATGTTGGATGAATTTCTTTGATCCATTGATGTCCAGTAGCTTTATGCAATGTCCAGAAGTGTTAAGAATGATTGTGTCACCTCTGAACATGTTAATTTTTATTGTCCACTAACCCTCTAATGAGTTGTTTCGAGTTTGGTGTGGAGGAAGTTTTCAAGGGTCAAGAGAGGAGGATGATATACTACGATCAAGGAGAGTGAAAGCTCTAAGCTTGGGGATGCACCCCTGCATATATCAAGAAGACTCAAGCGTCTAAGCTTGGGGATGCCCAAGGCATCCCCTTCTTCATCGACAAATTATCAGGTTCCTTCTCTTGAAACTACATTTTTATTCGGCCACATCTTATGTACTTTACTTGGAGCGTCTGTTTGTTTGCTTTTGTTTTTGTTTGTGTTTGAATAAATTGGATTACATCATGCTTGTGTGGGAGAGAGACACGCTCCGCTGGTTCATATGAACACATGTGTTCTTAGCTCATAATATTCATGGCGAAGTTTCCTCTTCGTTAAATTGTTATATGGTTGGAATTGGAAAATGATACATGTAGTAATTGCTATAAATGTCTTGGGTAATGTGATACTTGGCAATTGTTGTGCTCATGTTTAAGCTCTTGCATCATATACTTTGCACCTATTAGTGAAGAATACATAGAGCATGCTAAAATTTGGTTTGCATAATTGGTCTCTCTAAGGTCTAGATAATTTCTAGTAAGGTGTTTGAACAACAAGGAAGACGATGTATAGTCTTATAATACTTGTAATATGTCTTTTATGTGAGTTTTGCTGTACTAGTTCATCCTTGTGTTTGCCTCAAACAACCTTGCTAGCCTAAACCTTGTATCGAGAGGGAATACTTCTCATGCATCCAAATACTTGAGCCAACACTATGCCATTTGTGTCCACCATACCTACCTACTACATGGTATTTCTCCGCCATTCCAAAGTAAATTGCTTGAGTGCTACCTTTAAACAATTCAAAATTTATTACCTCTTATTTGTGTCAATGTTTTATAGCTCATGAGGAAGTATGTGGTGTTTATCTTTCAATCTTGTTGGGCAACTTTCACCAATGGACTAGTGGCTTCATCCGCTTATCCAATAATTTTGCAAAAAGAGCTGGCAATGGGATTCCCAGTCCCAAATTAACAAACTAAAAATAGACACTCCTCCATGGTATGTGATTGTTGGACGGCACCCGAAGGATTCGGTTAGCCATGGCTTGTGTAAGCAAAGGTTGGGAGGAGTGTCATCATAATAAAACTAAAATAAAAAGGCACTCCTTCATGGTATGAGATTGTTGGCAGGCACCCGAGGATTCGGTTAGCCATGGTTTGTGAAAGAAAGGTTGGAAGGAGTGCCATCCAAAAATAAAAATAAAATGGGAGCCGCTCTTTGAAGGTTTGTCTGGCAAGGGGGTTAGAGTACCCGCTACCATTCGTTGACAACAACATACACCTCTCAAAACTTTACTTTTATGCTCTCTTTATGTTTTCAAAATAAAAGCTCTAGCACAAATATAGCAATCGATGCTTTTCCTCTATGGAGGACCATTCTTTTACTTTTATTGTTGAGTCAGTTCACCTATCTCTCTCCACCTCAAGAAGCAAACATTTGTGTGAACTGTGCATTGGTTCTTACATACTTGCATATTGCACTTGTTATATTGCTTTGCATTGACAATTATCCATGAGATATACATGTTATAAGTTGAAAGCAACCGCTGAAACTTCATCTTCCTTTGTGTTGCTTCAATGCCTTTACTTTGAATTATTGCTTTATGAGTTAACTCTTATGCAGACTTATTGATGCTTGTCTTGAAGTGCTATTCATGAAAAGTCTTTGCTATATGATTCATTGTTTACTCATGTCATATACATTGTTTTGATCGCTGCATTCACTACATATGCTTTACAAATAGTATGATCAAGGTTATGATGGCATGTCACTCCAGAAATTATCTTTGTTATCGTTTTACCTGCTCGGGACGAGCAGAACTAAGCTTGGGGATGCTGATACGTCTCCAACGTATCGATAATTTCTTATGTTCCATGCCACATTATTGATGTTATCTACATGTTTTACGCACACTTTATGTCATATTCGTGCATTTTGTGGAACTAACCTATTAACAAGATGCCGAAAGGCCAGTTCTTTTTCTGCTGTTTTTGGTTCCAGAAAGGCTGTTCGGGCAACATTCTCGGAATTGGACGAAATCAACGCCAAACCTCCTATTTTCCCGGAAGGCTCTAGAACATCGAAGAAGAGTCGGAGAGGGGCCAGGGGGCCCCACACCATAGGGCCGCGCGCTGGCCTCTGGCCGCGCCGGCCTATGGTGGGGCCACCCTGCCAGCCCTCTGCGCCGCCTCTTCGCCTATATAACCCCTTTCGACCTAAAAACGTTACCAATTGACGAAACTCCAGAAAAGTTGCGTGGCGCGCCGCCATCGCGAAACTCAATTCGGGAGACGGACTCGTTAGGCACTGCACGGAGCGGGGAAGTGCCCCTGAGAGGCTTCTCCATCGACACCGCTGCCATCTCCACCGCCATCTTCATCACCGCTGCTGCTCCCATGAGGAGGGAGTAGTTCTCCATCGAGGCTCGGGGCTGTACCGGTAGCTATGTGGTTCATCTCTCTTCCATGTACTTCAATACAATGATCTCATGAGCTGCTTTACATGATTGAGATTCATATGAGTTTTGTATCACAATTCATCTATGTGCTACTC
Organism: Lolium multiflorum; assembly: GCA_030979885.1. Lineage (NCBI taxonomy): Eukaryota > Viridiplantae > Streptophyta > Magnoliopsida > Poales > Poaceae > Lolium > Lolium multiflorum. Next base: position 313,174,062 of record CM061748.1, on the reverse strand, counting down.
TAGTGATGTTATTAAAGTAGTTCTATTCCTCCTGCATGTGTGTAAAGGTGACTAGTGCGTGCACCGTGTGGTTCTTGTCGTAGGCTATGATCATGATCTCTTGTAGATTGTGGAGTTAATTATCATTATGATATTATTGATGTGATCTATTCCTCCTACATATGCATGAAGGTGACAGTGTGCATGCTATGCTAGTACTTGGTTTAGTAGCGTTGATCTATCTTACACTAAAGGTTACTTAAACATGAGCATTATTGTGGAGCTTGTTAACTCCGGCATTGAGGTTCGTGTAATCCTACGCAATGTGTTCATCATCCAACAAAAGTGTAGAGTATGCATTTATCTATTCTGTTATGTGATCAATGTTGAGAGTGTCCACTAGTGAAAGTGTAATCCCTAGGCCTTGTTCCTAAATACTGCTGAGTTACTACTGCTTGTTTACTGTTTACCGCGTTACTACTGCTGCAATACCACCACCATCAACTACACGCCAAGCACTTTTCTGGCACCGTACTACTGCTCATACTTATTCATACCACCTGTATTTCACTATCTCTTCGCCGAACTAGTGCACCTATTAGGTGTGTTGGGGACACAAGAGACTTCTTGCTTTGTGGTTGCAGGGTTGCATGAGAGGGATATCTTTGACCTCTTCCTCCTGAGTTCGATAAACCTTGGGTATCCACTTAAGGGAAACTTGCTGCTGTTCTACAAACCTCTGCACTTGGAGGCCCAACACTGTCTACAAGAATAGAAGCTCCCGTAGACATCAACCGCTCGAAGATTCTTGAGCCAACCACTGTAGGGCTGCCGGGAAGGTCATCGGCATTGCAACGACCAAGACCCAGCCAGAAGGTCTTGCTTCCGCCTCGCCGACTAGGTGATATTTCGGGTAGAGGATCTAAAAGAAGTGAGGCGGCTATTGACTGGAGTGGTGGTCGCACTTCTGGTCCAAATATATACCATGGAGAGGTTAGGGTTAGATAGCATGGGCCATAATGGGCCTTCATTTTTCTAGACAGTCCGGTAGAGGTCAATCGTGTGCAATGAGACACTTCACACATGGTTTATTAAGGATCTATCGTGTGTGATATGGTGCATCGCACACGTTTGCTTAAGGATCAATTATGTGTAATGTGGTGCATCGCACACGGTTGCTTAAGATCAATTGTGTGGGATGTTGTGCATCGCACACGGTTGTTGGATGCTGCATAATGTAACACAGTTCATATTATTTGGTTATAGGCGTGAAGGGATCCAATCAAACATGGTTGCCCTAACCTACAAAATGCCACTAACTTAACACATTACAAGTTAGTATTAAGTACTCACTGCATACATAATTAACTAATACTACTCCACATTTAGTAGTAGTGAGCACGTGCTCACTGCTCTCACTACACACGAAACGTTCTCGTCATTGCCAGAGATGACAATGACATAAGCGTGGTGGTTCCGCCCTTCCCGGAGCTTGATGCTCCGTCTTCTAAGGCATTGCGCCTTGCCGCGCTGGATTCCCAAATGCGATGAATCTCATCGAACTTTTCAACGGGAAACTTCGGACAGCGCAATGCGCGGACATGTCCGTGCAGAGAGGGCTACTACGTCTTCTTAGCTCGCTACTGCTGCTTGAGGATAGACTCTAGCGACTGCTCCACCATCATATGCTGATAGATTAGCTCCTCCATGAACTCAAGGTCATCCACCGCTTATTGGTTTGGCGGCGGTAGAACTCAAGGAGGACCAGCCAGAGAGGGTAGAGGAGGAGCCACCGTCGTGGTTTCGCGGCGGCGGAGAACTAGGAGGAGGAGGCGCATGCTCAACAAGCTGCAGCGTCAGCGTCGGCGTCGGCGCCGCAGGGTACTGCAGGAGCACAAGACGAGCGGTCTGCTTAGTGTGAACCATGTCAAAGCTACTGTGGTTATTTGGATCCCAACTCGATGCCAAGAGGGATCGGTGCAGCGCGCAACTTCATATAGAGGACGACAGCTCTGCATCATTGGCAACGAGTTGTACTGTGGAGTGGCTACGAAGCTACACGCGTCGAATAAAAGCCCAGAAGGCAACTTGTCTGGAACTCGCTAGACATGACCGTAGTTTTCCCGCTTCTTTGAGATATTTAGCTAAACCAATTCGACAAAAAATGGTAAAATCGAAGGAATATCTCCCAGACAAATTTTAGGTTAAAATCTGTTTTCTACTATTGCATATGATAAATACATAACAAGTTGTGTGTTTTGGAGAGAAGAAAAAAAGACGGGTCGAGATAAGAAAACGTCGCAAAAAGTTCACACGATTGTCCTGCTCCTGATCGTATGCGTTAATCTCATTTGCATCGTGTTTACTTTTAGGAAAACCGTGTGTGACATTTTCGTTACGCCTTAGTAGCAATTTCTGTGTGCCACGGGTTCTTTTAAACGACTTGATATGTACTCCCTCCGTTCCAAAATGTAAGGCGTCTAAGAATTAGTTAAAAGTCAACGTTTTTTTAAGTTTAACTAAGTTTATACACAAAAATATAAACATTTATAGTACTGAATCAACATGAATAGATTCACCATAAAATATAGTTTCTTAATATGTCCATTCGATATTGTAGATGTAAATATATTATTTAAAATATTTGGTCAAAGTTAGTAAAATTTGACTTTTGACCAGTACTTAGAAGCCTTACATTTTGAGCGAAGGAAGTACTAGCTAGTGTTTAGATGTATGGAAATTCGTCTTGGCTCCCGGGAGCATTTGCTCCCGGATTTTTGGGGAGCAAATTTTTTTTTTCAAAACTTTTCAAAAAATTCCCAAAAAATCATGCACGTACCTGACCATGGCACGCACCACCTTGTGAAATGTCGCTGCGAAATGTCATCCTATGCATCCTGGGCAAAAATAACAAATTTCCAGATCTGAGATTCATATTTTTGGATCTCATTTCATGTCAGAAATTTGTCATTTTTGTCCAGCGCGCATACAATGACATTTTGCAATGAAATTTTACACGGTGGTGCGTGCCATGGTCAGGTACATGCATCATTTTTTCCGGAATTTTTCGACAAGTTTTCGATTTGTTTTAATTTTTCGAAAAAACCGGGAGCAAATGCTCCCGGGAGCCAAAACGCCGCTCCCGATGTATGGTAACTAGATATAGACAAATCTCATACATATTTCATGCAACGGGGTGAGTAGTTTATATTTATATCACCTGGCATCACGTGTGGACGGCATCGTCATGCATACATCCATACTGCCAACTTGTATAAAACGTGTGCCTAAGTACTGTTTATAGGGACAACAACGGTGCTCCGATACCGATAGACACCATTCCACATATTCTACCCAAGCCGCCTGTCACCAAATGTCCCCGCTGAGTGCGGTGGTCACATGGCGCTGCCCGTCGTCGGTGCCGTCCGGCACGGGCACCGCCGGAGCAATTTGTTTGGGCAGCCGTGGTCTCCGTACACATACCGGCATCAGGAACGTGAGAGGTTACCGTTCGGCAGCAGCTGACGTCCATGAAATCAGGCAGGCGCAGCGGTCGGACGGTCCTGCGACGGTGCTCGCCATCGGCAAAGAAAACCCGGTGAACTGCATACCGCAGGATGAATACGTGGACTGGTACTTCCGGGTCACCAAGTGCGACCACCTCACTAAGCTCAAAGCCAAGATGAAGAGAATAAGTATGTATGGCAACTCTTTTCTTTTTAACAAAACCGGAATACATGTGCTGTATATTTGCAGTTTCTTCTCCTGCCTGTCAACAGATTTCACCTGTCTTCCTGTATTGAGAGGCTAGTGTACGATTGTTCTGGACCAGGTGACAACACGGGGATCGAGAGGCGGTACTTCCACCACAACGAGGAGATGCTACGTGATCACCCGGAGTTCCTGGACGACAAAATACCGTCCATCGACGCCCGTCAGGAAATCCTAGCAGCGGCAGTGCCCGAGCTCGCCGCTGCCGCGGCTGCCAAGGCCATCGCCGAGTGGGGCCGCCCGCCCTCGGACATCACCCACTTGGTCGTCAGCACCTACTCCGGCGCGCACCTTCCCGGGATCGACCTCCGCGTGGCGTCGCTGCTCGGCCTCCGCCCCACCGTCCAGCGCACCATGCTCTACCTCAAGGCCTGCTCGGCTGGCTCCGCCACGCTCCGGGTGGCAAAGGACATCGCCGAGAACAACCGCGGCTCCCGCGTCCTCGTGGCCTGCGCCGACCTGTCCCTCATCTTCTTCCGAGGGCCCGACGAAGCGCGCCTCGACACCGTCGTCGTCCAGGCCCTGTTCGGCGACGGCGCTGGTGCTGTTATCGTTGGTGCTGACCCTGACACTGATACAGAGAGCCCCATCTTCGAGATGGTGTCCTCCTCGCAGGCCACGGTGCCCGGAGCAGAACACGTGGTCGCGGGGCACATCGGCAAAGGGGGCCTCCAGTACAGCCTCTCCAGCGAGCTGCCATTGCTAGTGGCCAAAAATATTGAGCAGTGTCTCCTCGACGTCTTCCGGCCTCTCGGTCAGGTCAGCGGCGGGTGGAACAGCATGTTCATGGCCGTGCACCCCGGCGGCCGCGCCATCTTGGACAGCGTCGAGACGGCACTCGAGCTGGAGCCAGAGAAGCTGGCGGCTAGTCGCCGGGTTCTCAGGGACTACGGGAATATGGCCGGGGTCTCTGTTATCTTTGTACTTGACGAGATTCGGCGACGCGGTGATGGTGAAGAATGGGGCGTACTGATTGGGTTTGGACCCGGGATCACTGTCGAAACGATGGTGTTGCATGCAACCGGCAAAAGGAACCACTGATCTCCAGCTTCAAGATTGTCATGCCCTGCCCGAGCAAGCTTCAAGATTGTCATGCCCTGCCCGAGCAAGCTTCAAGCACCAGCTACCATGCATATGTGGTGGACGCAACGTCGTTCTACCATGCATGAAGCCATGAATTCCCAACTTTTATTCTATTTTTTTTTCATACATTTGTTCGTCTTTGTGAACGTCATAAGGGATCGGAGCCAGTTGAATAAGCCGATTACTCAGATTATCTAACTTTCCAACAACAAAAACGGACCATCGATCTGTTCCAGCTACTGTAGTACTTCGTGTTTCTATTTCCAGAAAAACTGTACTTTTACATTTAGTATATTTTCTCTCCATTGGGTTGATTTGTGAAAAATTATGAGGGCAACCCATCTTGGTCTATTTGGTAACACCGCCCATGGTCTGACTAGCTTTTCCAACCATAAAGCTGGCTGAAGTTTTTTTTTTTAAGAGAAGGCCATCATGGCAAGCTTTATTAATATCAAATGACAGTTACATCGTTCAGGAGAACAAAGTTGGCTGAAGTTTTTTAGAGAATGCCATCATGGCAAGCTTTATTAATATCAAATGATAGTTGCATCGTTTAGGAGAACAAAGCTGGCTGAAGTTTGTAAATCTCAAGACACATCAAACAAGAATCAAGTCTATTAATTTGGTCACCATCTATTATCTTTACACTTCATCTCCACCTACTAATAAAGAAAGTACTCCCCCCATGAAGGTTGTCTGAGATTTGTCACAATTTGAACGCATATCTACATCTAAATTTTGAAAAATCTCAGACAACCTGCGTGAGATGGAGGGAGTAAGATTTCTCTCCAATTTTTCGTTCGTTTTTTAATTGTTCCTACTTTAAAATTCGAAAAAAAATTGTTCCTACTTTTCAGTCAAAATTACGGGGCACTACCACCGCCTAAGTAAAAAACGGTTCATACGAACTTATTTCCGTCACGCATATCACAAGTGGGCCTCAATTGGCTGGATCCAGGCGCGAGGGACATGAGAGGAGTCCCGAGTTCGTGTTTGCTTGCCGGTTTGCTCATATGTCACGTCATCTACATTTCCTTTCCTTTCGTGTTACGTTGTCCACCTCTAACCTTCTGAAGGATGAGAAAAAATAAATCTCTAACCATCGAAGGGATCACGTACGAGAAACATGAAGAGAAAGAATCCGCGCATCGCAGACCCTCTTCCTCTTGTCGTGTATAAAGAAAAGCGAACATCAAACCAACCCTACTTCCATGGCGATGGGCCTCCGTGTTCAGATAACTCCCTCCATCCATCAAACAATGTCGAAACTTTATCTAACTTAAGATATATCTAGACACACTTTAGAGTATAGATACATCTGAATTTAATCAAATCTCCGGTATCCATTTATAGATAGAGGTAGTACTCCGCATATTTTTTGCAAAGGGAGTGACGGACTGGAGTAAATAGAAGTGCATCAACTAGCTAATAGCCGGCAACCTAGGTGCTCCGCCGCCATTGGCCCTACCCAGCATCGCCTTGCCAATGTCTAGGATATTACTGATATACAGCATGCCTTGCGGCACGATATTTTAACGGAATTGCTAGAAATCAGGTGCCTAAGAATTATCAAATCTTAGTTGACTTTGATGCTATTAGATATATGACGCGGAGATTAGAGATTGACTTGTTTTTCCAGTTCGCTGTTGTGTGCCACAGCGGAACCTGCATCTGTATGGGAGGGGATGGTGGGCTTTCCATTTGATTTTGTTGGATCGGCTGTGGGCGATTTACACAAAAATAATACAAAAGTGAAAGAAAAGCACAGACTAACCCTCCGGCGAAATTATTTCACCAATCTAACTCTTTTGTGTGGCGCCCCTTCCAAGGGCGCCACACATGCCCATGTGGCTCCCCTCCTGCCGGCGCCACACACCTAGCCGACGTGGCGCCATCGACGCTGAGCTGGTGCGCCCATCCGACGTGGCAGCATGTGTGGCGCCCCTCCCATCGGCGCCACACATGCACTTGGAATCCCCCAAAACATACTGTGAGACAATTCCTCTGGGACTTAGCCGTTTTGCGAGGCTCGATGTGTGGCGCCGATGCCACGGGCGCCACACATCCACTTAAGTGTGGCGCCCGCGCCCGCGCCCAGCCCGACCCTTCTTTCTTCTTTCTCTTCCTCTCTCCTTCTCCTCCCCAACCGCCGCCGCACGCCTCCCCTTCGCCCCCCCACCAAATCAACCAAGGAATCATCAGATCTATCCGGCCAACTCCTTCCTCCTCCATTCCTCAAGGTATTCCCCTTCGATTCCCTCCGATTCATCCAATAGTGTTGGTGGATTTGGTAGATTTGGGTATGAACCCTAGATTTGGTAGATTTCTTGGATTTGGATATGTAGAAATTTATGTTGGTGGAATCTACATTGTAGTATATGTGTTTGAACCAAAGATTTGTTGGAGCCCTAGATATGAAATTTTACATGTATGTGTTGAAATCCTATGTATGTATGTGTTGAAATGTCTAATATTTGCCTAGCAAATGCATTCAAATTTGTTACATATGCCTAGCAAATGCCTATTCAAACTTGTTGCACTCAAATGTGTGTATGTATGGGTGTTTCGAAAGTTAGATATATTGTCTTACATATGTATGTATGTGGTGAAAGGCAAAATTGGAGCTTAGCAAATGCCTATTCTATTGTCTTACATATGTCTATTATGTGCCTAGGAATGGTATGTCTCATGTATGTGTTTCTCATTTTTGTTAGTGGAATGACTCATAATATGGTTGTGTAAACATGTAGGATGGTGTGGCTTCTGGATGAAGAGTACGACAGGATGCACCGGGCTGTTCATATGACGGAGAGGGGAACGGATCTTCACCCTTTGAAGATTCGTTACCATGGCACAGCGGATATACCTTATGACGAGAGGTACACGGAGTTCATCCGGCCTACCGGTCTTATGCCGTTCATATCCCTTGTAAGCCGTGGGGGGCCACACATGAACCCCTTGGCACTCACCGCCCTTGTCGACCGGTGGAGGCCGGAGACTCACACCTTCCACTTGAGGGCCGGCGAGATGGCCCCTACTCTCCAGGATGTTTCCATGATCCTTGCACTACCTATTCAGGGCGAGCCACTGTGTATGAACACAGCTTCTGATGGGTGGCGCCAGCGATGGAGGGGCTTATTGGCAGGGCTCCTCCGCCGCCAGAAGCCAAAGAAGAGAGTTCCCGCCGGCGCGTCTTTCGAATGGATCAGGACTAACTTTGGAGAATGCCCGATAGAGGCCGACGAGGACACTCGGAGGACGTACGCCCGCGTGTACTTATGGTACATGATTTCGAGGACTCTCTTTCCTGACAGTGGGGGGAAGCTGGCCCATTGGTGTTGGCTGAAGGCGCTTACGGTGTTGGACGACCGGTGGAGTTGGGGAACAGCGGCACTTGCCTACCTCTACCGGCAGGTGATGATTTGTTCTATGTACTATTTTCCTATAGTAGTGCGCTAGACAAAGTAGTAACCAAATATCTTATGTACGCAGTTGGACGAAGCTTGTCGCAGGACTGGGAGCAGGACTGGGAGCGGCGGTATTGGTGGATGCATGCTCCTACTTTCCGTATGGAGCTGGGACCGCCTATCAGTTGGGCGTCCCAGGGTACTCAACGAGACGCCATGGCCTCATCACCCTCACTTTCCTGATCGGGAGCCCACTTGGGCATACCTTTGGGACAATGTCTCGGAGATGACGAGCGATCCAATGGTCATGTACAGGCAGTACACTGCGGAGTTGGACACTCTTACCGCTGAGCAGGTAACCGATCACTGCGGAGTTGCAATCCTAGTTTTGATTGATTCTACTGGCATGTTCTAAATAATTGTATGCTGCAGGTGGAATGGGAGCCATATGGTAGCTACTACCATATTGGCGCGGGGATGGCTGACCTGAACCACAAGTGCACGGAGGAGGCGCGGTTCTGGCGTATGCGCTGCCCACTCATATGCATGTGGCTTGTTGAACACCACCAGCCGCAAAGAGTGATGAGACAGTTTGGGCTGTATCAGGAGTGCCCACCAATGTGGCAAGACACGGACAAGGCGCTTCATAGGTAAACTTCTGGAATCATGCGATGGAAGATTCTTGATAGAAGAGGTACAAACTAACTTGTTGATTCTTGCAGGCTTGATAGGCAGCGGCAGAGGAAGATCACAAATTGGCCAGTCCATCATAGCGGCCACATCGCAGCGTTCCAACACTGCTTGGAAGCGGCACGGAATGCTGGCCCTGAGCAGATTGTGCCTCACGACTTCACCGCTTTCAACAACTACCTCGAGTGGTTCCATCAGAACACGCGTATCGAGTTAGTGAAGCGCGCGTATCGTGAGGAGATCTTGGACGACCCCATCCAGTTCGATGAGGTTGGGCAAAGCCAGCACGACACTTTTGCTCGCAGAGGGAGATCGACTTCTATTGCTTCCGAGCTGAACTTCGTGGTAATGGATTCTCTCACTAACTAGTACATCATCTAGATTGCCATGTGCTCGCTTAAATTGTGTATGCTATGTTTGTCACAGCGGGAGGAGATCCAAAAAACAGCTGAGGAGTGCGAGGTTATGTGGGAGCAGAGCGGGAGAGATGAAAAGCCTGTCGGACCGTTGCGGAATTTCATTAAGGTATGATCACCAACTTTGAATGTACACTATTATGTTCTGGTGGCTTTGTAACCATGAGTTCCATGACGCAGAACACTGCACGAAAGATGCGGCGGTTAGCGAACTTGCTAGGTTGCCGCGAAGGCGAAATCCCTACATCCTCCTCTTCTGAAGAACAGGTATGGACTATTTTGTTGCTGTGAAACATGTTCTTACTAATTTCAACTTTTGTAATCTCATGTGTTCATGTTTGTGAAGATTCCTCCTGAGGACGACCTAATTCTGAGTCAAGGCATACTTCCGAAGCAAGCTCCCACGGTCAGCTTACCAGTTGAAGCCAAGGGGCAAGGCTCCAAACCGGTACACTCCGGAAGATTATGTCAACCGAGGAAAGAAGGTTGTCACTGAGGAGGATGACGGGCCGCCGCGGAGATCAGCTATGTCGAGGATGAGGAACGACGAGCCGTTCTCTTCAGATGAGGAGGAGGAGGAGGAGGAGGAGCAGGAGCAGGAGCAGCAGGAGGAGCGCAGCAGGAGCGCAGCAACAACAGCCAAGGCAGCGGACGAAGAGGATGGCCGTCCGGAAGCAGCCCACGAGGACGGCACGTCGAGGACGCTACTAGGATGTGCTACGTGTTGTTCTGAACTCTATATTCATAAGTATCGATTTGTGAACCCTATGTCATTTCGAACCATGGTCTGTAATGCTACTTGTTGTTTGAATCTACGTGCTACAATGTGACCTATGAAGTGTTATATGTGTATGTCATGAAATTGCTACTTGTTGTGTCCAATGTTGTACTCGTAACTGTTGGAGTTTGGTAGGATTTTTCATGTTTTCAACACAAGTCCATGTGTGGCGCCCTTCCACTGGGCATGTGTGGCGCCCGTGGCATCGGTGCCACACATGCCAACTTATATGAACTATTGGGTCCAAAACATCCAGGGGCTCCGGACGATAAGTCCAGCCGCTTTCGCGAGCCTCTATGTGGGCGCCGTGGCATCGGCGCCACACAGGGGGTGGGCGCCCGTGGCATCGGCGCCACACATCGAGCCTCGCAAAACGGCTAAGTCCTGCAGGAATTGTCTCACAAGATGTTTTGGGATTCAAGTGCATGTGTGGCGCCGATGGGAGGGGCGCCACACATGCTTCCACGTCGGATGGGCGCACCAGCGTGGCCGATGACGCCACGCGGCCGGGTGTGTGGCGCCAGAGGAGCCACATGGGCATGTGTGGCGCTCTTGGAGGCGCCACAATAAGTTAGATTGGTGAAATAGTTTCGCCGGAGGGTCAGTCTGTGCTTTTCTTCCACTTTTGGGTTATTTTTGTGTAAATCGCCTCGGCTGTGAGCTAAATCTGGAACTGGATCGAGGTAGTCCAATGGAATTTGGACTAAATTTTGTTGGATGTAATTGGACTGGACTTTGTTGGACATGGGTATCAGTGGACAGAATACTGAACGGACTTTGGATGGAAACGAATCTGTAGTCCACTGTCCATTGGACACTGTTCGGTGCATCAACGCGCACACGCATCGGCCGCTGCCGCCGCCACCGTCCTCGTCCCGCTCGAGCCGAAGAGGCAGCTCGCCGGAATCTTCGCGGGTGCCGCAGACGTCTTTCTCGCAACTGAACCTGCGCGTCTCGAAGCTGTTATCCGTGGAAAGGAATCGGGCGGCGGCGCGGACTTAGGCGCAGCGAGCGCACGTGGAGCTCGATTCGCCGAGTCTGCCGAGGGACTCTGGTACCTGCACGAATTCGCCAAAAGCCTCCGTCACCTGAAAGCGGCGCCTCCGTCCTCGGGGAGTGAGCAGCAGCAGCTCGACGCCTCTGTTGGCCGTCGTTGCGGCGGCGGAGCTTGGGGAGAGCGGGAGGGGCAGATGGGATGGGGAGACTGCAGGACGAGGGAGGAGAGAGGAGGGAGGAGGGGGGCTTGGCCGGCGGCGGCTGGGAGAAGCTATCCATGCGGGATATGGAGTGTGTGCGGGATATGGGGGAGTGCTGTACGGGCCACCGCACACCCCACCGACCAGGCCGGTTGGTTGGGCCGCGGCCCATTAGTAGTAGGTACGTTTTTTTTTCTTTTTTTGCTATTTCTTTTTTTTAATAATTTTCTTTTTTAATATATACCTTTAAAAAAAATTCGGAGAACAAATTTTCAAAATCTGTTCAGATTCGAAATTTCGGAAATTTAAAAAATGTTCATATCTTGATTTATTTTTTTTCAAAATTTGAAAAAATTTCGAATTTGAACATTTTCCAAATTTGAACGCTTTATATATTTGAACGGATTTCAAATTTGAACGCTTTTATAATTTGAACATTTTTTATATTTTAACATTTTTCATATTTGAACGGATTTCAAATTTGAACGACTTTTTGTATTTAAACATTTTTTTAATTTGAACGGATTTCAAATTTTAACATTTTTTTGTATTTAAACGGTTTTAAATTTGAACATTTTTTAATTTTGAACATTTTTAAATTTTGAACAGTTTTCAATTTTGAAATTTTTCTGAATTTGAATTTTTTTCAAATTTGAACAAAAATAAATATAAACAAAAAAAAAACAAAAAAAAGAAACAAAAAGGAATAGAAAATAAAAAAAGAAAAGGAAAGAAAAAAAGAAAAGAAAAGAAAGAAAGAGAAACAAAAAGCAGAAAAAAAGAAGCGAACTGGGTCGACCAGGCCGGCCCACACCGCTGTGTGTGTAAGTACAGCGCAGCGCCGACAGGTTCATAGGATTTGCCGGCGGCTGGGTGCAAAGACAGCGCACAGCCCCCACGATCCCAGGTGGCTCAGTGGGCCGCCGGCCCATCGCATCAGGTGAGTTTTTTTTCTTTTTTCTTCCTTCTTTTCTGTTTATATTTTTGTTTTTTAAAATCTAAAATTTTGAAAAGAATTTTCCGAGAAAAAATATTTCATAAATTTTGATTCTTTTAAAAATTTGAACATTTTTTAACTGAACAGTTTCAAACTTGAATCGTTTTAAATTTTGAACAGTTTTTAAATCTGATTAATTTTAAAATTTGAATAATTTTTTAGATCAAACAATTTTCGAAAATTGAACATTTTTTGAATATGAACAAATTTAAAATTTGAACGATTTTCCAATTTAAATATTTTTCTAATTTGAACGATTTCCAGACTTGAGCATTATTTGAATTTGAACAAATTTTAGATTTGAATTTTTTGAATTTTAACAAAAATAAAATAAACGAAAAAGAAACAAAAACAAAAAAAGAAATAGAAAGAGAAAAGAAACAGAAAAAGAAAAAAAAATAGAAAACAGAAATAAACGTGAAATGGGCTGACCAGGCAGGTCCATACTGCGCGCGGGGGTGTGCAGCGCGTGGTAACCACTAAACCTGGTCGGTGTATAGGAATTGTGGTGTGTGCGGGATGTAGTCATGTAGGCCTAAGTGTGTGGGCCGGTTATGAGGTGCTTTTTGGGGCTCGGTCAAAACACCCAAAAACACATCAAAACATGTTTGGACTGTTCGGTAGGCTGGTTTTGACCGGTTAGAGATCTCCGCTGGGGCCTCGCCCAAATCCGACGAAACTACCGGATTGGATGAAATTAAGTCGTGGGGAGTGCCGTATTTCCGTCGTCCACCCGGAGTTCGGCGGATAGAGTTTAGATTCAAACAAATAGCCGTCCCGCGCTACAAGCACGGCCGTTGATCGGCAAAACGAGCAAAAGGATCAGCCACAGATCGGCGATCGGAGGGAAATTACACGGAGACAGGCTTGTCGGCAGTCCCGGCCGGCACGGCGGTGTCCGACGGACCAGTTTCCTCGCACGTCGTGGACGTAGGTGCCCTCTTGGAACATGGCAGTCGTCGACGGCGAGTACATCGTAGAGAAGGACGACGGGAACCGCTGGTATCTTGCGCGGCCATTGGCCGGGAACATGGAGCCGCCGCCGCCGCGAAGGCCATGCTCATCCTCCCGCTTGCTCCTCCCGGGCCGCCTCCGCCGCCTCTTAGCGGCGGCTTTTTCACCCTCGCCGCCCCCGCCTTGTTTCGATGCGCTTTCTCGTCCGCCGCCCACCGTATGCGTCGTCATGCCCGCGGCCGCTCCTTCCTCGCCGCGGCTTCTCGTCGCGTCCCTTCGGCGGCATTGTGGTGGACGAGAAGACGAGGAGAGAGAGCGTGGTGGAGGAGGCGCCGCCGAACTGGAACTCGAAGACGAGGGAATGGAGGGAATGGAGGGAATGGAGAAATTCGGCGGGAGAGAATGGGGATATGCAAGCAAATTGGAGGGAATGGAGGGAAAATCGACAGGATTTGGTTTTCCTGTCGCCGACTACGCGGGTCCACACGGTGTTTCGCGCCAAAACGTTTCATCCGGAGTCGAGCGCGCTCGGGACCGGGGACGGCGTGGGCTCGCCGGATGGATGAAGGGCCAAATCCGACGAAACGAGGAACCGGCGCGATTGGGCGATTACGCGTCTGGATGTAAAAGCTCGCGCTTGTTCGGGACGAGTGGAGATGCTCTTAGGCCCGAGGAAACCCATCGGGCTGGAGTGGAAACTAAAACGCTTCACCCCCTCGTGTTTTCTAGCGGCCGGCGACTGGCGATGAGGGCGACCAGAGGGCGACGCAGCGACGAGGCAGGAAGACGCCGCCGTCGCCGCCGCTCGAAGACGCCGCCGTCGCCGACGCTCCCTCTCTGTCGTTCCCTCTGATGCGCTGCTGACGCTCGCTCTCCGTCGCTCCCTCTGACGCGCCGCCGACGTTCTTAACGCCGCAGACCTGGAGCTCGTGCCGTCGCCCCTCCTCTTCGTCGAAGTTGGAGACATTCGTGAGTACCATCCACCCCACCTCCTCCTCTCCCTGTATTTCTAGATGCTCCACCTTTTTGTGATTTGTAGAATTCGTGATTGCGAGATCTGATTGAATTCTAGGGTTCTTGTGTTTAGGGTTCTTGAGTGCCTTGTTGAATTCTAGGGTTCTTGATTTCCTGAACTGCAGTGTACACATGCCAACTTAGATTTGTGTGGTCTTACTATGAATATGAGTACCTTTGTTGCTTAGTTGACTGAATAAAGTTCAGAGAAGAAGGTTATCTGAAGAACATTGTTTCAAAATCAGAGGTTTTGAAACAATCAGGTGTAATACCATGCTTGTCGCAGTGCTTGATCGACATCTTCTTCCTCTTGCTGCTCTGCTGATGTGGTGCAGAGGAGGATAGGAGTGGAGGGAAAGCTTTAACTAGTTTGGTGGGGAATTTGGTGGGAGGAAGCGCATATACACGGGTCCGATGATGTGGAGCTGCCGGCCATGACTGATGAGGAGCGCCTTTCCCGATTCTTCTAGTACGCATCCCCATCACCTGAAAGATACAAACGCACACTTCTTTCACTGTTTTCAGAACTTGGAATCCAATTGCTATCATAGTTATTATTGTTAGCCATGTCTATGAATTGCAGTTACTAGCAAAATTGAATGCATATCGAGGTGACGGCAACCTGCTTTTTGCTTGGTCTCAGCCGTATATATGACGACAACCTGCTTCTTGCTTGGTCTCAAGGAAGTCACACATCAACTCACCAATCAAAGTCACAGCGTAAGTTTCAGAATATTGACTGAGGTCAGTCAGGCAACTGAAGTATGCATCAAACAACCAATTAACCAACACTCTCAAATGATGGATCACCTAACAGATTCAGATATAAAATCATGTAGTTGCTAGGTTATGCCTATGTGTTGGAAGCAGCTAATTCGGTTCTGGAATCATTAATTTTGCTCACAGAATGTGTTGGAAGCAGCTAATTCGGTTGGTCTCTGATGGACTCTCAACTGACCATGCATGTAAACTTGCAGGGAAAATAAAATGGGAGGTCTGTAACCTGCTTTCATATTGGTTTAGCATGTCAAACATCTATTTGGGTTGTTTTTTTTTGTTGATATCAGTAGCTAAGACATATGTGTTAAAGTGTTAGTGAATCAAACATGATACATTTAGATCCATGTAATTGCCTCCTGTTTACCAGTAGAAATATAGGCTTATTTTGCAGCAGAATCTATAATGCATGTTATGTGTCTTCTATTCTATTATGCTCTTAGTAGGAGGTGTAAGGTGCATGCATGTGAGATCAGGGATTACTTGGTTTTCATCGTTAATTACAAAATAGGGTTCTCCGTTAAGTAATCTTGCGTCGACGATCCACCACCGTCAATCGCGCATCAGATTCTCCGTATGCCCAAGGACTGAGGGCGTGTGTTATACTCTGATGCCTTTTCGAAGCCAGTATTCAACAACTAGTATATAACTACATACTCGCCGGTTGGCGCACCCCCTCCCGCACCCCCTTCCTCGCACACCCTCTTCCGCACGCCAAACCCTAACCGCCTCCCGCCGCCGGTGGCGCCGCCGGGCAAAGACCGCGGGGCGTGGCGACGGTGGCGGCCTTTCCTCGTGGCGCGCAGCGGACGGCGGCCGGGATCTTCCCTCGACGCTGCGGCGGTCCCCCGACTCCCGTGTGGATGGTTGGGCGGCGGCGGTCGGACTGGCTGTGGACCCCCTCCTCCCGGGCGGCACGCCGGTGGTGGCTGGTGGTGGGCGGCGGACTACGCCATCCCCTCCGCCTCTCGTCTGTGCGTGGTGCTGATCTCGGGATTCTCCCGCGGCACGAGGTCGCCCGGGGTAGCAGCCTTGGGTTCGATGGTGGAGGTGGCCCTTTTCTTCGTTGGAGATGGCCGGTCTGCGGATGGTGGTGCTGGGTCTTTTTGATCTGTCACCGTGTACCGGCGATGAGGTGGAGAGGCATGGAAGCCGGCGACGGTTGATATCACCGGTGGAGGGCTAGCGTTCGGCTGCGGTGTTGCCCTAGGTGTGTGCGGTGTCTCCGGACAACGCGATCTGCGCTTGGTGTCTCCTACGGCAGCTGTGGCCAGCCTGGGATGGTCGCCGGCGTGGGGGTTCGACCTGAATAAAGGTGGCAGTCCTAGGGTCTCTCTTGGGCGATGATGGTGACTGGCCTGAGGTTTGCTCTTCTCGATCTGGCAGGAGAGTTGAGTTTCGGAAGGCACCGTTGGCAAATGTAACAATGTTTTTTTTGCCTGGAATTTGCTGGATCGATGGTATTCGATCGTGCACACCCATGATTTTATTCTGGCCGATTGATTCTGGAGGGAGCGGCGCGAAGCTCTGGTCTGTGTTAGCATCAAGTGACATTTTGGTCCAGAATGCAGTCAGATGAAGGGAATAACATGAAGGCCGGAGCGGAGGACTAGCTAAGGAAGGTTCAAGTCTTCGCGTTGTTGAGAGACTTGCTTGGTGTCCCGGGATTTGCAGTAATGATATGGAAGTGGGGGCGGCAGCACAGGTGAAGTTCAGCATCCTACCCCAAGGTCCGCCTTAATCGGTTGTGCCTGGCAATGACCTTGTTGGAGGCATTGTTTTGAGAGCGAGGACTATCTTCAGGGTGAAAACCTAAGATCTTTGGTCGGGCGACGACAGAGCTGGTGCACCGTTTCCTTCTTGGAGGCGTCGTTTTTGGAGATGCTGTATTTTAGGTGTTCTCTCGGTGGTGGTTGTATTGTTGTTGCTAAACCTAGAATGCTATGGCGGGACTTTTGTTTCTTAGTTTTTTTTAGCTGTGTGCATCCGTACTGCCATTGGGGTGTTGCGTTGTTACAGAGACTGGGTGTAATTGGTATCTTTTGATATTAATATATTCCCCTTATCGAAAAATAACTACATATGCACAGGAGAATCATATCTCTGGGTGCGCGTCTTAGTTTACACAATTGCGCCTGCAGGTCATTGCCTTCAAATTAACTAATGATGCTTATAATTAATCTCTGCTCTGCAAGCAATTTTCAAATGCAACCACAGTTAACTAGTGAAGCGAGATTAGTTAGCTAACTGAGGACAACTGGAGATGGTGCAAGTACAAGTGTTCGACACCAATTATGAACATTTTATAATAGTATGTATTATGAACATTCAATATGCTAACTATTGTTCCCTCTTTAGGCCGTTTTTAGTGGCGGAGGTTTACATTTATATGGTTGCATCATGCAATTATGCTCATAGTTTACCACTGTGGATTTTATGATCCTATTGTTCCTTTGCCCTGATGTATGTCACAACAATATGCATGTGAACCAGCAAAAAGAGATGCGGTGCGTGAGTTCATAGCTAGTCTTAGAGTTAGTGTGGTGTGCCTCCAGGAGACGAGGCTAGATGTAATTGATGATTTCCTTGTTATGCAATGCCTAGGGCCATCTTTTGATGGTTATGTGTACTTGCCTGCGGTCGAGACGCGAGGAGGAATCCTCCTAGCCTGGAATAAGTCCATGGTGGACATAGAGCGGGTGAGCTTTGATGACTATGCGGTTACTGGAGAAGTCATCCCTAGAGATAACATTAGATGGTGGATCACCACCGTCTACAGGCCGCAAACGGGCGAGGACAAGGTGAGTTTCCTACGCGAGCTTACGGAGAGGCGGAGTCTATGTCCGGGGCCGTGGCTGCTCCTTGGGGACTTTAACATGATCATGTATGTGGAGGAGAAGAACAACGACCGGTTGAACAGAGCCATGATGGCGAGGTTCAGGAGTTTTGCCCAGGAGCATGAGATCAAGGATCTTTACCTCCATGGGAGGAGGTTTACTTGGAGCAGCGAGAGAGAGGTGCCCACGCTTACTCGCATCGACAGGGCGCTGGCATCCGTGGACTAAGACCTCATGCATCCGGATTCCATCCTGCATGTGCTATCATCTTCTGTATCTGATCATGCACCGATCCACCTTTCATTGAGCGTGGCTTTCCGGCCAAAGAGGAGGTTCAAATTTGAGGCCTTTTGGCTAAATCTAGAGGGGTTCGAGGAGGCCCTGAGAGAGGCTTGGGTGTGCGATCCTAACATCGTGGACCCTTTCAGACGCCTGGACGCGCTGTTCCGCAATGCGGCGGAGTTCTTCCAGGCGTGGGGAGAAAAGAAAGTTGGGAACATCAAGCTCAAAATCGCTATGGCTAATACCTTGATTCTAAGGTTTGATGTGGCGCAAGAATCGAGAGCGCTCACGTTGGTGAAAGCGTGGCTTAGGAGAACGCTCAAGCAGGTGGTGTTGGGGTTGGCATCCCTAGAGCGCACGATTGCAAGACAGAGATCAAGAATCAGATGGTTGCGTGAGGGTGACGCTAACACCAAGTTGTTTCATGCGGTGGCCAACAGGAGGAGAACACAGAACTACATTGCTTCGGTGAGGGTAGATGATGAGACGGTCACAGCACAGGAGAGGAAAAATGAGGTGTTCACCGAGGCATACGATAGGCTGATCGGGAGCATTCGAGATAGAGAGCATACGCTAAACCTGGAGGCCTTAAACATCCCGGTTGCGGATTTGAGCGACCTGGACTCCATGTTTACGGAGGAGGAGATCTGGAACACGATACGCGAGATGCCAGGGGATAGGGCGCCGGGGCCAGATGGGTTCACTGGCGCTTTCTACCAGCGAGCGTGGCCAGTCATTAAGCCGGATATCCTGGCTGGCCTCGTGAAATTATGTGTGGGAGACGGTCGAGGCTTTGCCCGGCTAAACCGAGCGCTCATCACCTTGATACCCAAGAAACCGGATGCGATGGAGACAAAGGATTTTAGGCCAATAAGCCTGGTGCATAGCTTTGCGAAACTATTCTCTAAAATCATTGCGAATCGACTGCGGCCGAGGCTCGGAGAGATTGTTAGCATGAACCAATCAACGTTCATCAAACACCGGAGTTTGCACGATAACTTCGTGCTTGTGAGGCAAGTGGCCAGGAAGATCAACATGAGGAGGCATACCGGAGTGCTATTAAAGCTAGACCTGGCTCGTGCCTTTGATTCCATTTCTTGGAGCTTCCTGTTTGAGGTGTTGAGAAAAATGGGATTCGAAGAGAGGTTTTTGAAGTGGATAGCGCTGCTGTTGTATACGGCAAACACGAGAATCATGGTGAACGGTGTTCCGGGCGGCCGCATATACCATGCTAGAGGCTTGAGACAAGGCGATCCCACGTCGCCCATGCTGTTTGTGGCGGCCATGGAGACTCTTTCTGCCATGGTCACCAAGGCAGCGCAGGAGGGGCTGCTTGGGAACTTGGCGTCCATCTCTCCATTACAGAGAGTCTCGGTGTACGCTGATGATGTTGTCATCTTCATCAAGCCGAAGAATATGGAGTTGTGGGTAGTGAGAGACATGCTCAACATGTTTGGCGAGGCCTCGGGCCTGAGAGTAAACTTTAGGAAGACGACGGCCACTCTGATTCGAGGAACACATGAGGAGGAGGAGAGGACTACGCGGATATTGGGATGTGAGCTGGCGAGATTCCCCATCCGGTACCTCGGCCTCCAGTTGGCGCTTAGACCCCTGTCTAAAGCGGAGTGGCAACCGCTCTTAGACCCACTACTAGGAAATGCCTTACCGCCGGCGTCCAAAAATGCCTTACCGCCGGCGTTTTCACATTCGCCGGCGATCACCTCGCCGATGGTAATGTCTTATCGCCGGCGTTTTCCAAATCGCTGGTGGTAATTGCCGTTATCCCCGGCGCTTTCCCCGAGTCGCCGGCGGTAATGAATTACCCCTGGCGGTTTGCAAATTCGCCGGGGGTAATCTGCTGCAGCGCTGGCGATTTGAATTTCGCCAGGGGTACAGTTTCGGGGCGCCGGTGGTATTGATTACAGGATTAAAAAAATAAAACTCGAAATATACAGCAGAATACACAGTATACACCAGAATACACACAGAATACACAGTATACACCAGAATACATAGAATACACAGAATACACAGTTATATAGAAAGTCCCAAATGTTCATAACATGCATGCATTAATAACACAAGTTTAGATAGTAGATAGTTCACCATATGGTTCAACCATCACGACTCGAAGTAGCACAAGATACACAAATAGATATAAGTCCACTCGACGACCTAGCTAAACAACAATGACATAATAAACTAGAGAGACGGTGGCGGCAAGCATCATCACGATGAAAGGGGTCCTCCACATCTCCCTCCTCTGTCCCGCTCGAAAGTTGGCGTATCGAGCTTCCGCCTCCTCCAAAGTGGTGTACCCCTTGTAGCTGTTGCTGAAACGGTGGACCTGCCTCCTACAGTCTTCCCAGTCCTCGTAGACTCCAGGAACTCTGCCGTGGTAGACGACATAGTACGTCATCTATGCAAACACAGAAAAAAGAAATGAAAGTTGTTAGTACATTAGTAGAGAGAGATATAACATAGAGTAGTGCAAAGAAAAAGCATGGAAATTACTTAAGTAATTTTATGACTAACATTTGCAAAGGACGAAAGTGTTTGAGTCAAGTCGGCTTCGGCGGGAAGGGACGGATGCCCTCGAGCGTGTTGAATGTTCTGTCGTCACATCCATCTTCTAATCGGCCTTCTATCTCGGCCTTAGAAAGTTCGGGACCATAGTGAAACAAGCCACCATTACCGCAGACATCCCTCCACAGTATTGTGCAAATGGTCCGCTGGATGGCACGGAACTCGGCTCTCACGTTTTCATCGGTGGTGTCCGCCATGTTCACGGACATCCGCTGAAGACTGGATGGCAACAAGAGATCGTTCTGAGACCTTACAATCGACCTCATCTGTAGGATGGCAAACCAGGCCTCCATCCCATTGTCATGCGCCGATTGCTTGAGGCAGGGGAACTTGGTTATGTGGTTGCACACATAGCAACCTTTCACTTTCTTCTCATGCCTGATTTTGTCGATGCCAACCTCGGCTATGAAGCCGCTGAGGGCTTTATCAAGTGTAGACTTAAGGTCGGTGAAGTCCTTGTCCGGATCAAGCCCGGAGTCGAGGTAACTGACATCTGAATGATACGGGTAAAAGAGGAGGAGGGTGCAGTACTTGAATCTGCGCAAAATGGAAATAAACCATCATACTCGATCAACTATGAAGGAAATTCATGAAAGAATGTAATAGAGGGTACTCTAGTAACCAAATACTTACTCGCGGAAATATGGTATGACAAAGCATTTCTTATCCTTGTTTAACACCAAGAAATCCTTGATGTACTTCGCTAGAAACGCTTGTTCGTTCTGGACGACAGCTGGAGTCATGTAGAAGGGGTCCATGATAGCGATGTGCGCTGTGTTCTCCATGGCGATATCGTGCGCCATGCTGAGCGATAGGAGGCGGACCAAGTTTCGGTCGAGCTGTTGCATGTTCAAGAGCCTGAAGATGTCTTCATATCGAATGAACATCAAGTCCGCAGGGTATGTGGTGACAAAGCCAAAGCCAGTGGGCACCTTCGCCGTCAAAACCGGGTACGAGGGATTTCTATCTCGAAGAAGTAGGTCCTCCTTCATTAGAACAGTATCATGCAAGCTCCTCATATCCGGCGTCACCTGCTGGACAATGTGTGCCGGCAGCATAGGCTGGCCTATGTGATGCATCTTCCTCCACGGGGTCGGCAACTTGTCATTAACCACTTTCTTGCTTGCGGCAACATCTCCGGACTTCTTCCGCTTCCTGGCCTTCTTCTTACTGCAACTGGGAGTGGCGTTTTGTTTCATACCCTCCGTGGTCGCACCAAGGAGTGTCCTCGGGGTAAGCCCAACTCGGGGTGGAGCGGTGAAGGCGGTAGTGTCTTCCTGCTCGGGAGTTTCTTGTGAAAGGAACAACTTCTTCTTTAGCGTACGATCGGCGGGTGGCTTGTAAGGAGAAACCCCGTCGCCCTCCATCTCAGCGATGAACGTATCGATTGGAGCTTGATCGATGTCCAACGCGTTTCCGTGCTGACTCTCGGGCTGACTGTCGGGCTGGCTATCGGGCCCAAAAGGACCACCAGCCGGTGGAGGACTCGGGGCAGCCGTCGCATCCTGAGGAGTGACCATGCCATAGCTTGCCTCCGAACCTGAGGCGGTGGTGTTCAGCCGAATTAGGGCTTTCGGCCATAGAAGGATGTGATTCTTGAGGTCCCCGAGAGTGAGCGGGGTTTCCGTTTCCGGGGGTTGATAAGGAGGATGGAGGTCTTGGCATCCCGGTAACGACCGGTTCACGCGAACCCGGCTCAAGCTATCATCCATCCTGACGCAGTGGAAAATCCGCTGTGTTGGCAGGATGACACGCCGCTCGCTACAGCCTTCAACTTGTTGTCCACATTCAGTAGCAAGGTGCAAGGAGTCGCGTTCGCCTGTGAAAACATGTGTAGGTCAGAGAGGGGCGACGACAAAGTAACTAATTTGTAGAGCTTGAGAGACTAAATTAATTACCGTGAGGGCGTCGAGCTCGGCTCGCGTTGAAGGACCGAGGCCAGGCATGCAGGTGACTGAGGGGCTAGTACTGGGGCCCCCAGGTCCGGCGAATCCTCTCTAGCGCCGACATTGCCGGCGGGTGGAGTCACCAAGTTGGGTGTGCATTGAGCGTGTCTAGTTGGAGGCCGGTTGTCCGAGTTGCTGGCGCCTAGGCTGATAACCGGCATCGGTCCCTTACCGCCGGCGTCGAAGTAATTCTTCATCGACAGCACAAGATCGGGGCTGATTTCATTGACCCCTGGCCAGCGCGTCATCGACCTTGCTAGCAACTCGGCACTGACGCGTTGCTGAACCTCGGCACTGACTCGTTGCTGAACCTCGGCACTGACGTGTTGCTCCATGGTTGTTTCCAAGTCGGCCACCTTTTTCAGAAGAGCCTCGTGCTCCCGGTCCTTCTGCGCCTGCCGCGACTCCCTAGTGCTTGCGGGCACGTCCAAGCCATAGTCGGCAAGCTTGCGACCTCCTCCGGCGCCGGGGACACGGTGGGGCTTGTCCAAAAGCGGCCGCGCCTTCACGGTGTTCAGACCCCTGATAAAAGGCGTGTCCCACGGGACTTTGCCAGTCGACGTCTGGGACGAGGAGCCAGCTGATTCGGCGGCTGCTTGTTCCGTCAACTGCCAGAAGTAACATGAACAATTTTAGAATGTAATGGACTTGGTGAGCAGTATCAAATTAATAAGCTGGTAAATTGCTTACCACTGCTTTCTCAAGTGCCATCACCTTCGCGTCGGCGACCAACTCAACTCCCACCACCACATCAGGTTTCGTGACACGTTTCCCACCCAATTCTCGATGGTATCGGGACCTGAGATATGCCCTGAAGAGTGGGTCTTTGTACTTGGCAAAAGGGGGCTCGAGGCCAGCATTTATGTAGGCCTGGTCCTCCTTGTCCCATACCGGCTGCTTGCCTTCGAAGCCACGGCAACCGAGATTGTGGTGACCGATGTTCTTATCCGCCAGCTCCTTCCCCCAGGTCGATTGTCGTTTGGTGTACTCGAGCTCCTCGTTTTCCAAGAATTTATTATACTGCTCCAGCGTCATCCGCGGGAAGTGGCGCTGGATCTCTTCCCAAGTCTCATTGTCACCAAGCATCCCCCTCAGCATGGTTTTATAACCGCTGAGGTTCTTGGAGAACTTAGAGAGGGCTCGTCTGTTCACGATGTTATCCTTGGGATCCTCGTTCCTGTATTCCACAGGGAACTCATACCGTGCGTGCAGCCGCGCAAGGAGTTGGGCCTGCAGATGCTGCTTCTTCTTGGTTCGGAGTTTCGTCTCGTTGACGTCGACGACGTCCCGAAGGATTGCTCCCAGTTGGAGGCCGTACCCCTTCGCCACGTGCTTGGGCTCAGTAGGAAGACCGGTCTTGGCGTCCACCGCGGTGATTATGTCGCGAGTGGTGCCGACCCTGTTTGGGCGCCGCTGCTTCCGTTTCCTCTTGGCCTCGGTAGTAGTATCCGAGCTACCCCCGGCAACGCCACTGTCGGTGGTCTCGTCGGCAGCGGCCCTCTCATCCTCACCATCGTTGTCCATCTCATCATCCCCCTCCTCCGAGGACCCGTCATCGCTGCCTGGAAGTTCCTCCAGCTGATCCGAGACCATGAGCCTGTAGTGCTCATCCAACTTCCGCTGAGAAGACCCGTCAACGTCTTCGTTGGGGTCTGCAGAAGACGACATCGCTAGCTACGTGCTTCTGCCATGTATTTGGAACTACTATTAGTCAAAGAAAGAAAACAGGTAGTGTTTTAGGAACATGCTAACAAAGGTAGATGTGACAGCATTAGGCAGCATACACATGCAGATGAAGCAGTATCTTATTAAACTATACCAACAAAAAATTCGGCATGACCTTTGCTAAAAAATGGTCATGCCGGAGTGCCAGAAATTCGCCGGAACGGAAGTTAATCGACATTCCGGCGAAACATTGGCACTCAATGTACCTGCAGACACATTTCACACAACTTTTCCTTCCAGACATATGCTCAGGTCTAGCAAATAAGCCACTGCACTCAAGGAAATGCCAACTCAGGTGCTAATAAACAATTCAGAACAAATGTATGAATGCAATGCAATACTGTTTCAGGAAGCAAGTCATGTAGCTGCAATTGGGGGTAAAATGTTCACTTCATGTATACAGAACAAATACATGTATGAAAATTCTGTGGACAAAATAGTGCATGCACCAGGAGATCAATACTCTTCAAAAATTCAGAACAAACATAGGGGGTTGTTTAAGATCATGGGTGTTCCTTGGAAGATGTTCAGCACGGTCAGTTATAGGTAATACACAAACTCTTGACAGAACCCGTTATCCATAAGTATGCTGTTCTTCAAAAGATAAAAATAGTACATGGAAATACTACCATTCGTCAGCAAAAAAAACATCAAATCATCACTTCATCAGTAGGTCCAAATATAAGTTAGGAAGCGGACAGCAAACGCACATACTTGCATGCAACCAGGTTACAAACAGATAGTTTATCCATGATACTAAGCAATAAAAATGTGTTCTTATGATCTTATCTCACAACAGTGTTTCTGCAAGTATTCAGAAGGTTTAACCAAGTGCTGAATCTGCAATAAGGTATTACCATAAATTCACTTATTTTGCGGAAATCTGTTTCTCAAGTAATAATGGCAAGTAATTTATTTCATAACTACATACTCGTCAGTTGTCATAGCATCAATTGAAGACAACAAACAATCAGTAGCAGTGCAAGAGCTTAATTGGCATCAGAACCACTACACTGACAAGTAACAGAAAACATGTACACATTCAAACCTCTACAGTTGTTTGAGGTGATATTCTGAATTTTGATGCTAGTCCTTGTACAAGGTGATATTCTGAATTTTGATCAAAATACTAGGGACACCTGTTTGATTGAAAAGGCATGCAGAAGTATTGATTTCAGTAGTAAACAACATCACCTAGATGCATGCCAGGTCATGCAAAAATTAAATGTTGTTTCCAGAATTATTTCCTCGATAATAGGAAGCATGGAATACTTAGACTGAACTACTATATTATTCAAACACCTAAATACAAACAGTAAGCCTGGCAACCTCTGATGCAACTTATTCTTCTGATAAATACATTTTGTGTAGCGTCATTGCTTGTACTGCACTTCGTGCAGTATGAGTTGCTATCACTCTGAACGATGTCATCAGACATTTTCAAGAAATTTTAGTGTCATGCCCATATACTTGGCAACATTCATGCACCAGGTACTAAAAATGAAAACGGGCTCAGACAGAGAAGTGCAACTGATGAAGAAAGTGAAACCTTAGAAACCAGTTAATATTCATTACAAGTACAAACATCATCGAGGTGTACAAAGTCTGAAATATCTGGCCGCAAGCTCTATGCTGTATTCACAAGCTAATTGCTAGCTCTATGCTGTATTCACAAGTGGAGATCTTGCACTACTTAAAATCACAGTGATGGAAAATGGAGCCTTAATTAGATAGTTCCGTGTCGATGGTGAGGAAGGAGGAGAGGGCAACGACGGCAAGGGAGAGAGGGAGGGGCGCACCTGCGGTGGAGACAGCAGCGACGGCAGCAGTTCGACAGCGGCCGTGGGGGTGGGGGACAGCAGCGACGGCGGCCTCCTTCCTCCTGCTAGTGGCCGACGATGGCGGCCTCCTTCCTCCTGCTGATGGCGGCCTCCTTCCTCCTGCTGGTGGCCGACGAACTGGTGGCACGGCGGCGGAGGTCTGGGGGAGGCGGCGACGGTGAGGAAGGAGGAGAGGGGAACGACGGTAAGGGAGAGAGGGAGGCAGGGGAGAGGGGCGCACCTGCGGTGGAGGGATCGACGGCGGCAGGGGGCAGCGACGGCGGCGGATCGACGACGGCGGCGGGGACTGCGGCGGGGCGGACGGGGGATCGACTGCGTGGTTGATTTGGCTGTGGGGAACGACGGCCACACGCCTAAGTCCTGGAACGCGTACCCCCGGCGTTTTTGCGAAACCGCCGGCGGTAACGTTTCAGCCACTTACAGGTGGGTCCAAGTGGAGTTACCACGGGCGGAAACGACCAATTCGCCGGGGGTAACTAGTTTTTTTTCACAGGGCGCGCGATACACCTTTTGTTCTGTAAACCATATTGTTATTCAAAAACGAATCAGTAACAGAGTGGTTCCACTCAATTGGGCATAGCTGCAGCATCAGGAGTTCGAATCCCACAGGGCGCAAAAAAGCCACCCATTTTTTTATCCCTTTCCTAGACCTCTTTTGTTGTTTCTAGTCATTTTTAGAATATACTTGAAGGATAATTAAATTGCAAGACATAAATTTAGGACTTTAATTCTTGAATGACTTCAAAGTCCTTTCGAGGATATCCGATAAAAAACCAAGACATAAATTTAGGATACACTTGAGAAGGACAAATGGTTGTTCGAGAGATAATTATTATAAATACACAAATGACTTCAAAGTCCCTTCCGCTTGGTCCTTGTGACCCCACCGGTATCGTCGCGACTCCTTGTGTACGGAGGAACACTTGACCTAGGTAGCGTCGTCCTTCTTCTTCTTAGTGTGTAGGTTCTATCGTCTTCATCGGGTTCTTCCATCATTGGGTCTCCGACGAGGCCGTCGAAGTCTTGCTCGTCGGCAACTCCATCCATTCCGACGAGGGCCCTTTTTCCTCTCCTTACGACAACACGGCTGGGCCTTGACGGGTCAGTTATGAAGAAGCATTGCTCGACGTGCTTAGCCAATACCCAAGGCTCATTTTGCGCGGTGGGGTTCTTGGTCTTGGATTTGGGGGGCAGTCGCATGGTGGTGACATACGCATCTTCTTTTGTGACGTCCGTAGCCCATCTAACACGAAACATCGGTAGCTTCTCCCCGACGTAGTCGAGCTCCCAGATTTCCTCGATCCTTCCGTAGTACCTTTTCTTCTCTTCACCCGTGTACGATTCCATCGTCACACCCGAGTTCTGATAGTCGCTTCTGTTGTCTCTCTCCTCTGTGGAGAATGTGTAACCATTGATGTCGTATTTCTGATAAGTCATGAGGTTGGGGGCGGGCCCACAAGACAAGGCTAATATCATTTTGTCTACGCCGCTTGCCATTGGTGGGGGATTGGCATCAATCTGGTCTTTGAACCAGCTCGCGAAAGAGGAGTTGTGCGCTCTAAATACCTCTTCTTCCGTCATCGGCTTGTCAGCCCTGCTCTTGATCATGTTTATGTGCTGATCCACCCAAGGCTCTACCTCGTTCATGTGCTGTAGTGCTACTAAGTGGGCCCTGTTAAAGTCTGTTCTCCTATCATCTTGATCCGCGTCGAGTTCCCTCCTGCCAGCGTTGTGGCCTACTCCCTCGAATCTGCCGAGGTGCTTGTTGGCGGGCAATCCAACCGGATGTGGGTCGTCCTCGTTTAAATAATTCTTGCAGAAAGAGATGCACTCCTCGGTGAGAAAGCCCTGGATGATGCTTCCATCCGGATGTGCCCTGTTACGAACGTATCCTTTGATGAAGCCATTCATCCTTTCTAACGCCATCATGTTGTGAAGGAACGCGGGCCCAAGATCCTCGATATCGTCCACTATATGCACCAGCAGATGGACCATGATGTCAAAGAATGCGGGCGGGAAGTACATCTCCATCTCGCATAGGATGGTGACGATCTCTTCCTGCAGCCTCCCGAGTTTCTTGACGGTTATCGACTTTCGAGTGATGACGTCGAAGACGTTACATAGGTCAGTCAGCGTCGCACGAACGTGCGGTTCCATTATCCCTCGGATAGCAACCGGAAGTATCTGCGTCATCATGACATGACAGTCATGAGACTTCATCCCGCTGAAGATTTTTTTCGTCGGGTCCAGCCATCTGCGTATCAGCCCCGCGTAGCCTAGAGGAAATTTGACTTCTAGTAGGCACTTGAAGAATTGTTCGAGCTCATCGGGATTTAGAGTGAAGCAGGAGGGGCGAGGAGTTTCGCGCTGCTTGGCCACCCTTTTGCGTTTGCGACCATCCGTTTCCTCCTCCTCGGTTTCCTGGTCAACCTGGGCGAAATGAAGCTCTTTTCTGATATCAAGGGCCATCAGGTCGTGTCTTGCTTTCGACCCGTCTTTGGTCCTCTCCGGCATGTTGAGCACAGTGCCAAGCAAGCTCTCACACACGTTCTTCGTGATATGCATGACATCAAGGCTATGAGGCGTACCGAGGATCTTCCAGTACGGCAAGTCCCAAAACACGGACCTCCTTTTCCATACCCCCAAGAGCGGCCCGGGTTCCTTTTTCTTTCTCTTGTCTCCTTTCTTCCGCTTCTGGATCTTTATCTTACCCGCCGGAGGGCAGTCTTTCCAGTTTTTCAACAGAGTATCTATCTCTTCGCCGCTTCTCCTAGGTGGAGGTCCCTCGACCTCATCCTTCCCATTGAACAGGTCTCCACGCTTCCTCCACGGGTCATTCTTGGGAAGCCACATTCGATGCCTCATGTAGACGGTTTTTGAAGACCCGGGATCCTTACCCAGCTGTAAAAACGGCGTCTTTTCCATGCACCTCACACATGCCTTGTGTCCGTGGCACACCTGGCACGCGATATATCCGTATCCAAGATAGTCCTGCACCGTCGTCAACAGTGCGGCTTTCATACGGAAAGTTTCTTGTCCGTAGGCGTCCCAAGTTTCTGTCCCTTCCTCCCACAGAGTGACTAGCTCCTCCTTCAATAGCTCCAGATACAGGTTGATATCGCTCCCTGGCTGCGTCGGCCCTTGGATTAGCATACTCATGTGTATGTACTTCTTCTTCAGGCATAGCCATGGAGGGAGGTTGTACATCCATACAAACACGGGCCAGGTGCTGTGCTTGCTGCTTTGGTTCCCAAACGGATTGAGTCCGTCGGTGCTCGCACCCAACCTGATGTTCCTTGGTTCTTTCCCGAATTCTTCGTAATACTCATCGTCTAATGTTTTCCACTGGCTTGCATCCGAAGGGTGTGTTAGCACTGGGTTTTCAACCCGTTCTACATCACGCATCACCGCCTCCTTTCTTTCCGCGTGCCAGCGCATGAGCTTTGCTTCCTTGGGGTCCACGAAGTACCGCTGCAGACGGGGCGTGAGCGGGAAGTACCACACAACTTTTCGAGGAGATTTTTTTGTCCCTCTCTTGTATCGAGATTCGCCACATGTGGGCATGTATCGAGATTGGCATGCTCGTTCCGATATATTACGCAGTCACTGATGCATGCGTGGTATTTCTGGTGCGGTAAATCGAGAGGGCACACGATTTTCTTGGCCTCCTGTAGGCTACCGGCACACGTGTTATCTTTAGGAAAGTGGATCTTCAAGTATCCGAAGAGTTCGTCCACGCTTGTGTCCGTCCATTTGTGCTTTGCCTTCATCTCCATAATATCGAGAGCGTATCTCAGACGGCTCTCCTCCGTCCCACGAGCTGCATCGTACAACGGAGTTCTCGAGTCTACCTCGAGTTGATCTAGCTTAGCCTTCCGTCTACCAGCGATTTTGGGGTCGGTCGATGTGTTGCTGAGAAGAAGTTCCTGAACATGACGGTCCTGCACGGCCGCGGTTAGCGGGGTATTTCTACTCATGTCCTCGTCGGCCGCATGCTCTTCCCGGCCTTCTTGATCACCATCAACGTGTGCGCCATCCTCTTCAACCTCGTCTCCATTGTCGTGTGGGGCATCCTCTCCATCACCTTCGTTATCATCATCTCCACCATCATCATCTCCATCATCATCACCATCGATATCATCATCTCCATCATCACTCATCCACTGAGTATGCCCCTCCATGAAACTATACCTGAGCAGGTGTTGATTCACTATGCCTGAGAAGGGGTCAAACAACGATCCTAGCTTGCATCTTCGACAAGGACACATTATATCCTTTCGCTTTTTTCGATACATGTCGGCCGTCGCGCGTTCCACGTATCTATCCACGACGCTTTCCCTCATCGCGATGACCATCGCCGCCTACAAGACAAGATAATTGATTACACCGCCGTCTCGGTTTTCACGGAAAAAATTCGGCATGACCTTTGCTAAATATTGTCATGCTGGAGTTCCAAAATTCGCCGGAACGGAAGTTAATCAACATTCCGGCAAAACATTGGCAACTCAATGTTCCTGCACGCGTAAACAAATGCAAAACAATGCATTTACATATATGGACCACCTTTTGCCACCACTAGTACTAGTGATATAACCGCGAATTTTCGCCAACATATGAACATTCCACTCATTTAGTTATGTACCTATTAGTTGCCGCGACGTCCAAAAGCACCCGAGAGACGCCACACGTCGACTTTAATGCTTGAGAGATCTAGAGATCTAAGAAATGGAGAGATCTAGCTAGATCTAGTGGAAAAGGTGGTGGGAGGACATAGATCTAGATCTAGATTATGCAAATCATGCTAGAGGGGCTAGGTAGTGCATGATTTGCTCAAATACATCATATTTTATTGGTTGAAATAGCTAAAATGGGTGGGGGAATGAGCTAACTAGTGCTTGGGTTGATTTGCCATCACATATGAGTGTGTGTGGGTGGTGGTAGGTGGCTGGTCGTCCTAAATGGACATGCCCAGGTTACCGCCGGCGCCTACAACATAAAATGCCAGCGGTAGGGCACGGCGCCTACAACATAAAATGCCAGCGGTAGGGCACGTTACCGCCGGCATCTGCTGGCCGAAAACGCCGGCGGTAACTTAAGGCCAGGTGGCCCACCCTGGCTTGGCTATACCGCCGGCATCTACTGCGCGCGTTCGCCGGCGGTAGAGCCCAGTATCCCTGGCGCTTTGGGCCCAATACGCCGGCGGTAAGGCTAGGCCCAAATGGGACCCCGCGGCCCATTGCACCCCCGGCGCCTCAATTTTCGTTTCGCCGGCGGTAAAGGAGCTACCCCCGGCGCCGTCCTACGTGTTCGCCGGCGGTACTGTTAGGCCCCCCTGGAAGGTATTACCGCCGGCATCTTCAGCTCGTATTTGCCGGCGGTAAGGAGTGCGGCTATAAGCCTTTCCCTAGTAGTGACCAGGTTACCAAGAGCGTGCCTACATGGCAACGAGGGCTCATCGGGAGAGAGGGACGGCTAGTCCTAATTAACTCAGTGGTCGCGGCCATAGCAGTACACCAAATGGTCGTAGCGGAGGCCCCAATATGGTTGCTGGAGGAAATAGATAGGTGGATGAGAGCTTTCTTTTGGGCTGGTAAGGATGAAGTTCGAGGTGGTCAGTGCTTAGTGGCTTGGAAAAGCATATGTAAGCCAAAGGAGTTCGGCGGGTTGGGAGTGAAAGACTTGAGGCTGCAGGGCCTTGCCTTGAGAGTGAGATGGATGTGGCTCAGGCGCACGGATCCGGAGAGGCCTTGGTAGGGCCTACCCGGATTGAATGACCCACTTGTAGCAGGAGTGTTCCGAGTCCAGCGAAATTCAGTGTTGGGGATGGGCGGCTGACCTACTTGGAGAGATAGATGGATGGGTGGGCCAGCAGAGGAGCTGGCACCAGAAATCTTCGCCAAGGTAACCACGAGGCGAAAGAACACTCGCTTGGTGGCGGAGGCATTACATGAGGATGCTTGGATTGACGACATACCAGGAGAGATGACGGCCGACCTATGGAGGCAATGCCTAACTCTGTGGGAAGCGGTCGAGACTGTGGAGAGATGTTTCGAGACCTGACCAAATCAGCTGGAAAGGTGCGGAGTCTGGAGCGTACTCGGCAAAGTCCACTTATGAGATGCTCTGCCATGGGAGTGTGAGATGGAGTATGAGCAGGCCAGTCTGGGGCTCCTTTTCACCCATAAAATGCAAGATCTTCGCGTGGTTGGCTCTGAGATACCGACTGTGGACCTCCGACAGAGAGCTGGCACGGGCTGCAGGAGCACCCGGATGCATGCTACACGTGCCTCCAAGGCGAGGACAGTGTTGACCACGTTTTGGTCTTATGCCCTTATGCGCGACTGGTTTGGTGCAGGATTCTGCACAGTGCAGGGTTACGGATGGCCGACCCAGGAGGCACGGGCAACCTACAGAGATGGTGGACGGAGGCCCGGAAGCGAGTGAGGAGGATCGATAGGAAGCGTTTCGATTCCATGGTCATCAGCGCAGCATGGACGATATGGAAGCAGCGCAATGCGAGGGCGTTCGCAAATGAGAGGGAGAAGAAGACGGTGGACCAAATGGTGATCCAGATTAGAGATGATTTCTACCTATGGGAGAAGGCCAAGAGAGGAGGGAGGCTAGAGATAGCGAGAGAGTAGGCCTAGGCGGAGGGAGGGAGGTGTGTGTGTGTGTGTTCGCAGTACCTTGGTGCTGCTCTTGTAAATTGTTTTGCGCTCTCTTCTATAAAGATAAGGCACGCTTTGCGCGTGCTCTTGAAAAAAAAAGATCGAGAGATGTCCACACTCCATCGATAGAGATGATTGTGTTGCTGAAATGCATATATTTCTGTACTGATGCTTGTAGAAGTATGATCAAATCCATTTTTGTGTTAAAGCGATGATACATTCCGGAAGTGATGTTTTTTCTATTATCGATGTGAGATATATTTTTTTACTGTGCTAAAATGATCAGATTTTTATTTATGATACAAGTCTACTTTAAACTGTCAAAAAAGATTATCTTTTTATCCAGTAACCTAATGTTCTGTGTATACCTATCATATGCTTCATTTTCAGCATCGATATCTCCTTGCATATGTTCCTTTAGCTTCATAAACCTCCAATTGTTTATGCTTGCAACATCCTAAAACATAATTACTTCAAGTTTTTTTTACCACAGGAATATACAAAAATATTCAAAAATAATGTCAAACTGAAGATGATTTACCACAGGAATATACAAAATTATTCAAAAATAAAGTCAAACCAGCTAGCTACCACTTGAGAAATCATCCATCGGGAGATCAATTGTCAACCTAGAGTAGAGTAGTGCCAATCATATTCAAATTGCTACTGATTATGTTTTTTTAGCAAGACCTGATTTATTTGTTTGCCTTGTTGCACGTGGAGATTGAACATCTTTCTCGTTTTGCAGTAATAACTGCAGATTACTGCTCCAGCATGTTGGGAAGATGCAAAGTATTCTAATCCGTTCTGCTCAACTCTGACATTTCTTGGTGAAAAATCCAATAATATATTGCTTCTTTGTGTTCAGAATGATGGGAAGATGAAAAGCCATTTTTGTAACAAATCTATGATAATTTATTGCTCCAAAAAGTGGATTGTGAGATCTGAGGCCATGAGCTAACTGAACCAATTATTGAATTTCTATCTATTTAGTATAATTATTGAATTTCTATCTATTCTAATGTGCTAAAAAGATTGGATTTTTACTTGTGATACAAGTTTATAATGTCAAAAAAAATTAAATTTTGTCCATTTATGTTGAAAATACTTGAGTACACTAGTTTGTAAACCAGTGTTCCAAACAAGTGTTTTAGGTGAAAGGGATTGTATAGTGTTTTAGGTAGTGTTTTAGGTGGTTGGTGTTTTCACCCAAAACACTCATCAAAATATTCCTTAAAACACATAAAAATACTGGCACGAAACAAGGCCGTACGGGATACAGTTTTCTTTTCCGTCCCCTGTACCGGCTTTTCACACGTTCCGATCTCAAAAAAAGATGGTGCAAGGATCACATCAAAAAAAAAAAGATGGTGCAAGGATTAAGATCCGTTGGACTTTTGGATATCCAATACTACTGATGGTTGGAGCTGGACGGATTTGGATATTGCAGAGTAGAGGATGGATTGGACATGGACCACATAACGTAAACGTGGACATCACGTGGACTTCTATGTTTTGGACTTGGATGTGAGTTTGCTACGAGCGCCAGCAAGGGAATCAACCGCGCGACGCATTTCGGACGTCCAAACGGACGCGTCGTGTCCATTTGCGTCGGGTCAAATAGTTGAAATCGTCCGGGCGTCCGTTTGCGTCGGGGTGGCTCCAGCGGCATGACGCATAATTTTTTTTTCATTCATGAAACCATAATTTACATGAATAAGAAAATATAAAAAAGCCAGAAAAGATAGAGCTGTCTACTGGTCGTCGTCGCTGACGAGGTCAATCAACTCCGGCGTCGGCCATGGAAGCTCGTACGCCGGCGGTGGAGGAGGTACCGCCGCATGGGCAGGAGGCTGTGGCCAGGGATCCCACGCCGAAGCAGCAGGCGGAGCGCGGACGTTGGAACGCGTCGGCGTGGCCGGAGGAGTCGCCGGCCTCCCCTGCGCGAGCGCTGACTCGCGGAGCTGGATTGCGAGCCCGTCCCACAAAGCGAGCTCGTTGAGCTCGTCCTGCTCGCTGTTGGCCAGTGCCATGGCAATGGCCTCCTCCTCGGAAAGGTCCGGCGGCTGGGTCTCCGGATCCCACGCCGGCCCGCCGTCGTCGTGGTCGTACTGTGCCATGGTCACGTCCGTCCTCGCCGCCGTCCTCGTCCGCGTCCTCCTGGTTGTTCTCTTCTTCTTCTGCGGCGATCTCGCGCTCGAAGTAGTCTACGTCGGCGAGGTAGCCAGCGGGCGGCGCGCGTCGAACTCCCACGTCCCGAATGAAATCCAGTTGTAGGAGTTCAGCGCGTACGCCTGATCCTCCCGCAGATCCGGCGGCAAGATCGCTCGGCGGCGGCGCACCTCGTCCCGCCGCTCTCGGCCCTCGCGCGGCACGGGGGGACCGGCACGCGCCAGCCCCCTCCCGGCAAGTTCGCGTCCGGCCATGGTACCGGCCGGTTTTCCTCCCATAGCTGCCGCGCGAAGTCGACGCGGACGTACCGGCCGACCCGTGCCTTCTTGCCGGACCGCGAGCCGCTAGACTCGTGGTCGTTCTTGGTCTTGCGGAACGGTCAACATTTCTTCCCCATGGCGTCGGTGGGGTGGATAGTGTGGGATGTGGCAATCACTACAAGAAAAGTTCTGATAGACAACGTCTCAAAATCGTCCGCTAAGGGGTATTTTTCGTCGCCTATGGGCCTAACCCGACGATATGGGTTCTGTTGTGGAAACTGCGTCAGGCAAAGTCCAACGACGTTTTCCGGTCGCGCTTTGGGCGCCCTTCCGCCACGGAAAATCGGACCGTTGCGGCGTTTCCTGGAGCCCGTTGACCGCGACGTCATGCAACTGACACGTGGCAGACGCCGTTAATCGCAAACGGCGTTAACCGGCTGAAACCCCGTGGTAGATGGTAGGCCCACACGAGGCCTGCCACGTCTTAAGCGGGCCGCCAGCTGACATAGTTTGACCGGTCAACTATATAGCTGGGCTGGTCCATTAGTTACGTGGCCGGGCCTAACCTCTAAGGTTGACCGGTCAAAACTTAAATGGGCCGCCCATTTAACATGTGGGGTCCACCTTACAACTACCGGGCCGCCCAAGAAGCAAGGGCCGGGCCGAAACACAAAGTGGGTCCCACTTTCCCGTTAAAGGGCCGGCCCATTAGTGTGTGGGGTCCACCGTATAGCAAGTGGGCCGGGCCAAAACACAGGTGGGTCCCACTTTCCAGCTAAAGGGTCGGCCCATTTAGTATGTGGGGTCCACCATATAGCAAGTGGGCCGGCCCAACAAGATAGCGGGCGGCCAAAACACAGGGGTCCCACTTCCTGTTAAAGGGCCGCCCATTTGGTGTGGGGTCCACCATATAGCAAGTGGGCCGGCCCAACAAGATAGTGGGCCGGCCAAAAGCACGTGGGTCCCACCTTCCCGTTAAAAGGCCGCCCATTTAGTATGTGGGGTCCACCATATAGCAAGTGGGCCGCCCAACAAGATAGCGCCGGCCAAAACACAGGGGTCCCACTTTCCAGCTAAAAGGTCGTCCCATTTAGTATGTGGGGTCCACCATATAGCAAGTGGGCCGGCCAACAAGATAGCGGGCCGGCCAAAACACATGTGGGTCCCACCTTCCCGTTAAAGGGCCGGCCCATTTACCATGTGGGACCACCATATAGCAACTGGGCTGGCCCAACAAGATAGTGGGCCGGCCCAATAAGCATGTGGATCCCACTATCGTGTAACCGGGCCGGCCTACTAAAGAAGTGGGTGATACGTCTCCGACGTATCGATAATTTCTTATGTTCCATGCCATATTATTGATGATACCTACATGTTTTATGCACACTTTATGTTATATTCGTGCATTTTCTGGAACTAACCTATTAACAAGATGCCAAGTGCCGTTTGTTTTTCTGCTTTTGGTTTCAGAAATCCTAGTAACGAAATATTCTCGGAATTGGACGAAATTAAACCCAGGGGTCCTATTTTGCCAAAGCTTCCGAAGACCGAAGAGGAGTCGAAGGAACACAGGGGCCGCCACCATAGGGCGGCGCGGCCCAGTCTTGGCCGCGCTGACTGTGGGTGTGGGGCCCTCGTGTGGCCCCCACGTTGCCCTTCCGCCTACTTAAAGCCTCCGTCGCGAAACCCCCGAGCGAAAGCCACGAAAACCTTCCAGAGACGCCGCCGCCAATCCCATCTCGGGGGATTCTGAGATCTCCTCCGCACCCTGCCGAGAGGGGATTCATCTCCCGGAGGACTCTACACCACCATGGTCGCCTCCGGAGTGATGAGTGAGTAGTTCACCCCGGACTATGGGTCCATAGCAGTAGCTAGATGGTTGTCTTCTCTCATTGTGCTTCATTGTTGGATCTTGTGAGCTGCCTAACATGATCAAGATCATCTATCTGTAATACTCTATGTTGTGTTTGTCGGGATCCGATGGATAGAGAATACCATGTTATGTTAATTATCAAGTTATTGCATATGTGTTGTTTATGATCTTGCATGCTCTCCGTTATTAGTAGAGGCTCTGGCCAAGTTTTTTCTTAACTCCAAGAGGGAGTATTTATGCTCGATAGTGGGTTCATGCCTCATTGACACCTGGGACAGTGACAAAGTTCTAAGGTTGTGTTGTGCTGTTGCCACTAGGGATAAAACATTGGCGCTATGTCCGAGGATGTAGTTGTTGATTACATTACGCACCATACTTAATGCAATTGTCTGTTGCTTTGCAACTTAATACTGAAGGGGTTCGGACGATAACTGAAGGTGGACTTTTTAGGCATAGATGCAGTTGGATGGCGGTCTATGTACTTTGTCGTAATGCCCAATTAAATCTCACTGTACTTATCATGACATGTATGTGCATTGTTATGCCCTCTATTTGTCAATTGCCCACTGTAATTTGTTCACCCAACATGCTTTTATCTTATGGGAGAGACTCTAGTGAACTGTGACCCCGGTCCATTCTTTTAATACTGAAATACAAATCTCTGCAATACTTGTTTTATCGTTTTCTAAACAATCATCTTCCACACATACGGTTAATCCTTTGTTACAGCAAGCCGGTGAGATTGACAACCTCACTGTTTCGTTGGGGCAAAGTACTTTGGTTGTGTTGTGCAAGTTCCACGTTGGCGCCAGATCTCCGGTGTTGCGCCGCACTACATCCCGCCGCCATCAACCTTCAACGTGCTTCTTGGCTCCTCCTGGTTCGATAAACCTTGGTTTTTCTGAGGGAAAACTTGCTGCTGTGCGCATCATACCTTCCTCTTGGGGTTCCCAACGAACGTGTGAAATACACGCCATCAAGCATATTTTCTACGCCGCGGGGAGATCAAGACACGCTGCAAGGGGAGTCTCCACTTCCCAATCTCTTACTTTGTTTTTGTCTTGCTTTATTTTATTTACTACTTTGTTTGCTGCACTTATATCAAAACACAAAAAAATTAGTTGCTAGTTTTACTTTATTTACTGTCTTGCTCTATATCAAAAACACAAAAATTAGTTACTTGCATTTAGTTTACTTTTGTTATCATGTCTAGCTCTGTACCTGTTACTTCTTCACCTGAGGAATTAGTTTTTACTTTTAAACAAGGGGATGAGGAAAGTTTTAAAGATGCTTGGTCCAGGATTTTTACTTCTTATCGTAAAACTGAACCTCAAATGACTCTAAGTTTGCTCCTTAGTAATTTTTATTTTGGTCTTATGATTCGCTATAGATATGCCTTGGATGCTCTAGTGGGAGGAGATTTCCTTCATTGTAATGGGGATCAAGCTTTTAATGCCATAAAGAAGTTGGTTGCATCACATGATTCATCTAATAACTTTGATTCAGCCCTTATTAGCATTCATAATAGATTAAACACTCTTGAGACAAGTGCATCTCGCTTAAATGAAAATTATGGATACATTCGTAACCGTCTTGATCAAGTTTTAGTGAACTCTGAACCTTCATTGTGGAAACCTACTATTAAAATTGTCATAGGTGACCAAACTCTTCGTGCTAATTGTGATATTATGACTGAATTTTGCCTAATGCCTAAGGGTATTCATAAATCTTTGAAACTTTGGGAATTCACTGAAGGGGGAGAAGGAATAACTCTTATTGATAACTCTGTTATAATTCCTAAAGGGATAGCTGCGGGTGTGCATACAACCATTCTTGGGATAACAATATCCATTGATTACCTTGTCATTGAATGCGCAGGAACAGGACAAATCACACTCGGAAGATCCCTGCTGAAATTATTGGGAGCAGTCATAGACGTGAGAGAAGGCACCCTAAAATTCACCTCTACACCCGGGGGTAGCCATATATTCCCTAAGCCAAAGAGTAAGGACAAGAAAGGTAAGGGTAAAGCCCAAGGTAATGTCAATGCTTCATCTCTTGATAACACTTGAGATACACTTTCTGCGCCTAGCTGAAAGGCGTTAAAGAAAAGCGCTTATGGGAGACAACCCATGTTTTTACTACAGTATTTTTGTTTTATATTTGAGTCTTGGAAGTTGTTTACTACTGTAGCAACCTCTCCTTATCTTAGTTTTGAGTTTTGTTGTGCCAAGTAAAGTCTTTGATAGTAAAGTAAGTACTAGATTTGATTACTGCGCAGTTCCAGATTTCTTTGCTGTCACGAATCTGGGTCTACCTCCCTGTAGGTAGCTCAGAAAATTAAGTCAATTTACGTGCATGATCCTCAGATACGCAACTTTCATTCAATTTGGGCATTTTCATTTGAGCAAGTCTGGTGGCCTAAT
This sequence comes from Lolium multiflorum, assembly GCA_030979885.1. Lineage (NCBI taxonomy): Eukaryota > Viridiplantae > Streptophyta > Magnoliopsida > Poales > Poaceae > Lolium > Lolium multiflorum. The sequence goes on along the minus strand of CM061748.1, from coordinate 313,134,384 downwards.
AAAATCCATCTTTACGGACTGTTCTGTTTTGACAGATTCTGCCTTTTATTTCGCATTGCCTCTTTTGCTATGTTGAATGAATTTCTTTGATCCATTAATGTCCAGTAGCTTTATGCAATGTCCAGAAGTGTTAAGAATGATTGTGTCACCTCTGAACATGTTAATTTTTATTGTGCACTAACCCTCTAATGAGTTGTTTCGAGTTTGGTGTGGAGGAAGTTTTCAAGGATCAAGAGAGGAGTATGATGCAATATGATCAAGGAGAGTGAAAGCTCTAAGCTTGGGGATGCCCCGGTGGTTCACCCTTGCATATTCTAAGAAGACTCAAGCGTCTAAGCTTGGGGATGCCCAAGGCATCCCCTTCTTCATCGACAACATTATCAGGTTCCTCCCCTGAAACTATATTTTTATTCCGTCACATCTTATGCACTTTGCTTGGAGCGTCGGTTTGTTTTTGTTTTTGTTTTGTTTGAATAAAATGGATCCTAGCATTCACTTTATGGGAGAGAGACACGCTCCGCTGTAGCATATGGACAAGTATGTCCTTAGGCTCTACTCATAGTATTCATGGCGAAGTTTCTTCTTCGTTAAATTGTTATATGGTTGGAATTGGAAAATGCTACATGTAGTAATTCTAAAATGTCTTGGATAATTTGATACTTGGCAATTGTTGTGCTCATGTTTAAGCTCTTGCATCATATACTTTGCACCCATTAATGAAGAAATACTTAGAGCTTGCTAATTTGGTTTGCATATTTGGTTTCTCTAGAGTCTAGATAATATCTAGTATTGAGTTTTGAACAACAAGGAAGACGGTGTAGAGTCTTATAATGTTTACAATATGTCTTTTATGTGAGTTTTGCTGCACCGTTCATCCTTGTGTTTGTTTCAAATAACCTTGCTAGCCTAAACCTTGTATCGAGAGGGAATACTTCTCATGCATCCAAAATACTTGAGCCAACCACTATGCCATTTGTGTCCACCATACCTACCTACTACATGGTATTTATCCGCCATTCCAAAGTAAATTGCTTGAGTGCTACCTTTAAAATTCCATCATTCACCTTTGCAATATATAGCTCATGGGACAAATAGCCTAAAAACTATTGTGGTATTGAATATGTACTTATGCACTTTATCTCTTATTAAGTTGCTTGTTGTGCGATAACCATGCTTCTGGGACGCCATCAACTATTCTTTGTTGAATATCATGTGAGTTGCTATGCATGTCCGTCTTGTCTGAAGTAAGAGAGATCTACCACCTTATGGTTGGAGCATGCATATTGTTAGAGAAGAACATTGGGCCGCTAACTAAAGCCATGAATCATGGTGGAAGTTTCAGTTTTGGACATATATCCTCAATCTCATATGAGAATAATAATTGTTGCCACATGCTTATGCATTAAAGAGGAGTCCATTATCTGTTGTCCATGTTGTCCCGGTATGGATGTCTAAGTTGAGAATAATCAAAAGCGAGAAATCCAAAATGCGAGCTTTCTCCTTAGACCTTTGTACAGGCGGCATGGAGGTACCCCATTGTGACACTTGGTTAAAACATGTGCATTGCAAAGATCCGGTAGTCCAAGCTAATTAGGACAAGGTGCGGGCACTATTAGTATACTATGCATGAGGCTTGCAACTTGTAAGATATAATTTACATAACTCATATGCTTTATTACTACCGTTGACAAAATTGTTTCATGTTTTCAAAATAAAAGCTCTAGCACAAATATAGCAATCGATGCTTTCCTCTTTGAAGGACCATTCTTTTTACTTTTATGTTGAGTCAGTTCACCTATATCTCTCCACCTCAAAAAGCAAACACTTGTGTGAAATGTGCATTGATTCCTACATACTTGCATATTGTACTTGTTATATTACTCTATGTTGACAATTATCCATGAGATATACATGTTACAAGTTGAAAGCAACCGCTGAAACTTAATCTTCCTTTGTGTTGCTTCAATACCTTTACTTTGATTTATTGCTTTATGAGTTAACTCTTATGCAAGACTTATTGATGCTTGTCTTGAAGTACTATTCATAAAAAGTCTTTGCTTTATGATTCACTTGTTTACTCATGTCATTACCATTGTTTTGATCGCTGCATTCATTACATATGTTTACAAATAGTATGATCAAGGTTATGATGGCATGTCACTTCAGAAATTATCTTTGTTATCGTTTTACCTGCTCGGGACGAGCAGAACTAAGCTTGGGGATGCTTGATACGTCTCCGACGTATCGATAATTTCTTGTTCCATGCCATATTATTGATGATACCTACATGTTTTATGCACACTTTATGTCATATTCGTGCATTTTGGAACTAACCTATTAACAAGATGTCGAAGTGCCAGTCTGTTTTCTGTTTTTGGTTTCAGAAATCCTAGTAACGAAATATTCTCGGAATTGACGAAATTAAAACCCGGGGTCCTATTTTGTCATGAAGCTTCCGAAGACCGAAGAGGAGTCGAAGTGGGGCCACGAGGCGCCGCCACCATAGGGCGGCGCGCCCAGGTCTGGCCGCGCCGACCTGTGGTGTGGGGCCCTCGTGTGGCCCCCCACGTTGCCCTTCCGCCTACTTAAAGCCTCCGTCGCGAAACCCCCGGAAAAACCACGATACGGAAAACCTTCCAGAGACGCCGCCAATCCCATCTCGGGGGATTCTCGAGATCTCCTCCGGCACCCTGCCGGAGAGGGGATTCATCTCCCGGAGGACTCTACACCGCCATGGTCGCCTCCGGAGTGATGAGTGAGTAGTTCACCCCTGGACTATGGGTCCATAGCAGTAGCTAGATGGTTGTCTTCTCCTCATTGTGCTTCATTGTTGGATCTTGTGAGCTGCCTAACATGATCAAGATCATCTATCTGTAATACTCTATGTTGTGTTTGTCGGGATCCGATGGATAGAGAATACCATGTTATGTTAATTATCAAGTTATTGCATATGTGTTGTTTATGATCTTGCATGCTCTCCGTTATTAGTAGAGGCTCTGGCCAAGTTTTTGCTCTTAACTCCAAGAGGGAGTATTTATGCTCGATAGTGGGTTCATGCCTGCATTGACACCTGGGACAGTGACAGAAAGTTCTAAGGTTGTGTTGTGCTGTTGCCACTAGGGATAAAACATTGGCGCTATGTCCGAGGATGTAGTTGTTGATTACATTACGCACCATACTTAATGCAATTGTCTGTTGCTTTGCAACTTAATACTGGAAGGGGTTCGGATGATAACCTGAAGGTGGACTTTTTAGGCATAGATGCAGTTGGATGGCGGTCTATGTACTTTGTCGTAATGCCCAATTAAATCTCACTGTACTTATCATGACATGTATGTGCATTGTTATGCCCTCTCTATTTGTCAATTGCCCGACTGTAATTTGTTCACCCAACATGCTTTTATCTTATGGGAGAGACACCTCTAGTGAACCGTGGACCCCGGTCCATTCTTTTAATACTGAAATACAAATCTGCTGCAATACTTGTTTTACTGTTTTCTCTGCAAACAATCATCTTCCACACAATACGGTTAATCCTTTGTTACAACAAGCCGGTGAGATTGACAACCTCACTGCTTCGTTGGGGCAAAATACTTTGGTTGTGTTGTGCAGGTTCCACGTTGGCGCCGGAATCTCTGGTGTTGCGCCGCACTACATCCCGCCGCCATCAACCTTCAACGTGCTTCTTGGCTCCTCCTGGTTCGATAAACCTTGGTTTCTTTCTGAGGAAAACTTGCCGCTGTGCGCATCATACCTTCCTCTTGGGGTTCCCCAACGAACGTGTGAAATACACGCCATCAGGGCCGGCCCAAAATGAAAGTGGGTCCCACACTACTGTAAGTGGGCCGGCCCAATCTGTTGTAGTGCCCTACTTGTTTGACTAGTCAACTTGCATTAAATTTCATGAGCCTAAAATCTGATATCAATGATACACACAATTACATACACAAATAAAACAAGTAGGAAAATTACAAGGCAATTCATGTGCCCAAATAAAAAAATTACATAGAATCATTGAGGACTTCTATTAGCATCATCAATAACACGTTGACATTTGGCAATCGCCTTGATTGAATCTTGTGTACTCTTTGTCAACATATCAGCTACAGATCTTAAAGCAGCAATACCATGTCTTTTATAAAGTACAGCCTTGAGATATTTACTGTTTGATGAAAGCAATGGTCTAGGTTGACGGCTATGAGAAGATGCATCAGAAGAAATATCAGAAGTTTTTGTGGGCCTCACTTCTAATGAAGATTGCTTCATCACAACTGCATTCTGATAATAATGCAAAAAGAGTTAAATGATGAACTATGCAAACATTTATTATGCAATGTAGATATAAGATAATAACAAGTTGCATAAATAAGACAATGTATGGAACTTGTACTAAGCACAAACTTACATCATAATGTTGCACAGGGTCGCTACAGATCCTTTTTTGGCGACTATCTTCTAATGATGACTGCTTCATTAAAACTGCATTCTGGTAACATTGCAAACATAGTTACAACAATTAACTATTCAAACATGTATTACGCAATGTAGAGATCAGATAACAGCATGTAGCAGAAATAAGCACAAGATAAGATAAGATGCATGTACTAAGCACATACTGGCTCACTGCAGGTCCTTCTCTTGCGTGCACTAGTCGTGGTCAACATGCCTGTCATTTTAGGTTCAGCCATCAAGTGAAATGCTAATCCTCCTGCTCCATTGTCCTTAATCTGTGTTTAGATATCACATTTAAGACCAAGTCAGCTGGTTTCAAATAACAAAAAACTTGAGCTGCCAAATGAATAAGCCAATATTTACCAGATATCAGATTAAAACCAACTAGATGTTGCTTTGCATGAGATACGAATTTCAGACATTCAGATTTAGAGTAGGGTAATGCCAAGGTTTTCCACATAAAGTAAACTGGCATTAAGAATGACCAAATGTCAGGTTCAAATCACCTTCGCAGTTTCTCCAAGACAAGCATATCAAATAGGCAGAAACATAGTAAAGCATGAATGGCATTGCTATGGCAGGGTTCCAAGTGTTAATCTCTTGCATAAGGAACAATGCATATAGGTTATAGATAATAACGGAAGTAAACTGCCAAAATTACCAACCAAGAACTCAGATTCCAACCTTCCCTAGCGTCCCCGCTGTTAATGTTGGATGTTCTAATAAGTGGTTCGCATGATCAATCCCTAGGAAAAATAACATTGACAAGTCAGTCTACGATAATACAAAGACCAGACATGCACGCAGCAATAACTATATAAGCTAAAGACGAGGTATAATAGAAAGCAGATTGGAAATGCACATAGCATGATTATAAAAGCAGTGTGAGAATAGCAGACACGAGAAAACAGCTAGCAGCTAGCGGTGAGCTAATGACGTGGTATAAGAACAAGCAGATTGGAAATGCCCATAGCATGACTATAAAAGCAGTGCGACAATAGCATGCAGTACAAAAACAGTTGGCAGCAAATGAATGGGTATAAGGCTATAAATATGTGGATGCACACAGGTGTCAGTAGAATGAACAGGATGGTAGCGACCGGATAATGCTTTTGTACTGTACAATATTTAAACAAACTTCATGCGAAGCAACACATCAAGAAAGTTAACGGCATATGAGATCTGCAAATAACTACACAAAACATGGCTAAAGAAACACCGCGATCTAACGGGCCAGCGTACTAACCAAGCTGCGGCGGGGTGGACGGGGCGGCAACTTGCATTCCAGCGGCGGCGAACGCGGGAGACGATGAATCGACCCTGTTTCAGTAGAAGCGGGCGTTAGTGAAGCAGATCTGGTTGGCTGGCAAGGGATTCGGTGAAGATACAGCCGCTGCGCCGAGGTAGTCGGTGGCGAGGTCGGCGGTGAAGCAGATCCGTCGGTGGCGAGGTCGGCGGTGAAGCAGATCCGTCGGTGGCGAGGTCGGCGGTGAAGCAGATCCGTCGGTGACGAGGGCGGCGGGGGAGCGGATCAGGTGGGTGGACAGCCAACACGATCAAGGCTACGCTGTGGAGGAGTATGCCGGCGGCGAAGCAGATCTAGTACTGTAGAGAGTCAGAGCTTTGGCGTGTGAGAGTATTTTTGAGCTAATGGGGCGAATGGTTGGTGGGTGGGTGTGGGCCTGTGGGGAGGGTTCGGGATCTAGGCAAGATATTTCATTGTTACCGAATGAGCCCTCCATGGTCGGTGGGTTGTAGCTTCCGGACCAGGGTTAAAAGGGTAAAACTGGTCACGGGATTTTCGAATGGATGCGGCGGGATGATTTGGCGCGCGGCCGAAATTTTCAGTTTCAAGCTACGAGCAGAACGACAAAAATAATGTTCTTCCCCAGGGAGCTCTCATTTCTTCCTCTTCTCTTTCTCTCTCGAGTCTCTCCCACTCCCCCGGCTCCTCTCCCCCTTCTCTCCGGCGGCCTCGCCGGCCGGAGACGAGGCCGACTTCTCTCTGTATATTGTACACCCTCCGAACTAAATTAATTGATTCAACTTTCCTTAGACGTGTATGTATCTAGAGTAAAAACATGTGTGGATACATCCATATTTAGATAAGCAAAGTTGAGTCAGCTAATTTGGATCCGAGGGAGTTAGTGTTGTTGTAAGCTTAGATCCAGTGTTTCCCATGAGCAGAATGGCGCAATGGAGTCGGGGATCTCGTCATCGGCTTCAGATCTGGCCTATGGTGAATCTGGCGGATCTTGCCGGCCAAACCCCGATCTGGTGCCATCAATGTGATGGCGCTAACGGTGAGGCTTGCTTTGGTCAGTGCTTCAGATCTGGCCAATGGGGAAGTCAAGCTGCTAAAGTTCACAAGCTCGGGGCATACGACGGCGTCATCCGTCTTGCCCGTGCACATCTTGGCCTTTCAGCGGCCCTTCTCAGAGCCAATATGCCGTTGTGAGGCCCTTCTTCTCCTTCGTCCTGGCGACTACCGGCGACACCGTCCCAAGTGGTGCGTCCCCGGCGACGGAGTTGCTGGAAAGGATGCGGAGCAGAGATCTGATGTGCGGTCGAGAAGGACTCGATTGATTTTCTTCTATATGTTTTGGGGTCCTTTTTGTAAAGTTGCAGGTTCTATTAGTTATTGTCTAGTACTTTTGGTCCTCTATGTAATTTTTTGGACTAGTTTCCATTGGCACTGATAAACTTGAATTTTGACAAGTTCACGGGAGGGAAAAATTCCTTTGCACATATGGCCTATCATGTATAAACATTCTTGAGATTTAAACTATATGTAATGTGCCATGCATTAACCCTAAACCATATATATGTAACTAACCCTAGCTGATCAAACCCTACTTAATTAAAACAAATAACCCTAAACTATACGCATGCACTTTATGCGCAAAGGCGCGGTGCCTCTAATAATGTGTGTGCGCACTCGATCGATGATCCCTAAACCTTATACAACCCTGAAACCCTAATCCCTAATCCCTAAACCCTAAACACCCTAAACACTAAACCCTATACCCTAAACCCTAACCCTAACCCTAAACCCTAATTAAACCCTATATATAGGCCAACGACACTTAATTGTGCATCAAGCAGGCCAGGGGTGCCTCGCGGTCCTCTAATTAAATTAAATGTGCCATGCATTAACCCTAAACCATATATATGTAACTAACCATAGCTAATCAACCCTACTTAATGAAAACACATAACCCTAAAGTATACTAGCTATAACCCGATCTAATAAAAACATGCTCTATATATAGCAGCTAGCTAGCAAACCTTAGATTAACACCAATTAATATATACATGGCCTATATCGATCATGTTGTATAACATATCCCTGAGATTCATTAATTAATTATATAATTATCGTGATAAAGTAATTAACTCTAATTTTGACAAGTTCTCTCGAATGAAAACACATTTGATTAAGTTGCCTCATAATATATATATATATAATTAGTGTGCATGCATGTCCTACCATGCATTCGTGCATATATTTTAATGTATATTTGAACATATTCTTGGGGATTTCAATCTCTCTCGATCATCTATATATCGTTGGTGGCCAAAAAACACACATATATATGCATGCAATTTATGCGTAAAGGCGCGGGTGCCTCTAATAATGTGTGTGCACACTCGATCGATGATCCCTAAACCTTAAACAACCCTAAAACCTTAAATATATAATCCCTAATCCCTAAACCTAGACACCCTAAACACTAAACCCTAAACCCTAGACCCTAACCCTAACCCTAACCCTAAACCCTAGCTAACCCTAAACCCTAATTAAACCCTATGTATAGGCCAACGACACTTAATTGTGCATCGAGCAGGCCAGGGGTGCCTCGCGGTCCTCTAATTAAATTAAATGTGCCATGCATTAACCCTAAACCATATATATGTAACTAACCCTAGCTAATCAACCCTACTTAATTAAAACACATAACCCTAAACTATACTAGCTAGCTATAACCCGATCTAATAAAAACATGCTCTATATATAGCAGCTAGCTAGCAAACCGTAGATTAACACCAATTAAAATATACATGGCCTATATCGATCATGTTGTATAACATATCCCTGAGATTCATTAATTAATTATATAATTATCGTGATAAATTAATTAACTTGAATTTTGACAAGTTCTCTCGAATGAAAACACATTTGATTAAGTTGCCTCATAATATATATAATTAGTGTGCATGCATGGCCTACAATGCATTCGTGCATATATTTTATTGTATATTTGAACATATTCTTGGGGATTTCAATCTCTCTCTCGATCATCTATATATCGTTGGTGGCCAAAAAACACACATATATACGCATGCACTTTATGCGTAAAGGCGCGGGTGCCTCGATCTAATAATGTGTGTGCGCACTCGATCGATGATCCCTAAACCTTAAACAACCCTAAAACCCTAAATCCCTAATCCCTAAACCCTAAACCCTAAACACCCTAAACACTAAACCCTATACCCTAGACCCTAAACCCTAACCCTAACCCTAACCCTCTGCCCTAGCTAACCCTAAACCCTAATTAAACCCTATGTATAGGCCAACGACACTTAATTGTGCATCGAGCAGCCCAGGGGTGCCTCGCGGTCCTCTAATTAAATTAATTAAATGCGCCATGCATTAACCCTAAACCATATATATGTAACTAACCCTAGCTAATCAACCCTACTTAATTAAAACACATAACCCTAAACTATACTAGATATAACCCGATCTAATAAAAACATGCTCTATATATAACAGCTAGCTAGCAAACCGTAGATTAACACCAATTAAAATATACATGGCCTATATCGATCATGTTGTATAACATATCCCTGAGATTCATTAATTAATTATATAATTATCGTGATAAATTAATTAACTTGAATTTTGACAAGTTCTCTCGAATGAAAACACATTTGATTAAGTTGCCTCATAATATATATATAATTAGTGTGCATGCATGGCCTACAATGCATTCGTGCATATATTTTAATGTATATTTGAACATATATATTCTTGGGGATTTCAATCTCGATCTCTCTCTCTCGATCATCTATATATCGTTGGTGGCCCAAAAAACACACATATATACGCATGCACTTTATGCGTAAAGGCGGGTGCCTCTAATAATGTGTGTGCGCACTGATCGATGATCCCTAAACCTTAAACAACCCCTAAAACCTTAAATCCCTAATCCCTAATAGTCCCTAATCCCTAATCCCTAAACCCTAAACACCCTAAACACTAAACCCTAAACCCTAAACCCTAACCCTAACCCTAACCCTAACCCTAACCCCAACCCTAACCCTAACCCTAACCCTAACCCTAACCCTAACCCTAAACCCTAGCTAACCCTAAACCCTAAACCCTAGACCCTAAACCCTAGACCCTAAACCCTAACCCTAACCCTAACCCTAACCCTAAACCCTAGCTAACCCTAAAACCCTAATTAAACCCTATGTATAGGCCAACGACACTTAATTGTGCATCAAGCAGGCCAGGGGTGCCTCGCGGTCCTCTAATTAAATTAAATGTGCCATGCATTAACCCTAAACCATATATATGTAACTAACCCTAGCTAGCTAATCAACCCTACTTAATTAAAACACATAACCCTAAACTATACTAGCTAGCTATAACCCGATCTAATAAAAACATGCTCTATATGTAGCAGCTAGCTAGCAAACCGTAGATTAACACCAATTAAAATATACATGGCCTATATCGATCATGTTGTATAACATATCCCTGAGATTCATTAATTAATTATATAATTATCGTGATAAATTAATTAACTTGAATTTTGACAAGTTCTCTCGAATGAAAACACATTTGATTAAGTTGCCTCATAATATATATATAATTAGTGTGCATGCATGGCCTACAATGCATTCGTGCATATATTTTATTGTATATTTGAACATATTCTTGGGGATTTCAATCTCTCTCTCGATCATCTATATATCGTTGGTGGCCCAAAAAACACACATATATACGCATGCACTTTATGCGTAAAGGCGCGGGTGCCTCGATCTAATAATGTGTGTGCGCACTCGATCGATGATCCCTAAACCTTAAACAACCCTAAAACCCTAAATCCCTAATCCCTAAACCCTAAAACCTAAACACCCTAAACACTAAACCCTATACCCTAGACCCTAAACCCTAACCCTAACCCTAACCCTCTGCCCTAGCTAACCCTAAACCCTAATTAAACCCTATGTATAGGCCAACGACACTTAATTGTGCATCGAGCAGGCCAGGGGTGCCTCGCGGTCCTCTAATTAAATTAATTAAATGCGCCATGCATTAACCCTAAACCATATATATGTAACTAACCCTAGCTAATCAACCCTACTTAATTAAAACACATAACCCTAAACTATACTAGATATAACCCGATCTAATAAAAACATGCTCTATATATAACAGCTAGCTAGCAAACCGTAGATTAACACCAATTAAAATATACATGGCCTATATCGATCATGTTGTATAACATATCCCTGAGATTCATTAATTAATTATATAATTATCGTGATAAATTAATTAACTTGAATTTTGACAAGTTCTCTCGAATGAAAACACATTTGATTAAGTTGCCTCATAATATATATATAATTAGTGTGCATGCATGGCCTACAATGCATTCGTGCATATATTTTAATGTATATTTGAACATATATATTCTTGGGGATTTCAATCTCGATCTCTCTCTCGATCATCTATATATCGTTGGTGGCCCAAAAAACACACATATATACGCATGCACTTTATGCGTAAAGGCGCGCGTGGTGCCTCTAATAATGTGTGTGCGCACTCGATCGATGATCCCTAAACCTTAAACAACCCCTAAAACCTTAAATCCCTAATCCCTAATAGTCCCTAATCCCTAATCCCTAAACCCTAAACACCCTAAACACTAAACCCTAAACCCTAAACCCTAACCCTAACCCTAACCCTAACCCTAACCCCAACCCTAACCCTAACCCTAACCCTAACCCTAAACCCTAGCTAACCCTAAACCCTAAACCCTAAACCCTAAACCCTAGACCCTAAACCCTAACCCTAACCCTAACCCTAACCCTAAACCCTAGCTAACCCTAAACCCTAATTAAACCCTATGTATAGGCCAACGACACTTAATTGTGCATCGAGCAGGCCAGGGGTGCCTCGCGGTCCTCTAATTAAATTAAATGTGCCATGCATTAACCCTAAACCATATATATGTAACTAACCCTAGCTAGCTAATCAACCCTACTTAATTAAAACACATAACCCTAAACTATACTAGCTAGCTATAACCCGATCTAATAAAAACATGCTCTATATATAGCAGCTAGCTAGCAAACCGTAGATTAACACCAATTAAAGTATACATGGCCTATATCGATCATGTTGTATAACATATCCCTGAGATTCATTAATTAATTATATAATTATCGTGATAAATTAATTAACTTGAATTTTGAAAAGTTCTCTCGAATGAAAACACATTTGATTAAGTTGCCTCATAATATATATATAATTAGTGTGCATGCATGGCCTACAATGCATTCGTGCATATATTTTAATGTATATTTGAACATATATATTCTTGGGATTTCAATCTCTCTCTCTCTCTCTCGATCATCTATATATCGTTGGTGGCCCAAAAAACACACATATATACGCATGCACTTTATGCGTAAAGGCGCGGGCGGTGCCTCTAATAATGTGTGTGCGCACTCGATCGATGATCCCTAAACCTTAAACAACCCCTAAAACCTTAAATCCCTAATCCCTAATAATCCCTAATCCCTAAACCCTAAACACCCTAAACACTAAACCCTAAACCCTAAACCCTAACCCTAACCCTAACCCTAACCCTAACCCTAACCCTAACCCTAACCCTAACACTAAACCCTAACCCTAACCCTAAACCTAGCTAACCCTAAACCCTAAACCCTAGACCCTAAACCCTAGACCCTAAACCCTAACCCTAACCCTAACCCTAAACCCTAGCTAACCCTAAAACCCTAATTAAACCCTATGTATAGGCCAACGACACTTAATTGTGCATCGAGCAGGCCAGGGGTGCCTCGCGGTCCTCTAATTAAATTAAATGTGCCATGCATTAACCCTAAACCATATATATGTAACTAACCCTAGATAATCAACCCTACTTAATTAAAACACATAACCCTAAACTGTACTAGCTAGCTATAACCCGATCTAATAAAAACTCTATATATATAGCAGCTAGCTAGCAAACCGTAGATTAACACCAATTAAAATATACATGGCCTATATCAATTTTAATATATATTTGAACATATTCTAGGGGATTTCAATCTCTCTCTCTCTCGATCATCTATATATCGTTGTTGGTGGCAAAAAACACACACATACATATACGCATGCACTTTATGCGCAAAGGCGCGGGGTGCCTCTAATAATGTGTGTGCGCACTCGATCGATGATCCCTAAATAACCTTAAACAACCCTAAAACTCCCTAAACCCTAAACACCCTAAACACTAAACCCTAGACCCTAAACACCCTAAACACTAAACCCTAAATCCTAGACCCTAAACACCGTAAACACTAATTAAACCCTAAACCCTAAACCCTAAACACCCTAAACACTAATTAATTAAACCCTAAACCCTAGACCCTAAACACCCTAAACTAAACCCTAGACCCTAGCTAGCTAAACACCCTAAACACTAAACCCTAAACCCTAAACCCTAGCTAACCCTAAACCCTAATTAAACCCTATATATAGGCCAACGACACTTAATTGTGCATCAAGCAGGCCAGGGGTGCCTAGCTCGCGGTCCTCTAGTTAAATTAAATGTGCCATGCATTAACCCTAAACCATATATATAACTAACCCCTAGCTAATCAAACCCTAGTTCATTAAAACACATAACCCTAAACTATACTAGCTAGCTATAACCCGATCTAATAAAAACATGCTCGATCTATATATATAGCAGCTAGCTAGCAAATTAAACGGTAGATTAACACCAATTAATATATACGATGGCCTATATCGATCATATGTTGTATAACATCTCCCTGAGATTCATTAATTAATTATATAATTATCGATGATAAATTAATTAACTTGAATTTTGACAAGTTCTCTCGAATGAAAACACATTTGATTAAGTTTCCTCATAATATATATATTAGTGTGCATGCATGGCCTACCATGCATGCATTCGTGCATATATTTTAATATATATTTGAACATATTCTTGGGAATTTCAATCTCTCTCTCTCTCTCGATCATCTATATATCGTTGTTGGCCAAAAAAACACACACATATACACATGCACTTTATGCGCAAAGGCGCGTGTGCCTCTAATAATGTGTGTGTGCGCACTCGATCGATGATCCATAAACCTTAAACCCTAAATAAACCCTAATCCCTAATCCCTAAACCCCTAAACACCATAAACATTAAACCCTAGACCCTAGACCTTAGACCCTAAACCCTAACCTCCTAACCCTAAACCCTAAACCCTAATTAAACCCTATATATAGGCCAATGACACTTAATTGTGCATCAAGCAGGCCAGGGGTGCCTTAGCTCGCGGTCCTCTAATTAAATTAAATGTGCCATGCATATATATATATATATGTGTTTAATTTGGGGATTTCAATCGCTCTCTCGTATGTAGATCTCTCTCTACCTCTCTCTCTGCTCTCTCTCTCTCTCTCTCGTTAATTGGTGGCCAACAACACACACATGCACTTTGTGCGCAAAGGCATGCGCCTCTAATAATGTGTGCGCAGTCGATCAATCTAGTTTTGATTAATCATAGCACACAAATAAAGAAGTTGTATTTGAATCCACACAACCTAATCTAAAACACATAACCCCTAACATGGCCTAATTAATTAACCCCTTCTCTCTACCTAATTAGTGGAAATTGCACAAAATCAAAAGGGGTCCCTCACTAATTATGCATATCTGCTAGATTGTGATAAACTTTTGCCCCATATATATTTGGTGGATGGGTGCATCTTGGCATGTAAAACAATTAGTGTTTGCAAATGGCGTTGTCAAAATTTATGTACAAATGATTTCTTTCCATCCAAAGTGCATAAAATGGGAGTTTTAATGAAGAAAGTACAAATAAAACAGCTCAACATGCTTCCACACCCCGATTTCCACACGAAGTAGAGCATATTTAAAGGATAATTCCAGAGTTTTACTATTTTTCAAGCAACTTTGCTAATTTTCCCCACTCACATGACTTTATGTCGATTTAACGAAAATATGGCGAATTTAAACTACATGGGCGGGATAGTTTGAATTGTGCGCGCGGCAAAGGGAACCGCCTATTCCTCAACCTTGTGCACGGCAAATTACACACGCAACTCCATTAAACGCCACCTTTAATTATCACCCGGCGGCCCGGCCGCATGACCCCCCACCCACCCGTACACAACTTATCCCCGTCCGTGCGAAGAGCTTCCTCTCCCCGTCCCGTCCGTGCGAAGAAGAAGCTTCCCCTCCCCGTCGTTCTTCTCGAGACGCACCGGCGGTCAAGTTGATCCACGGTAGGGCTGCTATCTCTAGCTCAATCATGTATCGGGCAAGACGGCTAACGATTTATATTTTCTTGATGCTGCTAAAAAAATCGTCAGTATGCTCGAACTAATTGGCACTTTATAGTTTTCCGCTCGATTTGTCATCGATCAATTTGTTCATTTGCGTGGGCATATAGAGTCAGTTCTGCACTCGATCCGTTAATTTGCTGAAATGCCATGGCAGAGTTTTGTACACGATCTGTTTGCTAAAATGTCGATGGGCATTTTTTGTTTTGTACTCGACATGATTGCTGAAATGCATAATCATGTAGTATAGTTTTGTACTCGATGGATATACATTTCCTACTTCGACTTAAATTAATCACCAACCACTGTATCTCATAATTAAACAGATGGACAGAACTTGGATACTGCATGGACACTTATGTTCCCCTTCATATATAAATGGTGTTCAACCCTTTATGGGGTTTATTAGAGCTCATGAAGGTCACAACCTGGACGTGTATTGCCCGCGCTGCACATGTATGAATGGTGAGAAGAGGCCTCACCCTGTAGTGGCAGATCATTTACACATTTTTGGGATGGACCGCACATATGTTAGGCGGGTTTAGCATGGTGAACCATATAATGATCCTTTAGCAGGAGAAGCAGATCTTGCTCACACTGTATGTGTGCTGGCATATGTAGTTAATTATTTATAGTGATGCTGCCGCTGTTTCAATCAATAGTTTGCATTGCTGTGCAAGGTTCTGTACTCAAATTTAACTTGTTGCAGATGGATGGACGGGAAGGAGAGAAAAAGCGCTTGCTTCAGGAAACGGGTTTCAGCTCTGGGGTGCTGTGCCACATGAGAAGGTAAATATGTAAAACGACATTTGTTCAAGTTGTATCCCTTAGATGTTTGTCTAATCGGTTGATGTACTAATTGCGTACAGAGTTGAAGAGGTCTCTGGCTTGATGGGAGATTTGAAGATGAATCTCATTTTGACCTGTGGATGGTACCGATGACGAGCCTTTCATAGACGAAGGTCCCGCACCTGAGATTATCCAGCCTACAGAAGGAGGCCGTGGACCGAGTACACAGCTTTGCGTTGAAGTGGATGCACGCCCGGAGATCATCAAAGTCCGGGTAGTCTCAAGACCACCCAGCCCCGATGCACCTGTGGATGGTACCGATGACGAGCCTCTCATAGACGAAGGTCCCGCACCTGAGATTATCCAGCCTACATAAGGAGGCCGTGGACCGAGTACACAGCTTTGCGTTGAAGAGGATGCACACCCGGAGATCATCAGGGGCCCGGTAGTCTCAAGACCACCCAGCCCCGATGCAAAATGTTGAGCTACTTTATGATTCATACTCTTATGTTCTGGTGTTGTAGTATGTTATGATTTGTACGCCTTTGGCGCTAGATTAAGCATTCAGTGGATGATCGCGTTGCAAAATTCGACACCCACACAATCAGTTCATCGTATGAGTAGTAGCACAATTACTTCTACAGCGATTCCTGCCAGCGCATTAGTTGGTAGCATGAAACACTTTCAGGTACTCCCCTCTGATTAATTGACTCAATTCTGTCTAGATATGGATGTATCTAGATGCATTTGTTAACTAGACTAACAAACTTGAGCCAGTTAATATGAACCGTGTAAACCGCCCACCCTCGAGCAGCTAGTTTATTGACTCGGACTCCAAGCCTCTCGCGGCAAGCCATCGACGAAGCTTTGACCAGATCTTGGCCCGCAATTTTTTGTGTGTGGCGAATAGCAAAGCTTTGACCAGTTCCTCTCGGGATGCAGCACGCCGGTGAGCTTGCACGGTTGCCATGAGCACTTTCCGGCGGAACTTCCTTCAGCGCCCTGCCGCTGTTGCGAGACAGCACGCTGCCTCGAGGTGGACGAATTCTGGATCTCAGATGGGGGTCCGCATCGTCCGGAACGATCTCCAGCGGGTTAACGAGACATGCATGGCGGCCGTGGATTTGTGTTTTTTTGGTTTGAGCTTGGGATTTGGGGGTTTTTTCGGATAGGGGAGGAGGAACCGAGGAAGAGGAAGGAACAGCCGCGTGCTTGGCGCGTGGCGGTGTGCTTGAATTTCGAATTTTTGTGAAATGTTTCATTTCCCCGCTACAATTCGGGGGTTTCTTGACGCGCCAATGCGTCCCGCCGGGCAGCTTCAAGTGAATTTGGGGTGCCACGCTATGGGCCCTAGTTTCAGTGAGACATGTAATGACTAGTCACATCAGTAAGTTCACTGTGTAATAAAATATGTTACCCTCCCCTTTATGTAGCACCCCTTCTCCCGATCGAGTGCCGATTGCCGACGGATGCAAGCCGCTAGCTCGATCCCCTCCTTTCGCCTCCACCGTCCAGGCATCCAGCTTGGAGGGGCAAGCTGCATCTAGACCAAGCGGATTAGGTAGGACTAGTAATGTTCTTTCCTTTCTCGAGATCGGTTCTTTTTTCCTCTCCTCGATATCTTGCGCATCTCTTTCCTATTCCGCGAAGGGGTGTCTTTCTGGTCACCCTCGAGCTGGGAGTGATTGATGGGGGTGGGGGGCGGGGGCTACCTTTGCTTGGAAATTGGGTGTTCTTCCTTTATTTTTCGACATTTGCAACCTTTGTAGTTTGGCCGATCCTCACCGTATCTTTTGTCACCAGGCGGAAAGTAAGACCTCGCCGGTGGGGGCAATGGAGCGTAAGGCCACCACGCATGTGGGCAATTGGCTGAGCCTGAGCCGCGTCGCACGCGGGTGTACTCCGTTTGCTTATCCACTCTTTACCTTTTAAGTGTCTCTCTGCATCCTCAACTGTTCCTGTTCTGGAATATGCTTAAAGTAGCACATGTCTTCAGCTGTTTGTGCGTAAAGCCTCTGTGACACCATGCTCTATATCTCTCTATCAGGTTGGTACCTCCAGTCCGTGCCGAGGCTATGGGAACGAGAATAGCGCCCCACCTGCTGCAGGAGCATGGCCCGATCTCGCAGCACAAGAAGCGAAATGCCATCGCCGAGTCAAGGCAGGACCGCTCAGGGGTAATTTTTTTAACCAACTTACCATGATGTAGTCTGAATCTGATACTCCCTCGATCCAAATTAATTGACTCAAATATCTGTAGATACGGATGTATCTAGATGTGTTTTAGCTCTAGATACTACCGCCTCCATCCCAAAGCTTTGGGCTTATATTATTTTTAGAAAGTCAAACTATACCATGTTTGACTAAGCTTTTACCAAAAATCAGTAACATGCAAAATAAAAAATTAATATCATTAAATAGATAATAAAATATATTTTCCTACGGTATCTACACAGTATTATATTTGTTGATAGAATGTTCTAAAATTTTGGTCAAACTTTGCTTGTTTTGATTTCTCAAAAATAAATAAGGCTTAAGCTTTTGGATGGTGGTAGTACATTCATATCTAGACAAAGCTGAGTTAACTAGTTTTTTGTCTGTCCATAGCTAGTGTTCACGCTGCAAAAGGCTAAGAGCATCCACTATATGCATCAGTCTATCTCATACAATTCAATATCACTGCTGAGGTCTGCCTTTTGTTTTGCTATTCATATGCAGACTGAAACTTTAGGGCCTTTACTCAAAAGGAAGATCAAAACTGCGGCTGATCGGGCTGCCAGTATGTTGATGCCGCCCCCATCTTCTAAATGCCTCTACAAGCACAAGGCCACGCGCCAGCTGGGTGGTGATCTTTTAATGAATATGGTATATTTTCTTAATCCACAAAACATGCCTTGATTTTTCTCTGTTTATTGTCGGTTTTTTCTATGCTTGCCAAAAGTTTACAACAACAACAACAACAACCAAGCCTTTCAGTCCCAAACAAGTTGGGGTAGGCTAGAGTTGAAACCCATAAGATCTCGCAGCCAAAAGTTTAGAAACACCAAATTCGTTTGCTTACAATCATCATACAGTAATGTTCATCTACTCCAGTTCCCCTAACCCAACAAAAAATGATGTTAATTACGATTTTTAGATTAAAAGAGCACCATTAGGCGCTGTTAATTACGACTTTGAGATTAAAATGTCATTTGCAATTGTTAATTACAATTTTGAGACAAATGGTTAGTTTAACCTCGATCTCTTCTGCTCTCCATTTATCCCAACCGAACAAAAATTTAACCATTCCATTCCTCTGAAATGAAACCATTCCATTCCATTCCACGCTGTTTCAGAACCGAACACACCCTTGCATTGTTGTGAATGTTGTCCATACACGGCCATACCTTCCACTTACATCCAGCACTATATGCATCAGTCTGTCTCAGAGTCATTCAATATCACTGCTGAGATCTGTTCCCATTCTTATGCAGGCTGAAACTGCTGCGCCTTTACTCAAGTGGATGCAATGAGGCTAATGAGGCTGCTGTGAGGACGATGGTGCCGGCACCATCTTCCGAAAACCTCTACAAGCACGAGGCCATGGGCCAGCTGGGTGGTGACCTTTTAATGAATCTGGTATATTTTCTTAATCCACATACATGATTTCATTATTATCTGTTTAATTACTGTTGGCTTTGTCTAATGCTTACCAAAAGTTCAGAAACACTGCGTTTGCTTACAATCATCATACACTAATTTTTCACTTTTCACTCTGTCTCATCCAGTATATAAACTGTTGATTTCCATTGGCTTCTTTTGTAATCATTTGCATTGTTGTCAACTGTTCTCTATGCACAACCCTATTCTTCCACTTACACCCGCACTATTTGCATCAGTCTATCTCATAGATTTATTAAATATCAATGATGAGTTCTGTTGCTATTCATATGCAGATGAAACTTCCGTGCCTCTACTCAAATGGATAAAAAATGATCCCGATGAGGCTGCTGTGAAGACGATGGTGCCGCCACCATCTTCTGAAAACCTCCTCAAGCACAAGGCCACGGGCCAGCTGGGTGGTACCCTTTTCAGTAAGCAAGTATATTTTCTTAATCCTCATACATGATTTGATTTTTGTCTGTTTATTGCCGGCTTTGTCTAATGCTTACCAATAGTTCAGAAACACACACACCTATTCTTCACTTACATCCAGCACTATATGCATCAGTGTCTCATAGATTCATTTTATATATCACCGCTGATGTCTATTGCTCTTCAATTTTCATATGCATCAAACCGCTAACCCTTCATTAGTCAAAAGGATTGCAACTGCTTGATGAGGCATCTGCAGAGGCTGCCACCAAGTTACTGTCAGCCCCACCTTCCGGATGCTTATATAAGCTCAAGTCCAAGGACCAGCCGGCCGTAACCATCCAAGGGTTCGGGTTATTTTCTTAAGCCACATATACATGCCATGATTTATGTCCGATATTATCACGGCTCTGTCTAATGCTTTTTGGAATTCGAAACACCAAATTAGCATGCTTATATTCATCATACACTAATTTTTCACTGTTCAGTTTGTAACATAGTGTTATGCACTCGCTTGTCAACATTTGCATTGCTCTGAACTATGCACTTTACACAACCTAATTCTTCCACTTACATTCAGCGCTACGCACCAGTAGTACCTCCCATGTTTCCTTCACCATCCCGATGCCGAGCTTGCGGGAATATGGCGGGCCCATGTACATACCCCGCATATAACACCTCCTATGGCTCTATCTACCTTTCTAGTAGCTCCTTCACAGAGTTACAGGTATGTATTCTCAGTGGTTTAGCATGAATTGGCATATAGTAAAGTCTTGTTTTTAGTCTTCCTGCTTCTTACATTTGTATCAATTTTCACATGCAGACCGTACCTTGTGAACTTCGTCCAATGATTAACCAGATGTGTCCGCATGAAGGGTCTTTCACTATGCATGGCAATGGCAAATTGATGAACACCTACACGGTCTATGAGGTGTATGTCTACAAGACGCAGCCATCACATATTTGTATGGACATGATTGGAGAAAGTTTGCTTTTGACTACGGTCTGAAGAAGGGCGACGAGCTGAGGATCAGAAACTCAAACGGGCAGATATACGTAACTGCTTACAGAGTTGGAGACACTTCCAAATATATAATATGTAACTTTTTTCTACTCATATCTTTTGATAAGGAAGGTTTGTTCTAAACCATTCCCTCTGTTCTAGCTTGCCGGGTTTAACATGATCAAAGCTGCAGATCCCCCGATGGAACATGAGCGGATGTCACAAAGGGCAACCACACCAGCACCGGCACCGGCTTCACTCTTCTGCATCAGCACCGTTCCTGCACCAGTCTTATCGTATCTACCCAAAGTCCCCTACATCGCATTGGTTCCCGTAGAGGCCCCATATACTACACCTTCCCCAGGCTCCTGCATCAGCACCGTTCCTCTAGCTGCACCGTTTATCGTGACCGCCAACGCCTCCTCAGACGCACCGGTTCCTCTAGAGGCACCCATCGCACCTGCCCAGCCTTCTCGCATCGCACCAGCTCGTGTACCAGCCCAGGCTCCTGCACCTGCCCCAGCCAGATCACCGAGGTCTCAGCTCATTGCTGTGGCCACCCGTGTGGTGACCAGGACGCATCTGAAGGCTATGTTCGTGAGTATATGACAGTATAACTGCTCTTATCTTGATGTCTTCTCTGCTCAAAGTCTCACATGGTTCAGTGCATTGGTGCCATTGACTAATTTTTGGTGGTATCTCTTGCTTTGAATCAGAAATTGCCTAAAAGTATCTCCAAGGATCTCAATGCTGGCCGAAGGGGCAAGATATCCCTCGTCATGGAGAGTGAAGGTCTCACCGTGGAGGGACGGTACTCTGTCAGTCCCACAGATGGCCGCTTGGCTGTTACTTCCAGGTGGAAAAAGTTCATTGACGGTGCCAAACTTCGCATTGGATCAAAGTTGAAGGTCAAGATCTTTCGATGCCGCTGTGACATGCTGGTCATAAAGTTCGCGGTTGTCTAGTTCTGTTGCCCCATGAGCCCTTAGCAAATGCATTTGTAGTTATACTTATATAAGGTTATCTTATCTGAACTGCTAATTAATTGTATGGGTGGTAAAACTCTGGCAAGCTTTTGCTCTTAGCAAGTATGTATGTATGATCGGCTATTATGATAACTAATGTTTGTGTTCATCTTAATTTGCATTTCCGTTTTAAGAAAAACTTAATTTCTATTTTGGCTGACCTGTTAGAGAACTATCAGATTGAACCCACAACATGATTCAAATAGATTCATTACACCGAGCCACATGTCTTGACCTTGCTATACACTACTTCCATTAATCAGTGCAAGAAGGCTTACCTGAGCTGCCTGAACCATGGCAGATTCGAATCCACCTTATCTATCTAGAAATACAACCTTTGCGGAAAGAGGATTTGCAGTATGGGGAGGACATTGGGGACCCATGAGCCAAGCGTCGTCAAACGTTTTAAAGGTGGCAGGAGATCGAAAGAAAAATAAGCCAAAAATCAGTTGGTAAACAAATTCAAGAAAAGAAACATTTACCTTTCCGAGAGGATGACATGCGGGACCCACGAGGCAGCAGCATCCCCAACTATTTCAAGGCAGGGGATCAAAAGAAAAAGGAAATAGCCAGAAATTAATTAGGGTCAAAAATAAATCCATCAAAGGAAACTTTTATTGTTCATAGAGGATGACATGTGGGACCGACTTGCCAACGCGTCGTCATCGTTTCAAAGGGGGCAGATCAAAAGAAAAAGGCAAATAGCCGAAATTAGGGAAAAATAAATCCAACAAAGGAAACTTTTATTGTTCATAGAGGATGACATGCGGGACCCATGAGCCAGCAGCTTCTCAACGTTTCAAAGTCGGCATGAGATTGAAAGAAAAAGGCAAGTGACATAATATCAGAAACAAAAAATAATCCAAGAAAAGAAACTTTATTGAACATAGAGGATGACATGCGGGTCCCATTTTGTAGCAGCGTCTCAACGCTTCCAAGGCACAGACCGAAAGAAAAATGAAGTAGCCAGAAATCAGGTGAAAAAATCCAAGAAAAGAAAGATTTCAATTGGGTCAGACCGACACTGGCCTTCGAACTATCCTGCTGGGCCTTTTGACTCATACAATTTCAGCCCACTCCAAAACAGAAAGGTCGAATTTTTCTCAAAAAAAAGGGAAAGTCCTATGCTTCGCAAAACAAAAAACAAGGAGATTCAACATATAAGTTTGTTTATGTAGATATAAAGATTTAATTTATCCGTTTGCAATAGCTCGGAGAGCAAAATACAACGTTTATTGTCTGCAAAATAAAATATCACATGTTTCTTGTACGGGGAGGCCGACATCGGGGACCCATGAGCCAGCAGCCCTCAACGTTTCCAAAGGCGGCAGGGATCGAAAATAAAAAAAAAGCCAAAAATCAGTTGGTAAAAAAATACAAGAAAAGAAAACATTTATCGTTCGAGAGGATGACATGCGGGACCCATGAGGCAAGCATCCTCAACGTTTCAAAGTCGGCATGAGATCGAAAGAAAAAGCCAAGTGACATAATATCAGAGCCAAAAATAATCCAAGAAAAGAAACTTTATTGTACATAGAGGATGACATGCGGGTCCCATTTTGTAGCAATGGTCTCAACGTTTCCAAGGCAGCACAGGACCAAAAGAAAAATGAGGCAGCAGATTCTCAACAATTCCAAGGCGGCAGGGGATCAAAAGAAAAAAGGAAATAGCCAGAAATTAATTAGGGGTCAAAAATAAATCCACCGAAGGAAACTTTTATTGTTCATAGAGGATGACATGTGGGACCGACCTGCCAACAGCGTCCTCATCGTTTCAAAGGGGGCAGGGGATCAAAAGAAAAAGGCAAATACCCAGAAATTAGGGGTCAAAAATAACTCCAAGAAAGGAAACTTTAATTGTTCGTAGAGGATGACATGCGGGACCCATGAGCCAGCAGCTTACTCAACGTTTCAAAGGTGGCATGAGAAAAGAAAAAGGCAAGTGACCAAATATCAGGAGCCAAAAATAATCCAAGATTTATTGTACATAGAGGATGACATGTGGGTCCCATGAGCAGTCTCAATGTTTGTAATGCGGCTTGAGATCAAAAGAAAAAGAAAGTAGCTAGTAATTACGGGGTGAAAAAAATCCAAGAAAAGAAAGTTGATGGACATAGAGGATGACATGCGGGTCCCTTGAGCCAACAGCTTACTCAACGTTTCAAAGGGGGCAGGGATCAAAAGAAAAAGGCAAGCCAAAAATCAGAGGGTGAAAAAAATCCAACAAAGGAAACTTTTATAGCACATAGAGGATGACATGCGGGTCCCATGAGCCAGCAGGTCTCTCAACGTTTCAAACGTGGCATGAGATCGAAAGAAAAAGGCAAGTGAAAAAATATCAGGAGCCAAAAATAATTCAAGAAAAGAAAGTTTTATAGTACATAGAGGATGACATGCGGGTCCCATTTAGCAAATGCAGATTTTGAGAGGGGCAGGATCGAAAGAAAAAGGCAAGTGAAAAAATATGAGGAGCCAAAATAATTCAAGAAAAGAAAGTTTTATAGTACATAGAGGATGACATGCGGGTCCCATTTAGCAAGCGGTATCACCCGTGAGAGGCGGCAGGGGATCAAAAGAAAAAAGAAATTGCCAAAAATCAGAGGGTGAAAAAACCAAGAAAATGAACTTTTATAGTACATAGAGGATGACATGCGGGTCCCATGAGCCAGCAGGTTCCTCAACGTTTCAAACGTGGCATGAGATCGAAAGAAAAAGGTAAGTGACCAAATATGAGGTGCCAAAAATAATTCAAGAAAAGAAAGTTTTATAGTACATAGAGGATGACATGGGTCCCATTTTGCAGCTGTATCACCGTTTGAGAGGCGGCAGGGGATCGAAAGAAAAAGGCAAGTGACCAAATTTGAGGTGCCAAAAAAACTCCAAGAAAAGAAAGTTTTATAGTACATAGAGGATGACATGTCCTATTTAGCAGCAGCGGTATCACCGTTTGAGAGGCGGCAGGGATCGAAAGAAAAAGGTAAGTGACCAAATATGAGGTGCCAAAAATAATTCAAGAAAAGAAAGTTTTATAGTACATAGAGGATGACATGCGGGTCCCGCTAGCAGCAGCGGTATCACCGTTTGAGAGAGGCGGCAGGAGATCGAAAGAAAAAGGCAAGTGACCAAATTTGAGGTGCCAAAAAAACTCCAAGAAAAGAAAGTTGATTGCACATAGAGGATGACATGCGGGTCCCATTTAGCAACAGCGGGTCTCAACGTTTCCAAGGCGGCAAGGGATCAAAAGAAAAAGGAAGTAGCCGTAAATCAGGGGGTCAAAAAATCCAAGAATAGAAAGAATTTTGGTTCATAGAGGATGACATGCGGGACCCATGATCCCGCATCGTAAACGGCTCGATCGGAGAACGTTGAACGAGATGGCGCGATCGAGAAAAAAACAATGCCGAGAGGCTGCCATCCGGGCCCTACATCCCTCGGCGGTGCGGATTTGCGTTGACTCGGCCGGCGAACCCGAGATTTCGAGATGCACCACGTCCCGGCCACCATACGCGACGTTTTGGCCGCTTCGTCGGGCTAGGTGGCCTCAAAACGAGAAAAAGTTTTGACATGCACCACGGAGGGACCAAAAATCGTCGGCCATGGTACACCAGCAACCACGGCGCGACTTCAACTTCGTCGGCCATGGCAACTTTTCTTGTAGTGAATGGTTTGGTCGGGGAAATGGCCGCCGGCAGCGTCCTTTTAAGAGGCTCGGACGCCATCTCGCCTTCAATGGTCTGCCACTGCAATGCCGCCTCGCTGCGCACGCTCACGGAAGCCGAGGCGCGCCATTAACGCGGCCCTGCAAAGGCTGCAGCGCGCCGCTCGCAAGTAATGCCACGGAAGACGATGCAGTTGTGTCCCTGCCAGGCGGGCCCGTGCGAGGACCGAGCGGACACTTTGCGCGTCCGCTCAGCGTCCGCAGAGACGCGAACCTGGCGCATATTTGGGCCAGGTTTGCGTCTCCGCGGACGGCCCGGTCACTATGCGTCGCGCCGCTGGAGGTAGTAACAGACGCATTTTGGTTCACGACGGACACAAACGGCCGGCGTCGCACATGGGTCGCGGATGCCTTCCTTTTTGTTCAAAGTAATTGAGATATAAATCGAGAGAGATAACAAATGATTCAATTGTTCGTTTCCATTGATGATTCACAGCTTATATACAAGGGGAAGAGACGAGAATATGTGTCACGTCCGTTCGAAGAGGTGTGAGAAAGAGTTGTGTCTGTTAAGAACCAATCAACATAGAGAATTACATGAGGGAGGATTATTTGAATCATCTCCAGGGGTATCTAAAGTACCTATTTTGACAAGTTGTGTTTCAGTGGAAGTGATTGATCTTGATGCTTCTTCACTTAATAATACTTGATGCAAATACTTTCTGCGCCTAGCTGAAAGCCGTTAAAGAAAAACGCTTATGGGAGACAACCCATATTTATTTTCTGTAATTTTTATTTTGTTGAGTCTTGGAAGTTTTTGCCTCTGTAACAAACTATCCTTATCATTTTTATTATGTTTTTGTGTCAAGAGTTGACTCTAATAGGAAGAAAGTAAGATTTAGGGAAGTTGCTGTCGAGAAACAGATTCTATGATGTTACCATAAAAAATCTTACTTCCAGCCAGTACGTAATTTTAAGCTGCCAATTTTTGAGCATATGCCCCGGGTTATTTTATAACTTTCATTAGCTTTGCACTTTTCGATCTAAGCAATAGAGGATTTTCGAAAAAAAATCGATCTTTACCTGTTGTTCTGTTTTAACAGATTTCTGCCACTATTTGCATTTGCCTCTTATTCTCTTTCTTTTTGGGTTCTTTTGAGATAAAGAGCTTTTTGAAAGAGTTGCTACAGTAGCTAATGTTTTGATGGATGTTTGATATATGTTAGAACTGGACCCAAGCGGATTTGTTATTTTGATTGCACTAACGTCACTAATAAAGAATTGTGTGAAGTTTTGTATGAAGAATGTTTTCAAGTGTAGGGAGAGAAGAATAATGTTATGAAATGAAGAATGGACAAAAGCTCAAGCTTGGGAATTCCCCTGCCATCCCAAGAAATATCCAAGAGGTACAAGCGTCAAAGCTTGGGGATGCCCAAGGCATCCTCTTCTTCATCAACAAAGCAACAGGTCATCTTTCTGTGCGCTATATTTTTATTGCTTCATATGGTATATGTTATTCTTGGAGCGTCTTTATTTTTTTTCTATACAATAAGGTTGGATCTCAGCATATTTTTTTTGGAAAATGACACACTCTGTTTTAATTGCATAGAACATTCTAGTTTTCACGTTTACTGTTCTGCGAGTGTTCAAGTTTTCTAGTACTCGTTTAGCTCTGGTTTCTCCACTATTTATTTTTGTTCAGCGCTTGTTAGTTTGCTTAATTCATATATGATTAGCTCTCTGGTCCATATTGATTTTTATTTATGAGAATTGTTTCAAATAAATTGATTGGTGTTTGAGACGAGTAAAAAGTTTCATGCTAATAGTGATGCAAAAGGAAGCTTGTGTAGACTTTGGCATGTCATGCTGGATATTATTTTTATGATATGCTTAGTATTTATTGTTGCATCATGACTTGTCTCAAATATCTGAGAGTGCTTAATGTGCCATTGAAAGAATCATGTGTTGTTTCTATCATAGAAAGCATAATATTGTGATATTCTCCTTTGATGCTTTATTGGGTTGACTTTGCACATGCTTATACCATGTTATGACTACCAACCAGTCAACTTAAGCCTCCATGATTATTTAGTTTTTGACTTGTGATATCACTTTATGCTTTGATTAATATTGTTTTGTCGATATGCATGATTATGGCCATTATTGCTCTCTTAGTTGGTCGCTCCCAGTCTTTTGCTAGCCTTCGCCTGTACTGAGTATGAAGCTCTACTCGTGCATCCAAACACTAAAAAGTTTGCCAATTGTGTTCATCATATCTACCTATTAGAATTATTGCTATTCCAAGTATATTCATCATGTTTTTATCTATCTTTCGAATTGATTATGAGAAAAATAGTCAGTAAAGCTCTCACGAACTTGATGGCACATTTACTTTCTTGCACTTAATAAACTTGAACCATTGTGACTATCTTATGTTGATTATATGCTTACAAGTTGTAAGTTGGGAGTTGGCAAAACCATGGTTTCATGGGGCACGCTTTCAACATTGCACTTATTCTTATTTAGTTGATGTCATGATCTTTTGCTTATGGATGCCTATCGATGCGAAATAGAATGGAAACTTGTATGTCCATGAAGTTTGTATATGTGTTAGAGAAACGCTGGGCCGCTAACCTAAGCCATGTATCATTCATGGTGGAAGTTTATAGCATTCCATAGTGAGTATTCTATGAAGCATCTTCAATAAAAAGCTATACCCATAGTAAATAAAAGGATTGTTGAGATGCTCATTGTCTGTTTGTCTTGTCATTTTAGTGTGGGATTGCACTTATATGAAAGAGTACTTACATATCATGGGGAAAGAGGTACCCCTGCTGCGTTCTTTATAATACATGTATACTTACAATGACAAGAACTTATTTCAACCTAAGTTGAGTAGCATGAGGTGTAGGTACTCGTAATCAAGGGGCATGAGATTTTCAAATTAAGCATATGACTCATTTTTGCCCTCACATTAACTTTAACCATTCAAGATGCCTATGATAGGGGCAATGAGAGCACAAAGCTATAAGTACCATACCTTTTTGAAAGCTTTATAAAAATTGTTGATCCTTACTTCCTTTCTCGAAGGAACTTTCTTTTACTTTTATGTTGAGTCTTCATCTTATTGCTTTATGCACCAATTAAGAGAGCATAGTTGTCATTCTGAGTATAATGTGCATAGTCCCAAGACTTATTGATTGATTCATGATTATGCTATTGCTTGTTCTTAAATTACTTGTATATAGTCACCCTCTGAACTTTAAAGGTGTCCTAGCATTTATGTTTTGTTATTCCATAAAGGAGAAGTTGAATACCACTTTGCTATGTTTCCTCTATGCTCATAAACAAACAATTGCTTTCTTTGCATACATATTCATGATCCTTTGTTTGAGTTACTTCTCATGTTATAACATAGTTGCTAAGTTATATTGTTAGAATTATATCTATCATGCCTATGTTTATAGTACTTTGATCACAGCTTACAATGCTTTACAAAAGCTTGATCAAGATTGTGATAGGTGCATGTCACCTCAAAAATAATTTTTGTTATTACTTACCTACTCGAGGACGAGCACGAGTTAACCTTGGAGATGCTTGATATGTCTCAAATGTATCTATAATTTTTTTATGCTACATGCTTGATTTACACCAATTCTACTATGTTTTACTTACACTTCGTTGCACTTTTATACATTTTCCGGTCCTAAGCTATTGACAAGATGCCACAGTGCCAGTTCCCTATTTTCTCCTGTTTTTGGTTTCAGAAAAGTTGTACAGGATATATTCACAGAATTGGATGAAACAAAAGTCCAAAGGGGAGTCGAAGAGGGGCAGCAGGGTGGCTAGACCAGGCCTAGGCGCGGCCATGGCCATGGCCGCACCTAGGGGTTGTCTGGGCCCCCTGGCCTCCACCGACATTGCCCTTCCGCCTATTTATTCACGATCTCGGGAAAACCCTGAATACCCGAGACTCCATCCACGAAAAGTTCATTCGCGGCCGCCATTGCAGAACCCATCTCGGGAGAATTCTGGAGCTCTTCCCGGCACCCTGCCTGAGGGGGAGATCATCACCGGAGGCTGCTACATCGCCATGCCCGCCTCCGAAGTGAGCTAGATGGTTGTCTTCTCCAATTTGTGCCTCCGGAGGGGGAGATCATCACCGGAGTTCATCCCTGGACTATGGGTCCATAGCAGTAGCTAGATGGTTGTCTTCTCCAATTTGTGCCTCATGTTTAGATCTTGTGAGCTTCCTATCATGATCAAGATCGTTCTTATGTAATGCTACATGTTGTGTTTGCTGGGATCCGATAAATATTGAATACTATGGTTGAGATTGATTATATTCATGTCATATGTTATTTGTGATCTTGCATGCTCTCCGTTGCTAGTAGATGCTTTGGCCAAGTAGATGCTTATGACTCCAAAAGGGAGTATTTATGCTTGATAGTGGGTTCATGCCTCTAGTTTTCTAGAAGAGTGACAATAACATCTAAGATTGTAGATGTGTTGTTGCTACTAGGGAGAAAATAACAATGTTTTATCCAAGGGTAATTCTATTGTTTACTTTACACACATTGCTTAATGTGTATTTGTTGGTTGCAACGTAATACTGAAAGGGGTTAGGACGCTAACTGGAAGGTGGATTATTAGTCATAGACACGGTTGGATTACAGTCTAATTATTATGTTGTAATGCCCAAACAAATCTCATAGTAGTCATCTTGCTATGTATGATCTTTATTCTATCAATTGCCCAGCTGTAATTTGTTCACCCAACATGCTTTTTATCTTTATAGAGAGACATCACTAGTGAACTGTGGACCCCGGTCCTTTCTTTTACACTGATACAATCATCATGTTCTGTTTACTTACTTCAAGCACTGTTCTCTTTTCATTCACTGCAAACAGCTCTTTCCACACCATACGGTTAAGTCTTTGATTCAGCAAAACCAGTGAGATTGACAACCTCACTATGAGTTGGGGCAAAGTATTGCGATTGTGTTGTGTGCAGGTTCCACGTTGTTGCTGACGCCGGTACTGCGCCCTGCCAATAGTCAGCTAGCAACACCTTCAGAAGTCACGCCTTTATCCTACTGGTCGATTAAACCTTGGTTTCTTACTGAGGGAAAACTTACTGTTGTTCTCATCATACCTTCCTCTTGGGGTTTCCCAACTGCTTGTGTTGAGCATCATCAGGCGTCGACTCCTTCATTGATTCTGGCTTATGAGAGCTGATTTTCGTTCTTCGGAGGAGTAGCGCGCGCGTCTTCATCAGAACTTTTCGAAGAAACGCAGGCCTTGATAAGCTAAAGATTACCAGAAAACATTAATGAAGAAACTTAAGGGAAACTTACGAAATTGACAACAAATCATCTCGTCGGCGAAGAAACCCGGTGATTTCTTTGGAGCTGAGGCTTCATGAGAAGGTACGGCATAAGGACTTACATTAGCATCATCGTCATTACGTCCGCTAGGACTCGACTCCGCTGTTTCAATCAAGACATCATTGTTCTCTTGCGATGCTTGGAGTCTAGAAGAGCGGCATCTTCGTGAGCTCCATCGCCCGAAGCGTCGCTGTCCTCGATCACATCAGGGTTATCTTCAGTTTCTTTAGAAATGTCATCATCTTCGGGAGCTGATCCACTCTCAGGTGCTAGAGGATAGCACTGTGCGAGAGTAGAATCCTGATGAGACACATAGAAAGCGTTAGTTTCAAGCACAAAGAGTGAAATCGATTGCAAGACTACTAAGTAACAAAAAATTACATCGGAAGGGAGATGACGAATATCATAAGGGGATTGAGCCGGCGTCATGGCGATAATGTCTTCTTGACTGAAGCGTGTCAAGCGTCTCACTTCATGAGAAGTCAGCCGAGCTGATCCGCGTCTTGTCATTAGGGCTAGTGTACATCCAGAGTTGATGAGCTCTCGACATCACTGGTTGCACCCGACGCTTCCAAAACATCGCAACAACTTCGGTTCCACACATCGTCTGACCTCCTGCACTCTTCAGATCTAAGATCTTTTAGTACAGTTGGTCGGCTACCTCGCTCTCTTCGGCAGTCAAAGCATTCTTCCAAGACTTCTTCGGCACTACCTCCAGAAAATCTTCAAATACTAGCAGGTTGGAGTGGTGGCATGTCGTTGGACGGTCCCTGAGATAGAACCACTTTTGCCGCCAGCCTTGGACAGATTCGGTCATCGGAAAATTGAGGTACTGAACCTCCTTCCTGATGACGAAGCCAACTCCGCCCACAACGTGAGGACCTTCGCCTCCGCTGTGGCGCTTGACATAGAATATCTTTCTCCAGAGACCCCAGTGGGGGTCAATACCGAGGAAAGCCTCGCAGACAGAGATGAAAATGGGAAGCTGGAGAATAGAGTTTAGGGTCAGTTGCTAAAGCTGGATCCCATAAGACAAAAGGAGGCAGCGGAGGAATTCATGGGCTGGGAGAGATAGCCCACGATATAAAAAGGCGGAAAACATGACGGTGAAGCCCTTCGGAGGCTTTGGGCGAGAGATAGAACCTGGATGGACGAAATCTAACTCATCGGAAGAGATGAGTCCCAACGTCCTTAGCTTATTCTCGTCACGCTTTGAGATGGAGGAGGCATCCAGTCGAGATTGGTGGTGGTGCCCGTCTTGCGCGATGCGGGGGCGCTTTGGCCTTTGTAGTGCGTGCAGTGGCGTCGGAGCTAACAGATGACCTCTTCTTTCCCATGGCAGCAAAGGAGCTCTTGGTTGCAGAGGAGATGATGAGACAAAGGTGAGGAAGAAGATGAGCAGTGCGGCGGGGGTGAAAAGTTAAAACCAAAATGCTCCCTTTTTATAATAAAGAATTGATGTGAATCGTGACCGTTGAATTCGCATCAAGGGGGATGGATGAGAATTCAGCTGCACGCGTGTCAAAAAGGAGAGAAACCGGCAGCCCATTACCTTTACTACGCACGAAAATCGAGGAGACGCATCGGTCAACGCGCAAGGATCAGTCATTTCCTAACTGACTGCGCAGATTTAGGGTGTGCTCATTAGGTCACGTCCTGTCAATCGAACCCTTGCAGAGGCCACGTCAATGATGATGTCATCAAAAAACTATCGGCTCCTTCATTTGAAAAACGTTCGAAGAAATCTACAGCATTAAGTTGCTCAACTTGAGTCTACGTACGGCTGCAAGCATCCGTCCCTAGACTGGATGCGCACTCGATTAAATCTACTGAAGAAGAAGAAAAACGGACCCAAAGGTTCCAGAAGATCCAGGAATGGGCCCGGGGACTTGGTCCTGAGTAGGGTAACGTTGTTTTGACATCGAAAGTAAACTAGCATCGATTTATCGAGCAAGACTGGGCTCGTTACTCTGTTCCCTTACGTACTTTCATGCTAAACGACTTCACTCGTTATTTTTTGAAGATCCGATATACAAAAGATATCGGATGATGAAGGCAATTCAGAAAGCATCAGCATCGGAATCTTCGAGTAGAACAACTTGAGTCTACGCACGACTGCAAGCATCTGTCCCTAGACTATGAGCGCGCACCCGATACCAAGAAAATTCGACTCCGTGGTGAATGAGAAGATTCAGTTCTTTTTGGCTGCTAGAAAATATTGATGATAAAGGAGATACAAAAAGCATCAGCAACAAGATCTACGAGTAGTACAATTTGAGTCTACGCACGGTTGCAAACATCCATCCCTAGACTCGGGGGCTACTCCCATCGGGAGCGTTGGACGCTGTAACATCCCAAATTTTCAAAAAAAAATGAATTTCCTTTTTCAAAAAATGAGAACCAACAAAAACTTTATTAAATCAATAACTATGCATAGTGCTCATACTTAATCCTTGTGTTATTGCCATGATGATTGTTGATATGCTTATCCAATGTTCCAAAAACCCTAAACCTCACTCTTCATTTCATCATCCAAGATAAAATGAAATTAAAAGAAATTAAATTAAAAAGAAAAGGCCTATGGAAGCCTATGGCTATTTTTGCAAATAATCAACTATGCCATGTTTTACCTTGATAGATGGTTTGCAAAACCTCAACAAACCTAACCTATCATTTACCAACTCAATCTAAGGTGAAATAAAAACAAAATAAAAATATACATAGAAGCATATGTGGCACATAGCCATAATACCAAATCTTGACCTATGCAATTATACTTGGCCCAAATGGTTTGAAACCCTTACTAAAATTAATCTAACACTCCATGAACTCAAAACAAAGACCTTTGGTCAAAGAAAAGGAAAAGAAAATAAAAACATAAAATGCACATATGTGCTTATGGCCAATTTTGCAAATATTTAACCTAGGGCATTTTACTTTGTTTCAATAGTTGGATAATGTTACAAAACATATAATAACACTTTTTGAATCAAAGAGACTCAAATCAAATCAAATTAGAATTCAAAATTAGCTCACATATGATAAGGGTCAAATCTGCCATTTTTAACATCTTACACACTTTGAGCCCCTGGCTTAAGAGATTTTCAAACCAAACCCTCACAACTATTTGCACCTCATCCAAGACCTCTTCAAGATCAACAACTTTGGTGTTGACCACTTTGACCAGATCGTTGACCATTGCTTAAATTAGTCAAGCCAAGTTGCAACTTTGAAACAAATTCTAGATTCCCCCAAAACTTTGGAATTTTCACAAACCCTATCCAAAACCAAAACTAAGACCACCAATGAGTGCCAAACCTTATTTAGATCACACCTATGCAGAAGTTTGGTCAAAATTCAACACACTTGAGACCTTTACTTGTCATATATGTGGAGCATATAGAATAGAATTAGGGTACAACCACTCCACCAACTATGTACCACCTCCTCTCTCTCTCTCTCTTGTGCTCATCCACAGTGGTTTGTACTTCCAAATGACCTCACTTAGTAGAGCCATGCTCACCCTAGTACAAGGACACACTTGTCATGGATTATGTCACATAAACTTTGGCAATAATCAAGTGTACAAACTCTTGCTCTCTCTAGCTTTGCTCACCTTGTGAAAACCCTCAGCCTCACCTCACACAGCAATGCCAGGCCCAGAGACACACCACATTGCACCCAAAATATCCAAGAGCAGACCATGCCGGCCACCATGGTCACCACCTTGTCACACCTGCCCCTGGTCCTCTCCAGCCCACCTCACCATGTCCTGGAGACTCACTTTTCCCTGCTGATGACGCTAGACAAAGTCCCGAGCCAAGAGGAAGCGGACAACGCTCAGAACACGCGCGCCCAGACACGCCATGCCACGCTAGAGCGCGCACTGCGAGCGCCCTGGACACGACAGAGCATCACTCGCCCCCGTCGCGTCCGTCCTCTCCTCGACCCCTCCTTGCACCTGCTGCCTCTCCTCGACGTCAGCTAGCTCCCAGACATCTCCAATTGGCCGCGGACGAGCTGTAGATGACGCCCTTGACGACGACCGCCGCCACTGTACCTCAGTACACGCTCACGACGCCATTGATTCAGACCACTCCTCGCTGCGCCAGGACGCTCCAAAGGACTGCCTCGACGTCGCCAACAGTCCTATGACGTCGCCCTGCCCCTTCCACTCCCGTAGCGTCGTCTCCTTCCTCGACCTCGCCGCACCCCATCGGCACTCCTCGCCATCTATAAAAGGAGGCCCTCCCGCGACGAATTCCTCACACAACCTTGCTCTCCTCTTCTCCCTTGCTCTCCTCGAACACTAGCTAGCCCACATTGTCGCCGGAATCAAGCCAATTTCGCCGGAGACCGCCGGAGCCAGTAGCAGAAGGCGCCGTCGAAATCAACTACCTCTGCACCTCCCTCGACCACCATTCGACTCGCCGTCGTCTCCTCGTTCGATCGCCCGCCTCGCCGAGTCCTGCCTGAGCCCAGGTACGCCACCGACGACCCCCTCTACCGCCGGTAGGGTTTCGTCCCCGGCGAACTGTGTCGAGGAAGGGGATGAACCTCGTCCGTCGATCTCACTTATAATCCGACGGCTCACGCGATGCGTACCGTTTCGGTGAATTAAGTGAGGCTGATAGGTGGGCCCCGTTGGCAGTTGGCCCGCTTGCACCATGGGCATAGCTGGGCCGGCCCAGTCCTTGTCCCCTCTGTGGCCCATTTTGTTTTCCCGCCTAAGCCCAGAAGTTTGACATCAAATTTGTGAATTGTTTGAATTTCCTTACAGATGCTTTGTTCAAATTTAAATAGCTTCAAATCCACTAGGCCAAATTTTATGAATTGGGTATTGTTGGAAAGCTCATGAAATGCTCTGTCAAACCCCAGTGGCCCCAAATCAAAATTTATCTTAGATCATCTGTAGCAAAAATGACAAATCAGTAACTTTTCAAAATTCAAACAATTATTAAAAATCAACCATAATAGCTTTTGAGTTGATTCCGACTCTCATAATTCACATTTCAAATACTCTATTTGTTTATGTAAAAATATGACATAGTTGATTCATATGATCATGGGCTAGAATCAAAAATTGGCTATGTAGTCAATACTAGCCCATTTAAATCATTTTCAATTTAGGATTTTAAATCTATGAGGTGTAGCACCTCATTTAAATCATCTGCCCAAGTAGTATGAAGCAATGTGATGACCCTTGTTGCATGGTCTCATACTTGCTCACTTGTGGATCTTAAATCAAAGTAGTATTTAAATTACATGAGATGAGGAATCTCATTTAAATCATTTTTTCTCAAACGATAAATGTGAAGTATTGACCTTGGTCAACATGATCTCACCTTTATGAATTGAGGAGATTAAATCTTAAGAAGATTCAATGAGAGGAAATTATTTCTCCAAAGAACTAAATAGACACACTAATCCCTATTTCATTAAGAAGAGTTGTTTTCTAAACACTAAAGAAGAAACCCTAGTCTAATGTTGAGTAATGTAGATGATGATGTTAGATCATCTTGAGTGAGCCATTAGGGCTAACTAGTCTACCTAAGTATTGTTTGGTGATTGTTATCTTCGTATCCGTTTATAGACGCTATTACCGAAGGCTACGAAGGGGACGACGAGAACATCTAAGGAGAAGAAGGAGGAACACTTTGATCAATACCTGATTATGGGTAGGGCTTAACTGGAAGTTTATGTACTTTAGTATTGGTTCCCTCTAAACAAGCGTCATCGGGGTTATGCCGAAAGCTGCCTCCACAACAAAAGAAACGACGTTAAAGATGAGGTGAATGTCTGCCCAAGCCCTGTGCAGTTCCCAGTGACGGTTTGTCTTCACCGGGAGGCCAAGCTCATGGGGAGAGGTACCTATACTAAGGTATGTAAGTGAAAGGTTATGGTTGATGATCCGCGCTGAGTTACGATTATTCAGGGTTACCCCTGACGGATGTAATCAAATGTTGTGGCACAAGTGTGCAACCTCTACAGAGTGTAAAACTATTCGAATAGCCGCGTCCACGGTTAAGGACGGTTGGAAAGGCCATACCGTTCCGTCATTAGACCATTTTAAAAAATATGACATGTGAAGGGTGACTGGTGATTTGAACTTGAAAGATGAATTTGACTTGAATCACAACAGAGTTGTGGGAATGACACTAATGTTCCCACTTGAGTTAAGTTAGGCAAATGAAGAGTTGTTGATTTCTAAATGCTTACGAAATAAAACTGGCTTTATGCAAATGAACCTAGAGCTTAGAATCCTCTTACTAAAATTGTTAGTACTTACACTAGTATTAGTTTGCGAGTACTTTAAAGTACTCATGGCTTTGTCCCTGGCTATTCAAATGGCTAGACTATGAAGAGGAGTACCAGAACCAGGAAGAAGGTCAGCAGGATGTCTACGACAACTAGGACCACTCCTGACGTCAACAGTTGCTGTGGATCGATGGACCACGACCGCTACTTCGCTTCCGCTATGTGTTTTGTAATTGGATCCTTAGATCCCTTATGTTGTATTAAGACTGGATGATGTGATCCTTTGTTGTAAGACGATTATGTGTTGTAATGAATGATGTTTTGTGATATCAATCTATTATGTCTCGCAAAAACAATATTCCTAGGATTGCGATGAATGGCATAATAGGGATCTGGACATAAAAATCCGGGTGTTGACAAGTTGGTATCAGAGCCATTGTTTGACCTTAGGAGACCCTAGTTAGAATGGACGTCTGAAAAACTTAGTTTCAAAACAAAGAAAGTGAATATTTATAAAAATTTATTCTCCCTCTTATCCTTGAAATCTTTTCAAAAAATTATTTCTGAAAATTTATTCTTACCCTTATCCTTGAGATCCTTTTTAAAAGGGTATTGCTGTAAACTTATTCGCACTCTTATCCTTGAGATCTTTTCAAAAAGACATGCTCTACTTTTCTTTGTACTGCTCCATAAAATTTTGCACACCTTGACTTCATACTGCACAAGACCCGCAAGGAATTGGACAGCATATGTGCCTTATACCAACGACAAGCATCTCGCCTATGAAGACGAAGAAACCACCATTCCAGATGAAGAGTAGTGTCACTAGAGCACTTGCGTAAATTCGTAGCAAGAGAGCACTAAGTGTGAGTTTGGTATCCTGTCCCTTGTATCGTAGAACGAATGAATGGTTCTTAAAACCAACGGTGTGTTAGTTTTGTAATGTGTGATGGTTTGGTATGAATGAAAAAGTGTTGTTGGCTTTTACCCCCTCAACACTACTCAAGTTTTGAAACTTTTCAAATTTTATCTCAAACAAACCATAGAAGTTCCCCTCTTATCTTATGATCTACCTCATTGTTCAGATGGCCCCTCCTACCCGCAACAACTCCCGTACCCAGGCCAACCAGATGCACCTTGAGCACGCCAAGATGACTGACACCATCAACATCCTTGCAATGGAGCACAAGGCACTTCGCCATCAGCACGCCAAGAAGGACTACGTCATTGCTCGCCTACGAGTAAGGATAGCATCACTGGAGCAGCTCATCCCAATACCCCACCACGCCCCTAGAGGCAAGTCCATTGTGACTTGCTATGACTGTGGTGTTACTGGTCATTACTCTAATAAGTGCCCGATGAAAGCCACCAACAATGCCCCAAGGACTGGAAGCAATGTTGTGCCCCTTACCTCAGGAGACAAGTCAACTGTGACCTGCTATGAATGTGGAATTGTGGAACACTACTCCAATGAGTGCCCCAAAAGATTAGCCAAGACTGCTCCGAACACCGCTGCACCTGCCCAGCAACAGCGCTGATTTGCAGCTAGAAGGAACCCGAACAAC
Organism: Lolium multiflorum; assembly: GCA_030979885.1. NCBI lineage: Eukaryota > Viridiplantae > Streptophyta > Magnoliopsida > Poales > Poaceae > Lolium > Lolium multiflorum. The sequence continues at coordinate 313,095,541 of CM061748.1, read as the reverse complement.
CGCAACGGCCGCCTCTACCACATGAATGCAACAGAAGCACAGGAAGCACCTCAGGCCATGCCAAGTAGGTTTTCCTGTTAATCCAATTGCCCAATCTCTCTTAGGAACCTAACTTTTCTTAAAATCTCAGGACGAGATTTGTTTAAGGGGGAAGGGTTTGTAACATCCCAATTTTTTTTAAAAAAAATGAATTTCCTTTTTCCAAAAATGAGAACCAACAAAAACTTTTATTAAATCAATAACTATGCATAGTGCTCATACTTAATCCTTGTGTTATTGCCATGATGATTGTTGATATGCTTATCCAATGTTCCAAAAACCCTAAACCTCACTCTTCATTTCATCATCCAAGATAAAATGAAATAAAAAGAAATTAAATTAAAAAGAAAAGGCCTATGGAAGCCTATGGCTATGTTTGAAAATAATCAACTATGCCATGTTTTACCTTGATAGATGGTTTGCAAATCCTCAACAAACCTAACCTATCATTTACCAACTCAATCTAAGGTGAAATAAAAAGAAAATAAAAATATACATAGAAGCATATGTGGCACATAGCCATAATATCAAATCTTGACCTATGCCATTATACTTGGCCCAAATGGTTTGAAACCCTTACTAAACTTAATCTAACACTCCATGAACTCAAAACAAAGACCTTTGGTCAAAGAAAAGGAAAAGAAAATAAAAACATAAAATGCACATATGTGCTTATGGCCAATTTTGCAAATCTTTAACCTAGGGCATTTTACTTTGTTTCAATAGTTGGATAATGTTACTAAACATATAATAACACTTTTTGAATCAAAGAAACTCAAATCAAATCAAATTAGAATTCAAATTTAGCTCACATATGATAAGGGTCAAATCTGCCATTTTTAACATCTTACCCACTTTGAGCCCCTGGCTTAAGAGATTTTCAAACCAAACCCTCACAAATCTTTGCACCTAATCCAAGACCTCTTCAAGATCAACAACTTTGGTGTTGACCACTTTGACCATATCGTTGACTATTGCTTAAATTAGTCAAGCCAAGTTGCAACTTTGAAACAGATTCTAGATTCCCCCAAAACTTTGGAATTTTCACAAACCCTATCCAAAACCCAAACCAAGACCACCAATGAGTGCCAAACCTTATTTAGATCACACCTATGCAGAAGTTTGGTAAAAATTAAACACACTTGAGACCTTTACTTGTCATATATGTGGAGCACATAGAATAGAATTAGGGTACAACCACTCCACCAACTATGTACCACCTCCTCTCTCTCTCTCTCTCTCTTGTGCTCTTCCACAGTGGTTTGTACTTCCAAATGACCTCACTTAGTAGAGCCATGCTCACCCTAGTACAAGGACACACTTGTCATGGCTTATGTCACATAACTTTGGCAATAATCAAGTGTACAAACTCTAGCTCTCTCTAGCTTTGCTCACCTTGTCAAAACCCTCAGCCTCACCTCACACAGCAATGCCAGGCCCAGAGACCCACCACATTGCACCCAAAATATCCAAGAGCAGACCATGCCGGCCACCATGGTCACCACCTTGTCACACCTGCCCCTGGTCCTCTCCAGCCCACCTCACCATGTCCTGGAGACTCACTTTTCCCTGCTGATGACGCTAGACAAAGTCCCGAGCCAAGAGGAAGCGGACAACGCTCAGAACACATGCGCCTAGACATGCCATGCCACGCCAGAGCGCGCACGGCGAGCGCCCTGGACACGACAGAGCATCACTCGCCCCCGTCGCGTCCGTCCTCTCCTCGACCCCTCTTTGCACCTGCTACATCTCCTCGGCGTCAGCTAGCTCCCAGACATCTCCAATTGGCCGCGGACGAGCTGTAGATGATGCCCTCGACGACGACCGCCACCACTGTACCTCAGTACACGCTCATGACGCCATTGATTCAGACCACTCCCGCTGCGCCAGGACGCTCCAAAGGACTGCCTCGATGTCGCCAACACTCCTATGACGTCGCCCTGCCCCTTCCACACCCGTAGCATCATCTCCTTCCTCGACCTCGCCGCACCCCATCGGCACTCCTCGCCATCTATAAAAGGAGGCCCTCCCGCGACGAATTCCTCACACAACCTTGCTCTCCTCTTCTCCCTTGCTCTCCTCGAACACTAGCTAGCCCACATTGTCGCCGGAATCAAGCCAATTTCGCCGGAGACCGCCGGAGCCAGTAGCAGAAGGCGCCATCGAAATCAACTACCTCCACACCTCCCTCGACCACCATTCGACTCGCCGTCGTCTCCTCGTTCGATCACCCGCCTCGCCGAGTCCTGCCTGAGCCCAGGTACGCCGCCGACGACCCCCTCTGCCGCCGGTAGGGTTTCGTCCCCGGGGAACTGTGTCGAGGAAGGGGATGAACCTCGTCCGTCGATCTCACTTATAATCCGACGGCTCACGCGCTGCGTACCGTTTCGGTGAATTAAGTGAGGCTGACAGGTGGGCCCCGTTGGCAGTTGGCCCGCGTGCACCGTGGGCATAGCTGGTCCGGCCCAGTCCTTCTCCCCTCTGTGGCCCATTTCGTTTTTCCGCCTAAGCCCAGAAGTTTGAAATCAAATTAGTGAATTGTTTGAATTTCCTTACAGATGCTTTGTTCAAATTTAAATAGCTTCAAATCCACTAGGCCAAATTTTATGAATTGGGTATTGTTGGAAAGCTCATGAAATGATCTGTCAAACCCCACTGGCCCCAAATCAAAATTTATCTTAGATCATCTGTAGCAAAAATGACAAATCAGTAACTTTTCACACTTCAAACAATTATTAAAAATCAACCATAAATGCTTTTGAGTTGATTCCAACTCTCATAATTCACATTTCAAATACTCTATTTGTTTACGTAAAAATATGACATAGTTGCTTCATATGATCATGGGCTAGAATCAAAAATTGGCTATGTAGTCAATACTAGCCAATTTAAATCATTTTCAAATTTAGGATTTTAAATCTATGAGGTGTAACACCTCATTTAATTCATCTTCCCAAGTAGTATGAAGCAATGTGATGACCCTTGTTGCATGGTCTCATACTTGCTCACTTGAGGATCTTAAATCAAAGTAGTATTTAAATTACATGAGATGAGGAATCTCATTTAAATCATTTTTTCTCAAATGATAAATGTGAAGTATTGACCTTGGTCAACATGATCTCACCTTTATGAATTGAGGAGATTAAATCTTAAGAAGATTCAATGAGAGGAAATTATTTCTCCAAAGAACTAAATAGACACACTAATCCCTATTTCATTAAGAAGAGTTGTTTTCTAAACACTAAAGAAGAAACCCTAGTCTAATGTTGAGTAATGTAGATGATGATGCTAGATCATCTTGAGTGAGCCATTAGGGATAACTAGTATACCTAAGTATTGTTTGGTGATTGTTATCTTCGTATCCGTTTATAGAAGCTAGTACCGAAGGCTACGAAGGGGACGACGAGAACATCTACGGAGAAGAAGGAGGAACACTTTGATCAATACACCAACCAAGGCAAGCTAACACCAATGCAAGCTCTACTCTTGCAAGCTATACCCTTGCAAGTTACCCAAGTGCAAAGCTCTACAAGAGCAAGGCACCATTACATATTACTTTATGCTTAATGATCCCATTCCAAGTTTTTACCTTACAAGCTTTTGGTTTTATTTATCAACGTTTACTTTTTGATTCATGATTCACTTGGTATAAATATGGAGTAGAACAAGAGTATCAAACTTAACCTAGAAAGCTATAAGCTAGTTAGCACCCCTCATGACTAGTTGCAAGTGCTAACAAATAAAATTGACTACTCTATATGGGAACATGTGAAAATCAATGACTTTGAAAACCTTGGAATGATGAGTCAATCTATTGAAAGATTTTGAAGGTGAATGTGACTTGTGAATGATATGGTGAACTTTACAAAAACTGATGGTTGGGTTCGGATGCGATACCATTCCAGTTTAGAGTACCCCACAATACCTGATTATGGGTAGGGCTTAACTGGAAGTTTATGTACTTTAGTATGGGTTCCCTCTAAACAAGCGTCATCGGGGTTATGCCGAAAGCTGCCTCCACAACAAAAGAAACGACGTTAAAGATGAGGTGAATGTCCGGCCCAAGCCCTGTGCAGTTCCAGGCTGACGGTTTGTCTTCACTGGGAGGCCAAGCTCATGGGGAGAGGTACCTATACTAGGGTATGTAAATGAAAGGTTATGGTTGATGATCCGTGTACTGAGTTACGATTATTCAGGGTTACCCCTGACGGATGTAATCAAATGTTGTGGCACAAGTGTGCAACCTCTGCAGAGTGTAAAACTATTCGAATAGCCGCGTCCACGGTTAAGGACGGTTGGAAAGGCCATACCGTTCCGTCATCAGACCATTTTCAAAAATATGACATGTGAAGGGTGACTGGTGATTTGAACTTGAAAGATGAATTTGACTTGAATCACAACAGAGTTGTGGGAATGACACTAATGTTCCCACTTGAGTTAAGTTAGGCAAATGAAGAGTTGTTGATTTCTAAATGCTTACGAAATAAAACTGGCTTTATGCAAATGAACCTAGAGCTTAGAATCCTCTTACTAAAATTGTTAGTACTTACACTAGTATTAGTTTGCGAGTACTTTAAAGTACTCATGGCTTTGTCCCTGGCTATTCAAAGGGCCAGACTATGAAGAGGAGTACCAGAACTAGGAAGAAGGTCAGCAGGACGTCTACGACAACTAGGACCACTCCTGACGTCAACAGTTGTCTGTGGATCAGATGGACCACGACCGCTACTTCGCTTCCGCTATGTGTTTTGTAATTGGATCCTTAGATCCCTTATGTTGTATTAAGACTGGATGATGTGATCCTTTGTTGTAAGACGATTATGTGTTGTAATGAATGATGTGTTGTGATATCAATCTATTATGTCTCGCAAAAACAATATTCCTGGGATTGCGATGAATGGCATAATAGGCATCTGGACATAACAATCCGGGTGTTGACAGACGCGCACCTGATAAAAATGATTTCAAATCTACAAAGGACGCGAAGACTCAGTTCTTTTCAACAATTGAGGATATTCAGATGAAGACAATTATAGTCCATGCCCGAAGCTTTACTTCGGCCAGTCACTCGGTGACTACTGATGTGGGCATTACCCTTCGGGTATCCAACATTAGGCTACCTCCTCCGGCCCAACCAGGGGCACATGAAGACTGCCCAACAACCAAGGTGGGCCTATATGTCGGTTCCAGCAAAGGAAACCTACTCGAAGGAGGGTTTTTACGAACAAGGCAAGAAGACATCGTACAAGGAACGACTAGAATAGTAGTCAAGTCTGGACAGAACTCTCGAGACCTGGCTTGCTATATAAAGGCCAGGAGAGGGCCTGTCGAGGGATAGAATTTCAGCACGTAGAACCACCGCAAGATTAGAACTAGAACCTAGAACCCTTGCCTCTCGGTGAGATCACCATTATAGCCTATCGGCTACCCCATTATAACCCAATATATTCGATAATGCAGATCAGACAAGCACGAAGTAAGGGTTTTACCTCATCTAGAGCCCCGAACCTGGGTAAATCTCTTTCCCCGTTTGTTTGGTTATCGATGTCTCGTTCTAGTCTGCAGGATTCCGTCAACCCTAAGCCCCTCATGGTGGGCATTGCCGGGGAGCACCCCTGACAACCATCTTATTGAATCTGGAGCCTAAACATCTTGGATGCGCTGCCAAAGGGAGAAGAATTGGTCCAGGTGCTCAGGAGAGCACATCCAGTTAAGCCATTTCATCCATCTATTTCCAGGGAGAGCCTCTTTCACTAGCAGGTTCTTGCGCCGAGCTAAAGGGAAGAGTAGAGGAGCGATGATATTGGGTGCCTCACCCTGAAGCCACCGGTCAGACCAAAAACGACATCTTGCCCCATTGCCAAGCTCGATCTGAGTACAAGCAGAAAAAAGCTGCTTGTCCATGGAGTCACATGTACCTCAGTGTCAAACCAAGGCCTATCCGCGTCGTTCTATTGGAACCAAAGCCACCTCAAACGTAAGGCCCTTCCAAAAGACACAAAATTCTTGATACCGGGTCCACCAAGTGATTTAGGACTGCAAATAGTCTGGCAATTGACCAAACATTTTCCACCTCCATTTTCCCCATCCTCAATATCCCAAAGAAAGTTCCTGCATAGCTTGTCGATCTTCCTAACAACCCATGGATTGGCCGCAAAAACTGTTAGAAATATGTGGATATGGCTAGGGCATATGTTTAATTAAACTAAGTTTATCAAGCAAGAGAGAATCAAGCAAGAGAGTAACGTGTCTAAGATGAAGAACTACATTATGCATAAAACGAACAGAACGTACAAGGACATGGAGGTTTTTCTCCGTTGCTCCAAAGCTTTCTTGATTTATCCATCAAAACCCATCATACTGCAATGCAATCGTCCTCCGTTCGTACTATTTATGTGAACCTCGTCGGGCTTTATTAATTTAAAGTCAGGTAATATTGCCTTTTATCGAAAAAAATACTACTGCTTTGATCGGCTCGCCATCTCGACTTATCGTTGGTGCAGGTCAGCTAACGTTAACAAAGGAGTTTGCTCTGAGTCGCTCGTGTGATCGTCCTCTGTTTCTGCCAGAACTCCGGGATTGGTGAGCGTCTTTCCAATCCCACTGGAGACCTCGCATGGTGGAGCCGTCACGGTTGGCGCCGCGGCAGGGAGCAGCAGGGTCGGTGTCGTGAACTTGATGACGCGGAGGTGGCACCGGACAATGAGGCAGTCGTCGTTCAGCATCTGTTGGGCGGACGCGAGGTCGCTGATCGTCACCAGGTACGGGGACTCGTGCACAGCGGTGTCACGGTCGAACGTGTGCTTCGTGAACTCCGCCTCCTTCCCGAGTAAACCGTCGATGGCGAGCTCGAAGCGGAACTCGGCCGTGGTCGCTGGGTCGTCGGACTTGCCGCGTCCGAGGAAGACGGCAACGCAGTCCTTGCTGGAGTCACAGTGCCCGTTGGGGTACACCTTCAAGTACCAGCTACTTCCGCCGAGGGCGAAGTGGGGGCCGTACGCGCACTCCCCGGTCCGGAGCGCAGCCCGGAACCTCGAGAAGCTTCCTATGGTCATGGTGCGGGACCCGACCGCCGTCTCGGCGCCCTCTGCGGCCTCGTCGCGCGGCAGCGGCGCCCACATGATCGGCCTGATCACCTCCTTGTCAATCGAGAGCGTGAAACGGATGGTGAGGCTGTCGTCGTCCTCGCGGACGCAGCAGGACGCCTCCATTTCCCGCCGGTTCACGAACCGGACGTAGCCCTTGCGTCGCTGGTGGTCGCGCAGCGTCAGCTCCGACCTCGCCGTGCTGTCGTCGAACACGGTGTGCTTCCTGCTCGCGTCCAGGATCTCCAGGGAGAACCTCGCCGGGGCACGATAGGAGTAGGGACTATCGTCGAATGGCCCGCCGACGAAGACGGCGACGAAGTCCGCCGAGTCCTTGTCCAGGCCGGCGGGGTACACCTTGAGGTGGTAGCCCTCGTACAAATTGAGCGAGCCGAAGTTGAGCGCTGTGCCGTGGGGCATCCGCGCCCACCTGGAGTAGTCGGTGACGGTGCAGAGTTTTGTTGTGGTCTCTGTCTTCACCAGGGTGCACGACGAAGGCGGGGACGACGATGAGTTGCTGGCGGCGGCGCCCATGGAGACGGATGAGTAGTTGGGATCTCCGCCGCCGGTACGTGCTCGAGATCTATAGGGACGAGATGTAGGGAGAATTCCCTCGATCCGTTAGAAAAGCAGCAGCCTTTATCTCCCACGTACTAATCCTCTCCTAAACTATCTCCCGTCTAAGGCGCCTTCCTTGCTAACAAATCCCCTCAAATTTCTGATCGGCCTGCTACTTTTCCTGGTAGGATGCGGTGCACGTTGTCATGCAGATGCAGGGAGCTCTGCACCGGGTCGGGATGCTGGATCCTGCTCACTCGGGATGCGGTGCACACGTAGTCATGCAGAGGCCAATAACCTCCCCTGACACCCGCAACCTCCGTCAGAATCATCGACCTGTAGCTCTGGGGTTGCACGCTTCCAAAATCGAGGGAGGCTGACGATATCCCAACGGATCATCTTCCGTCGCAGTGAGCTTGGGATGCGAACAAAGAACGAGGTTGGAGTCGAACCTTCGTCCTCCGAACCCCGTTGGCCATCTAGCTGCTCCGCAAGCTGACATGTAGCTTAGACACTAGCTCAACGCCGCCGACCGATGTTCTCACCTCATTCGCGATATTAATATATATTATCTCCATAAAAAAAACCAAACACGCCTAACATTTTGCTGAGCGTGTAGCACCAGCGTACCGAAGGATTTGCTCTTGCTATACATCTTGCTGGGCGACTGAGCTGGCAAAGTAATTTTCTCTGCTGACAGCATCATTCTGATAAAGATCTGCTTGTAGACTTAAGGTTGTATCGCCGTGTCGAATATAGTCCATACGCTTGTCACAATGTAGCAGATGTGCTAGCCAGTTCATGGCGTCGAACTGCCAACGTCACATGTGCTGATTCCAACGATTTAGTCGAGCATGATCATTTGAAATGCATGGTGTTCGATCACAAACCGATCATCAAGAGTTGAAGACTTTTCTTACAGGGAGCATTAATTAATACCTTCTCGTACAAAAACAGTGAGAAGACTCATCCATGGCCTTCCAGGCTGCTCACGGTGCAGCATTCCTCACTGTCAAACTCTCCGAACTCTTAACAGCATTCCTCACTGTCAACCTATGTTGTTGTCGAACCTGAGGGCTTTATTAATTTAAAGTCGGGCAGTCCATGCCTTCTATCTAAAAAAAGTTCCATACTCCTTTTACAATCTTAATTCAAAGGGATACAAAACGGTCTCAACTTTTGATGTATTTTTGTTTATGAAGGAGGGATTTGTACTTTTAAAAATAACTTAAACTGGGCTGTTAGCCACAGGGCTCCACTGACGAACAAAGCTGTGATCACACCGTGGGAATGGAGTTTCCCTATACCCGCATGCGTGCATGCGGGAGTAGCGCACGCACGCAGGGTTTCCCCCACGCGCCTCCGTGTTGAGCCGGCCCAGCCGTCCAAGAAAGGTCTTCTCCTTTTTTTTCTATTGATTTTTCTGAAAAAAATTAGATTTGCAAAAATTTAAATTTTAAAAAGTTCAAAGCTGAATTTTTTCAAATTTGAAGTAATTGTACAAATCTGAAATTTTCTCAAAATTTGAAAGTTGCTAAAATTCGAAATTTCTGAATTTTGAAATTGCTCGAAATTTGAAATTTGCTAGAAAACTGAAATTCGCTCGATGTTTGAATATTGCTAAAATTTGAAATTTACACAAATTTGAAATTTACACAAATTTAAAATTTTCTCAAATTTTGAAATCTGCTCAAGGTTAAAATAATGCTCAGATTTGCAAACTGGTCAGATTTAAAAACTGAAGAAAACGGACCAGAATCGAAGAACCAGAAAATTGCGCAGAAAGCCGACCAGAACAAGTTCACAAAACCAGAAAAACCGATCACAGAACTCCCGCTGGCAAGATAGTGGGCGGCGGCCCAAGTCGCCCCTCGTGCGTGCGCGGTGTACTAACACGCGCCAATGGGCGATAAATAGGATTTGCCGTGGGAATGCAGGCATGCAAGTGCAACCCGCTTCCGTGGCCCGGCCCATTACATTTTCATGTTTCGCCGTCTCTTCTGTTTTCCCCTCTCCTATTCTCTCGCACTTCAGTCGCAACTCGCAAGAACTCCATGATTCTGCTTGCCAAAAAAAAAACTCCACGATTCGCCCACAAATCCGACATGGAGCTGCCATCCTCCCCCAGTTCCGTCCAGCGGGGCGCTCGCCCACCCGCTCTGGAAGCGATGCCCGCGGAGGAGTTCTCTCCTCGAATTAGGCTTTCGCCCCGCTATATTAATATAGCAACCACACGATACAACGAGCACGCTGGGGCCGCAGCACAACCAAGCCCAAAAGAAAAGACACAAAAAGAAAGAAAAGAGAAACAAATGCTGTCATCGGCAGCTCGACGGAAAAACGAAGACGAGTCGCCACCGTTGCGCCCTCCGGACATGTCCCACCACGCTCCTCGCACTCTGGATCGCCCCCATACCAAGCAACACCTCCAACAAGGAAAGCGACGATGGCGCCGCTGCTGCCCGGACAAGTCCTAGGGTTTCCCCCGGTACGCGGCGGGGGTGGTGAAGGAGGTACACACGATGCCCTTCAGGAAGGAAGGATGGCACCCGCAGGCGTCACCGCATCGGAGCCGAACGAGCCGGCAAGGATTTCTCCTAACCCCAACCACCACCACCCTGAACGATCCAAAGAGCCCACCCAACATGTCGCCCACCAGCATGCACCACCACGGTCTTGACTACAACTTCGCCGTCTCACTGCGGACACCATCGCGAGGCCTAGAGGAGGGAGAGGGACAGCGGGTAAGGGGCAGCAGCACCGCAGCCGCGCGGGAGGGCACTACCTCCACCGCCTTCGCGGTAGCCGACCGGACGTAGTAGCAGAGACACACCAGGCCCGAGCTGGCCCGGCCGGGCCCAAACTGGCCCGTGAAGTCTCCGCCGCCGCGCTGCAGCAGGCCGGCGGCAGTGCCGCCACCACCTAACCCCGCAGACGCACCTCCGCCACCTCCAGGGAACGACCACAGCGCGCATAGGGCAGCCCGTCCAAGCCCAGATTGGGCCCAAACTGGTCCAGATCTGGGCTGAGACGACCTTGCCGGCCGCACGCCGGCGACCAGCCTGCCGCCTACCCGCACCACGCCGCCCCGCCGCCAAGGAGCAGCGCCATCGCCACCGAATCCACCCAGCCGCGCCGGACCGACGACCGCCGAAGAGCACCGCCGCGGGCGCCGAGCTCCGCGCCTCCTTGCCACGCGCGCGGGGAATGGCCGGCCGCCGCCGCCGGCACCGCACGAGCAACGCCCGGCGGCCCGCGCCGGCGGCGGCGGAGGGGAGGAGGAGGGGAAGGAGTTCGGGCGGCGGCGCTAGGGTTGGCTCCTCTCGCCCGCGCGGGGGGCGAGAGCGAGCCCGAAGCGTTTCCCGCGGAGGAGTTCGACCTGTCTGGGAACCGACGGCCGCTGTGGAGGTCGATCTGGCCGGCGGCGGCGCTCGATTTGGCTACCAAGGAGCTCGCCACGCCGTCGTCTTTGACCGGCGTTTGAGCCAGCATCCGTCGTCGTCGGCGGCGGCGGGCGCGGCTGGCGAAGAAGTCTGACACGAGGAGTAGAAGCGGGGGCGGAAGAGATGTCCCGGGCAGATGAGGCCGGCATATATTCGGCCTCATGGTTGTGCCGAGTTGGCAAGTCTGGGCCATGTGACCATCGGGACAACCGTCCAAGGTCGAGCGTCAAGCAATGCCCTAGCAGCTTCCGGATGTGCCCGTCATCACGCGGGTTCCCTTCCGGTTTGACCTGCGTCCTCCTCCTGCACTTCTTCTCACTCGCTCTTTCCCCTGCCAATCTCACCGAGATTCACCAATGGCGTTCATCCATCCATCCACAAATTACCAGGATAGCATCATGGCGGAGGAGACCCCCAGCAGCTTTGCGGGCCTCGCGGAGGACAACACCAGGTTAGCATCCATCCAGCTTGCTTCCGCGCCGGAGGTGACCACCAGCAGCTTTGCGGGCCTCGCGGAGGAGACCAACAGGTTAGCATCCATCCAGCTTGCTTCCGTGCCAGAGGAGACCAGCAGCAGCTTCGCCGGGCTCGAGGCTACCTACCCGCCGCCACAATCTTACCGCGAGTCGATCCAGAGCGTCGTCTGGCCTGAATGGCGTATCAGGTCGGCTCTCTCCTCCCAGTCCGGTCAGAGCGGATCTAACTACTCCAGCATCTCAAGTTCTTACATGTCCAACATGACCTGCTGCTCCGTTGGCTCCACGTCCGCCGGCACAGCGGACTTCGCCACAGACGAGCTCACAAAGATTGCTCACAAAATGGTCAGCGACGGTTACATCCAGCGCATGGTCCAAACTTTCAAATCCAATGGCGAACTGGACGACTCCCTGAAGTCTTGGTTCGCCGAACTCGACATCGAGTGGGTTTTCCAACTCAGCATCGGGGAGCAGTCCCTGCTCTATGGATCTGCGTCCTGCCTCCAAGAATTTGTTGAGAGGTGGATCCGAGCTCTCACCATAATTATCATCAGTATCAAAGAGCTGGCCGCTGGTGTCAATGACACACTGGTGGTCGCACGGTTTGGTAAAGCGAGCATCTCAGCAATGCTCGTCTTTATAGATCGCATGGCCAGGGTTTCCAACAGAGAGAAGTTACCGGCCATGCTACAAGCATATATCTGTGTTTCCAATGCATCATACGACATGTCGACGATGCACGTGATCTCTTCAGACGCACAAAGGATTTTTAACGGTATAGGTGGCTTGTTGGAGAGAAAAGTGAGCAACTTAGTTGAGTCCATATCCCAGATGATAACGGATTCGATGCGGCAATTCCTTAAGGACGGTGACTGGCGGAATTGTTCCCCGTATCCATACAGACGTTTGCTAGCATACAGTATCAGTGACTCGAGGTGGACTACTGAGATCGCGCGAGGAGGAGGCGAGGTTCACAAGAGCACCCAGTTGATGGTAGACAACATAATGCTGATAAGGAAAGCACTGACGTTGACGCAGAAGTCCACACAGAGCCACAACACCGGAAGGCTTCATGACTTGATAGATGACATGATCAATCATCAGAAGGATCTGCTTCCGAGGATATCGAAGGTGTGCTTGGATCCAAGCCTCGGGTACTTGTTCCTGCTCAACAATTCCTATTTCCTAGCACAAGTGTTTGAGCCATCGATGTCATTAGATGTTGAGCTGTGGTCTGGAGACCACCAGGGACTTGAACTTACACCTGAATGTGTGGACTACATGGATAGTTATATCAAGGTTTCTTGGGAAGATGTGTTGTCCTGGTTATCAAGGTTTCATGGACCACTCCTTCGTTGGATAAATACATCTCCGCTCGGTAAATTCCAGTCAGCGTTTCATAAAACATACCAGACTCAGAAGTTCTGGAAGGTTCCGGACCCTCGGCTTCGATCCTTACTGCGGGAAACTGTCACCAAGAGAATCATTACAGGTTACCATGACTACCTGAAGGCGCATCCAGAAGTGGAGAAACATATTAGCGCTGGAAGCAACAGTCCTGAGGTTTTTGAGGGGATGTTGGGAGAGCTATTTGAAGGCTGAAAACCATTTGATGCATCGAGCATCATCACCTGACAGATAAGAGCCTGGAGTTATGTTTCATTGTCTTGTTTGTTTGTTTTCTTTTCGAAGCGAACTTGTATTCCGAATTTCGTTGGTATCTCTAGTCACTTTATCTGGTTGGCCAGAATCTACAGGTGTGTGTTTTGTTTAGATTTCTATTCCATGCCAAATACTTTTGCAATCTGCTTTTGCATCGATTTCACACGAAGATAGTTGCAATGTTTATTTCTGATTATACAACAATCTGTGCACACTTAGTTTTTTCTAGTTTGGTAAGACTTGGGCTTGCAGATTCCAGGGTCACTCAAACGTAAAGGTAGCTATTGTACTTCTGAGTTTTAGGATGGGAAATTTCATCACAAGCATAGTTATATTTTCCTATAACTTACTGTTTATATGTGGAAATTATTTACACTTTGTTTACTCTTGTTAGAGTTTTATTGCATTTCTGATTGCTATACACCGCTATAATCTAGACCAGTTGAAATAAGCATTGTGCATAACTCTGTTGTACTTTTTTTAACCTCCTGGAGCAAATGTTCAGGCCTTATTTTAGCTTTAAATACAATTGAATGGGTTAACTAGATAGTAGTAGATGTTGATATAATTTTCATTCTTGAGCTAAGCTGACAATCTGCAAAACATCCTCATCACAGATTTCCCTGTGTCTTTTCGACAGCAAAAACTGAATCCACAAAGCATCAAGGCCATCAGCTTACACAAATCCACTGTCCACATTTCTCATTCTGAATGCACGATGCATTTATATACCTACTAGGAGGCATCGGCGCGGTGGCACGCCACACCCGTACTGATGGCAAAATTCACTATAGACTGATTTTTCTGTGAAGTCTGAAACTAACTTTGGCATATAAAATGTACATAATAGGTAACAGCTAGAAGTCTAAAACTAACTTTTGCAGTTAAAATCAGTCTATAGTGAACACATAGGTAACAGCTATTTAGCTGTAGCAGTACCATACGATGAAAACTATCTTACGGGATGCCGATTTGTATCTACATTGGGCTAAGCCAGATGGCTTCTCTGCGTGTTCTAGCATGTCAGTACCCCTGCATTGTTGTCCTCGACAATATCGATGACGGGTACCTATGTGTGACAGTGCCAAAAGCTGATGGTGCTAGAAGGGAAATTTCGTTCATGGAACAGAGATTAGCTAGCAGTATTGGTACATGTTCATACTTGAGAACGTATTTCATAGTACCGACCATTTCCAAGATGGTCGTCTTCATCGATGCCATCGTCCCTGTTCTCAAGGCTGAGAATCTACGAGCAGTGCTAGACATACGTATATATGCGTCTGTAGGGCAATGGAGAACATGGAAAACTCTCAAGTGTGCTCGTCGTTGGACTACAGGACCGTGATGCTCTATTCCTTGTCCACATTAGTGAAAATGCTAAGAAGGGCCATATCCAGCACGACGGGGAAGGCAACCTCGTTGGACTACAGGATCGTGATGCTCTATTCCTTGTCCACATTAGTGAAAATGCTAAGAAGGGCCATATCCAGCACGACGGGGAAGGCGACGTCGTTGGACTACAGGATCGTGATGCTCTATTCCTTGTCCACATTAGTGAACATGCTAAGAAGGGCCATATCCAGCACGACGGGGAAGGCGACACTTTTTGAGGATGACACTTTTTGAGGAAGACGACTCATGGGCTATTGAGATTCTGCAAGGACGAGGTGAGGTTCACAGGAACACTCGGTGGATTGTGGATTGCATCATGTCTGCCTTTGCTGAAGCATACACCTCGGCGAGAAACATCAGCGGCCTTACCGGCGTGATAGATGACACGCCCGTCAGCTGAAGGACCTGCTCCTGAGAAAATCGGAGCTATGTTCAGATCCAAGCCTGAGGTACCTCTTCCTGCTCAACAATTCCAATTTTGTAGCGCAGCTGGAAGAGACACGTCTACCTCCACACTATTGGAAACTAACACCTGAATGTGAAAAGTACATGTATACTTATCTAGATGTTTCTTGGGGGAATGTACTGTCCTGCATACCGAGATCGCATTTTCCTGCGCGGCTCCCTCGTTGTCGTTGGATCAGCACCTCTAAACTGGCCAAGTTCAAGTTAGAGTTTAATAAAACCTACCGAGCTCAGAAGTTCTGGAAGGTTCCGGACCCTCAGTTAAGAGATGTTCTGCGGAGAGCTATCGCCGACAGAGTTGTCTCAGGTCACCGTGACTATCTGAAGGAGCATCCGGAGCTAGCAGAGGACGTTTACCGAAGAAACAGCACTCCTGAAGACTGAAGTTGTCGAGGAGATGTTGGGACAGCTATTTGAAGGCTAAAAGCTGCTTGACGCACGAATAAATTAGTCGCAAGATAAGTAAGAGGCCGGAGTTCATGTTTCATCATTGTATATTTGTTTTTCCTTTTCAAGTGAAGTTGCTATCTTAATTATTTTTTTTGAGAGGGTTGCAATCTTAATTTGGTTGGTACCTTTAGCTCTAGATAGTAATCAAGTGGCCAGAACCTGAGTGTGTGCGTTTGGATTTGATTTCATGATTCCATGTCATATACTTTGACATTATGCTCTTGCATCAGTTTAATTCATAGATATATGACTGCAAAAAATGAGAAAGTTCAAACTTGTTTATTCTCATCCGGTTCCTTAACTTTTTAACTGCTCATTGTTTCCTATAACCTCATACTTCTGAACCTAATGGGGAAGTTTGCCACAAAATATTTATGGAAATTCAACTGCATTTTGTATAAACATGTAAGAGTTTTAATGCATTTCTGATTGTTATGCACCGTTATAATCTAGACCAACAGGACCCAGTATAGTGAATGCACTACTATTAACCTTTTTTGTTTCCTGGAGCGAACGTTGAAGGCTTTGGAATTTTTATAACTTTAAGTGCAATAACACAATTGGTCGATTGAATATTCTTAGCATCATTCTCATTCTTGAGATAAGCTGACAATGTCCGCAAGGTACATCTTCATCATAGATTTGCTGACGTCCTTTTGACAGCAAAAACAGAATACACAAAACATCAAGACTTTTCCTAATAAAAAGCATCAAGAGCTTCATGTTACACAAAACACAACACATCTGGATTACAATGGTCGTGGTGAGTGGCGAGTGTTAATTCCGGATCCACTATGTGCATTTCTCATTATGAATCTATGATGCATTTATATAACTATTTCTACTGTGTATGATTCACAAGTAAGGAAGTCTGGCTAATGTCTAAATACAAAGAGAAGAGAAAATGAAACGTAAACAGAATACAAATACAATATCACCAAAATTCTGTATGCTATTCTACGATGCTATATGTGAAGGTATAACAAGTCAATCTTCACTTGCAAGAGACTTTTTTACACAATCCATGATACCCTCACAATCATTTTCAGGTACTATGCATTCTGCATCACTTTCTATGCTTCTTGGCATAGAGTGAGGAGAACGGAGATTTCCATGCGTTTGACAGGCCTTCATTGTCTTGCAGTGCTCCGCCTCATCATCTCGTATGTTGACGAACACATCATACAAGTTATCTGCAATGGGATACAGGACAGTGAACATTTCATAAATAACCTTAACTTTGAGTTCAGCTTCTTGTTTGTAAGCAGTGTAAAATTGGTAAAAACGGCTTAAACACCGAATACCAGCACCAGGACCCAGTAGCCCGGGCAACGACCTGCTGAAACAAATCGTAACAGTGGTTTGCCGGGTCTTAAGCCATATATGTTCCAGGAAATGGTGGTGACAAGGAGACTTATCCAATGAACTCAATGACTTAATTAGATTCAGTGAAACTAATTAGAAAAGCACAGCCAACTTAGCAAACCCAGACTTTCTGGGAAAAAAAACTAAAGAAAGCAGTTATAAGGGGTAGAAAGAAGGAATGAGAACTATACCAACTTTAGGCCTCCTAGAACAAGGGACTCGTGATGTTTGAAACTCATCTGATGAAACAAGCCATGCATGCAATAAGCACATATATAATAATGGTTAATGTAAAGCATTGATATAGAAGAAGCCAACATGAATGCCTACCAAATAAGTAAAGATCCTCATTCATGTAATAGTTTACAGCCGCCTCTGGAGCAGGTAGTTTTTTCAACTCCTCTGTTTCAAAAGGAACAAGTAATTTACATTACGGAATTGGAAATGTCATTACAGGAAGACAAACATGTATATATTGGGAAACACATCAACTGAGTAAGCAGTTTGCCCAGTGCCCAGGTAGCTAAGAAAAACTATGCAAAACGTGGTTGAACAACAGCAAACAATGTTTAAACGATTTAAGATTTTTTTTTGTTGGTAGGATTGAAAATCACATACTGTATTTAAAAATAGGTTGGTATAAATTACAAAAGAGTTTCCAATACAAATTTTACAACTATGTGGCCCTCCACTGAAAAGGTAGTTAAAAAATGAACACAAGAGGTAACTAAGTTGATTGTGTAAACTAATATCCGCATAGACGGGGTACTGTTAGCTACTGCACAAGTTATAATTCCAAATCTTGCACAACAGGAAGAATAATTAGTACAGACCTTTAGGTCGTTATCTTACCTCCATTGATCTTAAGGAACTTGTCATAAGTTGAGTATGCATGCCTCTCCACACATTCAGAAAAGTGGTCTGCATACAAGATAACAGAGCTAAAGCATTTTCATCACAAAAAGAAGCATGTCAATAAGAACGGAAGTATTAGCTTCATAGTCGGATGCAGTATGCGTACTCACATGCCATTCTTGGGCTCAGCATGTACATAGCGACAGTCATGAAGTAGTAAAAAAAGGCACTAAACCGCGCAAGAAAACGATCAACCCATACAGAGTTGCCACCCAATTCCTGATGTGAACCGACAAGAGGAAGAGAGTAAGAAATACTACTATGCCATAATATAATCAGACTGAAAGCTATCTACAGCTCAACCCAAAGGCTCGGAAGAGAACATGATATGCTAATGACGGAATTCATTTTGGCATAACATTGAAAATGGACAGATACCTCCAGCTCAACTCAAAAACTCAGAAGGGAACTAGATATGCCAACAACATAATTCATTTTGACATGACATTGGATAAGCAGACATATAAAAGATTGCGAACATACTTCCATGATCAAGAGGTGATGGAACTCGTTCATGCTTTCGGCGAAGTGCACTTTGATGTAATCCGCCCGTCTCCACCAGCCGAAGGTCTCGTACAGGTGAAGCACCGATATGAACGCTGCGCAATAATCAGGAGTCAACAACACATAACAGTAGTAGTATGCAGAAGGAAACATGCCCCCCAAGCCATATGTACTGCAAAATTCAGAGACCTGCGTGTTACCGCAAGCGTGTAAGACAGAGACCCTCACCGAAATATGGCACCCTGGCGATCGTCTCGAGCACGAAGAACCTGGCGTAGTCGCGGTCGCGGTACAGGGCGTCGAGTATGACGATGATAGAATCCTGCGGTGTGCACACACAAGATGCAGAACAACAACCGCATGTTCAGACAGACTGAGAGTAAAACCTGAAGGTAAAAATGTATCTGGAATCTGGAGTCACCCACCGTGAGGAAAATGTTGAAGGACTGCTCGAGCCTGACGGCCCAGCCGTCGTCGTCGGTGGGAGACAGCGGGTCATCGGCGGCGGCGGATCCTTCCGGAGGAGGGCTGGCCTCCTCCCTGACTGGGAATGACTCCTCGACGGCGGACACCTCCGTCTCCTGCCCCGCCTTCTCCCGCTGCGTCCTAATCGCCTCCGCCCGGAACGTTCTCGCCCTACTGCGCGACGCGACACACGCAGAATTAAAACATGCGGCGGGCGGAGAGAATGTGAGTTGTGCCGAGGAGGAGGAATAGGGGGATCGGGTCGAGGGGGGTACCCGGTGGCGATGAGGACGACGGGGCTGCGGAGGCCGCGTGCGCGGAGCGGGAGGAAGGATGGGGGAGAGCGGGCGGCGACGGCGGGGTTGGAGGCGGGCGCGGCGGGGAGCGGGGCCGCGGAGGCGGCGGTGACCCCCGCCATGGTGGGGGGTTTGGGGGTCTGTGTGTGTCGAATTGGGAGCGCAGCCCTGCGGCGAGGGAGGGGGAGTGTGCTGGTGCTGGTTGGTATATTCGCGCGGGCGGCCGGCGCCTGGCGTGTTTTGTCGTTGGAGGGAAGCGGGACGGCGGTGCCCACGGAAACGACGGGGGAGTGGGCGGGCACCACGGCACAGCAAGTGCGCGTCCACGACCGAGCCGGCCGGACGGAGGAGACGAAGCAAGTCTGGTGTGAGCGAATGCGTGAGTGGGCCGGTTCCGAGTGGAGCCGTGGCACGAGTCACGTCCATCTCATTTGTTTCCAAGCCTCAACTCAAACATTTGCAAGGTTGTGGGTAAGGAATGCAAATGCTAGATCTGACACTGCAAGTTGCTTTCCCACTTTAAACTCTGGTGCTCCAACTTCCGGGACAGGATGAGAAGAATTGATGTTGAGGAGGGAGCGAGAGAATATGTTAGTGGTAGTGTGGTGTCTGACCTAGTGATCAAAAGTGGGTGCATTACTAGAATTTTTGGCAAAAAGGACCACCTGCCCCAATGAAATGGCAAAAGGACCACCTCTCAGTGAAAATGGCAAAAATGCCATGGCGGCACGCTCGCCAGCCGACACGTGGTAGGTGCCGCCGCCGGCTGTGACGGCAGGCCCTGCCGCCGTCAGCTATGGCGGCACGTCCGCTACCGTCCGTCGCCGTCGACCGCACCGTGAGCTGGTGGGCCCTGCCGCCAACGCATGCGGCGGCATGCTGGCGTGGCAGGGTGCCGCCACCAGCCACGGCGGCAGGATTCCTGCTGGCCGACAGACTCGCCTGGAAGTTTGGGCGCGTGAAAGTGCGTGCGCGTGAAAGTGCGTGTTGCTGGATTCCTCTGATTTTGGCTGTGGCGCGTGAATGGAGGGATTGCAGCAGATTTCGATGTTGTATGGGTGTAACTTGCCCGATTCGCATGCATTTAGTGCAGACATGAAACGACTAATACAGGAAATAGACCACCGAAAGTGCTTCAGCAATCTGACTCCGCATGCTTTAAAAGCAGCTGCTGCTCACTCCTCACAGGGCAATGTTCTCACTCACGCGCAGCTACTCCTCTCGCTTCTCTCGTACGAACAGATAGATAATTAGCATAGCTAGTGATTAAGTCCGTGATTAAGTGCATGAAGCAGTAGAAGGACTAATACATCAAGGTGAGTTATGTGAGATATTTGATTATATTCGTACATGCACAAATTTTGTTACCATTTGTTGTTTACTTCAGTGTATCTTACTTTAGTAATTAGACATGTAACATTGAATTTGCGTAGTCTAGTGTAGTATTATTGTATGTATGAGTGAAGTTTTAACATATGAACAAATGGATGAATTTAGGAGGATTGGAGCATATAGCTGCTGTAATGTAGTATTATTGTATGTATGAGTGCAATTAGAACATATGAGGAAATGAACTAATTTATTGAAGAAGCGAGTACGCACGTTAGCTGGATGATATTAGTTGGAAATATCGTGAGGCGTAATTTATTCTTTGACGAATTCTTATTGGTAAAATAATATTTTTTAACAATAAATGAGTAGTTATTTTGAAAAAGTCATAATGTCATGTTAAAATATCTGATGTAACGAAATTATTAAAACATGAATATGATTTAAGGTAGGATGTTACTAATATTATTTTAAAAATCTGGTTGTGCGGTAGGTACGATGGAAAATTTGGTAGTGTTCTATGGGGATGTCGTACGTGATGAATTTGGAGGGGTGGATTTCTCGAACTGTGACTCGATGGAAGTTACAGTGATAGATATGCTTAACACAGCATTTGCGGATGTAAGAAAATGCATCCGAGTCCCATTTGGTCAGGGGATGCGTGGCATGAGAATGACAGTTGAGGCTCTTATCTGCGTAGAAGGGAATGATAGGACAGGACCTCCCCGTTGGGGTTTGCGGGAGGTAAAAATGATACAAATTGGCGTACGTACATGAGGTTTGCAAGCACACCTGGTGCTGCTATGTACGGACGGCCGATGGTGTATGTGAAATTTATTTTAGCTAGTGATGATGTCGGAAGCAGTAGGAGCGCTGCAGAGGAGCAGTTGTCCATCACCGCAGGCCCTAGTACCGGCCCGTCGGAGCAGCTTGCCATCACCGCTGCTCCTAGCATCGGCCCATCGGAGCAGATGCCTAGCCACCATAATGCTGGCCCAGGATATTGGTCCGCGGTCGTCGACATCAGCGAACACGTGGAGTGATTGCCTGAGGCGTTGGATGATGACGCTCATTCATCTTCGTCCGAATCCTCATCGAACTAAGAAGGCGCTGGTCCTTCCCAGAGGGCGGTTCCAGGTCCAATGGACCCTGACTTTTTACAGACCATGACCATAAGCAATGAATTTCGCTCTGTTCTAGGCCTAGGAGAGGACAGTCTGCTAGTTGGGCAAAGTTTTCCTGACAAGGACTCCGCTGACCAGGCAATAAAGAGGTATGCATTGGGCATATCTCGGTAGCATAGAGTGAAGCAGTCTGATCGAAGTCAGCTAAAAGTGATATGTGTCAAATTGAATGAGGGGTGTAGGGGGAGAGTGATCGCTCGAAAGAGCTCTGGGGTATGTCAGCCCTGGCATATCTCAAAAATAGAACCACATACCTGCGAGCAGGTTGGGGCTCTGGATAACCACCGGAACGTCACTTCAAAATATGTGTCACAAATCATGCAATTGTTGGTGGAAAAAGACATCAATTTCTGTGTGAAGACGCTGCAAGAGACTGCACAAGATCAGATTGACTTCCATGTCAGCTCCGGAAAGGCAAGGCGTGCGAAGGAGGAGATTTTCCAGAGGCTGTATGGCACATATGAGCAAGCATATGACCTAGCCCCCAGAATGCTCCATTAGATATCGTCAAGTAACCCCGGGACTCAAGTATTCAGGAGACAACGTCAACACCCCAGGGAGCCAAATGAAGAAATACTTGACCGTTTATTCTGGGCATTCCCCCAGGCTATACAGGCATGCCAACACTATCGTCCGGTGCTATCAATAGATGATACCTTCCTCACTGGAAAGTACAAGGGCACACTCATGTTGGCGATCACAGCAGATACAAACAATCAGCTCCTTCCTATTGCATATGCATTGGTGGAGAGCGAGAATAAAGATAGCTGGTTCAGGTTCTTGTGCTACTTGAAGATTTCAGTTGTCGGAAATCGCCCCGATGTTTGTATCATCTCTGATCGCAACACGGGGCTATTGACCGTGCTTGAATTTATGAAGACGGCACAAAATCCTGACTGGGGGTGGCCCGATCTAGAGACAAGGTGGTGCATGCGGCATTTGGCAGCCAATTTTTACTCAAAGTTCAAGAACAAGGATTGGTTCAAGCTGTTCAAGAGAATGTGCATGCAGAAGACAACAGAGAAGATGAATGCAATTTGGAGTGGAATCAATGCCGAAATTGAGAAAGTTGCGTTGCCACAGAGAAAAGATCGGAGGGGTCATACCAGGACAGTTAATTTGTCTACGTGGATTGCCGAAAGTTACCCCGATTTTAGCAAGTGGGCGCTTGCTTACGACTCTGGGGCTCGGTACGGCATAATGACCACCAACATGTCAGAGGTGTACAATGGTGTGCTGAAAGGTGTGCGCGCCCTCCCTATCACGACGCTAATTAATGACACTTGGAACCGGACTTTGTCGTACTTTGCAGACAGAGTCCAGGTTGCCAACGCTCGGGACGCAATGAACAAGCCATGGTCTGAGAAGATGCAACGACATCTCGACGAGAAAGCAAAAAAAAAAGCACAAAGCCATGGGTTCCGTCAAATTGATGCACTTAGGAATAAGTGGGAAATACATGTACGCGCCAAGTTTGTGAGAGGTCACCATATAGGCTCAAGAAAGCATGTTGTCACCCTCGGACCTAGCTCGTGTGAGTGCAGCTGTAACAAGCCAAAACTTTTGGGATACCCCTGTAGTCATGTCCTCAAGGCTGCTTCAGCACAGAACATCAGCGTGGAGACCTACATATGTCCGTACTTCAACTCATACAACCTACTGCATACATGGAACGGTGAGTTCTGGACATGGGGCATTGCGCAACACTATAGGGATGTATGGCCGGATAAATCCACCATATGGGTTCCGGACCCGACGTTGAAGAGGACTGCGAAGGGTCGACGCCAATCTCGCCGTCATAGAAATGACATGGACCATAGTCAGTCAGGAGAACCACGCCGTTGTCGCGTTTGCAGATGTCGCGGTCATGCGCGAAGGGAATACCCTTACCGTAGCAGCAACAACCCGGCTTGATGTAATTTGTTAATGTGTTGTAATAAATTTATAATTATTTGTACTCATGATTTGTTGTAATAAATTTATAATTATTTGTACTCATGATTTGTTGTAATAAATTTATAATTATTTGTACTCATGATTTGTTGTAACTAGTTGATACCCCGCGCGTTGCAGCGGTATTCTTAGCTGGCATTCAGAAATATGGTATAAGTAACAAATAAAATGATAAAACTGGCTTTGAAAACTCTGAAAGGGTACTATATCGAACGATAATAGAGTAGCTTTTCTGATTCTATGGATATGAATGTATATCAAGCATCAGGCCTTTTGATTACCAACAGTATATTTTTATTATTTAGGAGTGTTAATTTTAATTATCTGGCATTACACTATTGAATATGTTAGAGAAAGGGAAGTGAAAATGTTGAGAATAAAGAAAAGGAGCTACTCCCTCATACCAGTTTATTGGGCTTATTAAGAAATGCACTCCGACCAAGGTAATCTCCTATAGGTGGAAAAACTCCATCCGGTTGAGTTCCGAATTCCCCTTTTTAATGTTTTTAAGAGCAAGTACAATAGAGTCCAGTCAGCTGACTATAAGGAATTAAATAATATATTTTAGATGAGTTGGAGGAGAGAGAAGAGGAGATAGAAGGGAGGTGGGCTATTATGCAATAGTCAGCTCTTGCACATGCTCCTAGGCACTTTGTAAGAGTGAAAGGTGGGACATATGTTAGTAAAGTACTTCATTCTTATAGTTAACTATTATACATGTTGGCTATATGGTGACTACAAATAACATGGCATCTTATTATAGCCAGCAGTTGGCTATACTATTGGAATTGCTCTAATGGTGTCTAGTAATTATGGAAGGCCAAGCAATTAACATGCAAGTGCATGCATAGGGCATCGCTTGGTGCTGCGAGAGTTTCAAGGGAGAAATTATAGGGAGGAGGGCCACATAGGCTATTAAATCACCGATTTAATGCTAAGTTGAGACTAATTTTTTGGCATGTCGCTGGTTTCATTAGAAGCCCTGTAAACCGATATAGAGGGAGTACTAAATATTTTATTCATTGAAAACATTAATAAGATAAACCCATGTTAAATGTTGCACTCAGAAAACTAAGTGAAAACTTCGCCTGCCAGAAAATATAACTTCTTGTCTAATATATCTGCTTGTATTGTAAAGCACATCTTTGACCTGAAATTAAATTAGGAAAAAAAATGTTGGAAAAAAATCACGCATCACGGTCCACCGTGCATAAGAAGACGTCAAGGATTGCTGCCACATAAGCTAACTCGAGGTAGTACTATAGTCAGACATGATCTATTAAAAGAATGTAGAGATGCTACCAGATACAATACTTTCATTCATTTAACCATGCTTGTAAAGTGATGCCTATCTGAAAAAGGAAATGAGTAATGCTATGATAATTTAATTCGGTTGGATCAGCCATGTGATGCCTTAGGGTCACATGAATAACACATGAATAACAACACAATTATACGAAAATCTAGTTGCTGTAAAATAGAGCTGGTCAAGATGAGTGAGATGACTGGCTTAAGCATTGTTCCAGAAATTCTTACCATCGTCTGCCGTGCAGTTTGGACTTTGCATGAACAGGAACAACAGCGTATCCCTGCACCTTGTAGTTGCTGTAAAAAATAATCATTGTTCTTTGGTGTCCCAATTAAATAAATTAGGTGCAGACGAAAAGTTTGATCGAATTAAATCAAAACACCTGGATTCTGGCACATGAAAAAGTTGAACAGATAGAGCAATAATCCAAGCGAATGTAGTACTATCTGGCAGAGCTAGGGGATGGAGAGTAGCTAATAAGCAAGGCACTAGTACCCATCGAGTGACGGCGCGGCGCAACGGCGATGGTGAGTGTTCCAGGACGTCTTGTTAAGCAGGCATGGTACCAACATGAGATGAGAGTCAATGTAGGGGCTTTAAGTCGCTCTGATTTTCCATAAACAACAACATCATATACATATGGAATGATCCAGAATTTGCAACAATGGTAGAAGCGGATCAGCCCAGTAATCAGCTCCTAGAGTTGTTGTTCGGTTGACTTGTCGAGGACGCACCACCATGCTGCAATGAAGATGGTGTTGTGCTGGCGCTTGGTCTGTCCCAAAGCAGGAACGAAATACTCTTTGTCTTTCATACACATAGACAGCCATCTTCTACCCTGCCGATGCCCGCTGGCGGCCCGGCCATGCCCCAAATTAAGTCTCCGTTGCCGTGGTAGCAAGAGCTATGTGTAATGCCGCCAGTTGCAGAGGCGTGGAAAACAAATCTAAGAAGGATCCAGGGCTGAGCCTTGACGGGAGAGACGATGGGTCGATGATGCATTGCTGCTACTTGAAGCGCTGCTGGGAAGCTGAATGGGCACCACTGGGCGCGGGAATTAATATCCAAGTTCACTCGCAATAAAAAGGCATTATCATCGTCTATAGGAGTGCAAGAATCAGAGGATACAAAGAGATTACGACGCTGGAGAAATAAGGGAGTGCGGTATGACTCTATTACTTCTTGGCGTGAGTGCTGGTTGGCTGTACACCACTTTCCACCGTTGATTTCCCAATCCAATGTTCAGGATAATTAGAATGACGTGGTTGCATCAAAAATGAGCTTGCAAACATTAAATGCATTTTAGTGGGGATGAACTTTATAGATACTAGGTGATTCCCCGCGCGTTGCTGCGGAAACACGTAGAGGCATTTAGCGAATGATATTACAATTTTTTATTGTTTTAGGTAATCAATCTAATGATAAGCTAAATGTTAAGCATTTAATAAAAAATGTTTTGTGAGATTAAAATATGTAAGATTGATGGAAACACATCTGTATTATACAATAAAGACTTGCAATGTCAAGAAAAAAATTGTATAACGATATATGAGTACAATATAGATCAAAGTAATAAAATGACTAAGGTGGATAATGTAGAATCTTACATTTCTTTGAGCATTAGGTTAGAATCCTGTAAATTAAGACAATTGCAAACATAGTAGAAAGTAGGAATTTGACAGACCAAAAGATTTCTAACAACACTGATGAACAGAAATATAAAGTTAGATATGCAATCACTACTGGTGACATGATGAATGTGAGCAATTTTTTTTCAAATTTCCGTAGATGAAGAGTCAAAGTTCCTCAGAGCATACCAAAACTCACACAGCCAAGGCCTATTACGAAGCAAAGTTTAATTAACTGCAAGGAGTATCGTAGAAATACGAAAGGTGAGTAGTTTTATTATGAAATGAACGCCGACATATATATCTGAATATGTGTGCATATAAGTAATGATGCATGTTTTACTGACAGAAATGATGAAACTTGATTTGAATATCATGACAAATCACGGTAGTTATGTAAAGAAAATTGCATAATATTGTGATTACTTATCTGCAAACTTGATTTGAATATCAAGACAAATCACGGTAGTTATGTAAAAAAAAATTGCATAATACAATGATTACTTACATGCAAGCAAGAGTAGCCTCCATCATGAAGTTTGCTGAAATTTTTTGTGCATATGGTCTCGCACTCAGCTTCTTAAACATGTACGGTCGCAATAGATCGTAGCGCTCATCCATACCACCCAAAATCCCTATTCCGCAAAAAAAGAATTGACCACTTGAAACTATATTTACACATTGCGTAATAAAATATTTGGATCAAATCCTCAAACATCTTTTGGAAGAAATCATCCTAAGTCAGCAAAATCTTTGGAGAAAGGGAAACACACAAAATTGGAGTATATCAACAGTGCATGGAGGTACAAACCTGAGAGATCGATCAGACCATCTATGCATCAACTCGGCGTTTGACTAATTTATGTCCAATATGGTCTTGATGCTAAATTAGACCTGGCGGCCGGCCGGCCGGCGGGCACTCCATGTATGTGCAAACACATAGCTACACCTGCAAGCAAGGACAGCTTAAGGCATTATATATCAATCCAAACGTTTTTGTTTCCGTACGCACCCACCACAAACTCGCCAAACCGCGAAAAGACGTGGACGGTTAGGATTCGGTCATACCGATTCGGGTCTGGGGGCATGATCGTCATTTCCTGTGGACTTCGGGTTTGGCTGGGTTCGTATCAGCCCACGTACAAGCCCGTATGACCCATACCTCTATGTATTATACGCCTACGTGTCCACGCGCGGCCACGACGGAACCGCCGACATATAAATGTCTTTCTCCCCTGTCCTCTTCACCACATCTATCCAAAGCAAAAGCAATCCCCAAATCGGGCAAAAAACCCTAGGTCAAGAACAGCAGAGCTCGCTCTCGTGCTCGTTCGCGCTCGTCCATGGAGAGGGGGAAGGGGAAGGAGGGGAAGGGCAAGGAGGCGGCGGTTGAGGAAACCCAGTTGGCCGCTTCATCGGCGGGCGGAGCTGCCCCAGATCTGAGCTCCGCTTGGGGCCAGAGGACGGTGGGTGCACCGGCGAGCAAGAAGCGTGCGCACGAGACAGAGGCGCAGAAGCGGCGGCGCCAGAAGAAGAATCGGAAGAACCGCGAGAGGCAGGAGAGGAAGGCGGCGGGGGAAAAGATCAACAGCCCCGACGACGTGCCCACCTTCGACGAATCCGACTCCGCCGACCCGTCCGAGGTAAATTTCTCCGCCGACCCCGACGACATGCATGAATGCCTTGCTCGCTCGCAAGCTTGTACGAAATCCGTGGATTTGGCTAATCTATATGCTGTGAATTTGTTGTACTACCAAGCCATTTTGATATTTCTAGTAGTTCCAGAGATGAATTTGAGCTTGCTCAAGTGTTCATCTGAGGTTCTTGCTTGGTTGGGTTCCCTGTAATCCCTATCTGCTCATAAATAAGGCTATCTAGTTTGATTAGCTTGCTATTATGACTGGTTCCTAGCAATTATATGGATCTACGCACTGGATGATTCACTTATCAATTGTGCCTGCTTGCAATTGATGTCTAGACAGGTTTTAGATTAACTGCTACTACATTGTATGGACAAAGAAGTTTATCATAAATGTGGCTCCAATACTAGCAGATGTTGCCTGTTAATCACTGCATGGAAGCCTTGATTTCTTGACTGGAGCTTTGCCTTCACTAGAGTGTCATGTGCAAGTCATGCTACTGTAAACTTGATCATTTGGTGTTGTTATTGTTAATAATTGAACTATGGTTGCTTGCTGTGTAAGGATATTCACTGGAATTCTTTATTGATGAACTGTGTATTGGTAATGATTCAATTTGTTTGAGAAGAATGGATGGATGCCAACTATTGTTGGATTAATATTCATCACAATCTAAATCTGTCCATATTATGATGATTGATGCTATGGCTGTGGCTTACTAGGTTTGATGTGACCTCAGTAGCTCTTGGTACTGCTACTGGTTGCTCACCTTGATGGATAAACTGTTGGTTTTTATTAATAGAGATCCTCACAGTAGGGTATCATACATATGAATGCCACTATGATTGTTTTATGAAGAAAATAAGGGTTTCTGATGGTTTAATAGCTAGGTGGTGCTAGGTGGTGTATGTGGCTGTCAAAGCTTTGTGTGTATCTGGTTTATACTTGGATATGCTTGTATTTCATACTATTTTGCATATCTTCATCTACTGGGCACTCCAAGTTTTTGTTTGCCTCAAATATTGCTACCATCACTTGGTCTATACGAAGTGATGACTAATACCTTTTGAGCATCTGCTCATTGGTGTGATTTGAGCATGCATATTGATGGATTGGATCCTCTGGATCCTTTCCAGGTATCAAGTATACCTTTCTCCAGCATCTAGACATATATAGTGTTTTTCTTCTGTGATGGTATTGCCACTTGTTCCATTCCAAACACTAGTTTTTGTTTAAATTAGATATGGTATGTATAGTTACTAACTAAGTGCATTTATACAAATAATTACTTTGCATTGTTTTCATTCCTTTTCTATTTATAGTCATTACATTGTTTATATGCAATAGCAGCTAATTAACCTAATTTACTTCATCTAACAGGAGGATCCTTCGGATGAAGTCGGTTCTGACCGGGAGGATAGGGACCAGAAGAGCAGGCATGTTCTCCGCAGGCTTAGGTCTGGGAGATTCGCTACCTTCTTGGCCCAGTAGGTTCAAGTGCCCCGGTGCAGCCGCAAGAAAATGCCGACGGACTTCCTCGGCATGTACCAGCATGCCACCTACACTGGTGTTGGCAGCGGGCAGACACCCGCACACATCAGGGCCAAGCATGCCGCCTACGGCCTGTTCCTCAAGAAGTACGCCCCCAGTAGGAGCATGCGGAGGATGGTGCCCCTGCCTGCCTACCTGCCGACCTGCCTGCCTACCTGATGCCTCTTTCTTTAGTTGTGTGTTTATGTTAAACTCTGTCGTGCTTGTGGTGTTAAAACTTGGTTAATGCTGTTGTGAACTATGTTTCTATTTAAGTATGTGTGAACTATGTTTCTAATTAAGTATGCTTAGTGTTTAAGCATGTGTATGATGTGCTTACTACATATGCTGATGTGTTGTGCATGCTTGGCCGTGTTGTGTGCTTGGATGCTAGGTAAGCATGTTCTATTTGCTGCTGTTGATCTAGCCTGTTAGCATGATGTAGTGACAAAGATTTTTTTTTTAGATCAACACGGGTTGCCCCCCAGCCCCAATTTCATTGAAAAAGAAGCCAAGTGTATTACAGGATTAAAACTAGACACCAACAAAATAAAAGGAAAACAGGGTTTACTGGGTAGATTGGCTGCCATCCCAACCAACTCCGATGTACCAGGATAGCCTGGAGTTTAGAGCAGTGATCACACACTGAAAACAACCGCCATCTAAATCCATTACATGGGGTCAAACAGATAGGTAGGACACACTAGCACAACTGCCATGCTTCAATTCACCAAGTGACAAAGATTTTGCCAAAGTAAGCGTTTGATTATAGGAAATCATGTGTCAGTTTTGCTCAGTTGTGTTGCAGACGATTTGTACATAATTGATACGGTATTTTCCAGTGGAAATGGGGGAAAACCTCTGGTAATCTAAAATAAAGACGGCGTGTTGGCAGTAGGGTGGAGTTGTTATCTTATGTGATACTTGACAGCAACAAATCTCTCAGTCAACAACAACAAATAGCTCATTTCACAGCTACAACACTCACAGCAGACAGCAGCCCAATCTAGACTTGACTAATGGGCCAACTCCATCCAATTAGGCCCATTAGGCTACATATAAAACAGGAACAACTATCTCATTTAACAGCAACAATAATCGCAGCGGATAGCCCAATCTAGATTTGACTAATGGGCCATCTCCAACCAAATTAGGCCCATTAGGCTAGTTGAGGTGGTACATATTAAATATCAAAAAAAATGAAGCAAAAAATGGGAGTTGCCGCGACTCGAACCGCACACCTCGTGGGAAGTCGTCTCGCAGGGGTAGTCTGGTAACCAGTGGGACAGATAGATACATGTTGACATCTCAAGTAATAAAGGTATCTATAGTTATTTTATCACTTCCGTTAGGTTATTAAATCCATGTTTGTACATTTTTCAACACACAGATCTTTGTGTAGTCTATTATATACAATTCACTAATTCACTAATTGAATATGAAATAGATAATTCAATATGAATCTTAACACTAAATTTGTAATATATATGAATAACAACTTAAAAAATTGAAAATAGCTAAAATTCTAGTCTTAGTGGATTAGAATTTTTTTGTTTTTTTGTTGGGTTTTGTAAACAATTTGGTACAAGAAATAGTAGTCATTTGAGGACGAACAGATCTGAACACACATAGAGACTCACTTAGATTACATAAATATGTCACTTACATAAATAAGGATGTAAACAAGTACCACCGTCGTTACATAGATAAGTCCAGGGACACGACACGGTACAATATATAAAAACACGGCATTTTAAATAAACACGATAAAACTAAAAAGTAGAGAAACGTGCATGACAAGCTTCACGAAATTCCTCCTCAACTTTCTTCCACCCTGGCCGCGCTACTCGACCACCGTACGTCATCAACACCTCACTCCTCGTAGGGGAGGCAGTGCATCTGGTTTTCGGTGGGGAAGATGCACTCGCAGTTGGTGAAGATGTTGTACGTCGTGAAGAAGATTGACTCGCAGCCGCACCAGAACACTTGGCCGAGGAGCTCGTACGCGTCCCACGGGTTGGTGAGGGTGACCGTGAGCAACTTGAGGGTAACGCCGTCACGAACCTCGTCGAGGTGGAACATCGGCGGCGATCCCGGTGGGAGGTGGGCGAAGCCGGCGGTGAAGAATGCGTCGGCGAGCTCGACGGGGCTCCTCCACCTGGATTGCGCCCACACACGGAGCGTGCGCTCGACGAGGACGCCCGGCGGGTAGCGCAGCTCTGGCACGGTAGGCGGCCGAACGAAGGTCGGTCCGACGTACTGCATCTTCTGGTGGTGCTTTGGCGTTCTAGGAAAGGATGAAGGGCGTCGTGTCTGGAGTGGAGCTGGGTGGTGTGTGGGAGAGGAATGTAGACGTATAAATAGGCTAGAAAAATGTGGTGTGGGAGACGAAGATTGTTGTTTGGCGATGAAACGACGCGAGTGACGCGTGCATGTAGCCGTTGCCGTTTCGCACATTAATCGAGGGGGTGTCCCGTGTCGTTGTCGTTTTACACTGAAACGGGGCGGCGCGTCTGCTATCAGCTGAATCGACCGCACTGAAACGGGGCTTGCTGGCTCATTCATGGCGACGTCGTGGCGATGCATGCATAGCTGAGTCACTGCTGCGGGGCGCATGCATGCCGTCGTCGTCGCTTCCCGCGCATGCAGGCCTAGGCCGGCGCATTGCACAACGGGCACAAGGCCAGACCGCAACACGGCCCAACAGTCCATCTAGCGTGCCCGCTCGGAACCCCCACCCGTGTTCAGGAAAAAAAAGGAGTCCAGCCAATCAGATTGCTGTATATTCAAATATTCCTAAAAATTTCAGAGAAAATCTAAAAAAAAAATCTTCAAAAACAGTGTATACATATCAAGTAGATGTCTAGGAAATTTATTTGGGTCGTTTAGACAAGGTCGAAAAAAAACATGCTTAGAAATGAGGCCATTTACCCTACCTTTGGAGCCTGTTTCTGGCACTTTTTTGACCAACCCTGGGATGACCCCATATTGTCGGCAGTGGTGCACCATGTCATTTAACACACTTCAACCCATGAGTTTTGCAATTTGCATGTGTGAATGCCCATGTTCATGTGGTGTAGACCCCTGAAATACAGGGTTCTCGTCAGAACGAGGTGTCAAAACAGTGGATCGTCTGACGGCGCGTGTGCACGGTGGTCCCATCTTTTGTGATCTGCTTCACCATGGCATCCAAACACCACTTACATCACCATCCATGGAAGAAATCATGTGCTCCTTGCCTAGCTACCTCACGGGAGCCCGCACACATGGTTTACGTGCAAAACGGCTCTACCCAGCCACAAAGTGGGCCCACAACCCTTGGGTGACCCCATGTGGTGGGCACTGGTGCACCATGTCACCCCACCCACTCCTAGCCATGGGTTTAGGGTTTTGCATGTGTGAATGCCCATGTTCATGTGGTGTAGACCCCTGAAATCAGGGTTCTCGTCGAAACGAGGTGTCACAACAGTGGATCGTCTGACGCGTGTGCACGGTGGTCCCATCTTTTGTGATCTGCTTCACCATGGCATCCAAACACCACTTACATCACCATCCATGGAAGAAATCATGTGCTCCTTGCCTAGCTACCTCACGGGAGCCCGCACACATGGTTTACGTGCAAAACGGCTCTACCCAGGCCACAAAGTGGGCCCACAACCCTTGGGTGACCCCATGTGGTGGGCACTGGTGCACCATGTCACCCCACCCACTCCTAGCCATGGGTTTAGGGTTGTGCATGTGTGAATGCCCATGTTCATGTGGTGTAGACCCCTGAAATACAGGGTTCTCGTCGAATGAGGTGTCAAAACAGTGGATCGTCTGACGGCGCGTGTGCACGGTGGTCCCATCTTTTGTGATCTGCTTCACCATGGCATCCAAACACCACTTACATCACCATCCATGGAAGAAATCATGTGCTCCTTGCCTAGCTACCTCACGGGAGCCCGCACACATGGTGTACGTGCAAAACGGCTCTACCCAGGCCACAAAGTGGGCCCACAACCCTTGGGTGACCCCATGTGGTGGGCACTGGTGCACCATGTCACCCCACCCACTCCTAGCCATGGGTTTAGGGTTGTGCATGTGTGAATGCCCATGTTCATGTGGTGTAGATCCCTGAAATACAGGGTTCTCGTCGAACGAGGTGTCAAAACAGTGGATCGTCTGACGCGCGTGTGCACGGTGGTCCCATCTTTTGTGATCT
This sequence comes from Lolium multiflorum, assembly GCA_030979885.1. Classification (NCBI taxonomy): domain Eukaryota; kingdom Viridiplantae; phylum Streptophyta; class Magnoliopsida; order Poales; family Poaceae; genus Lolium; species Lolium multiflorum. The sequence goes on along the minus strand of CM061748.1, from coordinate 313,061,649 downwards.
GCTTCACCATGGCATCCAAACACCACTTACATCACCATCCATGGAAGAAATCATGTGCTCCTTGCCTAGCTACCTCACGGGAGCCCGCACACATGGTGTACGTGCAAAACGGCTCTACCCAGGCCACAAAGTGGGCCCACAACCCTTGGGTGACCCCATGTGGTGGGCACTGGTGCACCATGTCACCCCACCCACTCCTAGCCATGGGTTTAGGGTTGTGCATGTGTGAATGCCCATGTTCATGTGGTGTAGACCCCTGAAATACAGGGTTCTCGTCAGAACGAGGTGTCAAAACAGTGGATCGTCTGACGGCGCGTGTGCACGGTGGTCCCATCTTTTGTGATCTGCTTCACCATGGCATCCAAACACCACTTACATCACCATCCATGGAAGAAATCATGTGCTCCTTGCCTAGCTACCTCACGGGAGCCCGCACACATGGTTTACGTGCAAAACGGCTCTACCCAGGCCACAAAGTGGGCCCACAACCCTTGGGTGACCCCATGTGGTGGGCACTGGTGCACCATGTCACCCCACCCACTCCTAGCCATGGGTTTAGGGTTGTGCATGTGTGAATGCCCATGTTCATGTGGTGTAGACCCCTGAAATACAGGGTTCTCGTCAGAACGAGGTGTCAAAACAGTGGATCGTCTGACGGCGCGTGTGCACGGTGGTCCCATCTTTTGTGATCTGCTTCACCATGGCATCCAAACACCACTTACATCACCATCCATGGAAGAAATCATGTGCTCCTTGCCTAGCTACCTCACGGGAGCCCGCACACATGGTGTACGTGCAAAACGGCTCTACCCAGGCCACAAAGTGGGCCCACAACCCTTGGGTGACCCCATGTGGTGGGCACTGGTGCACCATGTCACCCCACCCACTCCTAGCCATGGGTTTAGGGTTGTGCATGTGTGAATGCCCATGTTCATGTGGTGTAGACCCCTGAAATACAGGGTTCTTGTCGAACGAGGTGTCAAAACAGTGGATCGTCTGACGGCGCGTGTGCACGGTGGTCCCATCTTTTGTGATCTGCTTCACCATGGCATCCAAACACCACTTACATCACCATCCATGGAAGAAATCATGTGCTCCTTGCCTAGCTACCTCACGGGAGCCCGCACACATGGTTTACGTGCAAAACGGCTCTACCCAGGCCACAAAGTGGGCCCACAACCCTTGGGTGACCCCATGTGGTGGGCACTGGTGCACCATGTCACCCCACCCACTCCTAGCCATGGGTTTAGGGTTGTGCATGTGTGAATGCCCATGTTCATGTGGTGTAGACCCCTGAAATACAGGGGTTCTCGTCGAACGAGGTGTCAAAACAGTGGATCGTCTGACGGCGCGTGTGCACGGTGGTCCCATCTTTTGTGATCTGCTTCACCATGGCATCTAAACACCACTTACATCACCATCCATGGAAGAAATCATGTGCTCCTTTCCTAGCTACCTCACGGGAGCCCGCACACATGGTGTACGTGCAAAACGGCTCTACCCAGGCCACAAAGTGGGCCCACAACCCTTGGGTGACCCCATGTGGTGGGCACTGGTGCACCATGTCACCCCACCCACTCCTAGCCATGGGTTTAGGGTTGTGCATGTGTGAATGCCCATGTTCATGTGGTGTAGACCCCTGAATACAGGTTCTCGTCAGAACGAGGTGTCAAAACAGTGGATCGTCTGACGGCGCGTGTGCACGGTGGTCCCATCTTTTGTGATCTGCTTCACCATGGCATCCAAACACCACTTACATCACCATCCATGGAAGAAATCATGTGCTCCTTGCCTAGCTACCTCACGGGAGCCCGCACACATGGTGTACGTGCAAAACGGCTCTACCCAGGCCACAAAGTGGGCCCACAACCCTTGGGTGACCCCATGTGGTGGGCACTGGTGCACCATGTCACCCCACCCACTCCTAGCCATGGGTTTAGGGTTGTGCATGTGTGAATGCCCATGTTCATGTGGTGTAGACCCCTGAAATATGGGGTTCTCGTCAGAACGAGGTGTCAAAACAGTGGATCGTCTGACGGCGCGTGTGCACGGTGGTCCCATCTTTTGGGATCTGCTTCACCATGGCATCCAAACACCACTTACATCACCATCCATGGAAGAAATCATGTGCTCCTTGCCTAGCTACCTCACGGGAGCCCGCACACATGGTTTACGTGCAAAACGGCTCTACCCAGGCCACAAAGTGGGCCCACAACCCTTGGGTGACCCCATGTGGTGGGCACTGGTGCACCATGTCACCCCACCCACTCCTAGCCATGGGTTTAGGGTTGTGCATGTGTGAATGCCCATGTTCATGTGGTGTAGACCCCTGAAATACAGGGTTCTCGTCAGAACGAGGTGTCAAAACAGTGGATCGTCTGACGGCGCGTGTGCACGGTGGTCCCATCTTTTGTGATCTGCTTCACCATGGCATCCAAACACCACTTACATCACCATCCATGGAAGAAATCATGTGCTCCTTGCCTAGCTACCTCACGGGAGCCCGCACACATGGTTTACGTGCAAAACGGCTCTACCCAGGCCACAAAGTGGGCCCACAACCCTTGGGTGACCCCATGTGGTGGGCACTGGTGCACCATGTCACCCCACCCACTCCTAGCCATGGGTTTAGGGTTGTGCATGTGTGAATGCCCATGTTCATGTGGTGTAGACCCCTGAAATATAGGTTCTCGTCAGAACGAGGTGTCAAAACAGTGGATCGTCTGACGGCGCGTGTGCACGGTGGTCCCATCTTTTGTGATCTGCTTCACCATGGCATCCAAACACCACTTACATCACCATCCATGGAAGAAATCATGTGCTCCTTGCCTAGCTACCTCACGGGAGCCCGCCACATGGTTTACGTGCAAAACGGCTCTACCCGGCCACAAAGTGGGCCCACAACCCTTGGGTGACCCCATGTGGTGGGCACTGGTGCACCATGTCACCCCACCCACTCCTAGCCATGGGTTTAGGGTTGTGCATGTGTGAATGCCCATGTTCATGTGGTGTAGACCCCTGAAATATAGGTTCTCGTCAGAACGAGGTGTCAAAACAGTGGATCGTCTGACGGCGCGTGTGCACGGTGGTCCCATCTTTTGGGATCTGCTTCACCATGGCATCCAAACACCACTTACATCACCATCCATGGAAGAAATCATGTGCTCCTTGCCTAGCTACCTCACGGGAGCCCGCACACATGGTTTACGTGCAAAACGGCTCTACCCAGGCCACAAAGTGGGCCCACAACCCTTGGGTGAAACCAACAAAAAATGACTACCAAAAACCTAACATAATCAACTGAAAACACTACTTTTTAAAAAAACTCCACGCATAGATCGGGTTCCCCACTCCTCCCGACACCGACGAAGCCGACCGGAAGAGGGGGAACCCAATCTATGGAGGAGACTGAGGTGGAGGTGGCGGCTGTACCTAGGAAAAAGTTTATGTTCTTCTTACTTTCTGACTATTTTTAATTCAGACAATTGTTTGTAATTCAGACTATTTCTAATGTCACACGGTTTTTTAGGGCGTAATAGGTTGTTTAATTTGAGAGCGGCAGAGATAGAGATAGAACCGCTGGGCCGCTCGCGCGTCAAAGCTTTGCCAACTGGCCCGTCTAGGCCTGCCTCCGCCTGCTGCAGCCCTCGATCAGGTCACCACCTTTACATGCATGCGCCATGCAGCACGCTATTAAATTACCCGCGCCACGCTCTCATGCATGCCAACCACCGTTTCAGCACCGTGACATCGTCTCAGAGGTTGCCCTCGTCTCAGCGTGCCATCGAGTTGGCTGGCATCAGTATTAAAGTGAAATTTGTGTGCATTATTTAAGTGAATTTTACAAACTCCCCCGTCTATATATAAGGGCACCTCTTCTTCCTCTTCTCTCACACATCTCACGCACTCTTCTGCTTCATCCATCTACCACCGCATCCGTGGACTAGCCACAGAAACACCAAACCCTAGCCGCCACCATGGAGTTCTTTGGCCCAACTTACCGTCGCCCGGCCACCGTGCGCGAGAGGGAGTGGCCGGAGGGTGTCATCGTGGAGAACGAGCTGCGCATCTGGGCGATATCGAGGTGGAGGAGCGACAGGGCGCTAGCCGAGATCTTTCTCTCGCAGGGCTACCGCCACCTCAACCTCCCTCTAGGCTCGCCGCCCATGTACACGATCGAGTCCCACTTCGACGGCAACAGCAACCATGAGATAGGCCTCTTCGTCCACTTCAGGAACCCCTTCGACGCGCACCACCTCCTCGGGCAGGTGTTCTGGTGTGGTTGTGAGTTTATCGCTTTCACTACCTACAATATCTTCACCAACTTCCACGTCATCTTTCCCGACCGTTTCAACATGCACTGCCTCCCATACCGCTACCACGTTGACGGCCCCGTCGGTGATGAGGAGGACTAAAACAGCGAAGGAGGAGCAAGGGGAATGAACATCCTAGGAGGGACGACGGCGTTGCCTCATCTTTATCAGTGTTTTTAGAGCTGTTTTATTATCTATGTCTTGTTGTCGTGTCTGTGGGCCCGGGATTTGTTGTGTGCTTCGGTATCGTACGTGTGATGGAATTCCTATGTAAGGTTTGTACCAAATATCAACATTAGTACAAACGTTCCAAGTAGACGACGAGGCATGTCCTCTATATTTTTATCTGCATTTTTATCTGCATTTGTAGTATTGTGTGCGGACCATATATTTTCTGCATTTTAATTATTGTAAGAGGTAATTATGCTATGTACTTCTCCTCATCAGCTTTTCACTGTCGAAAAAGAAATTTTTATTTCTGGACATGATCACATTACTGAATTCACTGTTGCCCAACCATAACATCTAGGCCGAGCATTTTAAAAGCCCTGACATCGCGATTATAACAGCTACTAGAATAATTATAGCACACAAGGCGTACTGAAGACACAATTCCCGTTGGAGAGCATATTTTTTGACCTTATTTATCTTCAACCTTGTTGTCGCCCTTGTTTCGTTTTTACTAATGTTGTGTTCATCGATGATATCAGCCATCATCAACTCGATTCGGCCTTTCTCTTCCAGAAGTGTTTCTATTTTTTTGTTGGTAGTCATCAATGCTTGTTCCATCTTCCGAATTGTCTCATGAGCCACCCCGAGCTTCTCTTTGACAATCCTCAATTCTTCATCAATCTTCATTTTCTCCTCTCTTTTAAAATTTAGTTCTTCTAGGAGAACAATTTTTGCTTGTAGACAATGTTGAAACTGGGCACAGCCATCCCGAATACCACACTCACATATTGATTCCTACAATAAAACGTGAAAACATATTAAATTCGACATAACTTATGAACTGCACATACCGATGACTCTTCAAGATATTTACAATCCCATGAGATGAAGACGTTAACTTAGAATCATACCTCATCCGATGAGTTGTGCATGGGTTCGACGCGGTCGATGTCGTCCATAGCCGAAATCACCATGGCGGCGGCGACCTGTAGGTGGAGGCAGGATGGAGATGCTGATGAGATAACGGGCCGAGGGATCCATCTTTTCGTTTGTGGTATGCTTCTTTATGCTCCTCGTGGGCCGCAATTGAGGCCCATCCTGGCCCAGCCTTTTATTTAGGTATTTAACTGCCGTACTAATTAATCCTCAAATCTAATTCCCAAACGATCTATCCTCCTCAACGCCTCCTCTGATCTACGACTGGACGCCGACTGCGTCCTCGAAGACGTTGGTTACGAGCTGACTCGGATCTCATCGCCATGGATGTAAGTATAGTTCGCTCACCTCGTGCCATGCACCTAATTTTTTTATGAACTCTTGCCTGACAACATATGTAGACGCGGTAGATCGTCTTTACTTTGATCTGCCCAAGTTAGATCTGGTCGTCTAATCTTACTTCCCTTGGTTGGTTCGCTTGGGAAAAAAATATCGGCCGACTTAATTAGATCTAGTGGTTAATTTGATCGTACGTATATGACATATGAGAACATTGACATTGATCAGCCATTCCTTGCTACGCCTGCCCAGCTTCGTGCTTTACCGAATTGGAGGAAAAGGCCTATTATAAGGGGTAAGTCTGTTTATGGCACTCAATGAGAACACAGTGTTATGAACAACTTAATTTAGAATTAATTGATGTCCCTTATGTTTTTTAATATTACATGTAGGTCCTGGAGAAGAGGAAGAGTATGATTTTGAAGGTTTCATAGAGTATGCAAATCGAGTTAAGATGAATTATGACGATTTTGATGCACTCGAACGACTAGTTGCGAAAACCCTACCAGTAATTCCATTGTACGTGTGCACCATCAAGAAATCACACATCGTGAAGAATAAAGCAAAGATGGTAATTAATTTTGATTTCCATCATTTCTTACTACTAACCAAAATATGCCGATAATTGACTGTCAAATTTATGTGTAGTACTTCTCAAGGAGGTTCACCCTCAAGCACATTCTGCCCAATATTCAGCTACCAGCAACCATAAAGCTTTACTCTCCAGGTGCCAATGTTACAGAAGTTACGATGGTGATGAACATGTCAACGGTGAAAGGAGTACCAAAAGGAGGTGCCATGATAACATCACACTGGATGGATGTGGTGAGGCAGAATGGCATGAAGAAAAATCAGAAATACGTGTTCTGGTTCCGTAAGCAAGGAGAAGGTGGTCTGAAGATTATGCTTGACTGTGTGTGAGAGCAGCCCGGTTCAGACTTCGCTCATGAAGACTACTATAGCTATCTAAATTTTTTTGTTTATGTCATGTCCGTTGGTACACTTTTAGTATGGTGCACATTTATGGCATTTTTAATGGTTTCTCACTTTTATGACAATGTGTGAAGAGTTCGATCGTGAATGCGTATTAATTATATCCAGCTTATTTCTCTACAAGTGTTGTATGAGGGTTGTAGCATTGTGAAATTTGTTGATGCCCCACTCGACAGTGGCACTATAGATATGTCAATTATGTGCATTGCAGATATAGTAATGTGCAAAAAAGACCATATTTTTTTAAAAATTCTTCGTTACAAACAATTAAAATCGTAATTAAAAAATATTTTGCACCGTCGTACTAGCTACAAGCCATTGTTGTGTGGTGCCATGCGGAACCATGGTATGCTTGTAGGTGATCAGCACCTTTGAACATGTATATATTGTTGCTCCAAAAGAGAGAGGGAGAAGTAAGTTATCGATGCGTCTGCCGAATGCAAAGCAGTGTCTTATCACATGCATAGAGTGGCATGCATAGAGTGGCCTCCGTGTATGGGCTGGGTACTAACGGGCTGGCCCAGATATCCATCGAGAGCTTGCCTAATTATAGTATTAACAGCAGATGCCCTAGTTAGCGGCACGTCGGACGCACAACGTGTAACTACCCACGATTTCTTCTTCAAGTCAACGTCGCCTTCCATCGCCGTCTGGAGAAGATAGGAGTCCTTTCGTCGGCGGAGCCTACAGCTCAATCTAACGACGGCAACATCCGTGTTCCAGCCTTCCAGGTGCGCGCGTTTGCAATCTCGTTTATCATCGATCCTTTCGCCCACTTGATCTAGAGTGCGCTTGATCTAAACCTTCATTCTTTGCCGGACGTGTAAGTTTTAGGTTGACATTTACGCTGTAGATGGTTATTAGGAGATTTTCTATGTCGGCAATAATTGTTGTTTGTATATGTTATTTGCAGAATGGATGAATTAGATGGCCCGGTCTATTGTGACCACACATTGTGGACGAATCTCGTAGCCACTTTCTCAGGACCTCAACGTGCGAGGTTTAGCTCTACTAGTTTGCGGACGATGTTGCAACTGCCAGCCTTCGCCACGCGCACAAATATGATTAGATTTATGATAGAGCTATATGATACTAAAACTGAGACATTCGTCGTACAAGACAAGGCAGGAGCGATAACTGCAACCTCTGTAGACATAGAATGCATTTATGGTCTACGTAATGAGGGTTATTCCGCTTTTGATATAATTGATCAAGAATGTCTAACAAGTAGAAGGAAAATACCGCCTAGTTATCTCAGCAAGTCTAGTGGAAATCTAGTTATTTCCGACTTGATTGCTGACATACAGAGAGAGAAAGCTTCCGATGATGACTTTGTGCGGAAAGCAGTGCTTGTGCTAATTGGCACGGTTCTGGCGCCATCTGGCCCAAAAACAGTCGATAGAGATCACTATTGTTTAGTGGAGGATGTTCCTAGAATATTTCAAATTAACTGGAATCACTTCACATTGCGCTACCTCCTCGATAATTTGTCTGCTTACACAAGATCAGCAGCAAAAGGTAGGGGATGGCCGGTTGGAAATCTTTGTCTCACTCAGGTATGCAAACATGATTAGCACTATATTTGATGTATTTGACAATTTGAAACTTATTTCATTTAAAATGTGTTGTTTGTAGCTACTATACTGGGAAAAGGTGGTAGTCGTGGATGATCCTACGTATATTCCACACAAGTCTATTAGGCCACTAATGAAAAACTGGACTGAAGCGGAAGCGGAAAGGAGGTCGCAGTACGACTATGCAAATGGTCGTGGGAGAGGCAAAGTGAAGGTTTTGTTTTTTTATCACTACTTCTAGCTACATTATATCATAGTCGATGTTGTGTTGTTATATTAATTTATGCCATTTGTTTTCTAATTTGACATGCAGATTATTAATGATCTTACACCTCAAGCCAATGCCAGTGCGCAAACAAAGCAGAACACATCGCAGAATGGTGAACAGTCACGTTCGACACGTTCGAGACAGAGGCGTAGTAACAAGGACATACTATTGGAAAGTTTGAAGAAGGAACTGACGGATCACATTGACACACAATTAGCACTTGTACCAAAGAGATGTGCAGAGGTGAGGAGCCATACATTTTACGAACACGAAAGTTTTACATTATCAGTAATGAATAATTATGGTACTACTTGTTTTGCAGGAAGTTCTAAAAATGCTAAATAAGAATGGTGTCATGTACAAACCGGTTGAAGGATCAGAGTCAGATAAAGGAGGAGATGAGGAAGAAGACACTTCTATTCACATCGATGATTCATCTAAGAAAGAATTCATGTACAAGAACAGTTCTGACGAGTTAGATGCTTTAATTAGCAATGTAACAAAGACTTCTGGTAAGTTTGTCACACCTCCTAAGCATAATGGGGTGCCGGAGGCAGGAGATAATGTGTACGTCACACCAGGAAACCTCGGTAACACGGAGGGTACACAAGATAATCCTTTTATCTTAAATGATACCACAAAACCGGCATCATCCTCGGATATACGTATACCGGATGACATTTTCGCAAGATCTACCACCAAGGTGAATGCTGGACAGAAGGATGATGACCTACATGACGGTGAACATGAAGTTATGAGTACTCATAGTGTTGAAACAATGGGACGAGAGGCTAGTAGGAAGAAGGGCAATACAGCAAAGTGTGCAAATAGTAATGGTAGAAGGAGAAACGCAGCGGCGGTACAAGTTGGAGGGAAAAGGAAACGGACGACGAATCAAAAATATGGATCACCATATGTGGTCGCGAAACCTAGAGCAAAACGTCAAAGCCGTGTAAAGAAAGGTAACACCATTTATTCGTTATTTCTTTGTTGGCAAATAAATGATGTCTGCAACCTGTAACACATATGTTATTACTATTATGTGCATCAGGGTTGTTTGCAGAACATGAAGTTGGGGTATCTTCGGCAGTACCAACACAGCAGGAAATAGAAGCTGCCACTTTATATGTTAAAACAATATCCAAGCTACCAAAAGAAGCATCTAAAGGAGTGTACAAGAATGAATATGGCGCCAGCTTGTCTTCAGAAAATCTTAACGTCGTTCTTGCGCACGAATGGCTATCTGATAGTGTAAGTCTTCAAAACCAAAAGTTTGCGTTATACTCGTAATTAAACTATTTGAATTTGAAAATATTGTTGTTGCTATCAGATTATTGATGCTGCTATTGGGTATTTGTCTCTCCGTGTTGGGTCTGATCGAATGTTATGTCCTGCGTGGAGGACAAACTATCTCCTTGAACAAGCAGAAAAACAATACAGAAAAAATACACTATTAGAAATATAGATGAGGTAGTTACAAGACCAGGAGCCTTAGGTAGGGTTATGGATGAATATTTCAAGCGTGAGAAGGTAACAGCAGTTTCTTTCAATGTTTCATGCGAAATTAGAATAAAATAATATGATAATTGACAAAGTTTTTTCCTTCTCTTGTAGACATTTTTCGCACTGAACATACGGAAAACTCATTACGTAACTGTTGTCATGCATACAAAGAAGAAGGAATTCCAGGTCCTTGATCCTCTGTTTGGTTTAGGGGTGTCAAAATCAGTTGTGGAAGACTTGGTATTACACTCTCTACACACATGTCTTTGTGTACTTTCTCATGTCTGTGCAGTAATATATTTGTTGTTTCGTAGATTGGGCAAATTTCACAGGACATACAAGAAGCAAACAATACTTGTGACACAGAATATCCGGATGTCGAAGAATGGCCTATTAAAAGATATGACATCCCTAAGCAAACCGATGAGTAAGTACCTATATTGCATTACACATAAAGAAAGTCGGTTTTGTATATGCGGACACATTTAAATTTTGTCACATTATATACCAGCAATTCATGCGGATTATGGGTATTGCAATGTATGGAGCACTGGGACGGAGATCAGATGACTTGCCCGGTTTCTCAGGTTGGCTATACTATGTTCCATGCACTCGGTTAATTTTAACAATGTTAACAACCCATGTGTATAACACCTTATAATGTTTTGGCAGGCCACAGTCGATGAATCGAGAGAAAGTACAGTTGCAAACATTGTTTTATCACCACACAACATTCTTGAGAAGGTGAAAAACAAAGTGAGATTGCTAGCAAAGACCAAGAAAATATAAATTTGATAGTGTGACTGTTCGGTTTGCTCCCGCAGAAGGTTTCCGGACACATGTGATATTGAATTTTTAATTGTCTTCGGTTGTAAACAATATTTATTCGGTTAAGATTATCTACAAAATTTTGTAACATTGATTTTATTTCCCATTATCGAAAGTATGCAATTATTTTTATCTTTGTACATGCATGCTATGATGATTATAAGGAAATGCCTACTTCACAATATATAATGTCTTTTGCCATTTTTACAAAAGAACACCAGAGAATTAAGAACATCAGTACAAAATAAAAACATCAGTACGTTGCAAACATTAACAACTCCATCAAATACAAAGCTATAGTCGTCCCATTCATAATTAAGGAAATTTACTGCCCTTTAGATAACTATGAAAGAACTACCCTTCCTGCTGCAGCACATTCCTGCACATGTTCACAGACATAAAATTACACAACAACTCATATGAATCTTTTAAAGTATATGAAACAAAATGGCAGAAAAACTTACTTCGGATGAAATATGCATATTGGGTTTCTTCTGTTATGCCCTTCTCCTTGGCATGCCCCGCACACCTGCACCCTGCGTTCCTTGTGTCCTAGTGGTCTTCCATTTTTAGTCATTGGAGATTTCTGCGCTTCTTGCCTAGGTGCACCCTTAGTGGACACTTTCAAAGGATCACCAACAACAATATCGCATGGTCCACTAGCATCTTCATTTTCATGCACCGACCTGAGGGGACCATATGCTTTACCTTTAGCATACCCCTCTCTTCTAGAAATTATGCCATCAATGGTACTGTTCAGCAGATCATATTCCTCTGAATTGTTTAATGCAATATGCATAGCCTGTGATACCTTAATATTCATCCTGCTGTATTTCATCCGCTCCTCTGCCCCAGACCAACCCCACCCAAACATGTCGCTGGTGCGTTTAGATGGCAACCCTAACCTGGCATTTTTTGTGAATCGTCGTAGAGCACAACATTGTGGAATTTCAGTAAATTTCAAGAAATGCAGCACATGCAGTATGTGCTTGCAAGGGATCCCCTTTCTAATCATCCTTTGACAGCTGCACCTTATAATTTCTGCCTCCTTGGGTCTATATTCCACGTAGAACCTGGTCCTTACATGATTCCTCCATGCCACAATGAAGATGTTTGAGTCTCCTGCCTGCATTTTTTCTAAGATCTCTATGCCGCCAATCTTTGAAAGCTCACCTTGAATAATATAGAACACAGCAGGAGTGAAGATTTTTGCAGCAGCAACCTCTAGTTCTCTGAAATTAGTAATTGCCACTGGTGTAGTCTGTGAAGCCGTGCAGTCGTCGTGGGCTTCGTTCTCACGGAGACGGACAATTGCGTTGTCGTAGTGCATAATCATATCAACAATTGTCATTTCCCCATCTAGGTGCAGGTGCAGACAAGAGTTTAAACTTTCACTCCGCTGGTTACTTTTCATACCCAGCCAGAATCCTTGAGAGAGATACGCTGCAGCCCAAAGTTTCCTCTTGGTGTACATCCTCTTCATCCATGTTCTGGTTTTTGGGGATTGCCATTTTCTGTAAAATGCATGCCATCGCTCCTCAAATACTTGCTCTGAGGTGGTGTAATACAAAAGAGTCCTGAACTCGTTCAGTGACTTGTTAGGTAGATGCATCTCCATATTTTTTTCAATGTGGAAGCTGCAGATGCGATGCGGCACACCAGAAAATACTTCGCCGATTGCGGCGATCATCGCGGCATCTGCATCCGTGATTACTGCCTTTGGCTTCTGTTGACACATCGCTTTGAGGAAAGTCTTTAGAAGCCAAACATATGTTTGTTCATTCTCACTTGAAAGGATGGCACACCCAAAAACCGTTGTCCTACGGTGGTTGTTCAAGCCCACAAAAGGAACAAATGGCATCTTATATTTATTCATCTTGTATGTGCTATCAAACACCAGCACATCTCCGTAGTCCTGGTAATCCCTACGTGACTGGGAATCACACCAGAACATGTGCTTCAGACGGCCTTTTTCATCAACGTCATATTCAAAGAAAAATTCAGGGTCCCTCTTTTTCCTCTTTGACATAATGCGGATGGCTGTGGTAGCGTCACCGTCGAAAAGCAGCCTCCTCCTCTCCCTAGAGCACATGTTGTACAAATCCTTTCTTGTGAATCCAACACCAGCAAATGAACCGGAGCCTGCAATGAATTTTCTCATAATGAGGTGCTTCCTGATTCCCATGGATCCCATTGATAATATCTCAGATCTCTGCGCGTCGTTGATCGTCCTATGGGACCGAAGAAACGGAGTCTGACATGGTTCAGCTGGGTCATGGTTATGTTTGTCACGAAAATCTTCAACAACCCAGAAACCAGTTCTTCCATCAAACTTGACCACCAAACGTGCCTTGCAGCCGCAGCGAGACTCAGGTCTGTGCCTATATACACGGCCTTCCGTGGTCAGTTGGTTTTTGGGACGTCTGCCCTGTCTGGAACACACAAAACGCCTTAACCGAATTACTCCATCATCAAACCGCTTAACCTGGTCAAGCCGGATGCTGAACCCATAATCTTTAGCATATCTGTTGTAGAAAGAATATGCTGCTGCTTCAGAAATAAAAGTCATCTCTTTTATCATCCAGTATAAATCCCGATCACTATCAGGATATTCATTGCCATTGCTACCTTTGTGTGGTTTCTCAGGCTGACTAGCGCCTGGCGTCGCCTGCAAGTAGAAAACGTAGGCATTAATTAAAACTATAAATTTATGTGTTCCAGCTATATAAGACTGATAAAAAAGAGGTAACAACCTGGCTCATGTCAACAGAATCCTCAGGAACTGATGCACCTTCCACATCATCAGTGTGGCCCGTGTCCAAGTCAGATTCACCGTAATAGTCGTACTCAAGCTGCGTGTCAAATTGTTCCTGAAATTTATTAATGCATTTCGAATTTTAGTAACCGTAAATTTTACAGTTGCCATCATTTCATGCATCATTTTATGTCACTGTATGAGTCACTACACATACCTCACTAGTATTTAGACTGTCTGTGTGTTCACCATGGTTCTCATCATTTTGATCGTCTGTGTGTTCGCTATGGTTGTCAACATTATCAAATTCATCGTACGCAATCTGCATAAATTATGACATGAGGAACCATATATAATTTGATGATGCTGGACTGCTGGTAATCGAAATGAAAAATAGTGGCTCACATCAAACTCATCTTCGCTCCAGCCGGCTTCGTGCTGCAAATTATCCTCCATTTCAGAGTCATCGGAATTATAGCCGACGTACTCGTTTTGTTCCTCAATCATACCAGATATAGAGTTCTCCATATTCTGTAGTATTGGACCATAATTAGAATTGAAAAACCGGCAGAATTGCTTCCTCTTACTATGCTACAAGATGAAGTCATGGTACCTGTAATTTTAAACCCTAGCGGGGAAGATGCCGAGCCGGTGGCGCGCCTTTCCAAGGTCGTCGATCTGCGGGGGGGCTTCGCGCGCGGTCGGCGGCGTCGAGATGCGAAACAACCACCGGCGGCGACGGACGTGCCGGCAACAACCGCCGACGGCCGGGCCGGCAACAACCGCTTGCGTTCAACCTAGCGACGGCGTGGAACAGCTCGATCAGATCTCCAGTACGTGCCGATGAAAACGATGCATGCAATGGGAGCTAATCACGGTGATTAGCTTAGCACGTGGGACCCACCCACGTGGGGTCGTCCGTATAGATACGCCCAGGCCCTGTATACCCATACGAGTCTTGCACTGGGCTTGGATATGGGTTTCGGCGGGCAGCACAAAAAAACAAAATCGGGACCACCGTACCCCTTCGGCGATAAGTCGCGAGTTTGGAGAGGGTGCGCACCGAAGCACACCTCCAATCCAAATGTACGCCCAGCTGAAATCATGTTGGAAATTTGACGCGTGACCCAAATGACATGCCAGCAGTGGCAATAGGAGAATATGATTATATGAAGGAGATAAATGGTGGAGGAGAGATCTGGAAGGAGAGGAAGGGACTTGATCGATCTGTGATAAAACCGGTGGCTGAGGAGAGAACTGCAGTAGTTAATCTGGGTAGAAAACAAAGAAGTGGAAGTGGGTCGTCAATGCTGTGATAGTGGGGGAGAGAAAAAGGCCCTGTGGTCGTTTGGTTTCTTGGAGTGATCAGCTGCGCACCGCAAGCTAATAAAAGGTGGTCTGGACCATGATCTTGTAGGAAATCTAGTGCGTCCAAATTTGATCAAATGGCTCCAATTATTTTAGGTGATGTGGCTCATTGTGGAGGCAGCTTGCAAACATTAAATACACATAGTGTGGATCAATTTTATAGATATTATAGATTATAGATACTTTCTAACATATTTATAATTATTATGTGTGTACAGGTGATGATGTCGCAGTTACCAGACCTTTTAGAGGCGTCGTTTGATGCCGATCACCGTTGTCACCAATGGTTGGACCCGAACGCCCACTTCGACCCCCCTCACACCTTCAGGTTACGCGGCATCAAAAATAGGTTCGATGTTCACGAGCGTTATATGGATCACTTGCGCGCTCACAGACTTCTTTCATATTCCAAGCTTACATCAAGCACAGAGAAGTTTCTGTTGGACCCGTCTCTTATGTCAGTCCTTGTTGATCGCTGAAGACCTGAGACCCACACTTTTCAGTTACGTTGTAGAGAATTGACACCTACCCTAAAAGATGTGTCCATGATTACTGCTCTTCCTATCATTGGTAATCCAGTGGTCTCCCAAGTATATTCTAGTAATTGGCCGGTCTAGGTTGAAGCACGGCTTGGTGTTCCATTTCCTGTTAACACCCGCAGTGGACAGCGTCCTAGGGGTGTGCCTCTGAGCTGGCTAGTCACCCATTTTGCTAGGTTACCTGCCCGTGCTGATAATGTCAGACACGGCATCTATTTGCATATGTGTTGTATCTCTTAGGTATAATGTTCCCTTCGTCACATGGTGACGTTGTTCTTCCTAGTTTAATTAAAATTGCCCAAGAGATAGTAGAAGATCCCTTACCTCGCAGGCCCGTATACAGCTTTGGTTCAGCCATGCTTGCGCATACATACAGGGGGTTATGTCACGCTACCCAGAAAAAATCTAAGGGCCACATACTTTCCGTCAGTTATGAGTTTCTTCAGCTCTGGTCATGGGAGTACCTCCCTGTTGGACGTCCCCACCTATCCAACATAATACACCCATGCGATTTTGGCCAGGCTATACATGCCCCTCTGACATTTGGAGCTCGTTGGGTACATGCTAAAAAAAGGTGATCAACCAATGTGGTTCACGGTTGTTACCCGGAATACCACCAGGAGTTTGAGGGGCTAGAGGCTCACATGATCAGATGGAACCCATGGACGGATAATGTCGCCGTGTGGGGTGCTCAGCCACCTACACCTGATATGTATACAGGCGCCGGCTTGTGGTTGACACGTTGCAACCTCCTATTTCTTTGGATGGTTGAGACATATAACCCAGAGCGTGTCATGCGACAGTTTGGTCTCCATCAGATAGTTCCACCACCAGTACCGAGGTGACTTGACGATCTAGTTCACACGTAAGTGCGCTCATTTTGATATAAAATGTATTGCATTTTATTTTTGACTTACATCTTCGTAATTAAATATTTTATTTCATTTCAGGCAAGATAATAAAGGCTTGAATTGTGCTGACTGGAGCAGTCATAATAGACAGTGGATAGAGCTGTGGATTAATAATGCGGCATCCGATATAGTGCAGGAACATAGGTACGTTGTGTATTAAATTGGTTAGATTCTTTTCATACATGTCCTAACGACAATTATTTTTTACATTCGTAGACCATATAATGAGGCCACATATGAGCAGTACAATCAGTGGTATCGCAGTAGCACAAGGACTTTGCTCATGGGTCCTCCACCAGAGAGGACGACATGTTACACACAGGCCGAGCAGCTGGTTGTAGGGACTGAACGGACATCAGCATACCATCGTGAAATCTCGGTACTTGCATTTGTTTACAAACATAGTTTATTGCAATTAAAATAAATATTCACAACATTTTCTTATACTTTCAGTTCTCTATTTTCAGATACACGAACATAGGGAGATCGCCCGGTCTGCATCAGATGCTTTGCGGCTGCGAAACGTGAATACCCTTGAAGGAAAATCCCTGATTAGGCGTATTTTTGATACGGCCATGAACGGGCTTAAAAGATTTGGTTGCGCTCGAGATGATGTTGTTACACGAGCTTACGACATGTCGGAGGCACCGTCGTCCAGACCCAGTATGGCACGTACGACCAGTATGGCGGTACGAGCAGTATGGCGCGTACGAGCAGCATGGCGCGTACGAGCCAACCTCCTACGCGGAATCCATCATATGCACGCGTCGACTCATCCCTACTTGACCGCTCACAATCAGGTTGCATATCTCCACCACATGGTGGCACACAGGTATTATCAGATATATCTAAAATTATTAATGGTCGTATGTTCTTGTACAAGATTTATAAAATATCATCTTCTATGCACTACAAATAGGAGGAGAATATTTTCTCTACTAATCCGTTCGGGGAACGATATTCATACACCCAAGGGGAGACTTCAAACATGGACAACACCACTCGCGTATGTTCATATTTTACAAATATTCACTTACACAACACACAAATATGCCTATTATTTATGAAGCTTTTCTATACGCAGCAATCTTTTGAACCTAACTGGTCAAAAATGGAAGCTGGACTCGACTACAATATGCCTCCTCCACAGGTTCATTCAATTTTAATATATAATTTCTTCCCTAAAAAATATTGATGCCTATTACTGGTAACTCATATTTTTACGCAGCAATCTTATGATCCTGCTTGGCCCAACATGATAGCTGGTTTCGGCCACAATATGGCCCCACCACAGGGTCGTGAGCATATGCAGCAAGAATATTATGCCGGATCTTCTAGTCAACCTGACAATCAAGGGATATTTAATCAATTCTTTGCTGCTGACATTATGAGCGGACAAGAAAGTTTAATTCCTCCAGCGACACAATCTCAGCACGTACTACAAACTCCACCACAGAACAATGATGCCAGCGCCGATGATAAGGATGAGGAGTACGGCCGAGGTTTGCGCCAACATCGTCCACCACGTCGTTTGTCGCCTTTTGGTGCTAAGTAGAGACCACCACGCCGTCGTCGACAAGCGTGATATGTTGAGAACTGTTACATATTATTATTATTTCTATCTATGTATGACCTAAGTATGAGACATATTTCTATAATTTCGCATAATAATTCAACAAGTACTTCAAAATAAGATACATCAACATGCAAAAAAATCAACATAAAATTAGTTACTACCGAAATGAAGATACATCGGCACTGCCAACACCACAACTTAAAATAAACGCTACGAGTAACATTATCAGCTTCACTCTTTTCCCTTCTTCTTGCTCTTCGATGATGAACTAGCCTTGTCCTTCTTACTCGGTGGCTTAAAATCGTCGTCCGAGTCAACGCAAGCGGATGTAGCGCTTTTTCCCTTGAAATATTCATTGCTCTTAGCCAGGCTCCTCGGCGTGAGGACTTCTTCGTCATCCTCCGTCGAGTAAGCCCATGTAAATGGATACCTTAGAAATTCTTCTTGTTCCTTCTCATCCTTTGGTTTCTTCTTCTCAAACCTTGCTTGCAACCTAAGAAGCTCTTGTCGTATTTCAACCGGAGTTCGGCCAGGCATACCTGCGTGCCTAGAAAAAAGCTTGCCTACCTCAACGAGGAGGGTCACATTCGTGACCAGATCTTCGACATTGTCTATGTTATTGGCACTCATAACTGAAGAAGCGGAGGAGATAAGAGGAGCAGCCATACGTGCAATAAAACTATGATCGCCACGAGAAACCATCTTGGGGCGACTTCGATTGTGTACAACAAATGAATGCATGGGGAGGGGTTTTATAGCACGTGGCTCAGAGATTTTGGCGGGAATTCATGGCGCGAAATTTTGGCGGGAGTTCATGGCGCGAAATTTTGGCGGGAGTTCATGGCGCGAAATTTACACGCGAACTTTGTGAGGGAAATCAACATTTATTATTAATACATCTGCCGAAATAAAGATGGAAATATAACTTTAATTAAAATACGGATAATCACTACAACGGAATTTAAGATACAACGTGAAAGTAAAACATAAATTAAAATATGTAGTTACTAAAACAGATCACTCTATTTGCCCTGCGTCCAGCATGGCCATTTTCCAGTCTTGTCGCCGCATTCTTCTGCTGCCTGCGCCTCAGCAGCCCTTTCTCTTAATCTCTTTCTTTCCGCTTCACGGGCCTCCCTGCGCACCTCTTCCTTCGCATACTTACATGCAGCCTCATCATCCATCCGCTTCTGATTTACCTCGCGATTTCGAGCTTGCTCTGCCCTTAATTTTTGTATATGTCTCTCTCTTTTTGCTTTATCATTATCAATAGCCTTTTCGAAACGCTCCTTCTCATGGAACCTTTCCCATGCACGCCTCTGTTTTTCCTCCACCTCACGGCGTGCCCAATCCGGCTGCTCCTGGTCTATCCAGTGAAACCAGTTGCAAAGGGGCGGGGGAGACTGCAACGAAAATAAGACGGTTAATAAACGAAAATTAATGAAACATACCGCAGGCCTCGAGGATTTTTAATCATGCTTTTAGAACATACCGCAGGCCTCGAGGACGATGAACTTGTTCGTGCGGGTGGATCATGATCGTAATAAGCGCACATGAAATATTTCATGCCGAACTTATCAGAAAAATCCACCACCTCCTTCACCTTCGCAAGGCGGCCGCACCAACACCTCTCTGTTGTAAACCCCGGTGGCAAGCTTGCATTCTTCCTCTTCATCGGCCTAAAATCCTGGTCCGAGCAAGGCACACTCATGCTGGCTAAGGTATAACGACTTGTCACTTGTGTACCAAATAAAATCGATGACTGTTTTTATAGAGAACTGGACAGACCGAGCGGGAGAATTAGGCGGGAAATTACTGCAATCAGCAAAAAGCGAAGCAATCATCAAAAAACGAAGCGTGGGAATGAGTGCGCGTGGGTATCAGTGCGCAGGCCTGATGGTTGTGTCCCCCGGCCTGGGAACTTGCCGCCACGGCTGGTGGAGGCAGGCGCCACGTGTTGCCTGCCAAAACCCACCGGCGAGCAGCGACGAGCAACACGGAGAGCCGGGAGGCTCCCAGGACTGCTGGTGGGCCCTGGTCCCACGGGCGACGGCCCGCAATGCTCCACACGTCGCAGGGCGTGCCACGACCTATACCTGTCGGGAAGGTGTTGGATTGCTTCGATTAGCTTCTGCATGGTAGACACGTAAACATTAAATGAGCCTCGATCGGCTCTCGGGTTACCCGTGAATCGGCTCAAAGGCCGATTATGGTTCATATTGGATTCATGACAACATGGGGATCCTGCTTTATCAATACCAAGTTAAATCAATCTACGACAGTTTAGGGTTTTCACCGCATAACCGGAACGTCCTACACGTAGTTGAGCACAGCGATACGAAAGATAACGGAAAACTAGTCCTAGAGGAGGCCTAAAAACCAACGTGGAGTCGATTCCCGGAACATCCCTTCTAGGATCGGCAAACCGTACCTTACGCACTACTGGATCATTCAACCCGTTTGCAAGGCCTAACCATGTGGATATCAAACTAATCCTTGAAGAACAAGGAACAACTATAACAGATCAGATCTACTAAATAAAGATGAAGCAAGGTGCTGCCCTTACACCTAAGATAGGTGTAAAGGCAGCTAGATATCGAGGGGCAGCATAGCTAAGCAAACATATTCAGAAAAACATCGATGCAAGCCCCAAAACATCTATGATAAGGGTGTTACTCGCCATCAACAAGGCTTCAGTACGAGCAACCCGGAAGAAACCCTCGAAACAAGGGGTGGCGATGCGCTTAGATTGTGTTTGTTGTGAACGTGGTCGTCCTCCTTTCTCAATAACCCTAGGTACATATTTATAGTCCAGGGACTTTCTATCTTTGGAATAAACCTAGTCGTATACGACCAAACTCTATCTCTTAATTCTAAACTAAGATGCGATCTACCATAATGTACAAATACACGGGCAATCTAGCCCAAATTCTCGCACGAGGCCGATTCATAAACGCTTCAAGTGCACATCTTCCAAGCCCATCTCAATCACGGCCCATCTTCTGATTTGGCCAAAATCTGGTGATAACACATGCCCCCCTGGTTTTGGCAATAATAATTTCAAAACCACTCTGTTTTCCTTCATCGGGTCATGCGTTGCAGAGCAGAACCGCTACAGTGCCCTTTCATCATGATGCCTTGCCTTCTCAACTTCTCCTTGCACGATTTGACAGTTTTGGCACCGCATCCTCGAAACTGCCACAGCATTGAATTATCTTCCACTATATCCCCTTTATTTAAACTCATCCGAGCAGTTCGCTTCCACATCGCCTCCTCATCCTCTTGCTCTGCATTAGCCAGTGAAAACCCCCTTCCTCTGCCATGGACTCCTCCTCTTCTGCCTCCTTGGATCTCTCCTCCCTCTCTTCTTCCTCCCGTGAGCCGACGCCGGAGTACGACCTGATGGCGGCGTACGAGGCCCTCGCCCCACTGAAGTGGGACGAGGCGGACTGGGACTTCTGTCTGGTCAGAGGATGATGAATCCCTGACCGACGGGGAAGACAACCTCCATTTCCTCATTGATGGGGATTTGGAGGAGGAGAGCGACGACGACGCTCTCTGGGGCGAAGACATCTCCTCCGACGAGGAGAGAGGGGACACCTCCTCACGCAGTACCCGCCGATGAAGCGCTTCGCGCGGGTCGGAGGATGACGGCACGAACGATGATGAAGACGAACCCTGCGCGGCCGAGGCGGCGGCGAAGACGTCGCCGGCAGCGCCGACGGCAGCTACGACGGTGACGACGAGGGGCGGCCCCTAGACTAGGGACTCCTAGTATAGGGCTAGTAGTAGTAATTTAGGTGGTAGATCATCCTTTTGAGAGCAATCGGCTCTTAGTTGTAAGAAATCCTCTTATCAATGAAGAATGTTTCCCAATTCGATTTCTCCGATTGTCCAATTTGATTCTTCCGATTATCAGAGTAAGTCCACGCACCAAGAACCGATAGCAACGCATCGGTCTTTCGCCATAAAACGCCAATAAGGCCAAACTCAGTTACCTAATTAGACAGGTCCAAGCAGACATTCCCCAAATTCAAACGGTAACTTGATGCCTGCTCGTAATAGTTTGTTCAGAGGAGGCTGCGCAGGCTAGAGTTCTAAATGGATTGCATTATTAATAAAAAATATTTTCTTGGCCGATTTCATGCATGGCCCCCATTTTACTGCATCATCTACTTGGGAAATACTTCTTGAGATCTGGCCATTGACAGCTGGGAACTTCACGCCGCTCAGCTCCTCGAGCATGCATGCGTTACCCTTTAAAACTTGGTCGACTCTGTACGGCCCGTGCCAATTGGAGACCATTTACCATACACTTTATCCTTAGTCCCCAACGGCAACACAGCTTCCCATACCAGATCACCAACGTGGAACTCCTTTGGTCTCACCTTCTTATTATACGCGCGAGCTACCTTGGCTTTGTTCTCTTTAATTTTCTCAAGCGATCACAGTCTAAGTTCCGTTACATCCTCAATGATGTAACTCATCGAATGCGTATTCTTCGTTGTTAAATCATTACGAAACGTAATCCGTCTCGACCAGCCGTGATTTCCCGGGCAACACGGCTTCTTGTCCATAGACCAGGTGGTATGGCGAGGTTTTATCGCTCCATGACATGACATGCGATAAGCCCACAAAGCCTCTGACAATACCTCATGCCAACGTCTAGGGTGCTCGTCGATTTTCCTCTTAATCAGCTTGATAAGGCTCTTGTTGGACGCTTCAGCCTGCCCATTTGCTTGAGCATAGTATGGAGACGATCGGATCAGCTTAATTCCCATGTCCTCGCAGAACTTTCTAAACTGCGAGAAATGAAAACCAAACCTCCATCGGTCGTGATAGTGGGGGAATCCGAATCTATGAATGACATGTTCTTTCACGAAATTGATAACATCTTTCGACGCCACTGACTTCATAGGGACGGCCTCCACCCATTTAGTGAAATAATCCGTAATGGCCAGAACCCACTCATGGCCTTTGCTCGATGGAGGATTAATTTTGCCGATCATATCCATGCCCCAACCTCGAAATGGCCAAGGCTTGATGATGGGATTCATCGCTGATGCGGGTACCATCTGAATGCTCCCAAACTTCTGACATGCTTGACACCCTTTATAGTACTTAAAACAATCCTCAAGCATGGTGGGCCAATAAAATCCCGATCGCCTGATCAGCCATTTCATCTTATGAGCCGATTGGTGAGTTCCACAGGCGCCTTCCTGTACCTCGTGTTAGAGCCGATTTGACTCGGCTGTTCCCAAACATTTGAGGAGTAACCCTTCCAAAGTTCTGTAGAACATGTCATCCCCAATAAGGACATACTTCATGGCCTTGTATCTTATCCGTTTAGGTGCCCCCGAGCCGAATCTTTCAAGTAATTGAAGATATCGGCTCTCCGATCATCGGCTCCGGAGGCATGCAGACATCAGCCCCATCTGCTGCGTCCTTGTAGCCTGACGCCATTTGTGCGAGATCGTTTGCCTCGGTATTTTGCGACCTTGGGATCCAATTGAAGTTTATGTACCTGTGCCATCAGCTCACGGCATTGCATCCATAATGGGAAGAGTGTCTCGCTCTCACATTTGTATTCCTCCGTGAGTTGGGAAATCACCAATTTGGAGTCTCAAAAAGTTCCACTGCTTCTGCCCCAACTCCATTCCCTTGCACTGCTTCATATTCGGCGACATTGTTGGTGCAAGGGGTAGAGTAGCCTGATGGAGAAGGAATATGTTGCCCCCCGGGCGACACGAGTAGAACGCCGATGCCGCAACCATCATCACAAACCGATCCATCGAAAAACATAGCCCATGCACGCACGGACAGTGCTGCTATATCAATGTTGATTCGTTCAGCGATGAGATCGGCCAACGCATGTCCCTTGACTGCTTTCGCAGGCTGATACCGGATATCAAATTCCGATAATGCAAACATCCATTTGCAGAGTCGGCCTTTCAACACAGGCGACGACATATGTTTGATGACATCTGATTTGCATATGACGATAATTTCTGCTTGACAAGATGTGATGAAGCTTGGTGCGGGTGAAAAATAAGCAGAGGCACAACTTCTCGATCTCAGGGTACCTAGTTGCATCCAACATCCTTTGAGGTAGAAAACCACTTTCGGACCATCATAAACTTGCACCACCAGGGCGATGGAAGTGTCAGCTACGACAAGTAAATGTAGAATGGTCTCTTCTTTGGGCGGAACCAACACGGGTGGCGTTAGATACTCCTTAATCTCGTCAAATGCTTGTTGCTCTGCCCCCAGCGAAACTCCTCATTAGATTTAATTTTTACCAACCCCATGAGCGGCTCAATTCGTCTGACAGATTGGAGATGAACCTTCTGACGAAATTGATTTTGCCGATGGACTGGAGTTCCTTCTTCGTGGTAGGTGGCTTCATTGTCCGCACCGCCTCGACTTTTCAGGCCGATCTCAATTCCTCGTTCATGAACCAAGAAACCCAGAATTGACCGGCCGTTACACCAAAGCACACTTCTTTGGGTTCATTCTTAGTCCGAACTTTCTAGTTCGGTCCAGGACGTGTCGCAAATCTTCCAAGTGTCGTTCCACTGAAACAGACTTGACTACCACGTCATCAATGTAAATCTCCACCAACTTGCCGATCAGATCATGGAAGATGTAATTCATGGCTCTTTGGTATGTTGCGGGCATTTTTCAGTCCAAATGTCATGACTACATATTCAAACAAGCCCACTGAGCCTGGTACTCTGAATGCAGTCTTGTGTATATCTTGGAGCCATAAAAATTTGGTTGTAGCAGGCATTGCCATCCATGAAACTTAAAACCTTATGACCAGCAGCTGCATTGATCAATGTCTCTGCTACCGGCATTGGGTACTCATCCTTTGGAGTGGCTCTATTGAGATCCCGAAAATCTATGGCGACGCGCCATCGGCCGTCCTTTTTCTCACAGTACGATGCTAGAAATCCACTCGGCATACCTGCATGGCCTGATGAACCCGGCGTTCAACATTTTCTCGATCTCTTTCTTGACTTCTTCTAAGATTTCGGCCTTCATCGCGTGCTGCTGCCGAAGGCCAATCCTTTCTTCGAGAGAGCCGATGCTCAATGATGCTCATGTCTAACCCAGGCATCTCCGTGTAATCCCATGCAAAGCAATCTGGGTACTCTTTCAACAAGGCTATCATCGGGCCCCTCAGCGGATCTAACTTTTTGTTGTAAATGCGTGGCTTATCCCAGGACCAATGTCAATCTCTTCTAGCTCATCAGCCGATGTAAACCCATATCCTAGCTTTCTGTCGCCTGCTGGATCGATGATGAACACAGGCGAAACATATGGTGAGGATAATTTGGGCCGATTGCTGGAATCGGCCTCCTTTTTCATTGCATTGCTCAATGAGGGTTTACAACTTATTGGTGCTCTATGACGACTACGTGACATGCTTGAGGTGAGATCATTGCTTTTTATTTTTTGGGGCCGATCGCGAGGATCGGCCTTGCCATCGTCCATTGACTTTAGTCTTGCTACTCTGTCAGGCCGGTGGATAAGACCAGCCTCACCCCATTTTTGAAGCTTCGATGCGCTCACATCCGTCCAAACTGATTCCGAGATCGGCTCTTGGTCGTGCATCCCAAATATTCATGCGCTAATGAGATCTCGATCGAGTCATCTGCATGAACGACCTCCTTCATCTCCATCCCTTTGTATCAGGCATTGGTACATTGTAGATGGAATGCATCATTAGCATGAATCCAATCCCTCCCTAGCAGGACAGCGTAGGTGCTTTTGCTGTCGACGATGAAGAATGACGTAGGGATGGTTTTTCGGCCCACGGTTAGTTCCACGTTCAGAACGCCTTGTGCTTCCGATGCTTGGCCGTTGAAATCGCTTAGTGTGACGTTGGTCTTGATCAGATCTGCGTTAGAGCGTCCCAAACGCCGTAGCATGGAGTATGGCATTATATTGACTGCCGCTCCCGTGTCAACCAACATCTTGTTGACAGGCTGCCCATTAATATAACCTCTTAGGTACAGGGCCTTCAAATGCTGTAGCTCTTCTCTCGTGGCTTTTCAAAGATAGCGGCGTGGGCCGTAGTCAAAGCGTACTACTGGCACCTCTTCGGTCCTTGGAGCACAAAACTCCGGCGGAGTATGAACACCATGTTTGTATCGGCGATGCCTTTGCATCGGCTTTTGTCTGCTGGGGCGCCATTCTTTCTTGTGTGGATGCGTCTCTGTCTCCAACGTTTGCTGAATTTTTACGGCGGATCGGGCCGCGCTTTCCTCAACGTGTACAGGTATTGCGCTTGGCTTCCTCCAGGATTACGTAGCCTGAACCCTACGCTTTTGGGAATATGAGTCCATCGGGCACCACCTTGGCCGGTGGTATCTATCTTCATCCTCATCTTCGATTCCTCGAAGTCTTCCTCTCGAGATAACTCGGCTCGTCGGTTCGAAGGTGGAAGAGGCCCTAGACGCTTAACTGAAACCTCACTTGCGCCCTTCTTCTGCTACATTCAGGCAGTTGTCGATTGTAGGCAATTGGCTCATTCCTGAGTCCCAGCAGTGCTTGAAGAAAGGACAATCCCAGTGTCTGTCCATGTCTTCCTGCTCTCTTGACCTCCCCTTAGCGCGGTGTTCATATCCTTCGTCATCTCTATCATGTCGACGATATTTCATGTTATCTGCATCAGACCGACGATATCTTTCGTCATCCACGTCATCGCGACGTCGGTCATCTGATGCTCATATTTATTCAGGAGATGCGCGGAGCGTCGTTGGTACCGCACGTTTCTCACTTGTTCCTCGGTGAGGTACCGTCTGTCATCATATTGGGGCCGATCGCGTGGATCGGCCTCCTTCTTATCCTTGCCGCGGGAGTGACCGCTTTCTTCTTTATCCTTGCCGTGGCGGTCTACAGGCCCTGCCATGTTAATATCGAATAAGAAAGCTGGCTCGCACCTCGTGGAGTGGTTGAGTTCCACCATGTTGACGCCAGGAAACGGGTGCGTGTCCACTTTCATGGAAAACTGATCGAGGATCAAACGGCCTTGTTCTATCGCCATCTGTATCTGCCGACGCAACTCTTTGCAGTCGTTGGTGATATGGGTGAACGAGTGATGCCATTTGCAGTACGGTCTTCCGTTCATCTCTTGCGCCGTAGGGATTTTATGGCCTTCGGGTAACTTCAGCTGTTTTCCTTAAAGATAAATCGAATATCTGCTCAGCTTTGCTTATGTCAAAGTCGAACCCTTTTGCAGACCCTTGTTGTTTCACCCATTTGCGGACACGGGGCTGCCCCGAGCCCATTCAGCCACGGCGACTTCGATCTTCGCAGTTCTTCAACTTCTGCCTCGACCAGGCCTATCGGGCGCTTGAACTTATCTTGGTACAATTCGTGGCGTTGTTCATATAATGTTAATTTCTGAACCATGTGTGCCGGTGAATGTATTCCACTGGAAAGCAGATCGTTGATCGGCGCGCGAGGCCTACCACGGATCGTGCTTCTTTCTCGGTTAAACGAACCGAATAACATCGGTTCTTGACGAGTCTGAAGCTGATGATATGTCAGACACCGTCTCCCCCGCTTTCGTCGGACCTGCGTCAGATCGGCAATGCCAGCCTCGGTAGCCAGGTGATATTGTACATGAAACTGTTCTTCCGGTTGCTTCCATGGTAGATCTGGTGGCAATGAGGTGTACCACCCAAAAGCTGGTCCTGTGAGAGACTGTGCAAAGAACTTTACACGTAACGGGTCCGATGCCGAAATCATGCCCAACTGTGCCAAATATCGGCTCACATGCTCAATTGAGCTAGACCCTTCTGATCCACTGAACTTTGAGAACTCGGGGAGCCGATACTTGGGCGGCAGCGGAATCGAATCATATTCGTTGGGATACGGCTTGGAATAGCCGATTGTTCTCCTCTTTGGCAGGATACCGAACTGGTCTCTCAAGATTGTACTGATTTGTTCCATGGTATGAGCTGCAGGGGTTGAGCTTTCATGACTCGTTCGGTGGCATATTTAGCTAGCCACGCCTGCTTATCGGTATCTGCTCAAAATCCCTCCTGCTCAATCCCTCTGTTGTAATCTGGTTCGTGCGCGCCAATTATTGCGGTCGGCACGTATGTGCACACGTATCCATGTGGGATCTCTTTAGGTGGCTCATACGGGAATTGGTAATCGCGAGGATCACCTCCAACCTTGTAGACGTATGCTGGGTGAACCACTGGCTCTGGAGGCAAGCGTGAATGGCGATTGCGTGCAGTGTGGAGCAGTGCCTCTTCCTGGTGAGTTCCTAGGGCAGGCCCTGACAGGGAATACGATGCTTCATGATTTCTGAACCACTCGCACCGCAATACGCTCCAAAGTGTTCACCGGGCTCTCGAGAATGACGGTGTAGAGAATGAGCCACCATATAATTAACTTCTCGCGAGCTCGGTGCGCTCCTCCGAAGGAGAGCAGATCTACTCCATCGAGCACGCCTTCGGTGTGAATCCTTTGAACCTAATGCCATGTGTACGGGTCCTTTCAAAGAGCCGATGAGATCGGCGAGAGCCTTAAGCTCATCATATTTCTTCTTGTGATCCTCGGGCAGATCTACATACTTGACGGTTCGTCGACATCTCGGTGCGAGATGTTGACGTGGTTGCTGCGAGAGTGTCCCACGGGCGTGCGAGAATGTGTTGCCAAAACCACGGCGACAGCCGAGCAGCACGAGAGCGGGAGGCTCCCAGGCTCTGGTGGGCCCTGGTCCCTCGGGCGACGACCCGCAATGCTCGCACACGTCTGACGCAAGGCGTGCCACGACCTATACCAGTCGGAAGGTGTTGGATTGCTTCGATTAGCTTCCTGCATGGTAGACACGTAAACATTAAATGAGCCTCGATCGGCTCTCGAGGTTACTGTGAATCGGCTCAAAAGCCGATTACCCCATGGTTCATATTGGATTCATGACAACATGGGGATCCTTTATCAATACCAAGTTAAATCAATCTCGACAGTTTAGGGTTATCACCGCATAACCGGAACGTCACGTAGTTGAGCACAGCGGATACGAAAGATAACGGAAAACTAGTCCTAGAGGAGGCCTAAAAACCAACGTGGAGTCGATTCCCGGAACATCCCTTCTAGGATCGGCAAACCATACCTTACGCACTACTGGATCATTCAACCCGTTTGCAAGGCCTAACCATGTGGATATCAAACTAATCATTGAAGAACAAGGAACAACTAGAATAGATCAGATCTACTAAATAAAGATGAGGCAAGGTGCTGCCCTTACACCTAAGATAGGTGTAAAGGCAGCTAGATATCGAGGGGCAGCATAGCTAAGCAAACATATTCAGAAAAACATCGATGCAAGCCCCAAAACATCTATGATAAGGGTGTTACTGTTATCGCCAGATTTTGGCCAAATCAGGAGATAGGCCGTAAGTGAGATGGGCTTGAAGGATATACGCGTGGAGGATCTCTGAAGCGGCCTTGCACGAGAGTTTGGGCTAAATTGCCCATGTATCTGTATTTTATTAGATCGTGTTTAGAATTAAAAGGTAGAGTTTGGCCCGTGCACGGTTAGGTGCCCGTTAGAAAGTCCCCGGACTATAAATATGTATCTAGGGTTTATGAAATAAACAACAATCACGTTCACAACAAACACAAACCAGGCATCGCCACCCCTTCTTCGAGGGTTTCCTTCCGGATAAGCATCATGCGCCTAGATCGCATCTCGCGATCTAGGCAGTACACGTTATTCGTCTACCTTGTGCTACTCGTGTGAAGCGTTGTTGATGGCGAGTAGCACTACCTATCTTAGGTGTTTTGGGGCTTGCATTGATGCTTTTCTTATGCATATATCGCTTAGCAATGCCGTCCCTCGACACCTAGCTGCCCTTACACCTATCTGGGTGTAAGGGCAGCATCTTGCTTGTTCGTTACTTAGTAGATCCGATCTTTTATAGTTGCTCCTTGTTCTTCAAGGATTAGTTTAATATCTGCATGATTAGGCCTTATGCTGGGGTTGGATGATCCGGTAGTGCGTTAGGTGTTGTTTACCGTTCCTATAAGGGATGTTCCGGAATTGACGTAATGTTGGTTTTTAGGCCTCTTCTAGGAATAGTTTTCATCATCTTTCGTATCTAGGCCCAACTACGCGTAGGACGTTCCGGTTATGCGGTGAAAACCCTAAACCGTAGATTGGTTTAGCTTTGTTTTGATCAAGCAGGATCCCCATGTCATTGCAAATCCAACGTGAACCATGGGGCAATCGGCTCTTTGAGCCGATCCACAGGGCAACCTGAGAGCCCATAGGGCTCGTATTTAATGTTTACGTGTCTACCATGCAGGAACATAATCGAAGCAATCTAACACCTCCTGATCGGGTCTAGGTCAGGTGGCACGCCTACAACCGCCGGGACGTGTGCGGAAACTTGCGGGACGACGCGAGGTGCCGGGGTCCACTAAGCGGCCTTGGAGCCTCCCGGCTCTTCGTGTTGCTTAACCTTGCTCGCCGGTGAGTTTTGGCGAGCAACGATTACTCGCCATCAACAAGGCTTCGATCGAGCAACACCAGATAACGATAAACGTGCGCCTAGATCGCAAGATACGATCTAGGCACATGATCTTACCCGGAAGAAACCCTCGAAACAAGGGGTGGCGATGCGCCTAGATTGTGTTTGTTGTGAACGTGGTCGTCCTCCTTTCTCAATAACCCTAGGTACATATTTATAGTCTGGGGACTTTCTATCTTTGGAATAAACCTAGTTGTATACGACCAAACTCTATCTATTAATTCTAAACTAAGATGCGATCTACCATAATGTACAGATACACGGGCAATCTAGCCCAAATTCTCGCACGAGGCCGATTCATAAACGCTTCAAGTGCACATCTTCCAAGCCCATCTCAATCACGGCCCATCTTCTGATTTGGCCAAAATCTGGTGATAACACCACGCCAGCGTGCCGCCGCACCCTGTGGCGGCAGGGCCCACCTGGCTCGATGGCGCTAACGGGACGGTCGACGGCGACAGACGGCAGCGGACGTGCCGCCACACGCGACGGCGGTAGGGCCTGCCGCCACAGTCGGCGGCGGCACCCGCCACGTGTCGCCTGGCTAGCGTGTCGTCGTGGTACTTTTGCCATTTTCACTGAGAGGTGGTCCTTTTTGCCATTTCACTGGGGCAGGTGGTACTTTTAGACAAAAATTCGCATTACTAAAGATAGAAGTTCTGTGTGGACTAATTCTAACGACACTGTCGACAATGTGACGGTACAAGAGATGGATGGTTTTCTAAAGGAAGAACAAAGAAAAGGAACTTCAAGAAGCAAGCTACACATGGTCACGTGCAAGCTACCAAACAAAGCACTAGGATTGAAGTGAAAATTTGGACAAGGCAGTGGAGTTTAAGAAGAGAAGCAATCTGGAGGGGCCTAACAAGAAAATGAAAGGTACAATGTTGTCAAACATTTTTAGTCTTCTTCCAGTTGATGATCTAGATACCATGGCTACTGATATAGGGATAGATATTTCTGGTATAAATAAGGAGTGTATAGATATAGAAGCACCTTATAAGGAGACGTTTTGTCATGATACTCCTAGTGCTGATAGTAATAACAGTGGTTTACATTTTATTCTTTTTGCTGAAAGTAACAATAGTAATACTAGTAGTTTACATTTGGATAATAATCCTCTTGTTGATAGTAATAATAGTAAGAATTGTAGTTTACTTTTGAATAATAATCTTCTTGCTGATAGTAACAATAGTTGGTGTAGTACTAGATGTGTATGTGTAAATGCAATAGGACAAAGGGCTAAGCAATCCCTAAAAACTACTTATAGTTGTGGAAATAATGCTCTAGATAATAAGATAGGATTATTTATTATGACTCTGAGATAAGGACTCCATATTGAGGAAGAGGTAGATTCTTTAGAAGAGAAATGTATAAAGGTAATTAGAAAATCTCGGGGCACGCCCCCGGAAGAGATATTTATGTTAGTGTCTTTCTTTAATATTAGAGGGATTTTTGTCCCTTGTAGGAAAAAGTGTTTACAAGACACTATCATTCCTTTAAAAGTAGATTACATTGGTTTTAAGGAAACTAAGAAAGAAAAATTCTAAAGAATGTTCTAGGAAATTGGAATTTTATTTGGAATTATTTTCTTGCAAAGGGTTTAGCATGAGCTATCTTCGTAGGGATTAATTAATGAAGATATCTTTGATGTAATTTTTTGGGAGGTTAAGAAGTTTTATGTTAGCTTTGTGGTTAAAATTAAGAGTTCTGGAACAGTTAAGAGGCTGACAATTGTGTATGGCTCCTCCTATGAGGAAGGCAAGAATGCTTTCATTTATGACTTGCATGAACTTTTCCTCAATCGGGATGTCCTAGCAATGATAGGAGGTGATTTTAATCCAGTTAGATGTTAGAGTGACGAAAGCAATGGGGTGACAGATTTAAATGGGTTGACAAATTCAATGCTTGGATTGAAATGTGGGCTCTGATAGAAATAGGGTTAGCTGGTAGATCTTTCACCTCGGTTAATAACCCAAGTAATCTAATTATGAGTAGATTGATATGAATTTTTGTACTACTAGTTTTGAAGCTCTTTAGAGCTTTAGCAAGGTTGGGGAGTGATCACACTCCCATCCTCTCAAGGGAGGCTCACATTCCCATAAAGAGTGGTTTTAAATTTGAAAAGCGATGGAGTTACCATATCTTTTAATGATGTGGTAGATAAATCTTGGAATATGAATGCTAATAGTGTTAATGTTTTAGATATTTGGCCTAGTAAGTTGAGGTATTTTAGGAAATTAGCTAAGGGGTGGAGTGCAAATCTTGATGCTGAAATTAGAAAAATGAAAAATCCCTTATGGAAGAATATGATAACTTAGATCTATATTAAATCTGAAACTCAAGATCTTCAAGAGGATGAAAGAGCTAGGCTAAATGAAATTTATGTAGAGCTTAGCAATTTTTGGCTAATAGAAGAAATTAAAGCTAAATGGAGATCTAGAGATAGAGACATAAGTGAGGGAGATAGAAATACTACTTACTTTTATGCTATGGATAATTAGATAAGGAGAAAAAATGATTTCGGTTTTAGATGGACATGATGGACCAGTTACTGAAACTAAAGATATGATTAAAATAGCTACATCCTTTTATAAGGGGTTGTTTGGTAAAGGGGACATACCTGATTAGGCTTAAGGATGATTTCTTCTCAAATAATGAGAAGGTAACTCCTGAAGAAAATATCATGTTGGAAAGTAGGTTTACCTTAGAGGAAGTGAAGGAGGCAGTATTTGGCTCATATGCTGATGGAGCTCCTGGACTAGATGGGCTTCCTTTTTTTTCTTCTACCAACATTACTAGGAGTATGTTTGTTCTGATTTGATGCATCTATTTGATGCTTTGTTTGAAGATAGGCTAGATATTTTCAGGTTAACTTTTGCTATGATATATAACTTCAATTCCAGAAGAGAATGATGAGAGGTCCATAAAGAAATTTAGGCCCATAAGTCTGTTGAATTGCAGTTTAAAGATTTTATGTAAGGTGTTGACTAAGAGGCTAGCAAGAATTACTGGCAGGCTTATTTCTCAGTGTCAAACTGCTTTTATCAAGGGAAGATTCATTCTTGAAAGTGTGGTGTCTGCGCATGAGATTGTTCATGAGGTATATAGGAAAAAGCAAGAAGGTTTTTCTAAGATAGATTATGAAAAAGGTTATGATAGGGTTAACTTGGATTTACTTTATGAAATTCTTGCACTTAGCGGTTTTGGTCCTGTGTGGATTAGACTCACCAAACAGTTGACCACTGGTGGTTCTGTAGGGGTAGATGCTAATGAGGTTGGGAGTGATTTTTTTCTGACTGGGAATGGTTTGAGACAGGGTGACCCTCTGTCACCTTGTTTGTTTAACTTTGTGGTTGACGTTTTCTCTAAAATGCTCATTAAGGGTAGCGGTGTTGGTTTAGTTAAAGGTTTGTGTCCTAACCTCTTCCCAGGGGTGTAATCTATTTACAATATGCAGATGATATCTTGTTGTTTTTAGAAAAAAGACACTAGAGTTGCTAGAAATTTGTATATGACTAAATGCATAGCAACATCACAATTCACAGCTACAACATGGCCTTTGTGCATATCCAGGTGGCGCTAAGTTGGAGCAGCTGTGAAATACTTAATACAATCTTTGCACCAAAAATAACTTACATGTAAATATGACTCCACGTCCTAACTCAGTATGTCAATATTACAGCCAATGTTTACATGAGATGTGATTCTATCATTGATAGGGAGTTGAGACATGTTCATCAGCATGGACCGCATTAATGTGAAATACAAAACATATAAGCTTGACTAGAATCGGATTACAACGTCCATGGCATGCGTTAATGCTTGACCCACTGCGCAGATTCATCGCTGTCAATCTGTGATGTACTTTTACACCTATTTCTAATATGTATGGTTCACAAATACGAAGTCTGGCTAATGTCTATACAAAGTGTGTATGCTATTCTGTGATGCTCTAGCGCGGAGGTACAACCAGTCAATCTTCATTTGCAAGCGACTTCTTGACATCAGTTTCTGTACGGCTCTCCGTGGAGTGAGGAGAACGGATGCTTCCAGGCGTTTGACAGGCCGCCATCGTCTTGCAATGCTCTGCCTCATCGTCACGTATATTGACGAATACATCATACAAGTTATCTGCAATGGTATATGGGAACCAGTTAGAACACACATAATCTTTATAGCGAAAGCATTCAAGAGGAAAATCCAACTTCTCGTTTATAGGCGTTATGTTATCAGTACAGACAGTTAAAAACGAAATTCCAGGAGCAGGAGCTAGTGATCAGGTAACAATCTGCTGAAACGAATCATGACAGTGATTTGATGGGTCTTATATTATACTTTCCAGCAATGAACTCTTGATTTAATCAGATGAATCAGCGAAACTAATTTCCCAAGCAACAGTAAACTTGTTAAACCCAGACATTCTGAAAAAGTTAACTCGGTCAAGCAGCTAAGACTCAAGAGCCAGAAAGAACTATACCAACTTTAGGCCTCCTAGAACTTGGGGCTCTTGATGTTTGAAACTCATCTGAGGATATAAGCCATGAAAGCAATAAGCATACATATTAATGGTCAATATAAAGCATTAAGATAAACATGTTCAAGTAAGGGCCTACCAAATAGGTAAAGATCCTCATTCATGTAATAGTTTATAGCTGCCTCTGGAGCTGGTAGTTTTAACAACTGATCTGTTGAAAAAAGAGGAAAGTAGTGTGCATTATGGAATTGGAAGTTGTCATCACAGGAAAGTAAACATGTGTTCATTGGAAAAACAGACCAAATGAGTTAGCAACTTGCCAAGTGTCCAGGTAGCTAGACAACAAAACTATGTAATTATGAACAGAAGGTAGTTCAAACAAGGGAAACAAGAGGCAACCAAACTTGGCTATGTCAGCTAATGTCTGATATCCAGGCTACTGTTATTCCATAAAATCCTAGGTATACAATTTAATCAAAACACATAGCACCGAAGGTGATGGTTAGCTATTGTACAAGTTATCAATTCATATACAACAGGAAGAATAGTTAGCCCAGTAAGGTTGTCTTACCTCCATTGACCTTAAGGAACTTGTCATAAGTTGAGTATGCATGCCTCTCAACACACTCAGAAAAGTGGTCTGTATATAATAGGATAACCGAGTTCAAGCATTATCATCATAAAAGCACAGTAATAAGAAGAAAACAGATACTTCATGATCGGAACTAATATCTGTACTCACATGCCATTCTTGGGCTCAGCATGTACATGCCAACAGCTATGAAGTAGTAGAAAACGGCACTAAACCGCGCAAGGAAGCGATCAATCCATTCAGAATTGCCACCCAATTCCTGATATGAGCCGAGAGGAGGAAGAAAGTAAGAAATATGCATAACCGCAATCGAACACAGAACGCTATCTCGAGCTCAGGTTAATTGCACAGAAGAAAACATGGCACGCTAACAACGAAACTCATTTTGGCATAACAATTGAGTTGAAAAATATATAATGATTAAGAACATACTTCCATGATCAAGAGATGATGGAACTCATTCATGCTTTCAGCAAAGTGCACTTTGATATAATCCGCTTTCCTCGACCAGCCGAAGGTCTCGTACAAGTGAAGCACCGATATAAAGGCTGCTCAACAGATAAGAAGTCAACAAAGCAGAGGCAGTAAATGGTAATGCGAGAACTTCAGTGAGCCTCACCGAAATACGGCACCCTGGCGATGGTCTCGAGCACGAAGAACCTGGCGTAGTCGCGGTCACGGTACAGAAGATCAAGAATCGCGATGATAAAATCCTGTGGGATGCACAGAAAGAGGTAGAACAACCACATGTTCAGAGTTCAGACAGGCTTAAAATATGATCCCTAATCTATCACGACTCACGAGTACTACATGGAGTCAGGTGCCTGCTGTGCTGTATCACTGATTGATCACTCACCGTGAGGAAGATGTTGAAGGACTGCTCTAGCCTGACGACCCAGTCGTCGTCGTCCGTGAGAGCCACCGCTTCCGGCGGGCCCTCCGCCGCCTCCCTGACGGGGAAGGACTCCTCCGCCACGGTCTCCTGCTGCCTCACCTTCTCCCGCTGCGTCGCCTCCGCGCGGAACCTCCTCCTCCTGCGCGGCAGGGCAAGACAAAGTTGCAGCGCGGGCGAGCGAGAGAGGAAGATGAGGATCGAGTCGAGCGGGTTACCCGGAGACGAGGACGACGGGGCGGCGGGCGCGGGGCGCGACTGGGAGGGAGAAGGGAGGAGAGCGCCCGGCGGGGTTGGGGGAGAGCGCGGCGGGGATAGGAGACGCGGAGGCTGAGGCGACCCCGGCCATGGTGGTGGGGCTTGGTGCTGTGTGTGTGTGTGTGTCGAAGTAGGAGAGGACTGAGGGAAGGAGGCTGGTTGGTCTACTCTGCCGTGTGGACGGCGACGCTCGCGGAAACGACGAGCGGCCGGCGGCACCCGGCACGGTAAGTCGCCGTCGACGAGCGGGACGGAGGAGACGATCAGTCCAGTGTGATCGAGTGGCCAATGCGTGGATGGGCCGTTGCCGACTGGAGCCCAGTCACGTGGGCTCGCTTTGGCATATGTGGAGTTGTCTACACGACTTGATATCTTATCCATAGCCGAAAACAATTCCAAAATCATATCCTGAAATCTTACGAGCGGCCGCGTGCCACACGAACCTCACGGGCACACGCACTACGCCATAGGTTGTTGCGTCCCACTGGTAGGCTAGCTAATGTTAGGTGCCGTTTTTTAAAAAGCTGTAACTTTTAAACCGTGCGATGAAATTACAATTCGTTTTCACTTTTAAAATCTCCACGATGAGAGCTTCAAAACTAGACCACATTTTCATATGTTTCGACGAAAGTTTTTAATAAGCAACTTTGATGCGCGACAGAGCAACTTTATTGCGCAGAAAAACAACTTTGGTGTGCGACAAAGCAACTTTGGTGTGCAACGAACATGAACACTTTTTGGTACACGAAGGCACAATTTTTGTGCCCGACAATAATTTTGGTGTCCATGGGACTAATTTGAATGTGTGACGAAGCAACTTAAGTGCCCCGCGGAGGAACAATTGTGCCCGGCGACGCAGTTTTCGAACCCTGGAGAGCAACTTTGACGCCGAGAGCAAAATTAGTATCCTGCAGAGCAACTTTAGCACTCGACGGAGCAAATTTGGTTTGTGACGGTCCAATCTTGGCGTCCAGTGAAGCAACTTTGGTGCCCACCGAATAAATTTTGACGGATGGCTGAGCAACTTTGGCGTTCAGCAATGCAACTTTTATTGTGAATGTAGATTTACGTTGTGCAGCAAAGTTGCTTCCCCCAACACTAAAGTTGCATCGTCTCGCATTATAATTGCTTTGTCGCACGTAGAAGTTGCTTGAGAAAAAACTTCATCAAAATACATAGAAACGAGATCTAGTTTTGAAGAGCTCACCGCAAGAAATTCAAACGTGAAAGCGGATTCTAATTTCGACATCTAGTGCAAAAGTTATAGGCTTTTAAACATTTTAAAAGGATAATTAATGTGCATGATGTCATCATAGTGCATGTGCTACAATAATCATAAATAATAGGTGTTCACACGGACAAAACTAGTCTGCTTCCTTTTTTGGTTGAGTGCTCAGATGTACCAATGGGCACGCGGCCGCTCCCTAGACTCATCCAAATCATATATATTCCCTCCGGCTTTTAAATTTAGTACAAAGTTATACTACATCTGAGTAAATTAAAAGAAATCGGAGGGAGTGTTGTATATAAGTTTTTAAATAAAATAGGAACAATTCTGGGGAAATGCACTTTGGCTCATAGGAGTATTTGCCCATTGTGTGAATCCATATTTCGAAGTATCAAAAAATTCTAAACTAAATTTTTACATGTACATCTGGACATTTTATGTTGGTACACAAATTTTCAAAAAATAATTTTTTTATGTGGCTCCTGTAAAAAAGACAAATTTTATTGTTGTAACACGACTACGTACAACACGTTTTTTTGTCTTTTTTGTACACACCACACAAAATGTTGTTTTTCCATAAAAATTTATGTAC
The DNA here is from genome assembly GCA_030979885.1 of Lolium multiflorum. NCBI lineage: Eukaryota > Viridiplantae > Streptophyta > Magnoliopsida > Poales > Poaceae > Lolium > Lolium multiflorum. Next base: position 313,022,979 of record CM061748.1, on the reverse strand, counting down.
AAACATAGAATGTCACGATGTACACCAAAAAATTTATGTCAATTCTTTTAACATTTTTAAAATTAATTTTTAATTATTTTGAATAATGGGAGCATTTACTCCTATGAGCCAAAACACCACCTCCCAATTCTGGCCTTTATCAATAATACATATATACTTCACGCATGCAAAATCGCAACGCGAAACTCTTTTACTTTTTTCGAAAAGGGAGCATTGCCCCAACCTCTGCATCAATTCGATTATTCTCAAGACTTTACAAGAGGAATACAAAAATCAATTCGAAACCACCTTCCTAGCGACAACTCGCTAAACCTATAAGAAAAGATGAATGGGGTGTTAAGAACATAGCCACTACCCTGACCTCACACCAACGCACATCATCTAAAAATCGAATGTTTTCCCAAGCCTCCTATTGACGGGTAAGAAGCACAATCAGTCTAGCAGACCCTCTGCGCACGCTATTGCATACACCAAAGAATCGCTACCACCGTCTTCCGCGAGCCCATCTCCATGAGAGATCAACGCATTGACCCTGCCAGGCATGTCATCGACGCGCCACGATGCCAAACGACACGACATCTCCAAGAGTGAAACTCTTTTTACTATGGCTACACAAAAATATAAGATCTGATTCTTTTTGTACATTTAAAAGTGTGATACTCACACGTCCACACTTTTGTCATTCTATGTAGCCCAAAATACAAAATGTTTCCAATTGATTATCTGCACTTCTATGGTATATATCACTTGCTACATCTTCTTTTACAGAATTTTTTAAAACATAGAAACAAAACTATTGATTTTTTATATAAAAAAGGGGACCAGTGCACCAAATATCCTAGCATATGCGGAGTTGTCGGAATCTTTATATAAATAAGGGGACCACCAGTGCAGCAAATATCCACTCATAATAGCATATGCGGAGTTGTCAGAATCCAGTATCGATCTTACACGATTTGATTTGATATCTTTTCCATAGCCGAAAACAATTCCAAAATCATATATACTGTGTAGTATAAGCTTTTTAACAAAAATATATCTTATCCATAGCCAAAAACAATTCCAAAATCATATATACTGTATATAAGTTTTTTTAACAAAATTTTAAACAGTTCTGGACTTTGCCAATAATATATACTACAAGCATGCAAAATCTAAATGTGGAACTCTTGTTACAATGGCTAAAAAAAATGATAAAATCAGATCTTTTTTTGTAGATTTAGAAATGTGATACTCACATCCACTTTTTTTACCGGCTTGTTTGGTGGGAGAGAATTAAAGAGAGGCTTGTTTGGTGGGAGAGAGTTAAAGAGAGGATAATGGCAAATCGGCAATTTAGAGCGGCGAGATATAAAATACTCATCCGTCCAATTTAGACAAGTGGAAATTTACACATGGGAGTGGAGATTCTAACTCTCTCCATGTTAACAATAGCAGGGGAGGAGGCGAGAATTAGAAGGGTTGTATTGCAGAGAACATGTTGGCCGTTCTGTTGGAAACCTCAAGGGAATCAGTTTATGTTCTGTGGGAGTAGAACATCTCTACCATTCATCATAAGAGTTTGCAGCATGCAAACTCGAAACCCAGAGGAATCGTAGTATGCGTCAACCAGGCAACAGCAAGCTTTAGAGTTCTCCAAACGACATGGCAACGGCACAAATATCACCAGGACTAGCAAATGATACATCAGCCCCATCATAATCAATCAAACAACTGGTTACTCACTAACGCTACAAAATTATCCACGGCTGAACTGGAAAGACTACTTTTAGTCAACCGAGAGCCTAGGGCTCCTTTAATTTCTATTCTCAGGCAAGCCCATCGACTGTTTTCTTCAAAACTTCGTGTCATGTTCAGCCTGCTGCTGCGTGAGAGCTAGTGCTAGCATTTGCAGAGGCAGCGCTACTCAAAGGGGCCTCGGTGCCCTGGCCCTTCACAAAGGACCCATTACTTGATGGGGCATCGGCGTTATTACCCGATAGTCGGGGAGGGTCGGAGCTCTTGGAACCATGCCGATTGCTCCTGAGCCTGGTTCTCAGCTTACTGAAGGGCCGCCAGTGCCACTTGTTGTGCGACTTTATTTGGCCCATCAGCTTCTGCTGCTCCCTCCGGAAGGCCCGTCGGGTATACCAAGCTCCGCCGCGCCACCCAAAGGCATACCTGGTGATCACAAAAGATTAGCAGGTTTTATAATTCAGGTTTGCGGGATGATAGCACAGATATTGGGTGTTCTTGTTTGGATGATTCCTAGATTAGTTGCAGAGATCAGGGCCACTAATGTTAGCACCCACTCGTGCTAAATTAGAAGAAAGGCGTGACAGGAAGTTTGCATAAAATCAGTTCTGGAGTTCCTTTGGTCTATGTACTGAAGATCAGAGAAAAACTATGTCCTTTGTGCACGTGCCAGTAATGTGGCCAGGGTATTCTACTAAATACATAGAAACATCACAGCTAGGCCTTTGTGCATATCGAAGTGGTTCTAAGTTGGAGCAGGGTATACAAAACCAGCTGTGATACTAATTTACTAAATAAAAACTATGCAGAAAATAAAAGCTAATCTTCAAAGCAACCAAAAAATAACCAAAATGTAAATATCGTCCTACCTCAGTATACAACCACTTTGTATATGAAAATATGATACCATCATTGATTGAGAGTTGTGATGTATTGATCAATGATCAGCATGGACTGCATTAATGTGACAATACAAGCTTGACTAGGGAATTGGGAACTTAAGTAGCATGTACTAAGAAAGTAAGCAACATGCTTTGTGACAGAAGAAAATACATATATTATATAACCCAATATACAGTAAATGTGAATTACTAGAGAAGGTAATTTATACGTTAAGAACAGCATGAACATACCCAACAACCGAAGTTGTCAATGCCGTGGCTATACAAGCTGGAGTGCTAATATTATTGGAAGTGACAATCTTTTTAATCTCATCGTGTTCATTTCGGTGAGTATCCCTCAACTGTTCAGAAAATAAAATAAAAGAATGATGTCAATGATTATCCAAAGTACACATAGCAGTAAAAGTAATAAATAAACCACTGAATTTATCTCTAGTACTCTGTCGACAATGAAGTTCGAAAGGGGAAATGAAAGCAGATGGTTCAAACTCTATGAAATTGTGACAATCAGAGTGTAGAGAAATCCACTGTCCTAAACTGTCATAACTTATCTCGGCATCAACAAGTATGAAAGCGTGTAGCACTGAAATAACAAAATAGCACATGTATTCTAAGTGTCTTATGCTCCATAATGTAATATCCTACTGCCTGGAGCAATCTTGAACTTTTGTGAAGTATGATGTCACACAGTGATAAATGCACATAGAACAGGAAAATAATATACAGCATTCACAAAATAAGCAAATGAAGAGACTATCCTAAAATGCTTACGGATTGCTCAATTGAATGAAGCCTCTGGTCAATCTTTGATTGCTGCATATGACGAAAAGAATAACCTATAACAAGAAAAATTAGCAGCGTCTATTAGATTTTTAAAATCATCCAGAAAGAGAATTCCCAAAAAACTTGAGAAACAGTACAATATACAACATAATTATATATGCTGCACTGGCACACATTATGAAAGACAGCATGACCAAACATAAAGTGGATTTCCAATGTATTGTAATACACGAAAGGGGACCTATCAGTTCACAAGGCAGTAGTCTGACTTCAAATTAAGCGCATATGGTCCCTCAAAAATTAACCACACAAGCTGGAATTACTTAGAATTTAATTAGGTAAGGAGCAAAAGTAGTTGCACATCTCAACTTAGATTTCATGCCAACTAAACCAAGGATCACCAAAGAATCCAGCAGTAAAAAAAAAGTAATTTGCTAATTGCCTTAATAGAGAATAGCAGTTGCACAACTGCAGTCACTCGGATAAACCAACTGAAAAAAGAAATCAATTAGATGGTAACTTTGTGCACTTGCATTCAGTCATCACCCACCAACGAGAGTACGAGACCCTTGGAAACAAAATTGTTCTAGACTTCTAGTGCAACTGTGGCTCCAATCTTCCGACTGAGGGGCGTTCAACAGTCTTAACAACATAGCAGCTGCACAACTGCATCACCCGCTCCGTCAGATTGCAGGGATTAAAAATCCTAACCAATCGGATGAGCCAGCGGTTCACTCTGAACTCGGAAGTTACGAACAGCATACGAAGTTAGGAACTGCGGGGAAAGCAGGGGGCAGGAGCGTACCGGCCCACGCCGTGAGGACGGAGGCGATGGATGTGCCGACGGTGAACACGACGCGGTGGTTCTCAAACACTTCCTGCACAAATCAGGGAATCAAACACACGAATACAGCGGCCAGCCAAATAAGGGACATGGGGGGGCGGGGTTTGATTGGGTCGGGCAGCGAGCTCACCTTGGTGGAGAAGAAGGTGTCGCGTACGGCGGCCCAGGAGTTGGTCGCCCGGCGCCGGACGTTGGGCAGCAGCGCCGCGCGGCGCGCGCCGCCCAGCAGGCGAGCCGCCATCTCGCCCGATCTCGGTGGGAGTCTTTTCCTGCAGGGGATTTGGAATTGATCCCGTTTCCTTGTCGCCGCGACGAGTGCGCGACCAACTTGCGAAGAAAGAAACCAACGTAGCGGCTATGGTGGGGGAGCGTCAGTCGGAGTACAACGCGGCGGCGACAGTGGACACTGAACCGGAATCGTATTCCTTGGACTACATTTAGCCAGTTCTAGCCGATTTTTTATAATTTAACCCCTTTTCATTGGATCCGGTGTTAACATGCATAGGCTCTCTCTTTAGTACATTTTAAACATATTCTAAATGTTAAAAAAATTCAAAACAATATATTGCGTGCATACCTTCGCATCCTACATGCACATAAAGTTATTTCAGCAAAAACAAACTTTTGTGTGCAGCCAGCCTAAAGATGAGATTTATTGCTAAAATAAGACATTCCCGAAAGATTTTTGTCTTTATACAGGACGTAAAAGTGGACGAAACCGAAAAAATCCGGCGACAATACGAGTTCAGGCCGCGCGCAGAGGCCAATTTGGCCGCATTTTGCATCAAATTAATTAGCGCGGTTAGGTGTAGTAAGTGGTGCCAGGTTTGCTAAGCGGCGCTATGTAACTTATGATGCTAAGACGGAGCCGGCCGGTGGCGCGAAGCCCTGAGTCGATCTGCTACCCCTATTTGAGGCGAAGGAGAAAGCGAGGCGGCGGGAGTGAGGCGCAGCGTTGGCGGCTGGGAGCAGAAGCGAAGAGCGAGAGAAGCGAGCGAGAGCGGCGCGGGCGAGAGGGTGTAACGGCTAGCTGACGTGGACGAAAAATCCGTTGGGGTAGCCGTTGCTGGTTCAAAAAATCCGAAAAAAAGCCAAAAAACCCTAAAATTTCATCCCCACCCGCTATAAATACCCCCCATATGGTTTCACTCACTCCACACCCATTTCATCTCATTCATCTCCTTCACTCTCTCAAATTTTCTCCACCATGTCCGGTTGGACTCCACCAGATTTGACCACGTTCACGGATCTGTTGCAGCCCGACGGGTCACCAATACACCTACATGATGTCTCTCCGACACATCGTCGCTCCAATGTCGGTTCTTCGCCGCTTCCCCGAGTTTTATACTCCTCCGGCACACCACCTCCGGGGCCATATGGGCTCCACCTCTGGCGCCATATGGTTCATACCCTCCGCCTCCGTATCCATACCCCCAACCACCTCCACATGCTCCACCTACAGGTAGCGGGAGTGGCACTGTACCTCCTTACCCACCACCTTCGTACGGTTCATACGCTCCACCTCCGTATCCATACGCGCCATATGGTCGTACCCCCCACCACCTCCTGAAGCCAGTGCGCCAAGCTCCGAGTCCAATGCCGCGGAAACAATCGTACCACCGCGTGCAAGAGGCTTGACTGGACAATGACGAGAAAAACTGGTACTTTACTTACCCATCACATATTTATTTCGGGATTGGTTCTTGCTTGAATTTTCACTAACAATATCTATTTCGGGGTAGGTTAATGCTTGGCTTTTTAACTCCAAGGACTCTGTTGCCGGTAATTGCAAGAACGGCACTAGTTTTTGGGGTCAGATAGCTGCAACCTTCAACTCTACCTCGGATTCTGCCCGTCATCGGACCTCGAAGCAGCTGAAGGATCATTGGAACGCCTACAACAAGGAGGTGTCCCTGTTCAATTCATACCACATCCAAGAATCAGCGTTACGTCAGAGTGGAGCAGACGATGAGATGGTCATGAAGGCGGCAATGGAGAGGTACGCGAATGACAAAAGAGTGACTCAGCCGTTCAGACGGCACCACTGGTGGCAAGCTGTTCGCAATGAAGCGAAGTGGAAAGGACAACATGGTCCTGGTAGTGGAACCGAGTCCACTTCCAAGAGAAGCCGTCTAGGAGTTTCTGGTGAGTACGGCTCTAGCGAGGCGACGACGGAGGAGGAGCGTCCAACGGGCCGCGATAGGGCCAAGGCCGCGGCACGTAAGGGTAGGAGGAAGGGGAAGGAATCCTCATCCAGCAGTGAGGTAGGAAGTAAATCCTTCGCGATGAGGAACATGATGAAGGGTTTAGTGAAGGCTAAGCTATTCAAGCAATGGAACAAAATGAAAGACCGATCAACCGACGACATGAACGAAGCAGAAAAGCGCAAACATGCGAAGGCCATCAAGATGGTGGAAAAAGAGCTTGGTCTGGAAGATGATGACGACGAGGAGGAGGAGCAGGAAGAAGAGGAAGAGGAGTAGAATTTTTATTTATTATGTAATTTTCAAAATTTATTATGCAATTTTATTAATTATTATGTAATCGGTAACATTTTTAGTTGAATAAAATAATTTTCTTGCATTATTTTGAATGTCTAAAAAAATCGAGTGAAATAACTTAATCTGAAAAGAAATGGTGATGTGGAGGAGAGAGAAGTAAGAGCTGACACTATAGCCTGTGCACTGGCACCGTGGGGTGAGAGTGGGGTGAGAGTGAGAAAAAAAGCTGACGTGGCAGGCTATAGTGGTGTGGTGCATTGGCACCAGCCTAAGTAATTTAGGTCGACACAGACTTCCAACTATCCCAATGTCTCCATCTACGAACATCTAGTGAAACATAGCATAGTCTAATATCTCGGTCGACACAGCTTTTTAAAGTACACAAAAGGAGAAGCTGATCTCAGCTTCAAGATAAGTTGCTCTTTCAATTACCCGCAGATTATCTTCACTTTAGGTGCCCGGCCATGTCGACGCCCAAAAACCTCACTTGCAATTTGACGAAGGCGAACGGAAACCATTCGCACCTTTTCCTTCTATAGATTTTTTCGTTCATTCAGCACTCAATACAAAGAGGAAGAATTCTCTGAAAACAAGCATAAATTCTTGTAATAAGCCAACAACTCCTATCATTGCAACCGTTCTACGCTTTACATAAAACCGAGGGATCCAGTTCTAGCATAAAATCAAAGAATCAAAGAATTTAACCGGTCAATTTAAATGTTTACTTTTCTGTTGTAGTTTGTGGGGTTAATTTTTTCGCTCTGTGCGATAGTGATCTTGCTCATGGGATTCAGTTCTTTGCTTCAGGGATTCAATTGATGTACTGATGTTTTTAGATGGTTTATTTTAAGGATGATAATTAAGGTGGATGTTACTAACTTTGAAAGATGATTTAACTTCCTACGAGAGACTTTGATTTTTTAGCTTTCATCAACCAAGATTGATTTTTATGGACGTACATGGTTAATGCATTGTGATGCGCCGCCGTATCAATCATGATGGGGGGGCACCCCCCCCTAACCTGAAGAATGCTTTTAGCATAATTGGTGGGTTGGGTTAGTTCTTCGCTTTGGGTTTGTTTTCACACCATCCTACCGCGACCAGCATCCTAGCATGTGGAATCGTGTTGCCCCGTTCTGTTCCGCTGGACGTGATCGAGGAGGAGGCGGTGGCGGCCATAGCCGCCGGCGGCATCCATGTGCTCCTTGCATGCCAGCTGGCGAATTCTAGTTTTTGACAATCTGATCTACCCTTGTCCCTCCGCACATGATCTTTAATCCTCCAGTGTCAACCCCGCTCTTATATCCCTGACGAGAGATTAACTCGTCAATGTCTACAGATTGTAGACTTAGGGTTCATTTTAAAGATGATAATTAAGGTGGATGTTAATAACTTTGAAAGATGATTTAACTTCCTACGAGAGACTTTGATTTTTTTTTTTTTGCTTTCGTCAAGCAAGATTGATTTTTTTGGACGTGCATGGTTAATGCAATGCGCTGCGCCACCATGTCTGTGCCGCCGTACCAATCATGATGGGGAGGGGCGCCCCCCTCCCCCTAACCCGAAGAATGATTTTAGGATAACTGGTGGGTTGGGTTAGTTTTTCGCTTTGGGTTCACCATCCTACCAACCGTGCCTACTCGCTTTGCTTTTGACAATTCTGAAGAGCGCGACCACCATCCTAGCATGCGGGATCATGTTGAGGAGCTCTGTTCCGCTGGACGTGATCGAGGAGGACGCAGTGGTGGTCAATGTTAGAACCATTCTTTTTAAGTATCGAAATGAGTTATTTCTTGAAACTTTTGATATACTAAAATGAGGGGAAAATTAGATTCATACCATTAAAGATGAGATCTTTAGAAAAATACCACCAGAAGTTTTGGACTTAGAAAACTACCATCCAAATCTAGCCCCGTTACTACTTTCTACCACTACCGTCAGCTGCTCGTTAACTGAAACAAACCGGTCAAGTTACATATAGGAAAAAGAGACTAAATCCATCCCAGCCCACATGCACGCAACTCACCCTGCCCAGGACGAACGGAGACCACCAGGCGACGCGCATCTGCCGCGGCGTACCTCCCCGGCGGCGGCGGCAGCTCCTTCGAACGCTCCTCACCTGGAGGAATCAACGGTAGATGATTAGATAGTACTGTACTTTTCTATGAACTGCGGTCTTGTGCTGTTAGTTTTGCCGTGGACAAAGTGCGAACAATTAGCTGGTACTTTTGCTGAACTTTTTTATGAACGCCTCCTCCATCTGAGGAAGGTTTCCTCACACCGGCGCACCCAAACGGAGATCCCAATAAAAAATGAAAAATTTAAAAACGCAAAAGACGGTGGTTTTCATTCGATTTCTGGCGAGCTTGTACAAAAGACGATGAATACAAAAAAATAAACTAGCGGTTGAAGGCCGTCGCCGCCGCCGCCGTCGTCGTCGGAGAACTTCCAGCCCTCCTCCTCTTTTGGCACCGTTGGTGGAGAAGAAGCGGCGGGGGCAAGGTCGTCGAAGTTGCCAGAGTCCTTGTGGACCACATTTCCGCCTCCCGCGCGCTCTAGGTCACCTGCCGGTAGTCCACTAGTCCCCGTCGACGGAGCGGCCGACGAGCACGTGCTGCCCCGACGCGTCCTTCTCGTCGATGTGGAGGAGCTGCCTCGCGGGCCGTCACGGATGACGCCGCCGCCAGATGGCCTCGCGTAAGCGGATCGAGAAGCGCCTGACGCCGCCCGTGTCGGTGCAGGCGGAGGCAGCGCATGCGTGAAGAAGAGAGGCCAGCGAGGCGGGTCGATGCCGTGGATCCTCAGGTGGTAGCCTTACGGCACGAGCTTTCCGTCGACGTCGCGGCCGTACCACCAAGTCTACGGACGAAGTCCGGCGTGGCACGAGGCGCCGGTGCGCCCCTTCGGCACCCGCGTGAAGGGGCCGACACGGGGTTGCCGGCGGTTTTATTGGGTTCGAAACAACGCCGGCGCTTTATTAAACGCGCCGGTGTAAGTCCAATTTTACCGCCGGCCCCCAAATTGCTATTGGGCTAGATGCTCTTAAATCCCAATGTTGTGCTGAAAGTTGTGTTCATATGTCTTGTTATATCTGAGTGTAGTGTTGCTAAATTTTGGTGCTGAAATTTTGCTGGAAATTGGGATGGAATACAGGGGTTATGCAGCTGAAATTGGAGATGAACGGCTGCTAAAATGGTGATGTTATATATCTTCAAACGTTATTTTAAGCAAGGAAACGGCGAGTTGACGGAAATGGTAGAAAGCAGCAACGGAACAGCCTTTGGGTGGTAGTTTTCTAAGTCCAAAACTTTCAGTGGTATTTTTCTAAAGATCTGATCTTTTAATGGTATGGATCCAATTTCCCCTAAAATGAGCGGTTCCTGTTTCTTGGCATACGGCGTCTATGATCGGAATGCACATGCTAACCCCACCCCTTGGTGCACACGGTGGGATGGCTCAATTTACCCTTGTGCCATTGGGGAATCCGTACTAGTGTATGCATGCACTTTTTTCTTGTACAATACGAGTATTCGAACACCATCAGCATTGAGCAGTAAGACGAATGTAAACTCAAAAGTAACAAACACACTGAATCATAATCTGCATTGATTGTTGGTAAACAAGTAGACAAATCTATAGATAATCAAGCGACGGAAAACCGTACTAAGATGAAAAAAAGTGCAAAGACACCAAAGTTTTATCTGATTTATTAATCAAAAATTCAAAACCCATCCTCATCAATGCAAAAGGACAGGGATGCATGGTTATTCATTGTCTCGTTTCTTTGATCAGGCTCCCCTTCAGTTATCGTTGGTGCAGGTCTCGGCTAGCAGAGGTGTTTGGTCTGAATCACTCGGCTAACAGTACGAGTATTGGACCACCGTCAGCATTGAGCAGTAAGACAAATGTAAACTCAAAAGCAACAAACACACTGAATCATAATCCGCATTGATTGCTGGTAAACAAGCAGACAAATGTATAGATAATGAAGCGATGGAAATTAATACTGGATGAAAAGAAAAACTAACAAAGACACCAAAGTTTTATCTGTTTTGCTTCTAGATAATCAATCTGTTTTGCAAAAGGACAGGGATGCATGGTTATTCATTGTCTCGTTTCTTTGATCAGGCTCCCCATCTTCAGTTATTGTTGGTGCAGGTCGGCTAACAGAGGAGTTTGGTCTGAATCACTCGACTGTTTATCATTTGTTTCTACCACAACATCGGGACTGGTCGGCGTCTTTCCAATCCCGTGGGAGATCTCGCATGGTGGAGGAGCCGTCACGGTCGGCGCGCGCCACCGCGGCAGGGAGCACCAGGCTCGGTTTCGTGACCTTGAGCGCGCGGAGGTGACACCGGACAAGGAGGCAGCCGTCGCTCACCATCTGTTCGGCGGACGCGCGTCACCAGGTACGGGGACGCGTGCACGCACGGGGGTGTCGCGGTCAACGTGTGCATCTTGAACGTACTCCACCTCCTTGCCGGCCTCCTCCGTCAAGCCATCGGCGAGCTCGAAGCGGAACTCGGCCGTGCTCGCTGGGTCGTCGGACTTGCCGCGGCCGAGGAAGAAAGCAACCCAGTCCTTGATGTTGTCGCAGTGCCCGTTGGGGTAAACCTTGATGTACCAGCTGCTGCCGCCGAGAGCGAAGTGGGGCGTGTATGCGCACTCCCCGGTCCCGAGGGCAGCCAGAAACCTCGAGAAGCCTGCGATGGCCACCATAGCAGGGATTGGCGCCAGCGAGGCCGCAGCAGTGCGTGCGGCTAGGGCGCGTGGTGCAGGCGCGGTCGGTGGGCCATGCGTGGGAGCGAGCGACGTGCGGGTGGCGTGCGGCTGCGCGCGCGACGCGGCGGGAAAGCGGGCCGCGTGCAGGCGTGGCGCACTCGCGCGCGGGGCAAAGCTGGCGCTGCGAGAGCGGCTTCGGTCACGTGACAAAGGAATAATCGTGAAATCGGCGCGATATATGTAGCTTGCACCACGCTGTAAACAGATACCGCGCGTTCGCCTAAAAGTTGCCCTGTCGAAAGCGTCATTTTGCCGCCCGTGATCAGGCGGGGAAAGTGCTCCTCCGAGATGAGGAGGCGCTGCTCCAGCTTTCGTTGGCGGCGCTGCTGCTCGCGCGTGATGACCGGCGACGGGGCGCCAGCTGCTCCGTCATGAAAATTCATGGTCCGGCGGGAGTGGCCGAGGCGCCAGGCGATGGCGCCGTACGCCGCGCCGACTCGTGCGCCGTATCGAACGTGCTGAGGCGGATCCGCTCGTCGCCGGAGCGGATTTCCGCGTCGAAGCGGCCGCTCGGCCATGCCCGAACGCCGTGGTAGCCGGAGGTGGAGCGGCGGCGCGGAGGCATCTTCGGACGGAGGCGCGCGGAGGCAGAGCGTCGACGGGAGAGAGGTGGAGCGTCGGTGTGGAGAGAGACAGGTGGGGAGAGAGACAGAGACGGAGCGGCGCGTGGAATGTTCAGGCGGTTGGTCGCGTTCGCGCGTGTCGCGTTTATAGCGCGCGCGGCAGCGCACACGGCAACTTTCCCGCGCGGAATAGCGCAAACGCGTGCGGGCGGTAAAAAATTTAGCGCGCGCCTTTTTCCCGCCTCCGCTGGAGCTTCGCGCGGGCGCCCGCGCGAGCCAAACTGGCGGTTTTTTTTGCCGCGCGCGGCTTTTACAGCATCTGTTGGAGATGCTCTAACTAACTCACATCCATCGCGTGACGCCATCTTCTCGCTTCAGCCGCGATCAAATCGTTCGCTTATTCTTCTTTTTTCTACCCTACACAAATCAAATTCACTGCGCTAAGTTCAATCATTACGAGAGATGATGTTAGTGGCGAACATCGACATGTTATCATATCATCTATATGATTCATGCTTAACCTTTCGGTTTTCCGTGTTTCGAGGCCATGTCTGAACATGCTAGGCTTGTCAAGTTAAACCTAGTTTTCGCATGTGCAAATCTGGCTTGCACACGTTGAGTCTATCACACCGATCATCACGTGATGCTTTGAAACAACGAATCTTAGCAACGGTGCTAACTAAGGACGAACACTTTATTATCTTGATTTTTAGTGAGAGGGATCATCTTATCATGCTACCGTCTTGATCTAATCAATACAAGATTTTTTTTATAATGTGATATGATATGGCCCTTTTATCTTTGCGCATTTGATCTGCATCTCCAAAGCACGGGCATGATCTCCATCATCGTTGGTGGGGCGTCAAGGTCCATGGCGCCGTCTTCATGGTTGTCCACCACTTGTAGCTGTTGGAGATATGCCCAAGAGGCAAATAATAAAGTGGTTATTATAATATCTTTGTGTTTATGATAAATGTTTGCATACCATGCTATAATTGTATTAACCGAAACATTGATACATGTGTGTTATGTAAACAACAAGAAAGTCCCTAGTAAGCCTCTTGTATAACTAGCTTGTTGATTAATGGATGATCATGGTTTCGTGATCATGAACATTGGATGTTATTAATAACAAGGTTATGTCATTAGTTGAATGATATAATGGACACACACCCAAATGAGCATAGCATAAGATCAAGTCATTAAGTTCAATTTGCTATAAGCTTTCGATACATAGTTGCCTTAGTTCTTCGACCATGAGATCATGTAAATCACTTACACCGGGTACTTTGATTACATCAAACGCCATTGCGTAAATGGGTGGTTATAAAGATGGGATTAAGTATTTGGAAAGTGTGAGTTGAGGTATATGGATCAATAGTGGGATTTGTCCATCCTGATGACGGATAGATATACTCTGGGCCCTCTCGGTAGAATGTCGTCTGATTAGCTTGCAAGCATATGATTGAATAACCAGAGATGACATGTCGCGGTACGAGTAAAGAGTACTTGTCGGTAACTGATACGTCCAAAACGTATCTACTTTCCCGAACACTTTTGCTATTGTTTGGCCTCTAATTTGTGTATTTTGGATGCAACTAACACGGACTAACGCTGTTTTGAGAACTCTGGTGTCTCGTTTTTGTGCAGAAATCCAACTTTCGGGAAAAACCTCGAATTTATGCGAGGCCCTATTTTCGGAGCCAGAGGGCAATTGAAGTGGAGGCAGGGCCCCACCATAGGCGGCGCGGCCCGGGGGGCCGCGCGGCCTGTGGTGTGGCCCCTCGGCCGGCCTCAACGCCCTCCTTCGGACTACTTATTGGCCTCGACCTAAAAGCGCCGGAGAGAAGTCGAAGTCGCGAAACCCTCCGAACGCCGCCACATCGCGAAACTCGTCGCGGGAGGCGAAGTCTCGTTACGGCACTCCGCCGGGACGAATTGGAGGAGAGATCTTCACCGCCATCACCGCCAACGCCTCTCCATCAACCAGCAATGTTTCCCCCATCCATGTGTGAGTAATTCCCCCGCTGTAGGCCGAAGGGGATGGTAGGGATTGGATGAGATTGGTCATGTAATAGCATAAGATTGTTAGGGCATAGTGCCTAGTGTCCGTAGATGGTACTTTTATGATATTGTTGCAACTTGTTATGCTTAATGCTTGTCACTAGGGCCCGAGTGCCATGATCTCAGATCTGAACATGTTATTATTTCATCATGATATTCATTGTTTACGGTCTTACATAAAGTTGTATACACATGTCGTTTGTCCAGAACCAATGGCCCCGAAGTGGCAATCGGGACAACCGGAGGAATGGCGGTGATGTGAGGATCACATGTGTTCACGGAGTGTTAATGCTTTGCTCCGGTACTCTATTAAAAAGTACCTTAATATCCAGTAGTTTCCCTTGAGGCCCGGCTGCCAGGCTGGTAGGACAAAGATGTTGTGCAAGTTTCTCATTGCGAGCACGTCGACTATAATTGGAACACATGCCTATTGATTGATTAGTACTTGGACACCGTTTTATTATTATCTGCAAATGCACTGCTATGATTGTTACATGAGTTTCTCTCATCCATGCAACGCCCGTCATCGTCCCTGTGCCTACGGTATTTTAATCCTGCTGTTTACTAAAATCATCATTCTGTCTTTGTTACTTTCTGTTATTTCCTCTTGCTATTACTATAAAAGCTGTTACTGCGATAAACTCTTGCGAGCAAGTCATTTCAGTGCGCTGAATTGACAACTCCATTGTTAAGGCTTTCAAGTATTCTTTGTCTCCCCTTGTGTCGAATCAATAAATTGGTAATACTTCCCTCGAAGTTGCGATCCCCTATACTTGTGGGTCATCAAGACTATTTTGGCGCCGGCGGGGAGCATAACTTTATTTGGAAGTTCACTTGGATTAATATTGTTCGCTGCAAATTCTCCATCATGGGTAAACCTCGCGATACTAAGATCGCCATATTACCATCCACTACAAGAAAAGGTACAGTCTGATACCTCCTTACACTTGATTCACCATCTGTGATTGATAAACTTGTTTCACCCCATGCTTCGCATGCGGGTACATCTGCTGAATCTGAACACTCTCATAATATTGATAATGTTTCTGCTGTGCTTGATGATAGTGGTTCATTGGGATCTTTTCTAGATGCTACAATTGCTAAATCTAGACAAATTGAAAATCTTGAACTAATGCTACTACACTGTTAGTTCACCTGAACTTGATTATTTTAGTGATGACCTTGAGGAAGATTATGTGGAGCTTGATGATGATTTTATTGAAAAATGCAATGCTACTACGTGCAAGAAAAATTAAAAATTTGCTTGCAGAACATGCTGTTAGATATAAATTGTCTCGATCCTAAATTTGCCACATCTCCTATAAACATTAGGGATAAAGATTATGATTTTTCTCTTGATCTATCTCATATAGCTATTGTTGAGAAAACACCTTTTTGTGATACTGAAAAAGAAAGTCTGTTGAACACATGACTGAGTTATCTACTTTGAGTAGCTTGTTTTCTGATGATGTTAAGAAGCGTACTACTTTGTTGCTAAAATATTTCCATTCTCATTGAAGGATGACGCTAAAATTTAGTATAATAGTTTGCCACCTAGCTCTATTAAAAGTCCAAAAGAATTGCTTGATGTTTTCTTTCGGAAATACTTTCTGCTAGTGCTCAACATGCTGCTGGAGAGAGTTTATAATTTTGATCAGGGAGATGAGGAGAAATTGCACGAGGCTTGGGAGATTTTGCTCTCTTATTAGAGCTTTGCCCGACCATGATTTAGAAAAGCATGATTTACTTGATATATTTTATAGTGGACTAACCATTGAGTCTAGGGCATACCTGGATAGTTGTGCTGGTTGTGTTTTAGGAAAAGAACTCCAGACGATGTTGAAGAATTATTGGCTAAAATAAGCAGGAATATGATGATTGGAATCCTGAACCAACTCCAACGCCAATAGTGAAGAAGAGGGGTTTAATTAAATTGAATGATGAAGATATGAGGAAGCCAAGAAGTCTCTCAAGGAGAAAGGTATTAAATCAGAAGATGTGAAGAATCTACCTCCTATAGAAGATATATGTGAGATAATTCCCCCTTCATCCATGATTGAGGTAAACTCCCTTCAACGCTTTACTAGGGAAGATATTCCGTATTCGAAACCTCTGCACAATGCTTAGATGAGTTTGATAATTATATTGTTAAGCGAAAATTTTAATATGAGAGTAGAGAATCATTTAATGGAAAATTCTCTAAGCTATTAGTCAATTGCATGATATTGTGGAGAGAACCTCCAATGATGTTAAGATGCTTGTCAAACATTTTCAAATGATTGACTCAAATTGATCAACTCACTAAAGTGCAAAATGACTTGTTAGGAATAATTCTAAAGAGAAACATGCTTATGAAGTAACAACTAGAGGTGGTGTCTCTACCCAAGATCCTCTATATCTGAAGGGCATCCCAAAAGAATTGAACAAGATTCTCAGCATTGAACCTAGAGCTCATTCTAAGAAAAAGAAAAAGAAACATAAAAATGTTGTAGAATCCTCTGAACCTGTTAATGATCCTAATAGTATTTCTATTTCGATGCTGAAACCGAAAGTGGTAATGAACATGATAATGATAAAGATAATGATAAGATTGATACTCCTGATAAAGTTGAAAAAGAACCTGAAAAGCATGCTAAAAATAAAAAGTATACTAAGAAGAAGAGAGTGAAATGGTAATGAAAGAGCCTTGGTGCACAAAGCAATGCCTTTTCTGCTAAGAAACTAAAATCAAAGGAAGAAGAACACTATAATAAATTCTGCGATTGGATGAAACCTTTATTCTTGCAAATCCCTTTAAGCGATGCTATTAAATTGCCTCCTTATTCAAAGTATATGAAAGATATTGTTTACTAACAAAAGGAAAATCCCCAATGAGGAAATTTCCACTATGCTTGCTAATTACTCTTTCAATGGCAAAATTCCAAAGAAGTTGGGCGACCCAGGTATACCTATATTCCTTGTTCTATTAAGAATAATTATGTCAAAACTGCTCTATGTGACTTGGGAGCCGGTGTTAGTGTTATGCCTCTTTCTCTTTATAAGAGACTTTACTTAGATAAGTTGATACCTCTTGATATATCTTTGCAAATGGTGATAAATCTACTGTTCCTATTGGTATATGTGAGAATGTTCCTGTTCAAGACTACCTGCTTGATATTAACTGATTTTGTTGTATTGAAATGCAGAAGATGATAATATGTCTATTATTCTTGGAGACCTTTTCTTAACACGCAGAGGCTGTTGATTGCAACAAAGGAAAGGTTACTTTCAATGTTGATGATAAGGAACACCCTGTCTATTCCCAAGAGGATTGAAAAAGCGTGCGGAGTTAATACTATCTCTCATATGAGAACTATCAAAGTGGGAACCATTGATTGTCCTATATATGAGCCTAAAGAAGAATATCAAACTCTTGTGATTGGATCCATATCAATACAATTCAAGGTAACATGATTGATTTGAGGTTTATTTCTTCATATGCTATGTAAAATTTATTTGGTGGCAAGACTTGATCAACCTTGTTAACAAATACCTTTTATATGCATAGAGGAGGTAAACAACATCTCTTTCTTCCTCCACTTGCTCTGATTCTTGTAGCACTTTTAATTTGTAAAGTTCTTTGGTTATTTGAAGATTTCTAAATTTTTCCAGTAATAATAAACTAAATACCCAGAAATGGATTTTCAAAGTTTTCAAAAATTCACAAAAATTATACCGTTGGTCCTATTTTTCGACGAGGCACACAGGAGCACGGGAGAGGATGACTGTGGGGCACCGGGCTTGTGGCCGTGCGGCCAAGGGGAGGTGTGGCCGCCACCATGTGGTGTGGGCTCCCACTCCCCTTTGTCATCTCTTTCTCCCAGCACCTTCTCTCTCCGAAAAACTCGTACCAAGTTCATCTCTCGCGTTTTGCTCCGAGCTCCAGTTTCTCGATCTCTTTGCTCAGCCAGATTTCTGTTTGGCACATTTGCTCTTGGGTATGTGACTCCTCACCCATCCAAGTAGAATTTCGTTTGGTTGAGTATATCTTGAATATTTTCTTGTTGTAGGTAACATGTTTAGTGAGCTTGCATGCTTGTTCTAAGTGGTGAAACTAGTTTTGATGCATGATTAGTACTCTAGCAAGTTCCTATAGTAGTTTCCTCAATTTTATGTCACCAAATCAAATTTTATATTGGTTGTTGAAATTTCAGAAAATGGAATGGAATAGATATCACTTGAACCAGCAAGAATTGGAAGTCCAACAAGTTATGATAGTCAATCGTGAAGAGGAGTATACCCCTCTTACTACCCGTGCGCGGATTTCATGAGAAGCGCGGGGATATTGGAAGATGTTCAAACTCTAATTTCTCGTGCGGGGCTGAGTGACTTTGTTGAAGGAGAGCCAAGACAATATGTAAAATTAACTATGGCTTTTGTGCAGGACTTCAAGTTTAATTGGTCGCGATCTAACCCCACGGTCCAGTATAAAATTTACAATAAAACTGTCAACTTGCCATTTAGTGCTTTTTGTGCAGCAATTAGAATACCGCAATGGGGGTTGTGCGAGAAGATAAGGGGATCGCCGCAAGAACTCTCGGATCTTTACAAGATGATTTGCGATGGAAGGAGTTTCTCGGGTGAAAGTGGTAAAATCACTAGTATTCAGCTCCCGGCTATCCGCTACTTTGCTTATTTTATTACCAAATGCGTTCTCGCCAAAAGGATTGGTAGTAAGCTTTCTATCCCGGCTTTTCTAGCAGCACTGCAAAATAGTAGGTCTTATAATTTGGGGGCATTAATAGCTTATAGACTTGCTACTAACCGTGAGAAAGGTGGAATTTGTGGAGGTCTCATCGCATCCCGTTTACTAGCTTTTCATAATGTGGAACCTCATCATTTTGATATTCCGTTCCCCATAGAAAGACTTGACATAGCCTCTATGATTAAACATGAATTTGTTTCAGATTCCTGGACATCTTCTATTATAAGATGATATTTTATAAGAAAGTTTGGAGAATAACTATGATCAGGAACTAGTAACCCAATTATGTCAACCTTGATTCCAGGGGAGATTGGTCGGTCACAGAAGGTGCACTGGATGCACATATAGAGAGAGGAGGCCAACATGCAGAGACGACATAGAGGTCGAGGAGCACCTCGACTCATCATCCGATGCAGCAAGTTCCTCGCATCAACATGGTGGATATGCAGAGCCTCCACGCTTTTCTTCTGCGCAGGAGCTTTACTATGACTACGCCATGGACTCCCCCCGAGGAACGACCCTCGTTGGGGTTGAACTCCCACTTAGGCCAAAAGCCTAAGCTTGGGGGAGGTATACCGGCATCACTCATTATTTGCATATTATGATTGCTGGATACTTGTATATACTTCTTTTGTTCATTTGAGTGGTTTTCTAATGAGAGGAAGATGATATTTGGGGAAGTGCTGCCTGAAAACAGATTCTGGGCTGTTACCGTAAAAATTCGTGTGCACAGCCAGAACGTTAGTTTGAGTTGCAAATTTTTGTGCATGTTCCCCAGGTTGTTATCTAACTTTCATTAGTTGAACACTTTTCGAACTGAGCAACGTAAGATTTTTGTATAAATCGATTTCTGTCTGCTGTCAAGTTTTGGCAGATTTCTGCCATCTTGCTTTCCTGTGTGTTTCTTTTAGTTTGCTATTTCTTGCTTTAACTTTCTTTCCCAAAAAGACAAAGACCAAAATATTTCTGTTGTTTCTCTTCACCATTTCTTTATCTTGGCTTTTGCATTTGTTTCGCTTTATTTGCTATTGCTAGTTTGCTATAAGAAAACCCAAAAAGATTTTGCTTTGTTTGCTTGTTTCCTCTTGTTCTTATTTGCAATTTGAAAACACCAAAAATATTGCTGTTCTTCTTTGGTTTGTAAAGTTCTTTATGAGTTCAATGGTCTTCGGTTGCTGGAGCGTGGTTTTCATTTCATATTATCCAAGCTACACAAGTGAAAAGGCAATAATGACGATCTACGACAATCGATTGTGGTGAGAGGCTGGTATGAACTCTATTTGTTTCATTTTGTACATATACTCATCCATGTGAGCATGCTTAGTTGGTTCATGTGAGGTATATGTTATTTGAGAAAGTTTAGTAGTTCATGATCTCTCATGATTAGCTCCAATTTATTAATATGAGTAGCATGTCATGGATGTTTGCTTGCATTGTTTTATTCATAAGTAAGTATGGCATTGTGGTATCCTCCTCTGAATAATTCATTTATATCGACTTGGCACATGCTCACGCATGCATATGACTGAACAAAAAGTCAATTAAGCCTCGATGATTTACATTGCTGAGTTCTTGTATCACTTTTATGCCTCAGTTAATTTATTTTGTAAGCATGATTATGACGATTCTTGCTCTCTTGATTTGTCGCTCCCTAGTCTTTTGCTAGCCTTCACTACTGAGCGGCGCTGCTCGTACCTCCAAACACATGAAAACCAAGTTATTCAGTGTCCACCATAAATACCAATGCATGGCATTTCAAACCATTCCAAGTAAATTCTCATGCGCTACCTTTAAAAACCTTCAAAATGCTTCTTAATTTGTGTTAATGTTTCATAGCTCATGAGGAAGTATGTGGTGTTTAGCTTTCAACCTTGTCATTTACTTTTGACGGACTCTCATATGGAATAGTGGCACATCCGCTTATCCATAATTTTGCAAAAAGAGCAATGGATTCCCATCCCGAATTAATTAAACTTAAATAGACACTCCTCCATGGTTTTGTGATTGTTGGACGGCACCCGAAGGATTCGGTTAGCCATGGATTGTGTAAGCAAAGGTTGGGGGAGTGTCATCATCATAATAAAACTAAAATAAAAAGGCACTCCTTCATGGTATGTGATTGATGGCAGGCCCAGAGGATTCGGTTAGCCATGGTTTGTGTAAGAAAGGTTGGAAGGAGTGCCACATAAAAATGCAAATAATTCATGGGAGCCGCTCTTGAAGAAATTCCGGTTGGCAAGGTAGTTGGTGAACCCATTACCATTCGTTGACAACAACAAACACCTCTCAAAATAATTTTACTCTGATTTACAAATGAAAAGCTCTAGCGCATGTTAATCCCTGCTTCCCCTCTGCGAAGGGTCAATCTTTTACTTTTATGTTGTGTCTCCATTATTTCTTTGAGCACTATCTTGAGAGCACTGTCATTCTTAGTATAATATGCTTGTCTCAAAATATGATTGATTGTGGTATAACTTTGATGCATTTATCTTTTGACAATCACTACTTCTAGTCTTTCTATGAACTCCAGAGGTGCCCGGGCATTTATGTTTTGCCAATCAAATACAGGCAAGCGAGATACCACTTTATCATACTCTCTTATGAACATTGCAATCCTGCTTATATATACATGATTCATGATGCTTATTATTAATTGTTGGTACCTCTCCATGATTGACATAGCTGTTAGATGATCTTATTTGCATGTGTCTCATTATGAAGTGCTCAAGTATTAGCCATATCATGAGAATATATACATCATATGAGCAAATGTGTTCGTGAAAGTTCTTTTATCGCTCAGTTGTTAACTGAATTGCTTGAGGACAAGCAATAAGCTAAGCGTGGGGGGAGTTGATACGTCCAAACGTATCTACTTTCCCGAACACTTTTGCTATTGTTTGGCCTCTAATTTGTGTATTTTGGATGCAACTAACACGGACTAACGCATTTTGTGAGCTACTCAGTGTCTCGTTTTTGTGCAGAAATCAACTTTCGGGAAAACCTCGGAATTTATGCGAAGGCCCTATTTTCCCGGAATAACGGAGCCAGAAAGAGTGAGTGAGAGCCCCCACACCATAGGGCGGCGCGGCCATGGGGGCCGCGGCCTGTGGTGTGGCCCCTCGGCCGGCCTCCGACGCCCTCCTTCGGACTACTTATTCGCCTCGACCTAAAACGCACGGAGAGGAGTCGAAACCCTCCGGAACGCCGCCACATCGCGAACTCCGTCGCGGGAGCGAGTCTCAGTTCGGCACTCACGGGGACACAGGGTTGAGGAGACGCCATCCAACCAGCGCCTCTCCATCCCCCAACAATGTTTCCCCATCCATGTGTGAGTAATTCCCCCGCTGTAGGCCGAAGGGGATGGTAGGGATTGGATGAGATTGGTCATGTAATAGCATAAGATTGTTAGGGCATAGTGCCTAGTATCCGTAGATGGTACTTTTATGATATTGCAACTTGTTATGCTTAATGCTTGTCACTAGGGCCCGAGTGCCATGATCTCAGATCTGAACATGTTATTATTTCATCATGATATTCATTGTTTACGGTCTTACCTGCAAGTTGTATACACATGTCGCTGTCCGAACCAATGGCCCAAGTGACAGAATCGGGACAAGAGGGGATGGCGATGATGTGAGGATCACATGTGTTCACGGAGTGTTAATGCTTTGCTCGGTACTCTATGGAGTACCTTAATATCGATAGTTCCTTGAGGCCCAGGCCACCGTTTGTAGGACAAAAGATGTTGTGCAAGTTTCTCATTGCGAGCACGTCGACTATAATTGGAACACATGCCTATTGATTGATTAGTACTTGGACACCGTTTTATTATTATCGCAAATGCTGCTATGATTGTTACATGAGTTTCTCTCCATGCAGCATGTCATCATCCCCGTGCCTACGAGTATTTTAATCCTGCTGTTTACTAAAATCACTCTGTTGTCTTTGTTACTGTGCTTTGTTATTTCACTCTGCTATTACTATAAAACGTCACCTGATAAACTCTTGCGAGCAAGTCTGTTTCAGTGCGGCTGAATTGACAACTCCGGTTAAGGCTTTCAGTATTCTTTGTCTCCCCTTGTGTCGAATCAATAAATTGGGTAATACTTCCCTCGAAAACAGCGATCCCTATACTTGTGGGTATCGATGAGGTTGAACAAGATATGGAATAGCGATGATCAAACCTCGGACAAGTAGAATATCGTGTGACAAAGGGAATCGGCATTGTATGTAAATGGTTCAATCGATCACTAAAGTCATCGTTGAATATGTGAGAGCCATTATGGATCTCCAGGTCCGCTATTGGTTATTGCTCGGAGAGGAGTCTCGACCATGTACGCATGGTTCGCGAACCGTAGGGTGACGCGCTTAAGGTTCGATGTCGCATAAGTAGATTCGAATATGAGATGGAGTCGAAGTTTTTGTTCGGAGTCGGATAGGATCAGGACATCACGAGGAGGTGGGAATGGTCGGGAGAATAAGATTCATATAAGGAAGTCATTTTCCGGGTTGGAAAAAGTCCGGTGTTTTGTGGAGCTTCTAGAATGTTCTAGAAGGGTCACCAGTGGGCCCACCACGGGAGAGGCCATAGGCGCCACATGGCATGGTGGGTCCTGCCCACTATGACATGTGGGCCCAGGCCGCCAGAATCTATCTCTAATTTAAATGGTTTAAATTTAGAGATAGAATCTATCTCAAGATTAAATTGTTTAAACGAAGAGATAAAGGGAAAACTTGGGGGGAAGACTTCCCTTCATCATGCGCTAAGGAAGGAGGTGGGGCTAGGGGGAAACCTAGGCCGACCCCTCCCCCTATATAAGGAGGGTGGCGAGGCCCCACCTCTCCTCCAACCCTAGCCGCATCCCTCTCTTCCTCCTCCATGCGTTGTGCAGGCTTAGGCGAAGCCTGCGGCCGGTCTTCTCCACCACCACCACCATGCCGTCGTCTGCTGGGATTAGTGGAGATCTACCACACTTTGCCCCGGCTGAGCAGGGGAGAGGAAGGGGATTCATCGACAGTACGCGCGGCCAAGTACGGAAGTCTTCTCGATTGCGGCAAGACGATCTACCAACTGAGATTAATCTCGTAGGCTTTGGAATCTTCGAGGGTTAGTCTCATGTCCATCTCGTTGTTCAGATCTCATAGATTAGATCTTGACTTTTCCATAGATTAGATCTTGGATTTATTCGTCTTTGCGGTAGGAATTTTTTTGTTTTCTATGCAACGAACCCCATCAGTAGCAACTATTACAACTATTTTGAAATAAAACTACTACATGATGAATCGAAACGAAATTAAAGACGACCATAAGGCTCCTGCCGGTTTCCACAGTACAATAAGGATCATCTCATACATCAAATATATTCATAATCACATCATAGCCATATCACATCACTAAACCCTGCAAAAACAAGTTAGACGCCTCTAATTTTGTTCGCATATTTTACGTGGCTTAGGGTTTTCGAGTAAGATCTGATCTACCTACGAACATGAATCACAACGCTGATACACGAGTTGTCAATTGCAAATTATAAATTGGATCCTAACTATGGTGAGAGAAACTGACACCCACAAAGCCACTTATGCAATACAAGTTGCATGTCAAGCGTGGAGCAAGAATCATGAACGCGTTCATGTAAGGTTAGCACGGACCGCTTCATCCCACCATGCCGCAAGATGCAAAATACACTATAAAGCATTGATACGTCTCCAACGTATCGATAATTTCTTGTGTTCCATGCCACATTATTGATGTTATCTACATGTTTTATGCACACTTTATGTCATATTCGTGCATTTTTGGAACTAACCTTTTAACAAGATGCCGAAGTGCAGTTCTTTTCTGCTGTTTGGTTTCAGAAATCCTAGTAAGAAATATTCTCGGAATTGACGAAAAGCCCGAGAGGCCTATTTTCTCACGAAGCTTCCCGAAGACCAGAAGGAGGAGACGGAGAGGGGCCACGGGGTGGCCAAACCCTAGGCCGGCGGCCCCACCCGGCCGCGCCACGTGGTTTGGGCCCCCGCCGTCGCCCTCTGCCTTAGCCTACTTAAAGCCTCGTGACGAAACCCCGGTCTGAGAGCCACGATACGGAAAACATTCTGAGACGCCCGTCGCCGCCGATCCCATCTCGGGGGATCACGGAGATCGCCTCCGCCTGGGGGAGGGGAATCATCTCCGGAGGACTCTACACCGCCATGGTCGCCTCGAGTGATGAGTGAGTAGTCTACCCTGGACTATGGGTCCATTAGATGGTTGTCTTCTCCCCATTGTGCTATCATTGTCGGATCTTGTGAGCTGCCTATCATGATCAAGATCATCTATATGTAATTCTATATGTTGCGTTTGTTGGGATCCGATGAATAGAGAATACTTGTTATGTTGATTATCAAAGTTATGCTTATGTGTTGTTTATGATCTTGCATGCTCTCCGTTTCTAGTAGAGGCTCTGGCCAAGTTTTTACTTTTAACTCCAAGAGGGAGTATGCTCGATAGTGGGTTCATGCACATTGACACTGGAGGACAGTGAAGAAGTTCTAAGGTTGTGTTGTCTTGTTGCCACTAGGGATAAAACATTGATGCTATGTCTAAGGATGTAGTTGTTGATTACATTACACACCATACTTAATGCAATTATCTGTTGTTTCAACTTAATACTGGAGGGGTTCGGATGATAACCTGAAGGTGGACTTTTTAGCATAGATGCGGTTGGATGGCGGTCTATGTACTTTGTCGTAATGCCCAATTAAATCTCACTATACTCATCATGATATGTATGTGCATTGTCATGCTCTCTTTATTTGTCAATTGCCCAGCGTAATTTGTTCACCCAACATCTTTTTCGTCTTATGGGAGAGACACCTCTAGTGAACTGTGGACCCGGTCCAATTCTCTTTCTTGAAATACAATCTTGCAATACTTGTTTCTTGTTTTCTGCAAACAATCATCTCCCACACAATACGGTTAATCCTTTGTTACAAGCCGGTTGACAACCTCAACATTTCGTTAGGGCAAAGTAGCTTGGTTGTGTTGTGCAGGTTCCACGTTGGCGCCGGAATCTACGGTGTTGCGCCGCACTACATCCCGCCAGCCATCAACCTTCAACGTGCTTCTTGGCTCCTCTGGTTCGATAAACCTTGGTTTCTTTCGAGGGAAAACTTGCTGTGTGCATCATACCTTCCTCTTGGGGTTGCCCAACGTGTGAAATACACGCCATCAGCTCTTTTACGGCGGTTGCGGGGAATCAAGACACGCTGCAAGGGAGTCTCACTTCTCAATCTCTTTACTTTGTTTTTGTCTTGCTTTATTTTATTTACCTACTTTGTTTGCATTATATCAAAACACAAAAAAAATTAGTTGCTAGCTTTACTTTATTTCTTGTCTTGTACTCTATATCAAAAACACAAAAAAATTAGTTACTTGCATTTACTTTACTTAGTTTGCTTTATTTACTATTGCTAAAATGAGTACGTGAGAATACTAAGTTGTGTGATTTCACTAGTTAGGCTTAATGGAAAACAACAAAAATATGAGAGATCTTTATGAACTTTATCTTGAATTAGGACATGATGTGTTTGAAGAGAGAATTAAAAAACCCATGGAACTTTATATGCATGCTAATGGGAATGTTATTACTATGAATGCTTTGAACACCATTGTTACTAATGCCATGGAAAATTCTAAGCTTGGGAAAGCTGGTTTTGACGAGTGTAATATTTTTAGTCCCCCAAGCATTGAGGAGAAAATTTTCTTTGATGATACTATGCCTCCTATATTTGATGATGAGAATAATAATAATAGCTACTTTGTTGAATTTGCTCCCACTACAATTAATAAGAATAACTATGCTTATGTTGGGAGTAGTAATTATTTTATGCATGAGACTCATGATAAGAATGCTTTATGTGATAGTTATATTGTTGAGTTTGCTCATGATGCTACTGAAAGTTATTATGAGAGAGGAAAATATGGTTGTAGAAATTTTCATGTTACTAAAACACCTCTCTATGTGCTGAAATTTTTGAAGCTACACTTGTTTTATCTTCCTATGCTTGTCACTTTGCTCTTCATGAACTTGTTTGTTTACAAGATTCCTATGCATAGGAAGTATGTTAGACTTAAATATGTTTTGGATTTGCTTCTTGATGCTCTCTTTTGCTTCAAATACTATTTCTTGAGTGCATCATTAAAATTGAGCCATCTTAATGGCTATAAAGAAGAACTTCTTGGGAGATAACCCATGTGTTTTGCTACAGTATTTTTGTTTTATATTTGAGTCTTGGAAGTTGTTTACTACTGTAGCAACCTCTCCTTATCTTAGTTTTGAGTTTTGTTGTGCCAAGTAAGCCGTTGATAGAAAAGTAAGTACTAGATTTGGATTACTGCGCATTCCAGATTTCTTTGCTGTCACGAATCTGAGCCCACTGCCAGGAGCTCAGAAAATTATGCCAATTTACGTGCATGATCCTCGGATATGTAGCTTTCATTCAATTTGAGCATTTTCATTTGAGCAAGTCTGGTGCCATTTAAAATTCGTCAATACGAACTGTTCTGTTTTGACAGATTCTGCCTTTTATTTCGCATTGCCTCTTTCGCTATGTTGGATGAATTTCTTTGATCCACTAATGTCCAGTAGCATTATGCAATGTCCAGAAGTGTTAAGAATGATTGTGTCACCTCTGAATATGTCAATTTATATTGTGCACTAACCCTCTAATGAGTTGTTTGAGTTTGGTGTGGAGGAAGTTTTCAAGGGTCAAGAGAGGAGTATGATGCAACATGATCAAGGAGAGTGAAAGCTCTAAGCTTGGGGATGCACCCGGTGGTTCACCCTGCATTATATCGAAGACTCAAGCGTCTAAGCTTGGGGATGAAGGCATCCTTCTTCATCGACAAATTATCGGGTTCCTCCTGAAACTATATTTTTATTCGGCCACATCTTATGTGCTTTTTCTTGGAGCGTCGGTTTGTTTTTGTTTTTGTTTTGTTTGGTAAAATGGATCCTAGCATTCACTTTATGGGAGAGATACACGCTCCGCTGTAGCATATGGACAAATATGTCCTTGGTTTCTACTCATAGTATTCATGGCAAAGTTTCTCCTTCGTTAAATTGTTATATGGTTGGAATTGGAAAATGATACATGTAGTAATTGCTATAAATGTCTTGGGTAATGTGATACTTGGCAATTGTTGTGCTCATGTTTAAGCTCTTGCATCATATGCTTTGACCCATTAATGAAGAAATACATAGAGCATGCTAAAATTTGGTTTGCATATTTGGTTTCTCTAAGGTCTAGATAATTTCTAGTATTGAGTTTGAACAACAAGGAAGAGGTGTAGAGTCTTATAATGTTTACAATATGTCTTTTATGTGAGTTTTGCTGCACCGGTTCATCCTTGTGTTTGTTTCAAATAAGCCTTGCTAGCCTAAACCTTGTATCGAGAGAATACTTCTCGTGCATCCAAAATACTTGAGCCAACCACTATGCCATTTGTGTCCACCATACCTATACTACATGGTATTTTCCGCCATTCCAAAGTAAATTGAGTGCTACCTTTAAAATTCCATCATTCACCTTTGCAATATATAGCTCATGGGACAAATAGCTTAAAAACTATTGTGGTATTGAATATGTAATTATGCACTTTATTTCTTATTAAGTTGCTTGTTGTGCGATAACCACGCTGGGGAACGCCATCAACTCATTGTTGAATTTCATGTGAGTTGCTATGCATGTTCGTGCTTGTACGAAGTAAGGGCGATCTACAGAGTTGAATGGTTTGAGCATGCATATTGTGAGAGAACATTGGGCCGCTAACTAAAGCCATGATTCATGGTGGAAGTTTCATTTTGGACAAATATCCTCAAATCTCTAATGAGAAAAGAATTAATTGTTGTCAAATGCTTAAAGCATTAAAAGAGTCCATTATCTGTTGTCTATGTTGTCCGGTATGGATGTCTAAGTTGAGAATAATCAAGCGAGAAATCCAAATGCGAGCTTTCTCCTTAGACCTTTATACAGGCATGAGGTACCTTTGTGAAACTTGGTTAAAGCATATGTATTGCGGTGATAATCCGGTAGTCCAAGCTAATTAGGACAAGGTGCGGGCACTATTAGTACACTATGCATGAGGCTTGCAACTTATAAGATATAATTTACATGATGCATATGCTTTATTACTACCGTTGACAAAATTGTTTCATGTTTTCAAAATCAAAGCTCTAGCACAAATATAGCAATCGATGCTTTTCTCTATGAGGACCATTCTTTTACTTTCAATGTTGAGTCAGTTCACCTATTTCTCTCCACCTCAAGAAGCAAACACTTGTGTGAGTGTGCATTGATTCTTACATACTTGCTTATTGCACTTATTATATTACTCTATGTTGACAATATCCATGAGATATACATGTTACAAGTTGAAAGCAACCGCTGAAACTTAATCTTCTTTTGTGTTGTTTCAATACTTTTACTTTGAATTGTTGCTTTATGAGTTAACTCTTATGCAAGACTTATTGATGCTTGTCTTGAAGTGCTATTCATGAAAAGTCTTTGCTTTATGATTCACTTGTTTACTCATGTCATACACATTGTTTTGATCGCTGCATTCACTACATATGCTTTACAAATAGTATGATCAAGATTATGATGGCATGTCCTCCGAAATTATCTTTGTTATCGTTTTACCTGCTCTGGACGAGCAGAACTAAGCTGGGATGCTGACGTCCAACGTGTCGATAATTTCTTGTGTTCCATACATTATTGATATCTACATGTTTTATGCACACTTTATGTCATATTCGTGCATTTTCGGAACTAACCTATTAACAAGATGCAAAGTGCCATTCTTTGTTTCTGCTGTTTTTGTTTCGAGAAATCCTAGTAAAGAAATATTCTCGGAATTGGACGAACTAAAAGCAGGCTATTTTCTCACGAAGCTTCCGGAAGACCGAGGCGAGCGGAGAGGGCCACGGGGTGGCCAAACCCTAGAGCGGCGCGGCCCTTTTGGCGCGCCGGTTGGGCGTGCGCCTCTCGACTTGCCCTTCCGCCTGCAAAGCCTCCGTGACGAAACCCCCGATGCGAGAGCCGATCGACTTATTGCGAGGCAGTGTCACGATCCCATCTCGGGGATCACGGAATCGCCTCCGGCGCCTGTGGAGAGGAATCATCTCCCAGGAGGACTCTACACCGCCATGGTCGCCTCAGGAGTGATGAGTGAGTAGTCTACCCACTGGACTATGGGTCCATAGCGGGTAGCTAGATGGTTGTCTTCTCCCCATTGTGCTATCATTGTCGGATCTTGTGAGCTGCCTATCATGATCAAGATCATCTATATGTAATTCTATATGTTGCGTTTGTTGGGATCGATGAATAGAGAATACTTGTTATGTTGATTATCAAAGTTATGCTTATGTGTTGTTTATGATCTTGCATGCTCTCCGTTTCTAGTAGAGGCTCTGCCCAGAATTTTACTTTTAACTCCAGAGGGAGTACTTATGCTCGATAGTGGGTTCATGCATTGACACAGGACGAGTGAGAAAGTTCTAAGGTTGTGTTGTCTGTTGCCACTAGGGATAAAACATTGATGCTATGTCTAAGGATGTAGTTGTTGATTACATTACGCACCATACTTAATGCAATTGTCTGTTGCTTTGCAACTTAATACGGAGGGTTCGGATGATAACTGAAGGTGGACTTTTTAGGCATAGATGCGGTTGGATGGCGGTCTATGTGCTTTGTCGTAATGCCCATTAAATCTCACTATACTCATCATGATATGTATGTGCATTGTCATGCTCTCTTTATTTGTCAATTGCCCAGCTGTAATTTGTTCACCCAACATCTTTGTTCGTCTTATGGGAGAGACACCTCTAGTGAGCTGTGGACCCCCAATTTCTCTTTCTTGAAATACAATCTGCAATACTTGTTTTTCTTTTTCTCTGCAAACAATCATCTCCCACACAATACGGTTAATCCTTTGTTACGACAAGTGGGTGAATTGACAACCTCAGTGTTTTCGTTGGGGCAAAGTAGCTTGGTTGTGTTGTGCGGGTTCACGTTGGCGCGGGTCTGGTGTTGCGCACTACATCCCGCCGCCATCAACCTTCAACGTGCTTCTTGGCTCCTCCTGGTTCGATAAACCTTGGTTTCTTTCTGAGGGAAAACTTGCTGCTGTGCGCATCATACCTTCCTCTTGGGGTTGCCCAAC
This sequence comes from Lolium multiflorum, assembly GCA_030979885.1. Classification (NCBI taxonomy): domain Eukaryota; kingdom Viridiplantae; phylum Streptophyta; class Magnoliopsida; order Poales; family Poaceae; genus Lolium; species Lolium multiflorum. The sequence continues at coordinate 312,991,854 of CM061748.1, read as the reverse complement.
GAATGTGTGAAATACACGCCATCAAGCATCAACACCCATAAAACCATTGTATTCTACTCGTACAACCAATCTATGCATAGACACGGCTCTGATACCACTGTAGGGATTCGTAGCATAGAAAACAAAAAATTCCTCGAAGATCAACATACCCTCGAAGATCACTATGCGTAGCGAGATAAATATTGTGGTTGATGTAGTTGATCACTTGCCGCTTTCAAAAGTGCGTAGAAGATCTTGACGGTGCCACCGTCGGGCAGCACCTTCGCACTCGGTCACACGTACGGTGTCGAAGACGTCCTCCGTTCTAGCGGAAGCGGATGTGTAGATCTCCTCGAATCCCACCAGCCCGGTGGCGTGGTGATGGTGGTGGTGGAGATCTCTGCAGGTTCGCCATGCAGGAGATGTATGAGGAGGAAGAGCTAGGGTTTGCGAGAGAGGGGCTTGGGGCGCCGGCCTTGGGTGCCCTTGGTGGTGCGGTTGGCTTGGTGTGGCCGGCTCCCTCCCTCTCCTCCTCTATATTCAGGTGGAAAACCTAGGGTTCCCCCAAAACCACTTTGGAGTCAAACTCCCAAACTTACCAAAATTGGAAACCTAGATGGAAAGGGATTTCTCACTTTCCTTCTTCTTTGGCCAGCCAACATGGTGGAGTCCACCATGGACTCCACCTTCCCACTTGGTGGGTTGGCTAGGCCTAGGCCTAGTGGAGTCCCTCCGGGACTCTACCTATCATAGTGATTTATTTCGGATGATTCTAGAACCTTCTACAACCTTCCATAAATTTATCGGACTATTCCCAAACTTGGAATGTGACTTCCTATATATGAATATTATTCTCCGGACCATTCCGGAACTCCTGTGATATCTTGGATCCTATCTGAGACTCCAAACAATATTCGAACTCCATTCCATATTCCATATCTACTTAAAACAACATCGAACCTTAAGTGTGTCACCCTACGGTTCGTGAACTATGCAGACATGATCGAGACAATTCTCCGATCAATAACCAATAGCGGGACTTGGAGATCCATAATGACTCCCACATATTCAACGCTGACTTCGTGATCGAATGAACCATTTACATACGATACTGATTCCCTTTGTCGAGCGATATTTTACTTATCTGAAGTTTGATCATCGGTATCTCTATACCTATTTCAACCTCGTTACAGATAAGTACTCTTTACTCGTACCATGATATAACATCCCTTGTGAGCCAGTCACATGCTTGCAAGCTAATTGGATGACATTCTACCGAGAGGGCCCAGAGTATATATATCCGTCATTTGGATGGACAAATCTCACTATTGATCCACATGCTTCAACCTATACTTTCCGAACACTTAATGTCACCTTTATAACTATCCATTTACGAAGTCGTGTTTGATGTCATCAAAGCATCCATCCGGTGTAGGTGATTAACATGATGTCATGGTCGAAGGATTAGGTTATTATGTATCTTAAAGCTTGAAGCAAAACGAACTTAATGACTTGATCATATGCTACGCTTACTATGAGTGTATGTTCATCACATCATTCACCTAATGATATGATCTTGTTATTAATAACATCCAATGTTCATGATCAGGAAATGATCATATTAATCAACAAGCTAGTTTAACAAGATGCTTACTAGGGACTCTTTTATGTTTACAAAACACACAAGTATTAATGTTTTCGGTTAATACAATTATAGCATGGGATGTAAATATTTATCATGAACACTAAGATATAACAATAAAAAAAATTATTATTGCCTCTTGGGCATATCTCCAACAGACCCTCACTTGCATTAGAGTCAATAATCTAGTACGTTTGTAAAGATCTAACATATTGGCCTTCTGATGCTCATCATGTTTTCTTTTGGAAGAAGTTTCAGTTAACGAATCTGACATGCTCAGAAACGTATGTATTTTACAATTCATTTGCGTCTCCATGCATCACTCGGTTTTTTAAATGAGTCGTCATTAGTCGTATATGTTTGGTCTTCTGGTGGAACCTTAATTCCGCGATCTGATATATGTTACCAATATTGTCACATACAATATAGCTTCATAGTTCTGACACTACCAGAACTACACTAATTTCTCAAAAAACTCCTCGACTCAAACACCCTTGGTCATTGTCAAAACAATAATATACTCTGCCTTCGTTTGTAGAATCTGTCATAATATTTAGAACCCATCTAAATCTAGCATAGACTTCGTCTAGCCAATTGCGTTACATTTTAATGAATACTTAGCCTAATTAAAATTAAAATTTATTTTTATATGTGACCAAATTAATATCGGTGCAACATCTTACATCGATTTATTTGTCATTACCCAATATAAAAATATATATTTATATCCTTGGTTGTGACAAAGCACTCAGTGATATTCTTACTGTTGTCCAATGATCATCATATGAATCATTCTGATATATGCTCGTAACACCTTAGAGCATAGGACATCTCATTGTGTGCATATTATTCGTGATCTAAAATCACTCATGTGTTTTACTCATTGAGTGTCAAATACACTCAAGTCTTATTAAACCTCCACATGGAAAAGAACACCTTCTTGACTTTTTCATATTGAACTACTTCAATATTCATTCTATGTACTTACTTAACAATTAAACTTATTATGCGCTTCAATCTATCTTCATAGATCTTGATGCTAAATATATTTTTAGTCCATATCCTTTCATTGAAGTTAATTTTCAATGAAACCTCTTAATCACATCAAGTATATGATTACATCATTTATAATCAACGATATATTATCCACGTAAAGTATTATAAATATGTCTCAACACTCCCACTTAATTTCTTGCAAATGCAAGCATCTTCATCGTTTATGATGAAATTAAAACTCTTTGACTATTTCATCCGCTACTATGGGTGTATGTCCATCACATCATTCACCTAATGATATGATCTTGTTATTAATAACATCCAATATTCATGATCAGGAAACCATGATCATCTATTAATCAACAAGCTAGTTTAACAAGAGGATTACTAGGGACTCTTTTATGTTTACAAAACCCACAACTGTTAATGTTTCCGGTTAATGAAATTATAGCATGGGATGTAAACATTTACCATGAACACTAAGATATACCAATAAACACTTTATTATTGCCTCTTAGGCATATCTCTAACATAAACCTGAGAATATTTTAGGATAACCGATGGGTTGGATTAGTTTTTTCGTTTTACTTTTGACAATTTTGAAGAGCACGGCTAGCATTCTATCATGTGGTTTTATTTTGCCCCGTTCTGTTCCGCTGGACGTGATCAAGGAGGAGGCAGTGGCGGTCGCTAGCATGGCAGCCGGCGGCATCCCTATGCTAATGGTGAGCCAACTGGGAAGCAAGGCCGAGACAATCTACATGGTTGTGGGCTCGGCCCTGCTCTTACTCTGTCTGCCGATGTTGCGTAGAACCGTATTCCGCACGATGGGCGTGCTCCAAATCGACGCAGTAGCCCTACGGCTCGAGAACCCTCCGTGGCACTCGACCGCGTGAGTGGTTACTACGTGCGACGCTCGCGCCTCCCGCGGGAGTTAATTCCCCTTTCCTTTTCTGTCGTCTTATGTTACCCGCGCGTTTTAATTACATCAGTTATTAATGGTAGGTAATCCGGTGAATTTAATTCGTTGGAGCATGAATTCCCGTTTCCTTTTGTTACCCCATACATTTGTTTATGTCAGTTAATTATGGAAGTAAATCTTGGGAAAGTTCGCTGGAGCGAGTTTATTTGATTTTTTGTCGCCTTAATCCCGCACATTCAATTCTGCCCGGTACTCCCTCTCTCACAGTTTATAAGGCGTGCACGTACATCTAGGTCGCAAATTTGATCAAGTTAGCATTAGTTATATGTTATAAAAATTATATCATTAGAAAGTTTAGATGTTCTATTTTCTAATGATATATTTTTTGCATTATATAATTTAAATTATATAGATCAAATTGACGACCTAGGGATACGGGGAGGACTAGTAAACTGAGAAGTCAATTCCCATTTCCTTTTATATTGTAGTCTTCTTTTTTGCCGCTCTTTAGTTTTTGTTTTTAGCCGTGATTTCCTTTCATTTTTTCAATTCTCTTTTCGCAATTCCCTTTTTCCAATTCCATTTCATTTTATATCTTTTTAGTATTTTATTGTTACTTTTTTTTATAAAACATCATATTATTTGAACTATTTTTTAAATTTCCTTTTTCGGACTAGTGGTTTTTTAAGAGGGAAAAAAATAACGGGTGGGGAAATCACTTGCAAATCAAATAACTACCATTTGCAACTCAAATAAATACACTTGCAACTCAAATTAATATCACTTTCAACTTAATTAGATTTTTGGGTCGGTAACTTTTTACATTTTACCATTGATAAATAACTGATATAGGGTTGATAATTTTGTGATCTAAAAATATCACCAAAATATTCTAGATGAAATCAAACTTTTTGAGTCGGTAAGTTACACATTTACCATTGATAAATAAAGGGGTAGAGGGTTGATAAATTGTGAGCTAAAAAGTAGCCAAATATTCTAAATTAATTTGGCTTTCGGGTCGATAATTTTTCACATTTACGTTGATAAATAACGCGGCCCGTGGTTGATAAATTGTGAGCTAAAAAAATTGTCACCATATTAAAAATAAAATTAGAATTTAAATTCTAGTGGACTAGAGGTGTCAATACCCTTTTAGCCATCCAAACACAGGTTAGTTATCATGGCTATTTTTCCTCCTTCACGGTCAACCGTGCATAGTAGTTGATTGAAATTCCTTTTTTTCCAAAGAACTCTAAAGTCTGCAATCTAATTTGCTTGCATATGCCCTAATATATGGTTGCCAGTATCCCAATACGTATCGTAGTATCTTAGGATTTCAATTGATACGCATCATGATGGTATCTTAATCTAGGAGCATCTTAGTCGTAACCTGTAGTATCTTACGATTTTACCATACTATTGTGGCCAATTGATACGTACCAGATGGTATCTTAATTTTGTAGTATCTTTAGTCGTAACTCGACTAACTCGATACGTATCATGATATCTTTAGTATCCTGATATGAAAATGATACCATACGATCCTACTCCTATGCTAAAGAATATGAACATAACAGTATGGCAAGCTAAAGAGTAAAATTTATTTTGTAGTATCAACTCTCAAGGCTAACTAAGTATTTCAACAATACAGCTTCAATAAGTGTGGGAGAGATGGGTTTTAAAAGGAGTTTGTATATGCAAGAAAATAGTAAACTAGCCATTTGTTTATACCAATAGTCAACCATATGCATTCTTTTGTTCTGTGGGTTCGTTATTAGTTATGTTTGTATCATGCACTGGATGAGTTAGCACATATTTATATTATTAAAATACATTATTTACATGATGAGTGTCTATGAAAGACATAACATTTGCTCAAATTTCAAATTAAAGATTAAATTTAAATTCATTTCAGGTATAATCAATGTTTTAGAAATCGTTAATCGTAACTTATCGGTAAGCCCAAAACCTAGAGGTTAATTGCTTATCGGCCGATTAATTGATTTTATCGGTTGGCCATTTATCGGCTTATTTTTTATAAATCCTAATTTTTTGCACTAAATTTTCTATAATATGCTATGCAAAAAATAATATTAGAGCATTAAACAGAAATATTACCTTGATTCCTTGCATTCGAATCAATAAAAATGGCTAATGCATAGTTCTACGAGACTAGGACGAAATTTCAGTGAAAAATGGTCGTAATATCGTCTAACAGGCTGAAAATCGGGGAAAATATCGGCCATCGGACTGAAAATCGGAAAAAATATCGGTGCCGGCGATAAATCAAACGATACACGGAAATCTTATTGGTTACCACCCGATTCACAATAAATCGGTATCTCGGCTGATTTTTTAAAAAGTGGGTATAATAGATATATATAGAGAGAGAAACACACATATTTTTTAATAAAAATAAAATTTCATGATGTCGTGATACTATGATACAATACTGCTAAAAAAAGATACTACCTATATCTCAATACTGACAATCTTAACACATGAACACCTATGCCACCTCCCGTGCTCTCTAAGCTGCCAATTTCAGATTTTTTTGGGACCAGATCTGCTTCGCTTTGAGATGGCCTCTAATTGGTACTGCTCCAACCTATACTAACTTTAGTACATTCATGTTCTTTAACGGGCAGTTTTTCTTTCATGCTAGTATTAGACAGATTTACAGTACTCAGTGTGCCCTCAACTTAACAGAAAAACATGCCAAATTTTAAATTATCCTTTATTGGAAGAAGGCCCACCGGCTCGGCACTGATCGCAGTGGATCCGCTCTCCAAAGACGACCGTGGTTCAGTATAACAGCGAGCTCGAGAAGCCAAACGACGGGCATAACGCAAAGGGGGAACTGTAGAAGCGCAAACAACTACTGTTAATCACCTACTGAACATGTATAGCATGATTACTTGATTAGGAATAGAATGGAGAATACCTACCTATTGAAATGGAATGGGTACACCCAGCATACCTGCAACAGTAGTGGTCATTGGTTATGGTCACTTAATAATTGGTCAAACAGGTGTAAATATAGAAGAAACAAAATTACATGTAGCACAAGTAGTATGTCAATGTTTGGAAATCGCCTGCTAGAAATTTATTCTCATCCCACAAAACATGGTAATACATGGGCCGAATTGTTCCACGACCCTTATCCTGCGTAGGAATAGAGATCTTCAATTAGTAACTAGCACGTCACAAGTCTTATGAATATTAGCATCGAGAAAAGTGGCCTACCCTGCTGCAGCTATGGCTACACAAGTAAAAATCAAATTCATCTGGATGGCATATTACTGAATCCACGACACTACCTAAATCAAATAAGGACAGACATTAATAAAAAATCAGAAATTGGTAATAGCTGACAAGCAAAGTCATCAACAACTACCAGGCCATAAGTTCCCAGTTGAATCAGAGGGCTTGTCACGGTAATCAGCGGGAAACAGCCGTGTACGATGACGCTTCTGGACCACAACATATGTAATTGTTGGGTTATAATCTTTCTCCAATGATTTACATGCCTAAATTAGAAAATAAAACGTTACAATTACAAAAAATGTTCTCAAAGAATAATGTAAATATCTCCTAAGAAAAAGAGGTCAAAAATATAACATCACCAGTTTAATGGCACAAAGTTCGTTCTTCAGAACCTGAGAGTACTGTCCTTTGCTCACCCCATTTCTGGAAAGAAACATGTTAAATATATATTACAGGCAATACTTGTTCTGACTTCTGAGAGATGTCCTAACAGAGTGTACCTGTAAAAAATAATTCTCTGCGGTTTCTGTCCAGTAACCCGATAGAAAGAAATGAGATGCTCGCTGCATACATCATAAAACTTATATACACATATCCTTTAAGTGTAACATTCAAATGATTCTCAGAGTGAAAAAGATCATACCGGATCATCCCACCAGTAACGATCCCTTTTTCACTATCATACTGGAGTTCAACCAGATTATTTATCCACTCATGATGACCGGGTTGCGAACTAACTAATCCAGCATACCTAGTAACTTCAGGCCAGTCTTGAGAAGCAACAACCTGTATGAAGCATGCAATTACTGCATATTGTCATACATGTAAACACATAATAACACAGGTGCACCACTTCTGGCATCTGAAATTGTGACGTGCACTTACAGATGCAATGGAAGGAGAGGAACATTTTCCAGGAGGAGGATGGGTAACAGTAGCACCGAAAAAAATAGTCGGTGTGTCCCCAACATGGGGAAGTTTCTTTTCTAGAGCGTCATTCAGTACAGTATTTCTTCCTCCCATCTACAAAACCTAATAAATGTAAGGACTTGCATAATTAAGCAGAGCTAAACAAATGGTACAACACAACAAACCTTAACATTAATTTTAAGGGCAACGTTTGCAAGATACTGCTTATTCTTCCTCAAGACATGTTTTGATAGACAACACTGAGAAACCAGTCCAATATCTGTCTCACATATTCTTTTGAGATCACCTAAGGAATAACAGCAATATAAATAAATGAAATTAATCAGACAATAGAATATTGGTCTCACATATTCTATTGAGACCTCCTAAGGAATGGCAACAATATTAATAAAATATATTAATCAGACAATGGTCAAATGTGTTTGGAAGTTAAAAATATACCATAAAGGGAGCCATTCTTGTCAGGCAATATCACAAGCAGAAGGTCAAGATTTCTGCCTGGTTCAAGTTTGGCCATGACATTGCTATGAAGTGATGTCAGTGCCAGTTGCACATGTTCAGGTTTAGCAGTCTCTACAGAAAGCACAGGACTCAGATTGAATCCCTACAATGAGACAGACAGGGAGAATATGAGTGCACAAAGATGTGAACATACACATGCAAGAAAATGTCAGGAATTCAGTATTTGGGCCACGGAGAAAATTTACCATCCCAGATGCTAGGCACATAATAGCAAGCTCATAACAGAAATTAGTAGCTTCGTTTTGTCGCACATGCAAGGAAAAGTTGATACATGCCCAGCTATTCACTCTCCCACCTTTGACCATTTTCTAAAATGCAATTATTGTAAGTTATCATAATTGATAATCAGAGGTAGAATGGTTCATTAGAAGTGATCTACAAGATAAAATCTTTGATGAAATGATCACGAGCTAAATGATTTCTCATTTTTTATAAGATCATCAAAATACCTACTGAAGAACGAACAATTTTGATCTGGAATACATATTATCGAGTTTATGCATATTTTATTTAACAGGGTTGCATACATACCTTGCCCATCATATTCCATATACCATAGTGTGGCAAGAATGATCTTGTCATGCCATACTCGTTGAACTTAAGCTGATGGAAATATCCGGTACTCAAACGTCCAGGCATAATATATGCAACATAAATAAGAAACGAGCACACTAAAATGATAGCTGAGATTAAAAAAAACATACCAAAGGAGGAGATAAAATATGAGCTAGCAGTGAGACAAGTTCATCCTCAATTTTGATTCCCAATTTCACAGCACATTGATTCCTATGTGTGAAATGCAAAGCCTGGTAAACAAAACCAAAACATGACAAAAGACCCCAGAGGCGTGTAACTCTGAACTCTATCTTTACAATGCAATGAAACACAAACGTCTTTTGCGTTTTCTCGAAAAAATACCCTATAGCCCAATTTACTTGTTCAAAAGGAATCAGGCAACTGATTACATATGTGATGAAAAACTAAAAATGGCATGACATCTGCAATTAAAAACTAGAGAATTGCACAAATAAGGTATTTTTCATATTCCAATGGTATCCATTAAGAAAAGTTAGACTCTTAGCTTGTCAATCACATGAAAATAGTAGATGCTACAATAAAGAGATCTGGAACTTGATCCTAGATAAATGGTCGAGGCGTCAGAACACGTATAGCTCAGTGCAATAACTAACAGAGTTGCTTTTTTCCTATATGCACAAGAAATTTCTATGGGTAATAATCCCACAAAAAGCTTCAAGAAAGCACATTTAACTAATTCTAGTTGCAGAATCACGTGTACGAACCAATTTCATAAAGGCGCAAATCTGAAGTAAATGAAAATATAAATTCATGGAATGGAAAGCTATTGACGATTCTTATGCATAAATAAATAATTACAAGGGCGTTGCGATTTACAGAGAAATAAATAATTTTAAGTAATAAAGGAAGAGTCAAAAGTAAGCAGTATGAACGCAACGATACAGTTGTACAAACAACACAACTGGAAAATAAAAAAGAACAGTTCAGAATAATTAACGCACAGATATATGTGATCATGATTACCCGTAAAATGCCCTTCTCACGCTCATGTGGGGGCTGCTTAGCTACTTTAAGAAAATCCTCCATCTGTTTTCCCCGATTAAGCTGTTTCGGGTAACGCTGCCCCTTGGCGATCTTACAGACCTTAAACATTGAAGTGACAAGAAGCAAGTTTGTGATAAAATGAAGGTGTATCCACACTCCACGGAATTTCTAATATAGCTGGATATGTTAACACAGTACGAAACATCCATGGAATAGTTGTTCAGGATACCAACCTCCAACGGAAGAAATTTCGGCCTCTGCGGGGTGCCCACTTGCAAACAGTTCAAAGATTTGTACTGAATACTAACACCATATCTCTTCTGGAAGTATTGCAATACTGTCTCCCTAGGCTCCCTGGTACCATGACTATCAACCGGGAAACTGTCACAGGAAAAACCAGCCAAACTAATGTCAGCATGATATATCATACTGCATGGTCATCTAAAGAAGCATGATAGAGATACAAGAAATCTTCAGAAATGTGTAACTGCATACATCAACTCTTCTGCTGATTGTGAGGTAACACCGGATACACAGTATTCTTTGTGCATATTGCACAGTACATGAACCTTTACACCTTCTAGTGCCTTCACAATCTAAACTCGAGAAAAGGTTCAAAGCTTGTTAGAATAGAGAGCAAAAATTCAGACAGCATACTGCATGTTATGACTAAAAAAGTAACAGCAGGACCTGACCTTCAAGAGATCTGTACCAGTTAATTGTGTGTCAGATATATCCCTGTTCAGCAGCATCTCAACAAAATCCATCACCAGTAGGGGCTTGATGAATACTGTAGAGGATTGATCTGCAGAAGATAAATGTCAAACTACCTTGACATGTGAGAAACTTAGAGGCAACTTCAAGACTATTAGACCCATTATATGATTCATATAGAAGTAGAGTGTGGATACACCTCCATGTTATTACAGACTTCATTCGTTCTGTGCCTTGATTATTTATTTATTTTGTTGGGTCCCTTGCAAATATTTTGTAAAGTTTTCTTTTATATTAATATTAATCATACTGTCGGAGCCTCTCCTACAGTTTTCTTGCAAAAAAAGTGGGCTAAATAAATGATAAGATGATGTGTATGCGAGGTAAAAATATTCTTTATATGCCAAATAAGTCATAGTTCTTAATGAATAATCCTATAGTTCTCTTCCAGACCATTGTACTTTATTAGTTTTCTAAAATTCAATGGCATTTATCTGTAACTGGCACAACATTCAAGAGATTTTCTCAATGAAATACATATATATACACCAATCGACACTTGATCTACCATATGTCATACAGACAGCACATGCACTACAAAATGTCCAAATTATTGTAAAGGAAAAGGATAAATTTTGTTCTCAAATCTAGAATAGGTACCAAAAAAACAAGACGAAGTGTTGGGATCTAACCAATATTTAGCATAAGACCACTCTGAGTGGGTCGTATGCTTTGGTGAAAACCACGGCGACTTTCCAAGAAATCACCAAGTTGCTGATGCCCCCTTATGCAAGGTGAATAAATTGACCCAGCATACCGGTTATACCTACACATGAAAATATGATGGAATGATCAACCACCATGGATGCTACAAGAATAGGGGTATAGGAACAGACAATAAGAACAAAAGATACCATTCTTCAGTGGGAAATTCACGTAGAACAATGTGTAGTGCTTGCAGGATTGCCGGAGGTACATGGTCTGGCATCAGATCATGGAGCTCATATAAACTCTTCATGCTAACACGTGCAGCGCGTTTGATCGTGACATCGAAATGCCTAGAGACAGCAGAGATATCAGTAATTATTACTTGATAATTGATTTCACCAAATAATGGATGATGGCAATATTTCCAGAGCGGTATATATACCTCTGCAAGGCTCTGGGGCCATCAGGACTATCCTCCTCCTTATCCTGCAGTGTAATTTTGAACACACTGGAACCAAAATTCAGTTCAGCGAGTGTGTACAGTATCTTGCTTCCATCGTAGGCAGAACAATCGGGTTGGAAACCAACTTCTGCATGCTTGTTCACGAGTTCTCGAATGACGGCGTGATTGACGCAGCGTGAAGTAACAGGTCTGATAGACACCTGATGAGATATTACAAGTGTGATGGCAAACAGAACATCACATGATAATATATAGATGTAACGAAAGCTGCCCAGAAATAAGGAGCTTACATCATATTGGTGAATTTCACTGAAGTCTGATTTGTCGTTCACATGAACAGAGATATGATTGCTCAACACCCTGCAAAGAATGCCACTCGTGCACATTGAAGGGCGCTTCTCAAATATGAGTTCTTGATCGCTGAGTGGCCTAGCTCTTTCACCTCCCGCCATGACTAGCAGCTGCAGGTGCAGGGCAAGATACGGATACATGGGCATTAGTGCTGCAAGGCAACATTGATCAAAAGCAGAGATGAAGCATGAAAATACATTTAATATAATGGTAAATAGCAGGTACGCTGGTGTCTGCTCTTCTTTGCAATGTTTAAAACTGAAAACCCCCCGCGTGAAGACTGTATTTTCCCCAAATTCACCTGGGCAAATAAACTGTCGGTACTAGTACCACTCAGCAATTAAATTCCCAAACTGGGTGGATTACAGCGTCCATACTAGAAAGAAGATTTGTCGCAGCAAACAAAGGGCGAAAGTTAGGGTTCGTCGCCAGCGAAAACAAACAAATCAGGTCTGGGATATCTCCAATCCACGGTCTGGGTGTTGCTGGCTAAGCCAACCCCGACGCCGGGGAAAAGAGAGGCGCCAAAGGTAATTGTCGAGTTCTTCTCTGAGACGGACTAAGATTCGGAATATTTGTGCAGGGCCTGCAGGCTGATCACACTGGTACTTGGAGTAGTAGTAGACGACGACTCGTAGTAGTATGGAAACATGCCGACGCCGAATACAATTTGGTTCTGATCACATTGAAAAAGCACACTTCCATTATATTAGTTGTTCCTAATAACGTGCCATAAAAAAAGTTGCAGCATTCTTTTTGTTTTCATTGGTTTGTTTAGAGAAGAGATTTCGCATGCTACTCATGAGTCATGAGTGAGCAACAGTATACTGTTGGCGGTGCGTAATCTTCCGTCTTAATTACTAGTACAAGGGAAGAAGTAGCGTGAATGGGCAAGAAGATTTCGCATCCAAGAGGGCGTGGAAAAATTGAGTCTTGAATGAAACTGAAAAAATTGGGGACAAATCGTAGTCCCTTGAATCATTCAATTCTCGTGGCGTAAAGAATAGTAGTGGTGGTACAACAATCGCTCTGAATTCAAGCCTCTATCTGTCTACCAATCAGAAGAAAGAAAAAATGGAGTAGAAGACCAGAGGAAATCGCAAGCTTGTCCGTGTGGTGGAGGCTACCAGAGGCGCAGCTCCGTGCAGAGCCCCTGCTGCTCCTGGTCCACCGGCGGCGGGAGGTTGAGGTCGAACCCGAGCGGCGCCGGCGCGCGGGGGCAGGCGGCGGAGGCGGCCTCGTCGCCGGCGTCGTCCACGACGGAGGCCGAGGACGCGCAGTCGCTGTGGCAGGCGCCGTCGCCGTCGCCCGGGCGCGCGGGTGCGGGTGCTGGCGCGCGGGGCGGGAGGCGGGTGCGTCGGGGCGGCCTGGGCCCGCTGAAGGACTCGACGGTGGAGCTGGCGCTGCACGCGGGGCTGGGCGCCGCCGTGGGACGGCGGCGGCTGCAGGGAGGAGGGAACGACGGGAGAGGGGGCGGGAGGGGGAAGTTGGTGAGCGCGAGCGGGCCGCGGAGGGCGAGCGCGGCGGCGTCGTAGGCGCGCGCGGCGGCCTCGGCGGAGTCGTAGGTGCCGAGCCAGAGGCGCGCCCGCTTGGCCGGGTCCCGGATCTCCGCCGCGAACCGGCCCCACGGCCGCTTCCGCACGCCCCTGTACCGCGGCGCCACGCCCATCGCCGCCGCCGCCGCGGTGTGGACCATCGTGCTGCCGTTCCTCATGGGAACGCCGGGTCTCGCCGCAGGCCCTGAGCTCCTCTCGCGTGGTCTCCGGCTACTGTCAGAGGGGCAGTTCCGAGCTGAAAGTCGCGTGGTCCGGCCGTCGGCGCTGTGCGTCTCTCTTGGTCCGAGCTTCAAGCACGCGGGGTTATTGGGCGCCGGGTAGAGAGGGAGCTGCCGCTGTTTGGAGGTGAGAGCCTGTGGCGGGAAGGAGAGGAGGCGGCGGCGGTGGTGGGATTGAGCGGCAGGTGGAGGGGTAGAAGAAGGGGGAGAGGGCGCGTGAGGGAGGATAGCTCCGTTTTGGTGGGCGGCCGACTTGCTTCTTCTTCCCACCTTCCCCCACTCGTACGTCTTGGGAGAGCTCACTCGTGGTTGCTTTCCTCTGCCGCGTCCCCTCTGCAGCAATTACACGTTTCGCTTGTGCGCCGGCCACTAGAGTACTAGTACTAGTCTATAGGCGCGGGCGGGCGACGTGGGAGGGACGCCTGCCTGCCGCGGCAGCAGACAGACGTTGGCGTAGCGCGATCCATCGAGCGCGCGGGTAGACAAGAGATTTGCTGCCTCCGTGACTCCGTCCCAAAGATTTGCTCGCATTTACCTCAAGCGCGCACAGTGGAGTCTGACGCTACGAGCAGGATTCGAATCCGATCCCCATCCTCCGTGCTGTTGTTATTTCAAACTAGCGAGGTGGCTCTAACAAACGTCACCCATCATATTTACTACTGTAACTCCATCCAACCATTTTGTCAAAATTTAGATGTCATAGATAGGACGGAGTTGAGGCACTTTTGGTAGGACAGGGAGAGTATTTATTTGTAAATACTGATTTTCTCTTTCTGTTATCTTTTGTATTATAAAATACATGACATATTTGACATCGAGACATTCTGAAAATAAACTATTGACAATTGTGTATATGATTATATTATTAAGAAGTAAACAATATAATTACCAATCCTTTGAATGTAACATTCTGATGATATTATTCAAAAAATAAAATCTCATGATAAAATAGGTGTATTATTACAAAGGATTATTACGGCGATTTACACAAAAACAACCCTTTGTGAAAGAAAAGCACAGACTGACCCTCCGGTGAAACTATTTCACCCATCTAACCCTTTTGTGTGCCGCCCCTTCCATCGGCGTCACACCTCACTGTGTGGATCAGGTTAATGAAGCAAATTACCACTGGTGGCTCTGCGGGAGAAGTGGAAACGGCTTGAGACATGGAAACACTTATCTCTTGGTCTCTTTAATTTTATGGTAGATGTGTTCTCTAAGATGTTAATTAAGGGGTGTGCTTCTGATATGATTATAGGGTTGTGTCCCAACTTTATTCCTGGCGGAGTGGTGTGTTTGCAATATGTTGATGACACCTTACTTTTCTTGAAAAATGATGCAAAACTAGTCAAGAAGTTAACGATGAAGATAAGTAATAAAAAGACAGTCTAAGTTGAAGTCGAGAAAGTAAGATTCCCACTATAGGTGAGCAAGTTCACCATGAAATGTGGCACATATCCTCTCTACTGTACCTCCATCGTAGACTATGAATTAACCATTAATATTCTATTGCTCCTATCTATCACCATGCATTAAGCATAACTCTTGGTGTTTGATCAAGTACCTCTTCCGTATATAAACCACCA